>CM045452.1:21838439-23038439 GCA_024666655.1 Dascyllus trimaculatus
ATAATAATAATTAAAGCTGCAAGCAGCGTTGGACGGGTTCTCGCTTCTCCTGCCGGGAGACTGAGACATATGGCTAACATCCGGCCGGGACATAGATCACACCTGTCAAGTTTCAGGTCATTTGGAGCAACTACAGGCCAGTTACACAGCACCTTCTACCTGTAACCCTGTTTACTTACATTTCAATTCAAAATGGCGGACTTCCTGTTGCATTGTGGGTATGGGTTCTTGAGGCTTTTTTGTGCGTGTTGTCATGACACATATGTGTACCGGATTTCGGAGCTCTAGGTGAAACATAGTTCAGGGGCTGAATTTATAAATGGCTGTAGGGGGCAATATCGAGCCAAAATGGCCACTCAGCAAAACGCTGCGCGCTACCGCGCGCACACCGTTATGCTTTTACGGAGCGTTTGGATAAGTTTTTTTCACCACCACCTGTAGTATATGTGGACCTAATTTGAGATCTTTAGGCATTATCCCCGAGGAGGAGTTAGGTGTTGAAAACGTGAAATTTTTGAAAAAGTGCCCAAACAGTGACAAATTGGCCAAACGGCAAAACGCCGCGGGGCGCCACGGGCACGCCGTCATACTTTTGCGGAGCGTTTTGATAACTTTTTGTCACCACCCCCTGTAGTATATGTGATATAAATTTGAGCTATGTAGGAGTTTTCCCCTAGGAGGAGTTCGCGCTTGAAAATGTGAAATTTCTGAAAAACAAATGTGGACAGTAAATCCAAAATGGCGGATTTCCTGTTGCATTGTGGGTATGGGTTCTTGAGGCTTTTTTGTGCGTCTATGCGTGACACATATGTCTACTGAATTTCGGAGCTGTAAGTGAAACGTAGTTCAGGGGCTGAATTTTTGAATGCCTCTAGGGGGCAGTTTTGAGGCAAAAATTGAGGCAAAATGGCGGAATGTCAACATTCCGTGGGCCGCCGCGCGCACGCCGTCATACTTTTGCGGAGCGTTTTGATAACTTAAGCTCCCCAATGCGTTTTGTACCTGCTGGCTAAATTTGAGATTTATCGGAGTTATGACCTCGGAGGAGTTAGCTCTAGAAAATGTGTGAATTTTTGGCCAAAATTTGGGCAAAATGGCCAAATTTTGACACTAAATTCAAAATGGCGGCTTTCCCGTTGCATTGTGGGTTTCGCTGCAAGATAATTTTTTTTGCGTCTTGGCATGATACATATGTGTACCGAATTTCAGAGCTGTAGGTCAAGTTCCCTCCAAATGCAAGGGTGGGTGCCCTTTTTTTTTCTAAAGGGGGCGCTATTGAGCCATTTTTCCATTGACATGTGTAATTCCCCAATATGTGCATGGGGGACACCGAGTCAATGTGTGTGGCGATTTTTATGCGTTTTCGAGTAGTGCAAGGGCCTCAAAAGTGGCCCCAACGAAACGGTAAAATAATAATAATTAAAGCTGCAAGCAGCGTTGGACGGGTTCTCGCTTCTCCTGCCGGGCGACTGAGACATATGGCTAACATCCGGCCGGGACTTAGATCACACCTGTCAAGTTTCAGGTCATTTGGAGCAACTACAGGCCAGTTACACAGACCTTCGTGTTTGTTTCCATGGTAAAATGAGAGTAAATTCAAAATGGCGGACTTCCTGTTGCATGTGGGTATGGGTTCTTGAGGCTTTTTTGTGCGTGTTGTCATGACACATATGTGTACCGAATTTCGGAGCTCTCGGTGAAACATAGTTCAGGGCGGAATTTTTAAATGCCTGTAGGGGGCAATATTGAGCCAAAATGGCCAAATGGCAAAACGCTGCGCGCTACCGCGTGCACACCGTCATTCTTTTGCGGAGCATTTTGATAACTTTTTGTCACCACCACCTGTAGTATATGTGGACCAAATTTTAGATCTGTAGGAGTTATCCTCTAGTAGGAGTTAGGTGTTGAAAACGTGAAATTTTAAAAAAATGTCCAAAAAGTGGCAAAATGGCCACTCAGCAAAACGCTGCGCGCTACCGCGCGCACACCGTAGTACTTTTCTATAGGGCATTTTCATAAGTTTTTTTCACCACCACCTGTAGTATATGTGGACCGAATTTGAGATCTGTAGGCATTATCCCCGAGGAGGAGTTAGGTCTTGAAAACGTGAAATTTTAGAAAAAGTGGCCAAACAGTGGCAAAATGGCCAAACGGCAAAACGCCACGGGCCGCCACGGGCACACCGTCATACTTTTGCGGAGCGTTTTGATAACTTTTTGTCACCACCCCCTGTAGTATATGCGATATAAATTTGAGCTATGTAGGAGTTTTCCCCTAGGAGGAGTTCGCGCTTGAAAATGTGAAATTTCTGAAAAACAAATGTGGACAGTAAATCCAAAATGGCGGATTTCCTGTTGCATTGTGGGTATGGGTTCTTGAGGCTTTTTTGTGCGTCTATTCGTGACACATATGTGTACTGAATTTTGGAGGTGTAAGTGAAACGTAGTTCAGGGGCTGAATTTTTGAATGCCTCTTGGGGGCAGTTTGGAGCCAAAAATTGAGCCAAAATGGCGGAATGTCAACATTCCGTGGGCCGCCGCGCGCACGGCGTCATACTTTTGCGGAGCGTTTTGATAACTTAAGCTCCCCCATGCGTTTTCTACCTGCTGGCTAAATTTGAGATTTCTCGGAGTTATCACCTCGGAGGAGTTCGCTCTAGAAAATGTGTAATTTTTTGGCCAAAGTTTGGCCAAAAAGGCCAAATTTTGACACTAAATTCAAAATGGCGGCTTTCCCGTTGCATTGTGGGTTTCGCTTCAAGAGAATTTTTTTTGCGTCTTGGCATGATACATATGTGTACCGAATTTCAGAGCTCTAGGTCAAGTTCCCTCCAAATGCAAGGGTGGGTGCCCTTTTTTTTTGTAAAGGGGGCGCTATTGAGCCATTTTTCCATTGACATGTGTAATTCCCCAATATGTGCATGGGGGACACCGAGTCAATGTGTGTGGTGATTTATATGCGTTTTCGAGTAGTGCAAGGGCCTCAAAAGTGGCCCCAACGAGACGGTAAAATAATAATAATAAGAAGAAGAAACGCAGCAATTCCAATAGGGTTCTACACCGTTGGTGCTCGAACCCTAATTAAAGCTGCAAGCAGCGTTGGACGGGTTCTCGCTTCTCCTGCCGGGCGACTGAGACATATGGCTAACATCTGGCCGGGACTTAGATCACACCTGTCAAATTTCAGGTCATTTGGAGCAACTACAGGCCAGTTACACAGCCCTTCGTGTTTGTTTCCATGGTAAAATGACAGTAAATTCAAAATGGCGGACTTCCTGTTGCATTGTGGGTATGGGTTCTTGAGGCTTTTCGGTGCGTGTTGTCATGACACATATGTGTACCGAATTTGGGAGCTCTAGGTGAAACATAGTTCAGGGGCTGATTGTTTAAATGCCTCTAGGGGGCAATATTGAGCCAAAATGGCCAAATGGCAAAGCGCTGCGCGCTACCGCGCGCACACCGTCATACTTTTGCGGAGCATTTTGATAAATTTTTGTCACCACCACCTGTAGTATATGTGGACCAAATTTTAGATCTGTAGGAGTTATCCTCTAGTAGGAGTTAGGTGTTGAAAACGTGAAATTTTAGAAAAAATGTCCAAAAAGTGGCAAAATGGCCACTCAGCAAAACGCTGCGCGCTACCGCACGCACACCGTAGTACTTTTCTATAGGGCATTTTCATAAGTTTTTGTCACCACCACCTGTAGTATATGTGGACCGAATTTGAGATCTTTAGGCATTATCCCCGAGGAGGAGTTAGGTCTTGAAAACGTGAAATTTTAGAAAAAGTGGCCAAACAGTGGCAAAATGGCCAAACGGCAAAACGCCACGGGCCGCCACGGGCACGCCGTCATACTTTTGCGGAGCGTTTTGATAACTTTTTGTCACCACCCCCTGTAGTATATGTGATATAAATTTGAGCTATGTAGGAGTTTTCCCCTAGGAGGAGTTCGCGCTTGAAAATGTGAAATTTCTGAATAACAAATGTGGACAGTAAATCCAAAATGGCGGATTTCCTGTTGCATTGTGGGTATGGTTTCTTGAGGCTTTTTTGTGCGTCTATGCGTGACACATATGTGTACTGAATTTCGGAGCTGTAAGTGAAACGTAGTTCAGGGGCTGAATTTTTGAATGCCTCTAGGGGGCAGTTTTGAGGCAAAAATTGAGCCAAAATGGCGGAATGTCAACATTCCGTGGGCCGCCGCGCGCACGCCGTCATACTTTTGCGGAGCGTTTTGATAACTTAAGCTCCCCAATGCGTTTTGTACCTGCTGGCTAAATTTGAGATTTATCGGAGTTATGACCTCGGAGGAGTTAGCTCTAGAAAATGTGTGAATTTTTGGCCAAAATTTGGGCAAAATGGCCAAATTTTGACACTAAATTCAAAATGGCGGCTTTCCCGTTGCATTGTGGGTTTCGCTTCTAGAGAATTTTTTTTGCGTCTTGGCATGATACATATGTGTACCGAATTTCAGAGCTGTAGGTCAAGTTCCCTCCAAATGCAAGGGTGGGTGCCCTTTTTTTTTCTAAAGGGGGCGCTATTGAGCCATTTTTCCATTGACATGTGTAATTCTCCAATATGCGCATGGGGGACACCGAGTCAACGTGTGTGGCGATTTATATGCGTTTTCGAGTAGTGCAAGGGCCTCAAAAGTGGCCCCAACGAGACGGTAGTATAATAATAATTAAAGCTGCAAGCAGCGTTGGACGGGTTCTCGCTTCTCCTGCCGGGCGACTGAGACATATGGCTAACATCCGGCCGGGACTTGGATCACACCTGTCAAGTTTCAGGTCATTTGGAGCAACTACAGGCCAGTTACACAGCCCTTCGTGTTTGTTTCCATGGTAAAATGACAGTAATTTCAAAATGGCGGACTTCCTGTTGCATTGTGGGTATGGGCTGTTGAAGCTTTTTTGTGCGTGTTGTCATGACACATATGTGTACCGAATTTCGGAGCTCTAGGTGAAACATAGTTCAGGGGCTGAATTTATAAATGGCTGCAGGGGGCAATATTGAGCCAAAATGGCCACTCAGCAAAACGCTGCGCGCTACGCCGCGCGCACACCGCTTTGCTTTTACGGAGCTTTTTGATAAGTTTTTTTCACCACCACCTGTAGTATATGTGGACCGAATTTGAGATCTTTAGGCATTATCCCCGAGGAGGAGTTAGGTCTTGAAAACGTGAAATTTTTGAAAAAGTGGCCAAACAGTGGCAAAATGGCCAAATGGCAAAACGCCGCGGGCCGCCACGGGCACGCCGTCATACTTTTGCGGAGCGTTTTGATAACTTTTTGTCACCACCACCTGTAGTATATGTGATATAAATTTGAGCTATGTAGGAGTTTTCCCCTAGGAGGAGTTCGCGCTTGAAAATGTGAAATTTCTGAAAAACAAATGTGGACAGTAAATCCAAAATGGCGGATTTCCTGTTGCATTGTGGGTATGGGTTCTTGAGTCTTTTTTGTGCGTCTATTCGTGACACATATGTGTACTGAATTTCGGAGCTCTAAGTGAAACGTAGTTCAGGGGCTGAATTTTTGAATGCCTCTAGGGGGCAGTTTTGAGGCAAAAATTGAGCCAAAATGGCGGAATGTCAACATTCCGTGGGCCGCCGCGCGCACGCCGTCATACTTTTGCGGAGCGTTTTGATAACTTAAGCTCCCCAATGCGTTTTCTACCTGCTGGCTAAATTTGAGATTTCTCGGAGTTATCACCTTGGAGGAGTTAGCTCTAGAAAATGTGTAATTTTTTGGGCAAAATTTGGCCAAAATGGCCAAATTTTGACACTCAATTCAAGATGGCGGCTTTCCCGTTGCATTGTGGGTTTCGCTGCAAGAGAATTTTTTTTGCGTCTTGGCATGATACATATGTGTACCGAATTTCAGAGCTGTAGGTCAAGTTCCCTCCAAATGCAAGGGTGGGTGCCCTTTTTTTTTCTAAAGGGGGCGCTATTGAGCCATTTTTCCATTGACATGTGTAATTCCCCAATATGTGCATGGGGGACACCGAGTCAATGTGTGTGGCGATTTTTATGCGTTTTCGAGTAGTGCAAGGGCCTCAAAAGTGGCCGCAACGAAACGGTAAAATAATAATAATAATTAAAGCTGCAAGCAGCGTTGGACGGGTTCTCGCTTCTCCTGCCGGGAGACTGAGACATATGGCTAACATCCGGCCGGGACATAGATCACACCTGTCAAGTTTCAGGTCATTTGGAGCAACTACAGGCCAGTTACACAGCACCTTCTACCTGTATCCCTGTTTACTTACATTTCAATTCAAAATGGCGGACTTCCTTTTGCATTGTGGGTATGGGTTCTTGAGGCCTTTTTGTGCGTGTTGTCATGACACATATGTGTACCGGATTTCGGAGCTCTAGGTGAAACATAGTTCAGGGGCTGAATTTATAAATGGCTGTAGGGGGCAATATTGAGCCAAAATGGCCACTCAGCAAAACGCTGCGCGCTGCCGCGCGCACACCGTTATGCTTTTACGGAGAGTTTGGATAAGTTTTTTTCACCACCACCTGTAGTATATGTGGACCTAATTTGAGATCTTTAGGCATTATCCCCGAGGAGGAGTTAGGTGTTGAAAACGTGAAATTTTTGAAAAAGTGCCCAAACAGTGACAAATTGGCCAAACGGCAAAACGCCGCGGGGCGCCACGGGCACGCCGTCATACTTTTGCGGAGCGTTTTGATAACTTTTTGTCACCACCCCCTGTAGTATATGCGATATAAATTTGAGCTATGTAGGAGTTTTCCCCTAGGAGGAGTTCGCGCTTGAAAATGTGAAATTTCTGAAAAACAAATGTGGACAGTAAATCCAAAATGGCGGATTTCCTGTTGCATTGTGGGTATGGGTTCTTGAGGCTTTTTTGTGCGTCTATGCGTGACACATATGTCTACTGAATTTCGGAGCTGTAAGTGAAACGTAGTTCAGGGGCTGAATTTTTGAATGCCTCTAGGGGGCAGTTTTGAGGCAAAAATTGAGCCAAAATGGCGGAATGTCAACATTCCGTGGGCCGCCGCGCGCACGCCGTCATACTTTTGCGGAGCGTTTTGATAACTTAAGCTCCCCAATGCGTTTTGTACCTGCTGGCTAAATTTGAGATTTGTCAGAGTTATCACCTCGGAGGAGTTCGCTCTAGAAAAAGTGGAATTTTTTGGTCAAAATCTGGCTAAAATGGCCAAATTTTGACACAAAATTCAAAATGGCGGCTTTCCCGTTGCATTGTGGGTTTCGCTCCAAGAGAATTTTTTTTGCGTCTTGGCATGATACATATGTGTACCGAATTTCAGAGCTCTAGGTCAAGTTCCCTCCAAATGCAAGGGTAGGTGCCCTTTTTTTTTCTAAAGGGGGCGCTATTGAGCCATTTTTCAATTGACATGTGTAATTCCCCAATATGCGCATGGGGGACACCGAGTCAACGTGTGTGGCGATTTTTATGCGTTTTCGAGTAGTGCAAGGGCCTCAAAAGTGGCCGCAACGAGACGGTAGAATAATAATAATAATTAAAGCTGCAAGCAGCGTTGGACGGGTTCTCGCTTCTCCTGCCGGGCGACTGAGACATATGGCTAACATCCGGCCGGGACTTAGATCACACCTGTCAAGTTTCAGGTCATTTGGAGCAACTGCAGGCCATTAACACAGTGAATTCAAAATGGCGGACTTCCTGTTGCATTGTGGGTATGGGTTCTTGAGGCTTTTTTGTGCGTGTTGTCATGACACATTTGTGTACCGAATTTCGGAGCTGTAGGTGAAACATAGTTCAGGGGCTGAATTTATAAATGGCTGTAGGGGGCAATATTGAGCCAAAATGGCCACTCAGCAAAACGCTGCGCGCTACCGCGCGGACACCGTAGTACTTTTTTATGGGGCATTTTGATAATTTGTTTTCACCACCACCTGTAGTATATGTGGACCGAATTTGAGATCTTTAGGCACTATCCCCGAGGAGGAGTTAGGTTTTGAAAACATGAAATTTTAGAAAAAGTGGCCAAACAGTGGCAAAATGGCCAATCGGCAAAACGCCGCGGGCCGCCACGGGCACGCCGTCATACTTTTGCAGAGCGTTTTGATAACTTTTTGTCACCACCCCCTGTAGTATATGTGATACAAATTTGAGCTATGTAGGAGTTTTCCCCTAGGAGGAGTTCGCGCTTGAAAATGTGAAATTTCTGAAAAACAAATGTGGACAGTAAATCCAAAATGGCGGATTTCCTGTTGCATTGTGGGTATGGGTTCTTGAGGCCTTTTTGTGCGTCCATTCGTGACACATATGTGTACCGAATTTCGGAGCTCTAAGTGAAACGTGGTTCAGGGGCCGAATTTGTAAATGTTTCTAGGGGGCAGTTTTGAGCCCAAAATGGAGGCAAAATGGCGGAATGTCAACATTCCGTGGGCCGCCGCGCGCACGCCGTCGTACTTTTGCGGAGCGTTTTGATAACTTAAGCTCCCCAATGCGTTTTCTACCTGCTGGCTAAATTTGAGATTTATGGGAGTTATCACCTCGGAGGAGTTCGCTCTAGAAAATGTGTAATTTTTTGGCCAAAATTTGGCCAAAATGGCCAAATTTTGACATAAAATTCAAAATGGCGGCTTTCCCGTTGCATTGTGGGTTTCGCTGCAAGTCATTTTTTTTTGCGTCTTGGCATGATACATATGTGTACCGAATTTCAGAGCTCTAGGTCAAGTTCCCTCCAAATGCAAGGGTTGGTGCCCTTTTTTTTTGTAAAGGGGGCGCTATTGAGCCATTTTTCCATTGACATGTGTAATTCCCCAATATGTGCATGGGGGACACCGAGTCAACGTGTGTGGCGATTTATATGCGTTTTCGAGTAGTGCAAGGGCCTCAAAAGTGGCCCCAACGAAACGGTAAAATAATAATAATAAGAAGAAACGCAGCAAGATCAATAGGGTTCTACACCGTTGGTGCTCGAACCCTAATTAAAGCTGCAAGCAGCGTTGGACGGGTTCTCGCTTCTCCTGCCGGGCGACTGAGACATATGGCTAACATCCGGCCGGGACTTGGATCACACCTGTCAAGTTTCAGGTCATTTGGAGCAACTACAGGCCAGTTACACAGCAAAAATCAGAATTTAAATTCAAAATGGCGGACTTCCTGTTGCATTGTGGGTATGGGTTCTTGAGGCTTTTTTGTGCGTGTTGTCATGACCCATATGTGTACCGAATTTTGGAGCTCTAGTTGAAACATGGTTCAGGGGCTGAATTTTTAAATGCCTCTAGGGGGCAATATTGAGCCAAAATGGCCAAATGGCAAAACGCTGCGCGCTACCGCGCGCACACCGGCATTCTTTTGCGGAGCATTTTGATAACTTTTTGTCACCACCAACTGTAGTATATGTGGACCAAAGTTTAGATCTGTAGGAGTTATCCTGTAGTAGGAGTTAGGTCTAGAAAACGTGAAATTTTAGAAAAAATGTCCAAACAGTGGCAAAATGGCCACTCAGCAAAACGCTGCGCGCTCCCGCGCGCACACCGTAGTACTTTTTTATGGGGCATTTTGATAAGTTTTTTTCACCACCACCTGTAGTATATGTGGACCGAATTTGAGATCTTTAGGCATTATCCCCGAGGAGGAGTTAGGTCTTGAAAACGTGAAATTTTTGAAAAAGTGGCCAAACAGTGGCAAAATGGCCAATCGGCCAAACGCCGCGGGCCGCCACGGGCACGCCGTCATACTTTTGCGGAGCGTTTTGATAACTTTTTGTCACCACCCCCTGTAGTATATGTGATATAAATGTGAGCTATGTAGGAGTTTTCCCCTAGGAGGAGTTCGCGCTTAAAAATGTGAAATTTCTGAAAAACAAATGTGGACAGTAAATCCAAAATGGCGGATTTCCTGTTGCATTGTGGGTATGGGTTCTTGAGGCTTTTTTGTGCGTCTATTCGTGACACATATGTGTACTGAATTTGGGAGCTGTAAGTGAAACGTAGTTCAGGGGCTGAATTTTTAATGCCTCTAGGGGGCAGTTTCGAGCCAAAAATTGAGGCAAAATGGCGGAATGTCAACATTCCGTGGGCCGCCGCGCGCACGCCGTCATACTTTTGCGGAGCATTTTGATAACTTAAGCTCCCCAATGCGTTTTCTACCTGCTGGCTAAATTTGAGATTTCTCGGAGTTATCACCTGGGAGGAGTTAGCTCTAGAAAATGTGTAAGTTTTTTGGGCAAAATCTGGCCAAATTTGGCACTAAATTCAAAATGGCGGCTTTCCCGTTGCATTGTGGGTTTCGCTTCTAGAGAATTTTTTTTGCGTCTTGGCATGATACATATGTGTACCGAATTTCAGAGCTCTAGGTCAAGTTCCCTCCAAATGCCAGGGTGGGTGCCCTTTTGCCTTCTAAAGGGGGCGCTATTGAGCCATTTTTCCATTGACATGTGTAATTCCCCAATATGTGCATGGGGGACACCGAGTCAACGTGTGTGGCGATTTTTATGCGTTTTCGAGTAGTGCAAGGGCCTCAAAAGTGTCCCCAACGAAACGGTAAAATAATAATAATAATAAGAAGAAACGCAGCAATTCCAATAGGGTTCTACACCGTTGGTGCTCGAACCCTAATAATTAAAGCTGCAAGCAGCGTCGGACGGGCCCTCGCTCCTCACCGCACTGCTCTCCACACGACCTTGTCTAGGGGGCGCCATAGAGCCGATTAGAATTTTGACTGTGCAAATCTGTTGGTCTTGGGATACTATATGTATGTACCAAATTTCATGTTTGTAGGATAAAGCAATGATTTTATATGAGTATTTGAATATTTCTAGGGGGCGCTGTGGAGCCGTTTGACCACGCCCATTTCTGAATTGTATATTAAATATTAGGTCTTGAGATTAATGAGGTTTTGTGTGGATTTGGTGATTTTACATGTATCACTTCACCTCCAAAACCAATTTCGTTCCACATGGCGATTTTGTTCAAAATGGCCGCCATGCCACGCCCACACCGTGTGACGTAGCCACAAGATTTTAATAACTTTTCATCCTGGAGGGGTCTAGATGCCACACAGCGAATTTGGTGAAGATGGGATAAAAATCCTGGGAGGAGTTCGTTAATTTCCAATGCCTGCGCACGTGTTCCATTGTACAATCTTAAGCTTTTTGTTCAAAATGGCCGCCATGCCACGCCCACACCGTGTGACGTATCCACAAGATTTTGATAACTTTTCATCCTGGATGGGTCTAGATGCCACACAGCGAATTTTGTGAAGATGGGATAAAAATCCTGGGAGGAGTTCGATAAATTCCAATGCCTGCACACTACGTGCTCTAGGGGGCGCTGTTGAGCCTTTTTTGAAATTTTAAAAGCAGGAATGTTTTTGTCTTGGGCTACTGTACATGTGTACCAAATTTCATGAGTTTACGTGAAACTAGCCGTATTAACTCCACTAAAGCACAATTTTCTAGGTGGCGCTATTGAGTCATTTTGCCATTCATATGTGTAATTCCCCCAAAATATCAAATTTTTCACCAGTCCTGATGTGTGTGCCAAATTTGGTGAGTTTTTGAGCATGTTTAGGGGGTCAAATTGAGGTTCAAAGTGGCGTAAGAAAAATAAACCGCCAAACCGCCAAAGAAACACTAGAAGAACAATAGGGTCCTACGCACTGTAGTGCTTCGGGCCCTAATTAAAGCTGCAAGCAGCGTCGGACGGGCCCTCGCTCCTCACCGCACTGCTCTCCACACGACCTTGTCTAGGGGGCGCCGTAGAGCCGATTGGAATTTTGACCGTGCAAATCTATTGGTCTTGGGATACTATATGTATGCACCAAATTTCATGTTTGTAGGATAAAGCAGTGATTTTATATGAGTATTTGAATATTTGTAGGGGGCGCTGTGGAGCCGTTTGAACACGTCCACTCCTGAATTGTATATTGAACGTTAGGTTTTGAGATTAATGAGAATTTTTGTGGATTCGGTGATTTTACATGGATCCCTTCACCTCCAAAACTCATTTCGTTCCACATGGCGAATTTGCTCAAAATGGCCGCCATGCCACGCCCACATCGTGTGACGCAGTCACAAGATTTTAATAACTTCATCCTGGAGGGGTCTAGATGACACACAGTGAATTTGTTGAAGATGGCACAAAAATCCTAGGAGAAGTTTGTTAAATTCCAATGCCTGGGCAGCACATGTTCCAGAGGGCGCCGTTAAGATTTTTGTTCAAAATGGCCGCCATGCCACGCCCACACCATGTGACGCAGGTGCAAGATTTTAATAACTTTTCATTCTGGATGGGTTTAGATGCCACACAGCGAATTTGGTGAAGATCGGACAAAAATCCTGGGAGGAGTTTGTTAAATTCCAATGTCTGTGCACCACATGCTGTAGGGGGCGCGGCTGAGCTTTTTTGTTCAAAATGGCTGCCATGCCACGCCCACACCGTGTGACGCAGCCACAAGATTTTAATAACTTTTCATCCTGGAGGGGTCTAGATGCCACACAGCGAATTTGGTGAAAATCGGATAAAAATCCTGGGAGGAGTTCGATAAATTCCAATGCCTGCGCACCACGTGCTCTAGTTGGCGCTGTTTAGCTTTTTTGTTCAAAATGGCCGCCATGCCACGCCCACACCGTGTGACGCAGCCACAAGATTTTAATAACTTTTCATCCTGGAGGGGTATAGATGCCACACAGCGAATTTGGTGAAAATCGGATAAAAATCCTGGGAGGAGTTTGTTAAATTCCAATGCCTGCGCACCACGTGCTCTAGTTGGCGCTGTTTAGCTTTTTTGTTCAAAATGGCCGCCATGCCACGCCCACACCGTGTGACGCAGCCACAAGATTTTAATAACTTTTCATCCTGGATTGGTCTAGATGCCACACAGCGAATTTGGTGAAGATCGGATAAAAATCCTGGGAGGAGTTCGTTAAATTCCAATGCCTGCGCACCACATGCTGTAGGGGGCGCTGTTGAGCTTTTTTTTAAATTTTAACAGCAGGAAATTTTTTGTCTTGGGCTACTGTACATGTGTACCAAATTTCATGAGTTTACGTGAAACTAGCCGTATTAACTCCACTAAAGCCCAATTTTCTAGGTGGCGCTATTGAGTCATTTTGCCATTCATATGTGTAATTCCCCCAAAATATCAAATTTTTCGCCAGTCCTGATGTGTGTGCCAAATTTGGTGAGTTTTTGAGCATGTTTAGGGGGTCAAATTGAGGTTCAAAGTGGCGTAAGAAAAATAAACCAACCGCCAAACCGCCAAAGAAACACGAGAAGAACAATAGGGTCCTACGCACTGTAGTGCTTCGGGCCCTAATTAAAGCTGCAAGCAGCGTCAGACGGGCCCTCGCTCCTCACCGCGCTCCTCTCCACACGACCTTGCCTAGGGGGCGCCGTAGAGCCGATTAGAATTTCGACTGTGCAAATCTGTTGGTCTTGGTCTTGTATGTATGTACCAAATTTTATGTTTGTATGTACCAAATTTTATGTTTGTAGGATAAAGCAGTGATTTTATATGAGTATTTGAATATTTCTAGGGGGCGCTGTGGAGCCGTTTGACCACGTACATTCCTGAATTGTATATTAAATATTAGGTCTTGAGATTAATGAGGATTTGTGTGGATTTGGTGATTTTACATGGATCCCTTCACCTCCAAAACCCATTTCGTTCCACATGGCGATTTTGTTCAAAATGGCCGCCATGCCACGCCACCACCATGTGACGTATCCACGAGAATTTAATAACTTTTCATCCTGGAGGGGTGTAGATGCCACACAGCGAATTTGGTGAAGATCGGACAAAAATCCTGGGAGGAGTTCGTTAAATTCCAATGCCTGCGCACAATGTGTTCCATTGTACAATGTTAAGCTTTTTTGTTCAAAATGGCCGCGATGCCACGCCCACACCGTGTGACGCAGCCACAAGAATTTAATAACTTTTCATCCTGGAGGGGTGTAGATGCCACAGAGCGAATTTGGTGAAGATCGGCCAAAAATCCTGGGAGGAGTTCGTTAAATTCCAATGCCTGCGCACCACGTGTTGAAGTGGGCGAGGTTACGCTTTTTTGTTCAAAATGGCCGCCATGCCACGCCCACACCGTGTGACGTATCCACGAGATTTTAATAACTTTTCATCCTGGAGGGGTGTAGATGCCACACAGCGAATTTGGTGAAAATTGGATAAAAATCCTGGGAGGAGTTTGTTAAATTCCAATGCCTGCGCACCACGTGTTCTAGTTGGCGCTGTTTAGCTTTTTTGTTCAAAATGGCCGCCATGCCACGCCCACACCGTGTGACGCAGCCACAAGATTTTAATAACTTTTCATCCTGGATGGGTCTAGATGCCACACAGCGAATTTGGTGAAGATCGGATAAAAATCCTGGGAGGAGTTCGATAAATTCCAATGCCTGCACACTACGTGCTGTAGGGGGCGCTGTTGAGCCTTTTTTTGAAATTTTAAAAGCAGGAATGTTTTTGTCTCGGGCTACTGTACCTGTGTACCAAATTTCATGAGTTTACGTGAAACTAGCCGTATTAACTCCACTAAAGCCCAATTTTCTAGGTGGCGCTATTGAGTCATTTTGCCATTCATATGTGTAATTCCCCCAAAATATCAAATTTTTCACCAGTCCTGATGTGTGTGCAAAATTTGGTGAGTTTTTGAGCATGTTTAGGGGGTCAAATTGAGGTTCAAAGTGGCGTAAGAAAAAGAAACCGCCAAACCGCCAAACCGCCAAACCGCTAAACCGCCAAACCGCCAAACCGCCAAACACTAGAGGAACAATAGGGTCCTACGCACTGTAGTGCTTCGGGCCCTAATAAAGAAACCGCCAAACAAACCGCCAAACCGCCAAAGAAACACTAGAAGAACAATAGGGTCCTACGCACTGTAGTGCTTCGGGCCCTAATTAAGAGGCAGCACAACTGCATTTCAACCTGCCAGGTCAGCTTACTTGTGCATGCCTCGCCACTCCAATTGTGTCGATCTCCTTCCTTATGAGGAAAAGACCAACAGTGAAGCTATGAACCAGAATATCCGGCCAGTGTTCAAATATCTGCTGCCCCAAACACAGCCAAAGCTGACTCCAACCCTCTGTAGAGCCACGATTAAAGGCCCTCGTGTTAATCATTTGACTGTTTGACTTTTATCCACTCTGAGGTATGTGCAGTTCACTCGCTCCCCAAACAATCACTTTGCAACTTGTAGTTTTAAATTGATATTAATCTACTGTGTTTTAGACACTTTTGTCTCAGAGTAACATCTTTAGACTCTCTCCTCTGTGGAGGCATGAGTTCTAATTATGCTTCCTCTAATGCATTTTAAATGTAACATCTTGATTTTCATTTGTGATTTAGGTGGCAAGCAGGTTGGCAGATAAGCCCCTAAATTTGTCTTTGGTGACAACTTTTGAGGTGTAATTGAAACCCTATGTTCTCAACTGTGTTTAATGCCACCTCTGTCAGCCTGGGATTTTAGATAGTGGTTTATTTTGGGCTTTGGTTGCTATTAAGAGGTAACTATTTTATTTGCCTCTTATGCCTTTGTCTACACCTCTGACATATTGTATCATTCAATTCTTACCTGTACCTTAATTCTGCTATTATCCCTTTGCTCTCTCTCGATGCAGCCCATGTGGATGTCAAAAAGCTTCATCTCTCAAGTGGCCTCCATCTGATGATATCTGTTCTGATGATATCTGGTGCCAGTAGCACATGTTCTGTCACCCATCCCTGCTCCAACTGCAATGAAGATGGGAAAACAGTACAAACTTGACATTAAGACAAATACAAACAGAGAAATTACTTTTTTGAGAATTTCCTTTCTGCAAATACCTGAAATGTAAATCCATTGAGGAATGGTGACATTATTTTTCTTTCATTGCTTTTACTGCATTGATGCCCTGTGTCACTTGCCCTGTTGTTATAGCACTTGCCTTGATGTGTTTCAATAAACATGAGAATTATTGCAACGTGTTTTCAATTATCATGTATATGTATGGGGATACTCTGTGAGGCAAAATCAGCTTCTTATGTTGTTTAATTTTAACATGAAGACAACATGGAAGCGACTTGTAAATTTGCACATATAATGACCATATGTGGACTCTAACGCAAACCAGTTTTTGTGGTCCTATAAGTTGGCATGACTGTTTTGATATGTCAATATAGCAAATACATAGAATCATGGTTTGTGGTACTTGTCATGCATAAAATTGTAATGATGTTAAAAGCCTTGAAAGTTGGTGTAATGTTGTACAAAGACTGTATTTTTAGTAAAAAATGTAGATACATTCATATATATATATATATATATATATATAAATATATATATATTTAAATATATATATACTGTGCTGTGCTGCAACCATTCAGTCATTTGCTGGAAACAATTTTGTCCGTGCTGTGTCCTCACCAATTTTCACAGCTGTCTAAGTTACATTTTTGGAGATATTGAACCTAGAAAATGACTTTCCATGTAGAACTTTCTTTGAAGGTAAAATTACAGATATTCCTAGGTCTAAAGACGTGAAATTCTTATAATTCAAACAGAATATTTTACAGAACTTAGTTATGGGTCCCAAATGAAAAAAAAATGAAAAAGCAAACTGAACAAAATCTCAGTCAGTGCCGGGGCCTTTTTTCCCAATTTTGTCTGAATTGACCTGAACTGACCCATTTAAGTAATTCTAAGGCAGAGACAGATGGGAAGATGTTCTACGCAAGCTAAAAATGTTTCGGCTTGAACAAAAACTTTTATGTATCTCAGGATATTCATGAATCTGTCTCATAAATACAAAGAAAGGAAAACTTAGAGACTTGAGGGGGGAAAAAAGAAAAAAAGGACAGATTAAGCTGAACACAAACGCACAGCCAGAAGCCCATTTGTCAGTGATCTGTTGCTAGTCACCTTCCAGCTAATGTAGATTAAGCAGGGAAGTACATCGGCTGTTCGGAGTAGAGAATCAAAAATGGTGCAGCGGTTAAGATTTTAGCACTGAGGTTAAAATTCACTTGCTGTCAGAACACATCTTAACCAATTAGTTGCGATGTCATAGACATTGAACAAAAAAATATCATCAGTGAAGCAACAGAGTTAAATCTTCATTACTAATTTACTGCAAAACACAAGCGCATTACCAAAACATAAAAAGAGTTAAATATTAAAGACAAGATTTAGCACATTCAAACTGTGATGGCCCCTGCTTAGTAGGTTGGTCAAAAGCAAAATTTCCTCTTGGGTCATTCACACAGTTTTGACCGAAGGCTCAACATCGAAGCTGAAATTTTTTTGTGGGGAAAATTTACTTGACCATGAGACGAGTTAAAGGTCATAATAAAAAAAAAATACTGTATGTCTTCACAACAAAAAAATCCTAGTGGGAGATATGCATTTTAGTGGGGGCATTGCAGAGAAGGTGTAATGTTGTTTTGCATCCTTCTAAGCGCAAACCAACCTGACTGACAAGTGACATCAGCTAGCTAGTGTTAGCAGCTGTGCCGATGAGAGATAAGATTCAACTGTCTTGTCATTGCACAACGTACAGTGAAATGCAGTCTTTGTAGGTTGTTAGGAAAATGGGGTAAGAGTGCAGAATCAGCCACACCATGCTGCCCCAGGAGCAGACAGGGTTAAAGGCCTTTCTCAGGAGGAGGCTCAGCACACACACACACACACACACACACACATATATAGTTAATTACACTCTTCATTATATCATATAACGATCACATGAACTGAGCATGTACACACATTACCTAAACACATCTGTCATTTCATGTGGTCTTTTCATCAGATTTATAAAGCTGCACATATGTCTGATTCTGTTTTATAAATAGAAATGTGTTTGCCTGTGCATACACTTATTATGTTTCCAGCACCTATACCTCTAATTCATCACATACACCAGTCAGCCACATCGAACAATCAGAAACATCTTGGGGAACACGACAATGGCCCAACATGTTGATTTGACCTCCAAACTTCCTACACCCCATTCTGATCAAGCATCAACAGGATGCAGTGGAACAAGATTGATTGACAGAGGCCCCACTGCACAAGCCAGAGTACCCAGAGGATCCACTGCCAACGCCGTGATGCCAGACCCCACAGGACACCCTGAGAGGTCCTCTTGTCCATGTCAAATGGTTGAGAGCATTTTTGAGCACATAAGGGGGACCAGCACAATATTAGGCAGGTGGTCATAATGTTATGCCTGATCAGTACAGTACATGTAAACCACGGTGGCCAAGGTAATATCTCCCTCATCATTAATAAACATCAGGAGGATGATCGTTGACTTTTCTGTGCATGTCATTGAAACAAACTTTACAAAGTGCTTCCTCGTCCAAAATCAAATGACGAGACATTGAAAGAAAATTAATGGCTTCCACACAAATAAAAAAGAATGAAAAAAACATCACTTGCAAATAATTTAAAATTAACTTTAGAAATGTGTTTTTGAAATACTTATTACAAAACAACATGCAAAATAAAAATGCAAACAAGGCACACAAACTATCTTTTATCACAAGCTTAGATTCTATTACCCCGTCAAGTGAAAGGAAAAAAGACTTTTTTTAAGGACAAGTGCCTCGAAAAGTTAATCTGGAGCCCTTTGACCATTTCCCTCCGAACAACCAGTGTACTAACAAATGTGCAAATGTTAGCTGAGCTTGTACGAAACTGTGTCTGTGTGTTTATGTTCATCTCAGCCCTCCATTTTCTCTTCTTTTCCGTCTAATTTGTATGTTTATGCAAGCACATTCATAAAGTCCTCGGATAAGCACAGTTTCTTTGCTCTAGATGAAATATTTAGAACTCCCATGTATGTGTGTATTTGTGACACATTCATGTCTAACCACATCTTTGCAGTGAAAATTTAAAATTTGGTTCTGACAGAAACACACAGTCAGGCCGCTAGTGCTGGCAGTAAACTGATCACAGGAACACGAATCCACAAGCACAAAACAGTTGTAGTTAAAAGTAGTACTTAGAGACAATCTTCCAACAAGTACATCTGTGGAGCACGTAAAAGATGCTGAATATTTGCTGACAAAGACAATGGTACTGTGCTAGGAGCAGTTGCTACTAGCAACAGGATGTTCAGGAAACCAGCCGGTGGCAGAGAAGAAGAGATTTGAAATGATTTTAAAAGTTTAACATCTGAAACTCAACTGAAAAATCGCAACTGATGCCATGACGGCAACATTATTTAAAATTCTACATGGTTATGCCTCTTCAGACAGTCCAGTCTAACTTTCCATCCCATAGTCTGCAGGCTCCTGTCTGTCCCCACAGCTAAAAGAAGTCAGCAGGCTGCAAGGCCATTTCATATCACGCTCCTTCCTCTGAAATAACTTCAATAGAAAAACCACAAGCTGTGTGCTTTTCCGTCCTTCTCTTCTCTCTCTCTCTCTCTCTCTCTCTCTCTCTATCTCTCTCTCTCCCTCTCTCCCTCTCTCTCTATCTCTCTCTATCTCTATCTCTCTCTCTCACCCCCTTGTCTTATCCTTTCACTTAGGCTTGTCTGTCTTGGATCATCATCTGCTGTCCTGGGACCTCTCTTGCTCCCCTGGCTGTTGGTGCCGATGTCCACATGCTTTGGATCTGGATCTTCATCTTCTAAGAGATTCAGCTTCTCCTTCCCATCTGGCTCTCTCCCTTGTGTCTCCCAATGCCTTTGTTTGATTAGATTTCCTCAGTATCTGTGACTGGTGTGCTTTAGTTTCGCCTGTTGCTGCTTGTGTAGTCTGTAATCTTTCCATGTCTTCATGGTTGAACTCAGGTCCCGTTCTTTTTGGTGGCACTAGAAAGTTGCTTGACATTCTCTGTGCTCCTAACTGTGTATCCTGCAAATTTATTATGTGACTATATTCTATACACACATGAGAATAAATACAACCAATGATGAACCAGCCAAACTAGATGGCAACAGGTGTGAGGAAGTGGAGTCCATTGAGTAACATCAACAAGCAAGGCAGTACAGATGCAAACGTCAAAGCAAGAATTGGCAAGAAGAAAACAGCCTTTTTACAGCTCCAAAACACCTGGAGCTCTAGAGTATTACAACAACAAACTAAAGTTCAAATATAAAATGACAGTTCTGAGGCCTGGAGAATGACGAAAAATACAATCAGTACAGTACAGACCTTCAACTACAACTGCTTAAGAAAGATCCTCAAGATACACTGGCCAGATAAGATCAGTAACAATGATCCATGGTTGAAAACACAGCCATTACTAGTAGAAGAAGAAAACGGAAGAAGAAATGGTGCTGGATTGGGCATACTTTATTAAAATCAATGACAAACACCACCAGACAAGCCCTGACATGGAACCCTCAAGGAAAGGAAAGAAGAGGCCAGCCAAAGAACACCTGTGGAAGGGATCTACAAACAGACATTAAAAGGCTTGGGTGCACTTGGACCCAGCTGGAAAGAAAAGTTCATCAGGTCCTCTGGAGTTCACTTGTCAAAGGCTTTTACCTCAGGAGCATAAGATTCTATACATACAACGTCTATTGGCCTGAATGAGGTATTTCTATGTGGTGTTTCCTGACGTCTCTACCATATTTTTCCCTGTTAAAGGGTTTTTGCGGTGCAGTTTTTTTTTAAATTAACTGAATCATGAGTTTAAGAATAGAGTGTGTTGTCTGCTGTGCAGATTGTAAAGAACCTGAGGCGATTGTGTTGTGCATGTTGTAATATTTGGTTAAATAAATGAAATCCAGCTTGTCGTCACCTGAGTTGAGTGATGGTCATTAATTAAAAATGCCTTTCAAATGAGCAGTAATTACCAAAAGGCACCAAATCAACATAAATAACACTGATAACAGAAGCAGAGCTGTTGAGGAACAGTGAAGAATTAGCACTGCTGTCTCCATGGTAACTGCTGAGTGGTTTCAGCAGTATTTTTACCGACCAAAGCCCTGCTTTTGACATCTTGCCCTATATAGTTAACCCTTGATCTTAGAAACACACACAGAGCCGCATTCAGATGTAGTCACACGCACACAGGTGCACACACAGTCCATGCACATTCACAATGTGCAAGCTGAGTCGAGCTCGAGTTGACTGTGAGCCATCATTAAGCCTCTGACATGTAGCATACAGCACTCTAGTATCCCCAAAGGCCCTGACTGAGGTTAACCAGGCTTTTCACACTCAGCCTTCCACTCACAGAAAGGGGTAAAGGAGAACTCTAGTGGTGCAGGAACAAATGCTTTGGTGAGCAGGACCACGGGGGAGAAAAAAAGGCCTTTTTCTGGGAGATTTCCAGAGAAAAGAGAATGAGGACTGTCTTGTTAGTTAAAGTGCCACTGAAATGCACACAGATATAAAACCTGATATTACTTGCTCTTTGGGTGCTCAGAAATCTCACTGAGGATTTTCTCACTTTTACACATTTAGGGGGTACGGTGGAAAAATCAAGCATGCACAGCAGGAGCTTTTTTGAAGACTGAATGTGTCTCTGTGCACATCTTCCTCTCTGGAAAGACTTTTATCCTGAGGTGCAGCGGCTGAGTGATGAGAGAAAGGTTACCTCCAGTCTTTTGTTCTAGCTGAGCTCATTGGCTAAAAGTTGCATGTAAATTCAGAGCAGATTAGCATATATTAGCATGTGGTTAGGGACCTGACCAGGGAGTAGTGCAATCTTGAAGAGTAGATGGAGAAGGATCTGATTTTGTGAAATGAGAAAGAGGTATGACAGGTGATAAATGACAAGACTATGTATTTCTAGACGACTGCTCTCTGACTTTTAAGATATTAACTTCACTAAATGGAATGATAATTATTTTTAAAAAATAGGTCACAATGACAAAACATCTCTAAAGCAGCGATAGTGAAAAAAAATAATTGTTTATTTTTACTTTAGTTGCCTCCTAATTTATAACAGCAGTTCATAACATGCAACAGCACCAGGCACTGAACAGATTGTGTTGTCATGGTAATCTGATTTCACTGTTGTCTTCCAGCTGTCGCTATGCTCATGTATTGTTGTAAAAAATGTGGTTAGTGCCACTTTGGATTTCCACGTCTTATTCTTCATCAGTCGCAGAGTAAACTTTCCCCAGAATTAAAAGCAGATTAAAAGTT
The DNA here is from genome assembly GCA_024666655.1 of Dascyllus trimaculatus. Classification (NCBI taxonomy): domain Eukaryota; kingdom Metazoa; phylum Chordata; class Actinopteri; family Pomacentridae; genus Dascyllus; species Dascyllus trimaculatus. The sequence goes on from CM045452.1 coordinate 21,860,502, forward strand.
TTAGTCCTCAGCATAGTTAGCAGCCTCTATCTCACAAGACCCGAGCTACAAGTGATGCTCACTTTCAATTAAAATGAAGCATTCACGTGGGTTTGAGTGCTTTGAATTCAGTTCTTTAAAGCTGCTAAGAGGCAGTCATAAAGATTACAATATTTTATCCTCCGCATGACACGTCAAATTGCACACTCTGGCAATAAACGCCTAATGATCTTAGTTTTCCACCTTTTCTTTCAGTAAAACGACCTCCCACCCCTCTCACCATCTCTCAGACATTTAGACACGCTGTCAGGGAAAATTTTAGTCAAAGTCCATCTTCATGTCAACACTATTAGGTGTTAGAAGGTTGATGACCCATTAATAATGTCTCACAGTGGAAGCTGTGGTGGACTTTGCTGAATTACACTGTGGGCATTGAAGTGACAGTGGCTGATGATTGTGAGCTGCCAGTCAGGCTGGCTGCTGTTTTTGGGCAAATCAACAGGGAATTCAGCTGGTGCTCAATTTAGCTGAAGAACTACAGTCGAGTGACTCAAGTGCCTCCAACTCCCAGCGTCCCCCGAGGCGTTCTGTGGAGAACAGTGCATGAGTTGAGCATCTCGGGGGAAGAAGAGGAAGGCTTCTCTCTTACTTTCTGTTCGTCTGTCTCGCTCTCTCTCTCATTAGCGATCTCCATTTAGAGGATGGTCGGTCAGACAGGGCGTAACGCCAGACAGCTGCGGATTGGCAGTGTGCAAAATCTATCACAAGAAATACATGTCTGTGTTAAATTGCAATTATGTGATTATTTTCTGTTTTTTCTTTTGACGGGTTTAAATGCAAGTCACAGTTGAGGAAAGGAGCCATAGTGAAACTATTACTGATAGTTTGTCCTTACTTGGTGTTACAGGAAGAGATGTGAGGTGCAAATTGGCCTTGCAATAGTGGAATAATTGCTAAATGAATAAAATATTGCTCTAAATGTATCCACACTTTCAGGCTGTTTGTTGCACATTCATTTACCACATGCTATTACTTTAACCATTACAATATTATAATCCTCATAAACTTAATCCACGTGCAGCCTGTGGTTAGCAAACTACATATACTACCCCACTATGCTCCCCATAAAAGACTCCCATCTGTGGGACCACACGCAAAAAAAAAACCCTCACACAAAGCTCTAATGTAGTGAGCATCCATCATTGGCGGTTTTACCACGATGAAGGTGGGGTTAAACCGAGAACTTGCCCCACTGAGGGAGCAAGTCTCTGGGGCAGAATGCTGGAAATGGTAAGAATGTGGGTCATAGAGGGAGCATTAGTGCCTCTCTGCTTGTTCAGATGCATTGGGAGAGGACCTCCTGAGTATTAGCAGAGTACAAGGGAAAAAAAAATAAAAGAAAGAAGAAGAAGGAGGAAAAAAAATGTTAGTGCAATTAATGTCTGTCAGTCAACAGGCCTCTGTGTGGCAATAATACCCAACGTAAATGTCACGACCGAGCCACAAGGCTGAGCAAACGTACACACACTCTTATAAAAGGGAGTAAATTCTCTCTGGGTGGGTAATATTCAGCTGACAACTTTATCACTGAGCAACCTCAGAGGATGGGCTCATAATTCTGGAGAAGAGCCAAGACATGGGAAATTCCCACAACACCTCCTTATTAAAGGGTGTAACTCAAAAGCCTCATAAAAGTGGTGGACATAAGCATGGCGGTGGACAAACACCCCTCCCACACACAAACACACACAAACAGATACTAAATATGTTGTTCTGGGTTTTAGAGGCATGGTGAAAAAAAACGGTCAACATTTTGAGCATAATGCTGCTAAATCAAGCTGTATGACCTGAGTTCAACAAGCACCCAGCTTCTAGTCTTTGTGTTTGTCTGAAATGAGTCATGATCGGAGCCCTGGCTAAATGCACAAAATATAAAATGTTAATGCGTTTGGAGAACTTTTTTTCTCCCCAGAGTGCTTGCACAGTACTCTTTTTAGGTCTTGTGTGTGTGTGTGTGTGTGTGTGTGTGTGTGTGTGTGTGTGTGTGTGTGTGTGTGTGCGTGTGTGTGTGTAATTGTTTCTCCCAGTCATCAGCATTGTTTCTGCAAGTCATCTGCCGGCTCTAGATAACTAATTCTTTACTGCAAGGGTCAGCCTTTTACCATCCCCGTTATCAGCTGTGATCCTGAAAGGATTTTTTAAAAAGGTCTCCTTTGCCATTAAAAAGATTTATTCAAACAAATGCATGAGGTTTCCTTCTGGTGGAGGTAAAACGAGGAAACGTCTTAAAATTGAACGAGCTGAACCCTGGCCTTCTCTGTGAATATATTTCCTTATTAAGGCAAACAAACTGAATGTCGTCGTCTGTGCAAGGTAATAAACATACTAACAATATAAATTAGAGTCAGTAAAGTTAGCTCAAAAGAGGTTACTAATATCCTTTGGTATTTTTGTGAGGAATAAAATCGTTTTAAGGACTTGAAAATATGGAAGTACAGCATAGCAGCAATAGCAGCAGATATTAGAAAGAATTCCATCCTATATATATTCCATAAATAACAGATGATGCCAAGATGCAATTAAAGTAACAATGAACATAACATTATTCCTCTGCATATGTCCACCATCTGTTTGTTCCTGCACCTGACCATCTTATCTCCTTTGTGCCAACTCAGTCATGTCTCCATTCAGTCAAACTGTCAAAACAACTTCTGGTTTGGGTCTGGTGATGTTTTCTTTAAGCAACATGTCACTTTACTGTGCTTTATTTGATTAACTTGGTGCAAGCTGGATTTTACTTGAAGAGACAGAACAGTTACAGTAAGTAGATTGTATAAGCGCCTTGTGCCCTTTTTTTGCAGGAGTTTGAAATGTGGATTCAGACTTGATGTGAATTCCATAGGGACAGGAAAAGAGGTGAATGATGAACTGAAGCTTCTGGCACCAGCGTACAGTCATACGAAACACCCCCACTGTCAGAAAATTGGTTATGCACTGCTGAGTCACAGCCCTGGGACACATATGAAGCGCTACTGAAAGTGAAATGTGTGCTGTATGTGCGCACTCTGCAGCGGACAGACCACACACTCGACAGGAAGTATTCAAACAGCATCTGGCCCCGAGGCTGACGGCAAAGAGAGGTGACAAATCTGTGCTCTTCCCTCGCCCTGAACATCAGTTATCTGTGGGAGAATCAACTTGATACTTTTAACGCTTTTGCCAGTTTCTTCCATCTGTTCATTTTCAGACAAAGGCAGCACATACTGTACCCTTCCATTGTAGACACACACACACATACACATATACAATGCATAAGAGAGTCCACAATATCTATACAGAATCTGATATATTCTGCAGAACTTGGTTTCAGAAAAGTTTCAAATATTATACTACTTGGAAGTACAAATAGCATAAGCATTCCTTAAAAACAGATAACAGATACACATATTGGTACTATGTGGTGTTCTGATGGAAAACCTAGGATTTTGGCATCCATATAGATGAGACTTAGACACCCAAATAAACATTGTCCCAGAACAAGCACGCTCCCTCATGCAAATGGAAATCTCAAATTTGACTGGTCTGTCCCCACAGAAAAATGCACCCCACCACGTGGCAAAAACATTAAACAATCAGGAACATGTTGAGGAACATGACAATGGCCCAGCATGTTGATTTGATCTCCAAACTTCCTACACCCCATTATGATCAAGCATCAACAGGATAGAGTGGAATAAGTTTGATGGACAGAGGCCTCACTGCACAAGCCAGAGCACCCTTAGAGAGGATCCACTGCCAGCGTCCTGGTTCCAGACCCCATAGGACACCCTGAGAGGTCCTCTTGTCCATGTCCAATGGTTCGGAGCATTTTTGAGCACATGAGGGGGACCAACACAATATTAGGCAGGTGGTCATCATGTTATGCCCGATCAGTGTATATCATTAGGCCGTGGCTTCTAACCCGTTTGTGATTTTGATCCTCTGCAAATTGCTTGTAAGCAGTTCAGTCAGTGAGTGATTTCCACTTTTCTCTGAACACATTGTTTTATTTAAACATTTATCAAAATGGTAAAGCAAATTTTTTACAGTATTTTCCAAAAAGAAGCAACAGAGAAGTCTTCTTTTCTTTATTTCCTACCATGTGCATGCCCTGACAGCCACATTGGGAACCACTAGTATTAGGATTACAAAACCCTAGACCTCTGACCAGTGGAAGGTGATATGATCTAATAGGAGAAAAGGTTACAAACATATGGTGCTGGATGCTGCAACATAATGGGCATCTACTATGAGTCATTCGGACCACTGATTGCTCTGTGTGGTCAAGACAACAGAATATGAGGCATTTGTGCTGAAAGAGAGGCTCACTTTGGGGCAAACAATGCCCCTTTATAATGTTACTGTTTCTCTACACGCCTCCTCAGTGAAGATTTGAAAAAGTGGACTTGAAAATAACCAGATGTAAATACAGCACCTTTAAGGAAATCTCAGGTTGAAATTTATAATAATGTGGATTTTCACCTTCAAACATGTTTCTTTAAAATCAATGGAAGTAAACAAATATGTTTTGTAATAAAGCCACATCGAGGAAGTTAAAGGTTGACTCCACCGCTTTGTAGGTTTGTTTGGAATTTCTCTGCTTTGCATAATATTAAGTGTGTGTGTACCATAGATACATATTATGTGAGGTAAGTTTAAAGGGAGAGAAACTAACACAGAGAGATACATGAAAGTGTGAATGTCTCAGAGTGATTTAAAGTTCAAGCTTCATTAGCCGCATCAACATTGACAACAGTACATGTGTGAGAACACTTAGGTGGGTATTTTGCATCTAAGCATGTGTAAGAAACACACTTAAAGGCTGCAAGAAAATCATTGGCTTGTGCTTTAGTGCCTCAGTTACTGCTGAAATGTGTGTTCGTGACAGTGGTGCTGTATCGATTACAGGAGCTGGAAAGCTGCTCTTCTTGCACCTGCAGTAATGTTGCTGGGTGGGGCGAAAGTTGTGCTTTTGTTAAGTAATGGCAAAATAAAGCACAAAATCCTCAGCCATTGGTTTGGATTACTACTCCTAACAATGAATCACAAACAACAAAAGAGAAGCGAGGAATTATCCTGCTATTAATTACAGTCTCATTGTTATGTGCAGGTTTGAATGCGCGCGATGTTGCACGTCTTTCAGAATCCTTTCACACAATTTCGGCACTTGATGTTCTTTATGAACTCCGCTGCTCTTCATGTCGTGCTGTTTATACTCTCCTTATCAATCACATTTCGCTGGCGGCACACATCGAGGAGAAGAGGGTGATGAAAGGCAAAGAAAGATGAGGTGGAGATGAAAAAAGAGTGTGAAGAGGAGATTATCACCCCTTCTCCCCTTAATGTATCTCTGTGATGAGTTTTTTACCCCAGGATACACATATATGAATACATACATCCCCCTGTCTAATAATGACAATGCAGGCTGATGGAGTTAAAAGTATTGTAGGGGTTATGATGAGTGGGTTGTACAGTACAGATAGGCATGAAATCATAGTGTCAGTCTGGCTGCAGGAGGATGGGAGCATTTCCATATGCAAGATGGGAAAAATGTGTACATAATAAAGATGCAGCAACACTCACTCATGTAGTAATCAGTCTCATAGAGGGCTTGAGTGCAGAGTTTTGACCACCCACCAAGGCAGGAGAAAAGACAAGAGTGACCTTTTTTATAGCAAGAGAAATGGAAAGGCTTGGCAGACAATGTGTGTGCATGTGTGTGTGTGTGTGTCTGTATGTTTGTTTGACTGTGTTTGTTTTGTGAGTGAGGCTTCTTACCATCAGTTAGCCGCCTGGTGCTGACAGTGCTCTGCAGCTGAACTACAGCAGAGCGATCTGGGACCTGCTTTGACATTTTCAACTTGATTCATTAATTCATGGTTGGCAGCCCTGGTGACATGCACACTTAAACGAGCTACACAACCCCGGCTGTGCATCCACTTGAAATGCACAGTTCATGTTTATGAAGTCATTCGAATAGGCCGGAAATGTGCGTCCACGCTTTCTGCTCTGCGATGCAAAACTTTACCGTAAACTGGCCGCGAATATGTGCGGTCTCCTGGCTTTTTTCAAGACCCTTTCATTGAGATGCTCCAGGCAATCTTTTTAGAATCTTAAATGAAAAAATAAATCCTTCCGCATACGAGCGTGATTGAGACAAGCGTGTGCTTCCTGTGTTTGGTATTATTCCTGGGGCAGCCGCGTTGGTGCTAAATCCAGATTTGTCCCAGGGGCTCCTCCTTCTAAGCCTGAGGAGTGAAGCTGCTGGGGTGGTGGGGTTCTCGAGGATAACTCCTAATGCTGCTGTGTTTACAATAGTATTACAGGAGTTGGTATACAGGCGAGAATCATGGAATCATTGTCTGTGATTAACTAAGGGGAGGTAGCTCACTTTGAAGCCGATGACATGGTGAAAGTGCACTCTATCATTCTTGAATTTCAATCTAACCTTGTTCAGTAGAAATTACACATATATGCAGCTAATTTGCAATAGCAAATACATTTTGATGTAAAAAGATAAGATAAGCCTTTATTATCCCACAGTTGGGGGAAATTTAGTATTACAGCAGTAAAGCTAGTACAAACATGTCAGGAATGTGGTACAAAAATATTAAACAAATAAAATATACATTAGTACTTGTTCTAGAAATAACATTATTGCACATATAAGTGATATTGCACAGATTTTTTCTGATGAATAGAAATATCTATGTAAGTAGAAAAATAATGATATAGCATAAACACCGATCAGCCACATCAGTATGACCACTGACAGGTGAAATGAATAACACTGATCATATTGGTACTGTGTGGTGTTCTGATGGAAAACCTTGGATTTTGGCATCCATGTTGATGAGACTTAGACACCCAAATAGACATTGTCTCAGAACAATCACACTCCCTCATGCAAATGGAAATCCCAAATGTCACTGACTTACCCTTGCAGGAAAATGCACCCCACCACATGGGAAAAACATCAAACAATCAGAAAAATGTTGAGGAACATGACAATGGCCCAACATGTTGGTTTGACCTTCAAACTTCCTACAACCCATTCTGGACAAGCATCAACAGGATGCAGTGGAACAAGTTTGATTGACAGAGGCCTCACTGCACAAGCTAGAGTACCCAAAGGATCCATTGCCAACATCCTGGTTACAGACCCCATAGGACACCCTGAGAGGTCTTCTTTTCCATGTCCAGTGGTTCAGAGCATTTTTGAGCACATAAGGGGGACCAACACAATATTAGGCAGGTGGTCATAATGTTATGCCTGATTGATGTATTTTAGTATATGTAGAAAAACAAATACCTGGATACCATCCAGATGACTCTCTATTAACATCATAAGGGGATTATGTTTACATGACTGACAATTTACAAAATATTGATACTTTGCATTTCAAAAACAATGCATTTCTTTGGTTTTGCACCAAAATACCAGCTCTTGTCATATTACACCCACATTATTTACATTTTCATGGTTACATTTAAGCCAGTGGTTAAGGTTAAGCAAAAAACATGGTCTGCAGTGACTCAGTGTCTTTACTACCATCTTGCCAAAGCCATGATCTTTCCTTCACCTTAACTTAAATGCTGTTGCCTACTAAACCTGACCAGCAACAGAACCCATATGCACTCCTCCAGATTCGGGTGTCCAAGGTGTGCTTCAATTTTTTTGTAGCACAAAAAAACCCCACTTTACCCGTGAACATAGTCCAGGCAGTCATTTGCTTTGTCAGAGCATTGCTATTGGGAAAACAATTTAGTAATATTCGCTCAACAGGCAATTTGCAGAATTGTATTTGCTGCATTATTACAATTCAATTTAAGAGCACTACAGACTACAGTCTCCAAAATGATCATAAAGTTGAACACCTCTCTAAAGAAGTTTCAGCAAAAGAAAACACTTGTAAACACTTCACGAATGTAGGATTTATTGCGAGGCTCTTGTATTAGACCGCATCAGTTTAGCTGTTCGTACCCACTATAATTATGAAACAGAGCAATCACACTTCAGAAAAGAAAGCGTTCAAGTATCTCTCTGCACCCACTGCTAAATTCATTACTTCAGCATTCATACTGTTTTTCATGAGGCTGTCTGAATGCGGCTGCGTTATGTACAGCTCAATGTGTTCTGTGCATTTATCATTCTGATGTGCTGACACGAGGACAGCCTTTCTGCCTGCTGTGCCACACACATACACACATGTCTTTTTGCGTGGTGCTCAACAGAGTTTTGAATCCAAAAGTGATTGTGCAGACAACAGTCATAAATCTGTGTCCCCCCAGGTCCACATCAAGAAGACATATCTAACCGCAGGCCATTACATTATGTGTATTTTACTGTGGGTGGGTGTGTGTGTGTGTGTGTGTGTGTGTGTGTGTGTGTGTGTGTGTGTGTGTGTGTGTGTGCGCGTGTGTGTGTGTGCATGTGTGTGTGTTTGTTTTGTTGAGCATGTTTTGATATACATTCGGGCATGCGTGTGTGTGTGAGTGTAATTGACAGGAAAATATACAGCTGAGTTTTTATCTCTGTACGCTCTCACTTATCTAGACAGCTCCATAACAGTAATGAAGGAAAAGTCTCACTGGCTGAGTCCCATTTTTATTCTAGCTGCAGCAGGCTGCCCACATTCTCCTATGATTGCTCCAACAGCAGGCCAGGATCACACTAGCTATAGTGTGTGTGAGAAAACGAGCAGTGGACACCTTCAGAAAGGAAAAATGAGAAAGACAAAGTGTGTTCATACATGCATAAATGTGCAGCAATAACCTGATCCTCTTGTCATGTGAAAGACGTCCAACATTGCTCCTGACACTAATGCATCCCTTCCATTCATTCCCTTTCACATGGGCAGCTACCTGCCTAAGAGGATGGACATGATGTAGCCAAATGTCACCTCGAATGAACAAAGTAATTAAGTAGTGCTCTCGCCACCACTAGCCAATTACCTCATTGGTCATCAGTCATTGGGATGTTACCATCCAACAGTACACACACTCCACATAAGGGTGAAGCCGTAACTGAGGTGTTCACGGCTGTCAGACACAAACTAGTTACAACACTAATAACAGCTTTCAGCTTCATATGAGGCAGTGTGTTTGTGTGTGTGTGTGTGCGCGCGCTATCTGACAGGGTTCGTATCAAAATATCAGCTAGATATACAGAGCTTTAGTCACCTAATAACTCAATAGCTGAGGAGAGACACTATTACAAAGCAGAGGCAGTTTGAAACCTACAATTTTAACAAATTCCTTCATAATTTGTATTTTCCACCTGAAAACAAGTAATTCTGTTTTACTGTATTCTCAATTACATTTCTGTGAAGTCATTTTTGGTTGCAGTTGTGTCTTGTCTATACTGCAAGTGTTTCCTAAAGACAAATTAGATATTTTAGCCAGTTTACAGTAGTGCAGTGCCCTTTCAAGACATGCCTATCCGGATTGGGTTGATGGCAGCTTGCAGCACGAGTGAATGATTGAAGTCGTTGGTTGAGGGTGGAATGGGGCATACTAGCAGACAGCCAGCAATTAGCTCCAGTTATTCTATGTGTGTATCTGTGAGCCTGAGGAGCAGAGCTAATGCTAACTGAGCCGGTCACGACTAAATACTGAAACCAAAACTTGACTTTTATTTTTTACTTGCTTTGACATACCTGCTGTGGTGATAAAACACGCTGAGGGACAGCTGATACTAGCAAAAGCCAGTGTCCCAAAACAACTTCACATTGAGCCGCATTACAGTACAGTACAGTTTGAGTTTCATGCAGTCAGAGAGCTGTGAACGTGCCATCACTGAAAGCATACTGTTGCCAAAGTGTGCATTTCTGTTTTCAAACTGCTGTTTGTCCAAAGGGTGTCACACTCGACGCTGCATTTCTGAATGTCCCCAGTAATATACCCACCAAGTGTGAAGTAGGTTGGATGAATTGTTGTTGAGAATAACATACAGAAACTTCTTTATTCATTGGAGAGATTTCAGATTTCGCTGTGATGGAAGCAGTTACATTGGCCTTGACAGGAGTCCTTTGTTGGAACAGGCTTATATTTGGCTTTTATACCTAATTTCACCTCCTCAGTCAGTCATCAACAGAGTAATATTAACCTATCATGAATGCAACTGAATTCTTCCGGCTTCTTCTTTTTTTCACATTAAAGTATGTAAGCTCACCTATAATTGGCTGGCTTTGAATATAACAGAAAATTTATAGGATGTGTAGAGTTGCATTGACAGTAGTGTAATGTCATCCTCATAGAATACCAGAAAAGTAGGCTTAACAGGTGGGATTTAACAACAAAAAATGAATTCAGAGCAGTATTTTGATTTAGAATGGCTCTGTTTATGTACTACTGGAAGTAGTGCTGTGGAAACATACATAATACTAAATTGTACATGCTATCCCACTTCTGGCAATTTTTCAAAACTGTGGCATTATTTGAATACTGATTTTCTGTGTTCAGTCTGGTCTTCCTTTAGAGAACAGTGTTAAGTGCAATGCCCATCAATATGGTTGAGAGTTAGGGTTAGATAATTGCAGGAGGATGCAGATAACTTCAACAAAAACAGCTTCTATACAAGTATTTATGGTAGATTAGATGAGGTATAATTGTCTTTGCACACATTAAGTTCCAGTACCATGAAATGCATTTAACCAGATGGTGCAAACAGCAGCAAAACTGTAAGCACAGGTAAATAAAGATGTACATAATAAGCAACAGACCAGCGAGTGAGTAAAGGCAAGAAGGGTTGCATCTGTAATTTATGGAAAAAGCACTTCTAATGTTTTATTCCTAGCACACAGTCAGCAATGAGAAACTCTGTAACTATAGCTCTGTAATCATTTACTTCTGTCTTCATCTTGCCCAAGCTGAAGTGAGTGAAAGTGTCAGTCAGAGGAATTCTTCAATAACGCTCTCTGGAAGTCTAGTGCAGCATCTAATCATCCCGATCTAATTTCGATGTGTTTGCTTTCTTCCATCTCTATCTTTAACCAGACCTCTAGGCCACTCACACAGTTGGCGCAGGAAACCGAGCAGGGAAACAGAGAAATCAAGGCCCTCCCTTTTGCTCCTGATCTGCGTTGCGGTAGGCAGGGGGGTTATTTTCATAATCTGAGCCTTTTTTCATTACCGCGCAAGCTGGAGGTGAGCGAGAACTTCTGAACCTTGGACACTCACGTAATCAGGTAGATGATGGCTGGAGAATAAGATATAAAAAATCACTGTGCTGAGAGATGCACGTAGAAACACACATGTGCAAGGACATATTTCATAAAGCCCCCAAGTTAGACATGCATATGCAAGAAAGAAGACAAACACATGTTATGCACGTGCACACCAGTGAAATACACTGGTGCAAACACAAAGTCTAGTTCAGCCTTGTAGTCTTGAAGAATAGTCACTGCAGGAGTTAGCAGAGATATGCTTTGCTTTAACTGCTCTAGTATGTACAAATAAATACACATTTAAAGAACAATCACACGCATGAACACAAACGTGCACACAAAAGAGCACTATTGGTCACAGATAGCCTTCCTGTTCAATGAAATTAGTAACAAGGAAGAACTAACAACTGTCTTAGAAGGAGACAGCTGTATCTGCGTCACAGTCGCTATGCAAGATCTGGATTTGATGGCTAAGGTTACAGGTAGCTGCACTTTCTGTCAACCCACATTTTAAAAAATGGCAAAAAGTTTGATAAGGAAGTGAGCAGACAGAGAGAGCCAAAAAGTGGAAAGAGGAGAGTTCTTTTCAGGTCAGCTCTTGGTTGCCAGCAGGTTTTTGTATTAATTAGAGAGGTGTGTGTGTGTGTGTGTGTGTGTGTGTGTGTGTGTGTGTGTGTGTGTGTGTGTGTGTGTGTGTGTGTGTGTGTATTTGTGTGTGTGCGTGTGTGAGAGAGAGAGACAAAAAAGGCAAGGAGAGAAAGACACAGTGTGCTTAGGCATGTGTGGCTATTTGTGCAAGTGTGTATGCGAGCATGCTAAAGTGTGTAGTTAATTGGACAAAGAAGCAATGTGTGCAGAGGGCAGAATGAGGCCCTCTCCTCCTCGCATATCCCCTCTCTGCCAGACTATTGTCATAAATCCAGATAAGGGTTTACTTGACAACAGCAATTGACCTTTTCCTTCATTTAGTCCATACTATATCACAGCTGAATACTAAGAGGAACATACAGGCACCCGCATGAAAATATGGAGTGAAATATGGAGTGAAAGAAAAGCTATAGATAGATAGATAGATAGATAGATAGATAGATAGATAGATAGATAGATAGATAGATAGATAGATAGATAGATAGATAGATAGATAGATAGATAGATAGATAGATAGATAGATAGATCAGGAACTTCATCTAAGATTAACAAATTAAGTGTCTACCTGTGAAATTAACCAATTTAGCTGGAAAATGTGTGCAATTACTTTAGCCGTAATAGAAATGAGTTAAAGCACATTTGAAGAATATTGCTCTGGTGAATAGTTTCTCCAAGTGGCCCGCTACCCAGGCAACTTGCTGAAAACACAGCTCCGGTGTTAAAATGTTTTTGGTATTTTCACTTGACACTCTGTAGCATAAAGCATGCCTCCAAAAAAAAGTTCAGATTTCTCAAATCCTGCAAGAAAAAAGCCACAGAAAGTGAAAAGAAAAGTGGGGAAAGATTGGTACCCATGCTACTACCGCCGTACAATTTACAAGCACTTATCTCCGTGCACCTTAGGTCAGTTGTTTGTGGTGTTTACAAAGATGAGCTTTTCGACACAAGTACAGCACCAACCACCGATATAACAAGCACACAGAGTTTCCAGCCCAGTGTTGTTTTCATTTTACTCCGCAAACATGAGCTCCAAAGTGTTCAAAATGTTAAAAAAGGATATTCCAAATGAATGAAAGATACATAACCTACATTTTCATGATAATTTTTTAAGACCGTTCAGGCATAACATTATGACCACTTGCCTAATATTGTGTTGGTTCCCCTTGTGTGCTCAAAAATGCTCTGAACCATTGGACATGGACAAGAGGACCTCTCAGGGTGTCCTATGGGCTCTGGCACCAGGACATTTACAATATAATATGGTGTTTTGATATACACTTTATTTTTGATATAAGAATTCTTTTTATATTACCAGACATATTAATCCGTCATTAATGAGTGCTTCCCTGATTTGATTAAGGGTATAGAGCTGTAAAGGGTAGGGTGGAACCTTTGTTGTGGGAATCGTTGCACCCTGGATTGCTCTTTTTGGGGGAACTTCCTGTCTAGCTCAGACGCAATCTGGAATGACCTCCTGTGTGATAATTGCTCTTACCCCATACTACATTTTTTGAGGTTAGTACACGTTAAAACAACCAAGAAGCTATCTCCTATAGAGCTAGATTATGTTTTATACCTGTGTGTATTACTGCCGTGATAGTTTTAACACTTTTAGGTTTAATTTAGTAACTTCAATTAGCCGCCGTAAAGGCTGGCAGAGTAGAGTCTCCCGCGTCTGGAAGGTCACGTGATGGTTGGCGGGAGGTCACGTGATGGTTGTACACTTGCTCCCTGCCTTTTATTTTGCATTTATAATGAACAGTATGCTTTGCATGTATTTTTTAAGGCTAATATTTGTATATGAAAAGTGTTTATGCTGACGCTTAATATATGACTGTATTGTAACCAGATGAATCTGTTGTGTGGGTGTGTGTTCAAGTTTAAAGTGCATAGATGTTATTATTTTTCCATGAAAGTGTTTATGCTGAAGTTAGATATCTGAATATTTTGCAAAAAGATAAATGAGCTTTGGTATCAAAAGAAGTTATTATCAGCAATAATAACCAATTTTGGTCAAAACATTATAGTGTTTTGACCACAATAGAAGCAGTTAAATGTAATAAAGTTTGAATACAGATGTACATTCCTGTATACTGCAAAAAAGCTTAGTAGCCTTAAATAAGTAAAGTAAAATAGTAATGTGATGTTACTATAAGTTACTAAAAGAAAAAATAATTGATGAACACATGAATTATTATTGCAACTATTTGGTTCAATGACAATTAAATGAGATGCAATCTGGACATGAATGGCAATCTCCTGTGTGATCATTGCTCTTACCCGCCACCCGATTTTTGAAGATTTAATGCAATAATGTTACATATTATACTTTTTTACTTAATCCCAGCAGTTTTTATTTTCATAAATATTTATTCCAGTCTTTTTATTTCATAATGCAACATTTTTATCACAAGCACTGTCTGTAAAGATGGATGATATGACAGCTGCCCAAATATCTTTATTTACTAAATTATTCACATTTTCATTTGTGAGTCATGGCCAGCATTGGAAACCGAACTGATGCTGCAGTCAAAGGCTCTTAAAAAAATGCTTGTTTGCCTTTTTCAGTTTTTTTCTGCCTCCTTAGCTGTATGAAAAACACCTGTTAGCGCTACAGCACAGAACTTATACACTGGCAGCAGCTCTTCTATTTAAAAATTTACCAGTACATTGAGAGGGATGAAAATTAATTTGCTGTTGTTTTAATTAGTCAGCGTTTGTCACCTTACGCTAACAATAAAAGTAATTAACTTACTGAAATGGAGACAGAATGGGCCCAAATTAAGCAAAAAGCAGAGACCTTAATTCTTTGAAATCAAAATCAAAGTGCAACTTAAACACAGCAGGATATAGGAATTTCTTTTCCAGACCCAACAAAGGCAGACGTCACACTGTCACTGTTGCTTAAGAACATTTTATTCTTACCTTCCTTACATAAAGCAGTTTAATTTAGTCAAATGTGGACCTTACAATACTAGGGATCAAAAAGCTGTCACACAATGTAATAAAGTAAGTTGGCTCACAAAGACACCATTCTATTTTAAGTTGTGGAATGTAAATGCTCATGCAAGATCTTAACAAAAGTCAGCTTGAGTTTCATGTCTTCAACTTACTCAATTACCATGAAAATGCTATATTTTGCTGGCTCATCACCTCATTTACCGTTCCATCACAGCTCCTCAGGTCACTCAGCTGTCAGTCAACATGAGAGAGTACGTGCAGCCCCTGTATGCACCATAATCTGTCTCCACTTTTGCATAGTGGGAAGAAGCGGTGACATGTCGTGCATCTTCACAATGCATGGGCTGTACGAAGCTTATTCCAGCAGCAACAGCTAGAAGCCAACAAAAGAGGTCACAAACTTGCTGTTAAGCAAAACTAATCAATATGAGAGGCTCACCCAATTGGCTTTTGGTTTCAGTTCAGTGGCAATAAATTGCAGACAAATTCACAGTGATGAAAAGTGGCATTATGAAATAAAATGAGCACTGGGAATAACAATATTGTTAAATAAAAGCAGACTTTGGAAAATCTGAAACAGAAACAGCTGGAATTAAATAAAAAGGCTCTGCAATAAAATCAGCCACTGTGAAATCACTCACAGGAAGTTAAGAGGTCATGCCACTGAGAAGATTTGATTAACACAGCTTTCTACATCACCAGAACTGATAATTCAGGTTGCTTTATGTATATTTTGCCTCTGCAGATTTTGTCATATTTCCAGAAGACCTATAATAAATCTATGAAAGAACCAAGATCCATCATTGTTTTTCCGTGACAAAGACGCATGTGTTTCAACCACTCTAACATAGGAAATTCAGAGTTATAGGAGATGTTGGAAACTTAGGGCTGCCATTATTTAAATGGTCTTCACAAGTATATGTAAACATTTGTTCACAACTGTATACACCAATTGGCCACAACATTATGACCACTGACAAGTGAAATGAATAACATTGATCATATTTGTACATTTTTGCTGGAAAACCTTGGCTTTCGACATCCGTGTTGATGAGACTTAGACACCCAAATAAACATTGTCCTACAGCAAGCACACTCCCTCATGCAAGTGACAATTCCAGATGTCACTGGTCTACCCCCTGCAGGAAAATGCACCCCACCACATGGCAAAAACATCAAACAATCAGGAGCATCATGAGGAACATGACAACAACACAAGATGTTCCTCATGACATTCCTTATGAGGAACATGACAATGGCCCAACATGTTGATTTGACCTCCAGACTTCCTACACCCCATTCTGATCAAGCACCAACAGGATGCAGTGGGACAAGTTTGATTGACAGAGGCCCCACTGCACAAGCCAGAGTACCCAAAGGACCCAGTGCCAACGTCCTGGTTCCAGACCCCATAGGACGCCCTGAGAGGTCCTCTTGTCCATGCCCAATGGTTCAGAGAATTTTTGAGCACATAAGGAGGGCCAACACAATATTAACAATATTAGTCATAATGTTCGGCCTGATCGGTGTACACACACATTTACTCATATTGCCTTTTTACACATTATGTCTTATATATTTATTTAATCCTAAACACTTTGAAGCTCCACATACCAATTAAAGTGAGCTCCCATGATAGAAAGTAAAACAGACAGTAAGTAGAGTAACGAATTACAATAGGACACATCAAGGCCTTTAATATCAAATTTTGCAAAAGTCTTCTGTAAACCCTGACGGACAAATCAGCTTTTTCTTTTTCCTGGTTGGCTTTTATTTTGTTCACACAAACAGGGGGCAAGTGTGAACCTGTGCAGACAGAGAATGAGAGTAAGTATTGATCTAGTCACAGAGATGGAGTTCTGTTTACCTCCACAAGAGCTGACGCAGATATGCATATACACTGGAGATGTACTCAGACAAAGGACCACATATCCTCCCCACTTCCACTTGTGTGTGTGCATATGATAGAGAGAGGGAGGGAGAGAGAAGCTGGCAGGGAGCATCTGGCACCACTTTCTCACCCAGCTTCAAATTAATCAGATTTTATGGCACCTCATTACACTGCCTATCATTGATAATCAAAACCAGTGTGATGGGTTACACATATACACACATATGAACATGCGCAGCGGTAAAGGTGTCCACATCATCAAGGACAGAAAACAGAGGCAGAGTTTGAAGAAACTGAACCACCTGTATTTCCTCAGTGTTTGCAAAAATAATTAATCTAAGTAATTTACGCTTGTCAGCTTCTTGTAGAAAGTGTGTGTTTGAGTGTGTGTGTGTGTGTGTGTGTCCAGTTCCAGACACAACTGCCATTACTGAGTCCCATCAGTGCTTGAATGCCTCCCAATATTCTATCCAGATACTGCATAGTAATAATATTCAAAACATGCATTATTCCATCTATCTGCTCTCCCCAAGGATCGCCTCTCTCTCTCCTGGCTACACACACACACACACACACACACACACTTGCACTTATATCCACCCATAGGCTGATGATACCACTGTCTCCTTATATGTGCTAAAGTCCTGGACACACACACACACACTCACACACACAAATAGGACCATTAGCCCTTGCTGCATCACCTCACTAAGCAAAGAGCGGAAACGAATGGCAGACCATTAGAGTTTCATTACGGGGAGTTGGCTCGAGTGGAAGGTAGAAGAGAGCGAGAGGAGCGAGAGACAGACAGAAAGAAAGGGTGAAATATAAAGAGAAACCTGATGAGAAGACGGGAAGAAAGGGATGGTGTGTGTTTGTGAAACAAGAAAGAAACCGGGGGGGCTAGTGAGAGGCTGAAAAGCTACTTAGTATGGCATGGGGTCTGTGGATATGAGAGTTGTTGTCCATGACCTCCTCTCCTTATTTCCAGAGCAACAGTCAATTCCATTGCCTACGGCTGTTTTAATATGTCCCACCTGTTTACACAGACACACACAACACACACACCCTACAGAAACGCACAACCACATGCAAAGACATAACTCCAAAGAAGCAGTCTCACCTCTCCTCTTTAATCTATTTGTCTCCCCCTCTCACGCAAACCTATGCACGCAAACACAAATTAAAACCGTCTCACTCTCACTCGCACAGCCTCGCTCTCCGACACACATGCACCGAGAAGCGCACACGTACACCTCCAAGGTTAATAGTAGCTGTCATGGGCAGGGTGAGCAGTAATGGAACACACAAATGCCCCGGGGAGAAAGCAGTCTGCAGATAGACAGAATGTGGGAATGATGAGGAGGAGGAGGACTAAGAGGAGGAAGAGGGGGCTGAAGAAGAAGTAGAGGGGAGGGAGGTGGGTAAGTACGGAGGAATGAGGTGGAGGTCCAAACTATTCCAGTGAATCAATTACCCCCAATGCAAATGAGGAGATTATTTATGTCTCCATTAGCACTAAATTATTCACACTCTCCTTGCATTTGTGCCCATGTCTGTGTGTTTGCACTCATGTGCTTGCAGACTGTTGATTGCAGCAGCAGGAGGAGGGAGGATAAACCTGCACGCAATGAAAAAAAGAAGTGTGTGGGCAAATTGAACAACAAGCCATTTACATCTTTTATCAGGCATGCTTGTTCCTCATTAGTTAACACTTTTAAATCAATATGTCACACCCTCTCTCACTCCTCTCGCAGCGATCACCATTTTGTTTCATACCTTTATTTTTGCAGGTCGTCGCTGTCCGCGGCGGCTGCTGTACTTTAGGCATGAAACTGAACATTACAAGAATGTCATGAAAGGGAACTTGGAGACCAAAAAAAAGCCTAGCCATCTCAGACCGCCTGAAATGATGGTGAAGCATTGGATGTATGGCAATAAAGCTACTTTATTGTTTGGTCTCATTCATTACTGCAACAGCAGCACTTTTCCTTGAGGTGTTTTCTTTGAAATTGCCAAAAGTGAGAGGGCACAATGAATGATCTATAAGGAGTTATTTCTAGTGTATTTTGAGAAGAAACAAAGAAAATTTCTACTAAAAGTTAAGAAGTGTTATTGGTCTGCTGACAATAAAAGTATCTCATATTCACATCCCAGTCTAGCCCAGCATCTGACCTTAATATAGTCTTTTTTGCACTACCTGCCTCATTTCCACCTGTCTGACTGTGGGTTAACAAAGCCAGTATCACCTTTTCCTTCATGCAACACCAAGTGTGAGACCTCCTCTGGATGGTATCTAGGTATTTATTTTTCTACCTATACTAGAATACACCAATCAGGCATAACCTTATGAGCTTTAAAAATGCTCCGAACCATTGGGCATGGGCAAGAGGACCTCTCTGGGTGTCCTGTGGAGTGTAGCACCAGGACGTTGGCACTGGGTTCTTTGGGTACTCTGGCTTGTGCAGTGGGGCCTTTGTCGGTCAAACTTGTTCCACTGCATCTGTTGATGCTTGATCAAAATGGGGTGTAGGAAGTTTGGAGGTCAAATCAACATGTTGGGCCATTGTCATGTTCCTCAACATGTTCCTGATCGTTTGATGTTCTTGCCATGTGGTGGGCTGCATTTTCCTGCGGGGGTAGACCAGTGACATTTGGAATTTCCATTTGCCTGAGGGAATGTGCTTGTTCTGGGACAATGTTTATTTGGGTGTCTAAGGCCCCGTCCACATGAAGATGAGCCCAAGCCAAAACTCACAAATAGTTCATCAAACCCGTGTATCGTCCACACGAAGCCGACGTTTTTGGGGTCTGAAAACGATCATTTCTGAACCTAGGTCCTAGAGTGCAAAGATCTGGGAAACACCATTTACGCTGCACCATTTTTACGCCCTATCTGCTTCTTTTTCTGACACGCTTGCATCATAGCTCCACCTCTCAATAAATGCGCATGCATCAAACTCAGAATAGCGACAACAACAATGGCGCTGTATAGAGTTGCGTATGTATTGCAAATAATAGTCACTCTGTTATGGCTGTTACACTCAAATTTACATTTCGATGTTCGATGTTTACGTTGTATACAGATTTCTGCGCATGCCTGAAGTCCTGCCACCAGTTTCCGCTCGTTTCTGTTACGGCATCATAGCGCCACCAACAGGCCTGGCATGTGTTTTACATCGTTTTCAGGCGTATCAAGTGAATTCGTGTGGACGGACACATTTACTGAAACGGCTTCGTTTTTATGAAGAACATTTTTGAAACTATAAGCGCTTAGGCTTCGTGTGGATGGGGCCTAAGTCTCATCAACACGGACGCCAAAATCCAAGGCTTTCCAGCAGAACACCACATAGTACCAATATGATCAATGTTATTCCCTTCACCTGTCAGTGGTCACAGTGTTGTGGCTGATTGGTGGATACACTGCTGTTGATTCTGACTTTTAACTTCATGTGTAGATTAATGCAAAATTTCTCAGTGAACTCAACTTCTACTGCACAAAAAACTTTTCTCTAACTCTGAGTGGGACTTTGTGCGAAGGCAAAGGAGGAAGATACAACAAGAAAGACACCAAACCATAAGGAAGTGAATAGTGAAGCTCTCACATAGTAATTTATGTGTCTGCAGGTGGCTGTGCATATGTTCATGTTGCATATAAGCGAGGATGATTTTAACTGTAGGTTTGTGGGTTTGTTTTTCTACAAGTGCACTGTAGGAGGGGAGGATGATGCTGCAGAGGAAGGAGTCATATTTGTTTTTTTATTTGTGTAAAATCTAATTTCCGTTTAGTTAAATCCCTAGAGACCTTACATGCCCTTAATTTTACACCATAAATGAAAGTGACAGGCATTCTTAGGAGCGGAAAAACCTGAAAAGTAGCTTCAGGATGGGCCTCCACAGAGAGAGAGTTTTTTCTTTTGTAACTACACGGTACATAAAGTAGTTTTTTTGGTACGTCAGTCGGTACAATCCACTTTCACATGAATTAAATTCAACAGTTATGGCAGCATGTTTTCTTCACTGTCATGCACACTTCCTCTGTATGGCAACGACCGTGGAGACTCATGGGTACTGTAGTACTGACAGCCACAAGAAATAACAGATAAAACACAAAGTCTCAGAAGCAAAGCTGAATTGATTAAAAGTGGTGATGAGGACTTACTTCATAAAATATCCATTTCAACAAAAAAAGAGGTGGAGGCACGAGGAGAGAGAAAGGGAAAAATGGAGAGAGATCAAAACATGCTGAGGAAACGGTGGATCGAGAGTAGCTGAAGCAAGAAGCCGTGTCTTCCAGGCATCACGGGTAAATATTTCACTATATCCTGAACATCAGACACTGTGCCTTTGATATGCAAAACGTAAAGTATGCCGCTCGACCCAAGTGAAAAAGAAAAGCACGGATTGGAATGAGCAGCAATCGTGCAAACAGTTTCTTTTTGTCAGGTAATGGAATAATACCGTTATTCCTCACAAAGAAAATGCAACATTCAGTCAAAGTCCACCGCAGATACTAAAGGGGAGGCAGGTTGCTTTTTTGCCAACCTTTTGTGTCAGAGGTCTTAACCTATTTGTGCCAGAGCAGCGAGTGAAACATTTCAATGTCAGTGTATCAGCATGGTCACAGATGGCCAGTAATAATAATGATACCTTTTAAAAGTTTATGGAGTGAAAAGAAAGCGAACTCTTAGCCACTGTCTTTCTCTGCTTTAAGACCTGCAAAACACGTGCAAAAGAGGTGCAATGATGTGCATGTGTAAGTATCTGTGCATTGCTGGTTGTTTTAATTTCAAATCACACCGCTAGCAATAGCAATGCAACACACAGTAGAGGCATTTCATCTCAGTGTGCTATGACAACTTTCATGTTAGAATCTTAGGTCATATTATCTGCTTAAATACCTGGAATAGTTTTTAAAAAATATGCGCAACAGGACCAGCATCTCTTCTTTAACTTATCATTGACTACCTCCTACAGCAGCCTGCGTACAGTTTTCAACAAAGCTGCTGTAATATAACATAAGAACCATAAGGTCTTCCTGCATGTGATTTCCCTTTTATCAGCAGTCTCTCTTGAAGCTATACTTCAAATACCTTTACTATCCTGTCCGGCTGTATTCATGTTGCTTTCTCTGTCTGGAGTCCTCAGTCATGCATGTCAGGCTGTGATGGGATGTCTTTGAAGTACAGTATAGAACAAACACCAGCCGACATGAATCTGGTAGAACATCTCTTCCAGTTGATGTTTACTGAAGATGGAACTAAATGCCAGCTGGAATTCAAGATTTTGTGATATGTAGTAGTTGCTGTTTCCATGTGTGCTGCAGTGATTTTAAATGAACCCAGGATGTGTTTATTTTAACCAGACATGGATGGGACTACAAGTGCAAGACAGAACATTTTGGAAAATAATGATTTCACAAATTACATATGATCATTAAATGCATTTTGGTATATTGCTGTATTTGTGCAGCTTTTGCTTGGTTGCTTTCGGTGGTAAATTTATGATTTTGTCATATGGGCATCTGAATCTGTTTTGCATATTTATGCTATGCCCACTTCTGATATGTAGGTGTTGAAATTATTTTTCACTTACAGCATTAGTGCTTTCACTTAACCGAGGGCTTTAACCTCCAAGCAGGAACTAAACATTAATCATGAGAGCAATAGATCTGACAAGTGTTTTTGGCAGTGGCCTGCTGTTACATATTGTAAGTAAGCTTATTGATGCCCTGCAGCGATGGCCAACCATAATTATTTAAAAATTACTTTAAAAATGCATCACCGGATTATAATGCACTAATGCATGGTTTTAAATGATTCATTTCCCGGTTACTTTTATATCTGTTTTTTTAACAGTTCCAGTACCTGCAGGAAGAGAAACTTAGGGGCGTAGGTAAGGCCATTTCAGACAAATGATTTTGGGCATCATAAATAAAACTCACTTGACTTCTCTGTCCAAGATGCATTTTTAAGTTTTCATTCCAAGTGTGGATGTAGTCTGAAGTCAAGCTATTGCAGCAGCAATGCTTTCCCACAGGAATCATACTACAACTCAAATCATAACCTAGCCTTTTTTGTAAAGTATTACAGCAGTGGAGAGAGAAAACTTTATTGCAAGTTAAGTCACAGTACCTGGGCAGTGGTAAAAAAAAAAAGAAGATAAATACATGATTCATGATTCTTATTTTTGATCATTTTGAATTTACAGACTCCACTAATCAATTTGGAGCAACTGAGCCAACAAACCAGCAAACGTAAGCCTATTACAAAGAGTTCAGCCCTGGTTAGGTGAAGAAAATAACTCAAACCACATTCTACCTCATTTCAAAAGCCCGACGTTCTTACAGAATTCTGGATAACGATGGTTGGAGTAGAGAAGCTGTTCTCTGCTGGAAACTGAACATTACTAATAACTGCACAGCAGAACTTCTTTCCCCCTTTCTCCTAAACTCACACACCAATTTCTGCTTTTCAAAAGATATTTAGCTAGTGATGTTGGAGAGTAACTGACACTTTCATTTCATTATTTCCAAACAGGCAGACTACATCATTTAAAGTTACTGTCATTGCTGTCATCTATTTTATGAGGCAGGCGCGGAGGAGAGGGATAAAGACATCCAAATGTTTCAATCAGACTCACCCAAACAGTCTAACTTGCAAAAAACATTTATTAGAACAATGTTTTGGTGGTAGATCTTTATCAGGCAAATGCAGAAAATACTTGATCACAATTTTCCTCCTCCCTTAAAAGGGCCTCCCCATCAGTTTTTCAGACTGAGAACAATCTGCCCTTCCACAGAGGACTTCATGGAGAAGACTGTGGCACAACAGATACCCAGCTCTGTGGATTGATCAGCAATATAAACTGGCCCTCTGATTTACTAGCACTCTGATATACTCAAAAAACCAAAAGAAACTTTGTGACATGCATCATCCAACATCCCATTCCACTGCCATGAGATCGACTTTCAAAGAACACTGGCAAATCTTAAAGTCAGACCAAGTTATCTTCCATCCTCGAACATCCACCTCTCTTTATAAATAAAGAGATCACTTGGTCCATGCCTATTTTGACCAGAAAGGGAAATCTTATCAGCACCAACAATAGGAGCTACCGCTGTAGCAGCTGCACACAATGCCATAATATAATAAAAGCTAATCATTTTTCTGATCCCCACACAGGTAAGACATCAAGCAGCTTTGCATCAACACATGCGGTTTACATGATACACTGCCCCTGATGTGGACTTGCACAGACCTTTAGAAAGCTAAAACAAAGACTACGTGAACACAAAAGTACAATACGCAGAAAGGATTGTGACTACACAATAGCGGTGCATTTCAATGGCGCTCATCATGACGTCAGTGTGTTTCTGTAGCATTGAGCCCACACCTTACCACCAAGAGGCGGGGAACATGACAAAAAGCTAAAACAAAAACAATGTGAGGTTCATTGGATTTATACCCTCCAAACTCCTAAGGGACTGAATGATGAACTACTCTTCAACAGTTTCCTGTAACCTATTACACTATAGATAGAGATCAGGTAGATTATTATCTGACTGGATATCTTCTATGACTTCAGTATTAATCTTTTGGGGTCCTTGTCCAGTTCTAGACAGCCTCAGATACACGTGAATGTGCACAATCATCACCAGATTCATCCATCGCATTGATAAAGACTATGTAATTATTGTTTTTTTAATATTTTGTGTAACTTTACCACATATTTGGTGGGAGAGGGTCTCAAAGAATGCATTAGTGTGATGTTTTTTAAATGATTTTCACCTTTTCTCCTCGCTATGTTTAATGCTATTTTTTAGAATTATGTTTATTTGAAGGTATGTTTTTTCATTATAATTGCAGCTTCACATTTGCAACCTGTAAGCCTTGGTGTCTTAGAAAAATGTGGCAGGAGCATTCATATCCTTTTCTTATTTTTTGTATGCTATTTAAAATAGTTATTCATTAGAATGTTTTGGTATTTAATACTTCCCTCCGGTATGTGTAGTATGTTCATCAGTGGTTAAGTCACAGCCACTCTCTATTTAAGATGGCTTCTCTCTTTATACCAAACTATTTGCTTGATGAAGGCCTAGAAATAATGATAGCCAGATGCCTGATCAGATAGTGTGATGTGATGGAATTGCGTAGAAAAATGATGCCACTTCAGGCATATTTTGTGTGTCCGGTCCATGCATTTTAGGCTTTTCATTGTCATTTAGTGGCATTCCTATAACATGCAAAAATAGTTACGGTCAGGGATAAGGTCGAGGAGAGGGGTCATTCATCGTCACTAAATGCCATTCAGTGACACACTAAATGCAAAAAATGCATTATAAAAACATACAAAGTGACCTGGTATGTTATCCACATGCCTTTTCATGATAACTGGCAGGATCAGAAAAGAACTAGACTTCAAATTCAAAAGGACATTATGAAATAATTATTACTGTACATTCTAGCAACCCTTTACCAAAACTGGAGAATCAGTAGGGCCTATTTTTACTTGACTGTTAGTATTTGACTAAAAGTTTTAAGTTGTTACGAAATGGATTTATTTCATCACTGGTTAACATGCAGTTAGGACAGTCCTGAGCAAATGGATTTAGGTAATAGTGCTGGAAAGAAAAATAATTGGAGCAATATACAGACTATGACTGCAGTACAGCTACAGCTTGGTCTTTGATAAGGAAAACTATGCTTTGATGGGCAAGGCTTTTTTTTTGTTTCTGTAGCTGTGTCACCACAGCACTACTGTTGTCACTGACTGCCACGTTAGGTTTATCTTTTTGGTTTTCTAGAGAACTGCCCATTCAGACATCAATCTTGACCCTGCACTTCCTTGGATCCTCAGAAATGGACCCGTCAAGACTGAAACAGATCATATGGACGGCTCTGCAAATATGTGAAGAAAACATACACATACTGATTGATTCTTTGATTTATTGGTAGGACGCCTTCCTCAAGCCTGACTCCCCTCAAAGATGAATAATGTTTTCCAAATTTAAATGAATGGAATTGTGAAAAAGCAGTGTACTAACAAAGGTTAGTTTTCCTCCCTTTGTCAGACAGTGAGTTTCATAAAGATCATGAAGGTTAACTGCCAATTATATTTCATATTATATTGCAAACTAAGCACTAGTATGAATAGCTTGGCACATTACTGAAGTAATCAAGTGCCAGCACTAAGAATATGAATTGAATAGTGAAAACTTTGAGTTTGTACTAAAAACATTATTTACCATAAAAATAAGGGACTTCTGCTTCAATTGTCTCATCAGCCACTTTCCTTATTGCTTTCCATTGCATGTTGCCCACATTGACCAAATTGTAAATTTTGCAAAAGCCCAAATGAAAATTGATGAACAAAGTGTCAGCGCTGGCATGAATCTCATATCAACTTGCCATCTAACAGTGATATAATCTCTGCTACTGCACTGAACGGACTTGCACGTGTCACAAAGACACACAGTCCCAGACACACTGAAGAAGAAAACACACACATTTCTGACTGCAGTAAGTAAACAGACTTAATGGGGAACCAGGGACCTGATCTAAACAGAGGGTGGACTGAGGGAGTGTTTGCTTTTGCAGCAGGAGAGCTGTTGGCCTGTAGTCAACCCTATAGCTCACCATGCTCTGCTAACCCACAGTGGAAATACAGTTGTCTTCCTCCTCCATCGTTATTGGAAAGCTGGACAACTTTATAAGCCACTGGGGCACAGCGAGGTGACTGCATTTGTAGAAAATGTTAACTTGATGCATTTAACAGAAACAATGCCTGCCGGCACAAGAGTTAATAAACATTAGCAATGACTAAGAGATACTTTCTGTAACGCTGATTAGAAACAGAACATTTGCAGTGTATCCTGACATACAGATTTTTATTGAAGTCAAACTGAAAAGAAAAAAAAATGAAAATGGCATTAAAGTGCTACTATAATGTATGTGCACGGTGCTTTTACAAAACCACTAAGCGTAAGGCTCCCTCAGAGACTAGAGCAGCACAAGCCCAATATGGAAGATGTAAAGAACCGTAGTATTGCTGGTGCAAATAGTAGTGTTTAATAGGAATCTTTTCTCTTGCTGAAACAAATACAGCAAAGGGATTCCTTTGTTTGCTGGTCTGTCAAATTTTGAATGTTAAGTAGGTAGAGTTGTAAGAGATGAAACAGTTAAGGAACCCTGCAGAGAAACAAGGCTTTTTAGGGTCTCAGGACAGAACTGTAAGGTCACAGCAAGGCCAAGCGCACAGATTACTATGCAGCCCTGTTGTGAAGCATTGGAAGTCTGTTGCAAACACAGCTCTTTTTCCACATGGCTGCTCAGCCTTTCAGGCAATCGCCAGCTTGAAGACACACAGCTATCCTGGCCGGAGTGAAAGCATGCTGTATGCTCAACCAGAGGCTTCCAAAGTCAGATGCAGAGGCCTCCAAGGGTCTGCATCACAGGGGAATTGTTTAATTTCACGCTTTTTTCACATGCTATAGGTCAGCACAAAGAGACAATGCATAAAAGCTAAAGCTAGGAATTACAAGGTAACTCACGAAATGAAATGATCATGATATGTCAATGGTTTTACCCCAACAAGGACAACGCATGTAAAATATCAACACTTTATAACATTCTACTATATTTTCTATACCCCTTCTTCTTGACAGGAGACTGTCTTCACAAGGAAAACCCCTGTCTCATGTCATTTAGATGTAAATGAGGAAGGCTGTAAGAAGGTGCAGTCAAACAGTTAAGAAATTGTGCCTATAACAATCCAAAACTGTACCTAAATTACATTTGACCTCCATCTCTGCCATCTCCAACTCTTCTGTAATGCTAATAATGCTCCCTGGAAGTCCTGTTATGTAAACATGTCGAGCACCATCAGGGTGCGGCGTTCCTTCAACTTGAATTTCATTTTGGGAAGAGAAGGAAATCACAGGAGGCCAAACATAGCAAAAAGGGTGGGTGGGGTGAGACACTTGTGTTGTAGTGCAAAAACCTGTGTGAAATCATCCCCATGCCATCACACCACAGTTCAAGTTGTTTGCACAGAGTTTTCTCCCTCAGACACTTTTGGAAGTTACAGTGCAACTCTGTTTTGACAATCTAATCCTGGGGGACTAATTCCCAGTGTACAACCATGTAGTTGTTGAAGAAAACAATAATTATGCTCTTGAGCTGACACTTCTTGCCTGGTCTTGGAAACGCTGGGCCCTTGCACTGTAAAAACTGTCATTTCTCTTCTTGATGGTAGCTGCAGCCCCACCTCTTGTCACTATTTATGGTTCTCGACATGAAGATTGGCACATCCCGGGCAGCTGACTGACACAGAACGGGATATTTTCTTCTCTGCTCTGGTTTGCAGTTTGTGGAGAAATCTCTAAAGATCTTACTGTTGCCTTCTTGGAAGCATATGACCATGATGTAGTCCAGGCACTCGCACCACGAACTGCCTACAGACTTTTTGAATTCCTCACGTACAGAGCCAAAAAGTACACAAAAAGAGGGAGTTCGGGATACCAGAAACAACTTAATGGTTCCTGACTGTCAACATCAGTCAAATAATCTTACCAAGATCACAATGATTTCTCAACCTTGAGCAAGGAGTTGTTTTAGCCCGAACTATAGTATTTTGCTAAACAGTTCTCAAAAAAATGATGTCAGACAATCAGAAAACCCTTTTCCATGTCGTTCTGAAGAGCAATCACAGTGTGTTTTGTTGTTCCATTTGAATATATGTCTATGCTGCCTCTTCTTCCCTCGCTCAGCCATCTAGGGTCTTCCCTTCACTCAGATGACTTCATTTGTTGATTTACCAGTTAACTTCCTCCTTCTTTGCTTCCTGATTTCCTCCCATATTCTATGATGTGAACTATTGGGAGTCGCGATTTCTAAGTCCTTTTCTCCCCTCCCTAATACTCCTATAACCCTACATAACCCTACAGCTTGACAGAGAGAGAGCAGGAAATCCTCCCTGTGCTTACCCTGAGCCCACAGACTTTCACCCTCCCATAAACCAGCTCAGACAGAGGTCTTTATTACAGAGAAGGAGTGGGCTCAGAAAAGAGAAGGAGAATGATTAAAGAGGTGGAGACTACAGCTGTTTGAACTGAACTAATTGCACAGGTATTAAGAACATATTCTGTGTCAGTTAACAGTATGGTAACCATACTAGTCAAAGCACTAAGCTAATACTTAGTAAAAGCAAATGATCTATGTTGTTGCGGTTTTTTATATTTTCAGTCTTTTTATGCAATCAACTTGTAAGGCTCCATTTCCACAATATTTCAAAAGCATTTAAATCTCACAGAACAGAGATGTCTACTGATGACTACTAAGTGTTTACATTCACAGGACTGTAGTAGTTGCATTGCTGTCCACTATTTGAAAGCTAAACTGCTAACCAGGCTAACTGTAACAAAGCTTAAAGAAACCCCCACAGCTAATGTGAGGTGCATATTGCAGGTAATGGTGGAAAAGCAGGCAAACTATTGGGACAACTTGGCATAAATTGTAGTATTTTGGGTGGCTTGCTTCTTCACTAGCTGTAGCAGGTTCAGCAGTCCTTTTAAGGAAGTCTGGTCGCTTGGCAGGCATCTTAATAAAACACTTACTTGGGCAAATTTAGTCGAAGTTCCCAAGCCAAAAAATTGCAAAAAGAACAACAACAGCAAATGTAACCATGTCACCAGGACATAACAACTATAATTGTAGAAACACCAGAAGTTTGGTGACTTTTACCCAAAATATGGTTTCCCCAGGGCTGCACAGTGGCTCGGTGATGGGCAGCGTCGCCTCACACCTAGAAGATCCCCATTCCAGTTAGGACCTCTGGGATCTTTCTCTGTGGAGTTTGCATGTTCTCCCTGTGCAGTGTGGGTTTTCACCAGGTACTCTGGCTTCCTCCCACAGTCTAAAAACATGCTGAGATTAACTTATTACTCTAAATTGTCCATATTCGTGTGAATGTGAGTGTGCTTGGTTGTCTGTCTTTATGTATGTATCCCTGTGATAGGCAAGCAACCTGTTCAGGGTGTCCCCTGCCTTTGCCTGAGTCGGCTGGGATAGGCTCCAGCCCCCCCGCGCCCCCACAGAGGATTAAGTGGTGTATAGATAATGGATGGATGGATGGATGAATGAATGGATGCTTTCCCCACAAGATATTTTTCTACTACACATGCAGATAGTTTCAGGACACAGGGCTGGAGTCAGTGCAACAATAACACTGACTGGACATTTCCCAGGTTGCCTGCTACAAGGCAGACAATTGGCTTTATGGGAGGTGGGGCAGGGCGTGTGTCATACAACCGCCATCTTTGACGTTAACGCCATTCTCCCATAGATTTCTATTCCAGATTCTTTAAGTTGCAAGTCTCTCTGTTTTAACATCCCTGTTGACAAGTAACTCTTCACTTCCCAGATTAACATGAGTAGTCATGCCAAGGTTGCTCAGTTACCAGTCATTATCAGATTAAACAACTCCACAGTCTTCAACTTTAGAAGGTTAGAGCAAAAACTAAAGATTTAGCACTACCAATAACTCCAGTATATTACTGCCCCAGCCAAATTTCAAACATTACCAACTTATATGCAGCTGGATGTGAATGTCCCATCGTCTTTGTGCCATCAGCTCTCTGTTCTGAAGTGTATGGTGTTTTCCTCCATTAGATGTGAAGTAGCAGTTACCTTAACTACCTTTATTGACTTGTTGCTGAGAACACATACCGCCTTGTGGCCATACCACCTTGTGAATGCCTGATCCCTTCAGATCTCAGAGGCTAAGTGAGGTTGGGCCTGGTCAGTACCTGGATGGGAGATCGTGAGGGAACACCAGGATGCCTGGGTGAATGCAGTGTGAGAGTGAGTGGTTGTTGGTGGTCAGAGACTGGAAGCCTGGAAGCCTTGCCTCCGTCAGTCTACCCCAGGGCAGCTGTGGCTACATACATAGCTTACCACCACTGAGTATCGAGTGAATGAATAATGCAATGTAAAGCGTCCTTGAGTGTCTAGAAAAGCACTATATAAAATCAATGCATTATTATTATTATTATTATTATTATTAATATTATTATTATTATTATTATTATTATTATAAACGTCTATATGGAGGTTGTTTTTATTGTACAAATGGTGTATAACACAGACAGACAGCCATTGTAGTAGATCTTGCACATATTAAATAAATCAGCAACTTAAATCAAGGATTAACTCTCACTCCCTTCCAGTGACCAATAATCAACAGGAAGCTGAAAACTGCAATTTCCAATTTTTGTAAAATACTGATTGAGTAATGTACTAATAAGTATACCAACACTGATAAGCAGTACCAGAATCTGTAATTCTTTTATATTGTTTTACATCCAAGGTAGTTTGACGTTTCAGTAAATCACCACACCCTGTTCTGTGACTGCACTAAGGCATGAGGTGACATATGAGGTGTGTAAGCAGTATCAACCAATGGCCCTTGTTTGTTCATCTAATATATAAGGTGTCATCTGTACACTTTTAAGACCAGAGGAACAGGGTAAGGTGTGCAGTATACAAAACTAAAATTTAATTGTGAATGCATTAAACATTCATTTTTTCATTCTGCACCTCTTGTATATGGACATCAATCTCAGCACACTGCATTTAGACAGCAGAGAAAGCAGTGCCACGAATGCGACTGTTGGCAACAACTACTTTTTCCTTTTTTTCCTTTTACTGATTTTTAAATGCACCATGGATGTTCAGCATGTCTGGAAACATCTTTCAATTCACCCCCTGGTCACCATAAATATCAGGACCAAATTTAGTGGCTATCCATCCAGTAGCTACAATAGTTCACTAAAAGCCACAAATGTCAACCTGCTGTTGTTGAGGAAGATTCGTTCTCTGGGGACCATGAATGTCTGCACAAAAGGTCGTGACAATCCATCCTCTGTAATAGCTGTTAAGATATTTCAGTCTGGACCAAAACAGTGGACCAGGCAATACAGCAATGCACAGACAGCCTATTATTGTCATCCCTTAAGGTGCCTCATGAAATGCTAAGAATGAGTATTTGATTATCATTGTATTAGAAGATACTCAGTTTCATTGTCTTTTTGATTTAAAGTGAACAGTGAACAATGAGAGCTCACCCAATTAAAAATGTTTGGCTGTGGCAGTAAGCGTTTTCAGCTGCAACTGACAGAGGCGAGGCTGCCAGTCTGTGCCATCGGCCCCTCCGACCACCACCAACCACTCACTCTCACACTGCATTCCTGGTGCTCCCTCACGATCTCCCATCCAGGTACTGACCAGGTCCAAACTCGCTTAGCTTCTGAGATTTCACGGGACTTGGCATCCACAAGGCGGTATGGCCTGAAAGTTATGTATAATTAAGAACGTGGCATCTTTGAGCGATAGAAGACGATGGCCAGAGCCACCACACTGAACTTCAAAATTGCTCCTCATGAAACCTGTGGGTGCATCACAGATATGTCCAACTTGATGAACAAACAATGAATAAAAGACCTTATGGGACATTTTGGATAATGTTAGACAGTGTTTTCCATCACCATCATCATCATAACAGCAAATGAGGGAGTATCTTTTGGGACAATTGTGCTGCATTCATCCAATACAGTTCCATAGACTTTTACAATCAGTGCCATGGTACATTAAAACTGCTTTTTTGGCACTCAGTGGCCGGACACTTTACTCAACATTGTGTTTTTGTTTTTCCCGTTGTTTGTCGGTATATACTGTAGTCCTATCTATAAGTCTACCACACTACCCTGTTTAGTTAAAGAGGCCAACTAAAACCCACGTCAGAAGTCATCAGTTTCTCGTAAGATAGCAAATCATTGTCTCATGAGAAACCCCTAACAATTTCTCAGAAAGTGGAGAGGTCTGTGATTGAGAAAGAAGGCGCAATACAGTGAGAAGTGAGCGAGCTCATGTAATCACTGCTGGTATCATTTTTTTTTTTTGCACCACCTCTCTTATGCCTCTGCGGGATTCCTTGGCACGGATGTGATCAGCAGAGAGATAAATGGTAATCTCAGTAGGCATTCCCACACATGCAAGCACATGAATAAGTACACATGCGCAATCTCATGCATACACATATACACACAAACAGAATCGCAGTTTGATGATAATCCTGAATGCATATGAAAGGCCACGCGAGCAGTAGTATGGAAAATAGGTACAAAGGTAGAGAGGCAGACAGGGTATGAGAATGGGGAGGACAAAAGAGAGAAACTGAGAAAAGTAGTGCTAGTGATGGAGTGAGAGGGAGAGGAAGGAGCCAGGCTTTATTTAATCTCAGCAGAAGTGTCGATAGAGCAGAAAGTTCAGCAAGCTGGATCGGTGGTTAAGCCTTGAGTTTTACTTTAACTGTTCAGCTCCTCTGGCAGTGCAATGTGTGTGTGTGTGTGTGTGTGTGTGTGTGTGTGTGTGTGTGTGTGTGTGTGTGTGTGTGTGTGTGAATGTGTGTGTTTGAAAGACTGTGTTGAAGACATTAAACATAGTGCAAAGAAGCAAGAACAGGGTGCTGCTGGAAGAAATGTATTTAATCAAGTCAGAACAAAGGAGTTGTGTAATTTTCTCCTGAGGGCAGGAAGAACATTGGCTCTCTCTGAGACAGAACAGCCAACTTTTTCAAAGTAGCAGTACAGTGGTGCTTTATTGCATAATAAAGACATTCCCAATCACCTAACAGTATTTTTTCCTTTTGTTGTTGTTGTTCTTCTTCTTCTCTTTTTAGGTCCTTTTTGAGAATTTATCAAAGCCACGCTGATTGTGTGAACATCCACTCGAGTTCTGTTTTGAAAGGTAAACATTTTGTAGATATTCCAAGAACAAAATTGAAGCCATTTTTCATTTGACATTGCAACGGCAAGCAATGGTTTAACACGGATATTTCGTTTTAATACACACAAGATACAGCAATGAAACTGCATGAATTTTAAGAGATAACCTTTTATTCATAGATAATTGGTCCATTCACACAAACACGCAATCTTAGGTCACTCACAATAGGCCTTTTAGAAAACCTTTTCTTGAAACTCTGTTGGAGATGTTGACAGGTAGACAGGGAAAAGTGAGTGTTTGCTTGGTAGCAGTGCTGGTGTCAACCTTGTTAACAGGACTTTTTACATCTTATGTCTCTGACTATATTGAAGGAAAAGTGTTAGAATCATTCCATATGATTGCTCTTTTCCTCCATGTGCTATTGTTGATAGAATAGCGTAACCAGATGTGGCTTTGTCTTAGACTTCTGACTAGTCAGCATGGCTTTATGGTCATTGTTTTATTACAGCATGTTGGTTTGGTATGCTCTTGATACTACTTCAATTGTAATTTTGCATTACCCCAATTAAAAAAATACCCCCATCTACGTGTGGAACATGCTTGAGTGTAAAAGCTCATTTACAGCAATGTCAGCATTGACATTGTCAGTACACTGATAATAAAGAGAATTATAAACAAACAAAGTGCAGGCTTGGTCCATCTTTCCAAAATAAATTCTGATTCATCCACCATCACAAAGTTAATGAGAGGAATAAGTAACAAAATATGTTGTCTGTGCAGGCTCCGGTCTAAATCCCTGTTGAAAAATAAGTCTGTTTTTTATGAGGTGACAATGTTATGATTGGTTAGGTTTAAGCACAAAGATTAGACTCAGGAGATAATGATAGTTGGCTGGTTTGGTTTAAAATAACTGGTTTGGTCAGGTTTGTTCAGTTCAGTTCAGTGCCACAGGTCCATTTATGTCTACATACTTGCACTCCTGGAACAGAAATTCCAGGTCTACCTAGATTGTTTTGGCAGTGCACCAAAGGTTAGCAATAGCATGCTAGCTGGGTTAGTCTTGAAAGTTAAAAGCTGCGTAGACACTGTGCTAATTTAATGTAATGTATATCATGTTTTAACTCATACTATAATTTGAGTTTGAGTATTAATCTGTCTTCCTCAGACTGCTCTGCTCACACACTTGTTTTGCAAATAGGTCTCCATGCTGTGTAGTGACATGACGTTCCTGAATTTGCACCCAAAATGCTGTCCAAACCTTCATTTTTAATTGCCAGATACGCCAATTCACATGGGACCATTATATATCACAGGACTGTGTTTGATGGAACACAATAGGCAATTTGCAGTGTTATTTTCATCTTACAAATTAATTAGGACGTGGCGGATTCTCATGGGATTATGATCACAGACAATCTCCACAATTGCTACAAATTGCTAGAGATCCCACTTGGACAGGGCTTTAGACTACAATGTTCTGATTAAGAGTTTGGAGATAAATAAACAAAAACTAATACAATTGTTGAGACTCCCAACAAAGAAAGACTGACTGACCTTACACAAGAGGATGTAGCGGTCAGTATTGTGTTCATAGACAGTAATTAATACTTAAAATGACAGTTGTGAACCAATGAGTCAAAGGTGGTAAATGCAATGGAAAGTGAGGGCAGAGGGCAGCCAAGGGAAATTTGTCATCCACCTGGACACTGTGATATTTATATTGTGACCCTCACAATACCACAAAACAGTCACAGTGAAGATACACCAATCAGCCACAACATTATGACCACAGACAGGTGAATTAAATAACATTGATCATATTGGTACTATGTGGTGTTTTGCTGGAAAACCTTGGATTCTGGCATCCTTGTTGATGAGACTAAGACACCCAAATAAACATTGTCCCAGAACAAACACACTCTCTTATGCAAATGGAAATCCCAAATGTCACTGATCTACCACCGCAGGAAAAATGCACTCCTATCCAGCTATCAGGAACATGTTGAGGAACATGACAATGGCCCAACATGTTGATCTGACCTCCAAACTTCCTACACCCCACTGTGATCAAGTATCAACAGGATGCAGTGGAACAAGTTTGATTGACAGAGGCCCCACTGCACAAGCCAGAGTACCCAAAGGATCCAGTGCCAACGTCCTGGTTCCAGACCCCATAGGATACCCTGAGAGGTCCTCTTGTCCATGCCCAATGGTTCAGAGCATTTTTGAGCACATAACGGGGACCAACACAATATTATAGGCAGATTAAATCACTTTAATCTGCACTCTTCAGTATTAAGAAATGTCATGCATTTTATTTTATTTGCTCAAGTAAAATATTAAGATCAAGTTATTTGGAGTATTTGCAAGGCAATGAAAGTAGATTTGTAGCTTGTAAGTGGCAAACTCAGCGGAATCAAACAAGCACTTCTTATACAGATGACACAACTGTCCCCACAAATGTTACAGTGCTAAAAAGACAATATTTTTAGTATATTAAACTTAGATAAAATAAGAAAATTTAGGCTTCATTTCTTGTCTACAGAGAATAAGAAATGTTGGCAGGGGTGGCCTAAATTTGTCATTTTCTTGAACGATATTTTAATACATTCAGTAAATTCTTCCTGCTGTTGGATTTCAAGAACCTGATGCCAGATGTGTGTTTGCAAGGGTTAAACATGGACTCTATCATTCCACATGGGGGGTGCAGTAAAAAGAGTTTCTTGCTGTAGCATCTGACAAGGTTCAAACATTTTGTTTACGCATTCCAGCCAATGTTTCTCACAGGAGTGCAGACTGACCTTTTCCAAACTCTTCTGCAGATTATATCTCCTCACAGCAGCAATAGATGGCGGATGTGCACATGCCAACATGAGAATGTGTTTGTGTGCTTAAATTTAAATATGAGATGGAGAGAGTGGCAGACACAAGCCAACAAAGTGGTTGAAGTGACAACTTGATTCAGTCGACTGCCATTCTACTGTCTGTTGATATGTGTAACTGAGGCTGAAGAGCAAAATGTATAGCAAAAGTATGTAGCAAAAATTGTAAAAATAAAGTAAAATACAAAAATGTTGCAAAAATCTGAGGCTCATTTTGACAGCTATATGCATCTGGTCAATCAGTGTAAAAAATGGATTAAACTGGTTATAGAAAAATTACAAAAACTGCCAGTGCAAACTCCTAACCAATTTCATAATGTCCAAGCTAAATATGTAAGAGCATTGTCAGGCTATGCACAGCGGGTACGATAACTCTTATGACACATTTAGAAGTTGATGATTACCACTTGCAGTCACTGCAGTCTCTCTTCAGCTGACCTAGTGATCATAAACAAGCTATAATTTTACCTGCAATTTCTGTCTCCAGTACATAAGAACTGCTTTTTTTTGAGTGCCTGAGTGGCGTAGAGAAAAAATCACTCAACCTGAGTTTCCA
This sequence comes from Dascyllus trimaculatus, assembly GCA_024666655.1. Classification (NCBI taxonomy): domain Eukaryota; kingdom Metazoa; phylum Chordata; class Actinopteri; family Pomacentridae; genus Dascyllus; species Dascyllus trimaculatus. The sequence goes on from CM045452.1 coordinate 21,897,410, forward strand.
ATTGAGTACAGTTGTCAGTGTTTGCAGGCGAGAGATATTGTCTTTGTCAGTGCACTAGCAAATAGAGGTAAATTGCCCAAAAAAGTTATCTTTGTGTGCCCAAAAGGAAAATTCAAAGAACCAAATAAGAATTACAGTTAAAATATACAATCTACAGGCTAAACTATTAATTATTGGGTAAGTAACAATCAGCTATTTAGATGATTGTTTTTTTGTCAACCAACAAACAAACCAAAAATCTAAGTTATGTTTGATATGGCAAAGATCCGGTCACTGATTAAACCCCTGAAAACTTAATCTTTTGTGTATCAAAATACATATTTGGATTTCTTACTTTTTTCCATGAAAATAATGACATCAGTGTGACTTTACACCATTGTTTCCTCTAGAATGTGCCGTAAATAAAATCCAAGTCTCTGTCACCACCCACCTAACTCGCTGAACCTTGAGCACATCAGCTCACCTACGACGCTGCTCAAACACTGCAAAACTACTCTACAAGACAAATGTAACACGGGAGTAATTCAGCCATACATATTAGAAGTGGAAACAGATTCTATAGAGTAATGATATGGAAAAAATTACATTCTTAGGTTTGTTATGCACAAAAGCCTGAAATGGATCGCCAATGATAAACTGCATTTCAAGGTGGAATAACTCAGTCATGGAGTTGACTGTTCACTGTGCATATTATATGTATACTAGCATATAAAAACACCATATGGGCATGTTACAAGGGAAAAAACCATACAATTTTTCATCAAAGGGTGTCTTTAACATTTGCCACCCACAAATATACAGGGCTAACAGTCTGCAGCTATAGAATGGTGTCATAAGTCCAAAATATAGTTTTGGCATTCATGCGCTTCATTTTCTTGTCATTTATTGGCTGGCATATACTTCAACAGTGCCGTGACATTAGTCAAGCTCTATTATACACTTAAATTTTATTGTTTCCTAAATGCCTTTGGGTTTTGGACCATTAATTAGATAAAACAAGACATCTAAGGACATCACCCTGGACTCTGGGAAGCTTGGGGGAACATTTTTCATTATTGTATATTTTTTTGATTAATCAGCTGTTAAAATTATTGTTATTTGCAGCCCCAATCACATCCCTCACTGTATCGTCCATCAGTTCGATCAAAACGATTGGTACTGCTCGCTGTGCGGTACTTGTCCGTACATCTCACAGCAGTATCATACAGTATTTTTTACTACTACTACTATTGAGGGGAAATATGGACAAGAAGAGGTGAAGAAGGATAAACAAAGAAAGCAGCAGAGAGACCAGACCTGTGTGAGAGGCTTAGAGAAGTACTTTAGCCATGGGGGAGACTGAATATTGACTCAACAAGCCTCGTCTATTCTTCACCTCACTGCCTCTGTATATGTCTACTTTTCCAACCTCTTCTTTCCCCTGCCTTTCCTACTGCTATATATTTTAAAATCGCATCTTCCACTGTCATTCATCCATCACCAAAGCTCTCCTGACTATCAGCCTTCCATTGATGTTACAAGGCCAGTTCAGACATTCCACCCTTATCAAAAAACTGTTCAGTACAAATGCACCTTGTGTCCATTTACAGGCTAAAAGTTGGGTCGGTGAACAACACTGAAAACTGAACTTTTTATCTCTAGAAGCCTTTAACAGATACTAGAAACGCCTACTCACAAACACATACAAAAAATACCTTCATATGCAAAAATTAACACAAGCTTATGCACCAGCAGATGACCACTTTAACATGCCCATAAAAATATGAGCTCCTCTCCTGCTTACTTATACTGAAAACAATCAGGAAACGCTTTCACCTCACCCTTGAAGAGCTTTCTAATGCACTTTCACAATATTCAGCCGCTCACTGCCTCTTCCTTTTCCATCAGCGTCCTCCAAACACACTCTGTATAACTTTCATTAGAACAGCTTGTATTACATTATTGAATGACTGCCCTTGTCACCGATTCTTGTTGGTAAAAGTCAAATGCTGCTGAATACAAAATGGATATCCAATACTGAATGTTTCTTTCCTAATTAACAGGCTCCTAAGGGTCCTATATTGTTTTGTAAAGACTGATAGATTAATTGATTAATTTGGAGGAAAATAACAGCCCTGTGGCTAGGAAGAGCAACCCATTTCTATGGGTCAAAGCTGCTTTGTAACTAAAACAGCAGTACAAAACCCTTTAACAGGATGCTGAAGCAACACAGAACCTCACTGACGACCACCTAGGTAGAAATGAGCCTACCCTGCGGTCATACCTGCCAGTGCTGGGAGTGATCTGTTTAACAGAGGCAATAAGATTATTTTAGCCTCTAGTGGCGCATATAAATGTGTTTTTCTATTCTCAGTGCAGAATATACAATTTTGACAGACATAATGTAACCCAAGACTTTACTCATGCAGCTTTGTTCTTTTGCTGAAATGCTAAAAATATGGAGTCTTGTTTATATCTAACTAGTTAGCATATTTAGATACTTTACATGTGTCAGATTTGCCATCCCTCTCATTCCTATTACCCCCTTTCCTTCCATCTTCTCCTTTTCTCCTGTTTTGTACGTGAGACTTAACATGCACAGGACTTGCTGGAGTAGCATTGTGTGGGTCAGTCTGAGCCATTTTGTTTGTGGTCCATTTAAAGCCTTTTTACTTTTACCTTTTATTTCAGCACACACAGAGAATAGACATCTAGCCAAGCCTGAGGAAATAGTTGCTGAATTTCAGATATGCCACACCATAATAGGACACAGTGGAAGAATTATCCCAACAAATCTAAATTATGTAGCACTCTGAGTGGAATTCGGGCAGGTTAGGAGATGGTTTAACTGTCAAGAGTTGGGCCTTAAAACTAAACAAGCGCATCACAAGTGAATACTTGGGTCGGGCATCTGTTGAAGGCCAAACAAAACACTGTACCTTAGAAAATCACTTGTGACAAAACCATATTGAACCATGTCCTTTTTATTTCAGCGAGGGAGTGTATAACAATCAATGTTCAGCCTGAACTACTGCTTTAACCTTGACACTATCATAGTTTACACCTTGTCTGATAAATCATTTAGATGGCTTCATGCAGGACACATCTTCTCCCCAGCCTCTATCCCTCCCAGTCACTGGTGTGAATGAGAGTTTGATATAAACAAACTCTACATGTATACAGGGTGAAATATGGTAAGTTAGGCCTGGGGTAGTTGCGCAAAACACACAGGCAATGTGTTGTGTGTGTTTGTTTGTGTGTTTTTTGTGTGTGTGTGTGTGTGTGTGTGTGTGTGTGTGTGTGTGTGTGTGTGTGTGTGTGTGTGTGTGTGTGTGTGTGTGTCAGGCTCAAGTCCAACCAAAACAAGGAAAATAAATGGATGAAGGGAAAAAAGTGCTGTATCATAATTGGAGTTTGTTAAAATGCACGGTGATGCACTGGGATGAGTTTGTGCACAGAAGAACAAGAGCAGAAGTATTTTTTCTGATGTTTTTATGGGAGACATTCAAGCACAATTGAGTGGAGAGCATAACACCTTGAGCTACTTCAAAAACTACTTGAAGCATATTTCACAGCTGAATTAAGGCTGGTAAATGCACAGCACAGAGCAGGGAATGGGGGAATAGATGCATTATATCAAGTCTGCTTGCAGGGCTATTCATAAAATTATGGCACCATCTTCTTGCAAAAATGGTTGGAGGGGAATACAAAATGAATGTGAAATTGCACAGCAATTGTTCTCAAAAGAGCAACTAGTGGGACTTGACCTCACATTTATCATGAGCTTGAAGTTTAAAAGAATACATGTGACAACACATGTTGACATTCATGCACGTGCATGCTCGTGAATTCACTTCATCTCATGCATGAACACAAACAGACACATGCTTGAAATGACGACACAGTACACTCAGTTAAAACTACTTCAGGTTGCCTGGCATGAACAATAGTGTAGACTGCACATAGTAATGAAACAGCCTCAAACAAATTGTATGTGAGTTTCTGTGGGTGCTGCTACTCTGCTCAATTGTGGACCTTTTTTTCCCTCCTATGGAACTCCATCCATCAGCAGGAACCAACATTGCTCCCCAGAGATGGGCCTCCACCGGTGGGGACAAAAGCCAGGAAAAATCCTCTCAGGGGGCACAACCACAGAAATACACATGCTCAGTGCAGCATACACCACACACACAGTGAAAATCATGCATAAGTATGTATTACCCAAATGTTTGAGCACAAATGACACAGTTTGCAGGCTAAATCATATTAAATTAGATTATCTACCTTTGCTTAGGCTTTATGTTCATATTTATGTCTGGAGGGCTACATTATTCTTATATGAATGATAAGTTATTTTCTCTGTCACTGTCAATCCTCGGTTTCTTCTATCTATCAGGTAACAGAGTGCAGACAGCTGTCCTAGGTATGAGATATATGCTGTCATAATAATGTAGGAGATGGATGGGCAGAGAGCTTTCATCCCAGAGAATGGCAGTAACTTACATGACACTTAACGTTCTCAAGCCAGGACCCACGTTTTGCGTCATTGTGATTTTTTTTCCCTTTAGCCATCAATCCCACGCCATGTTCACATACACTCTGGCTAGTGTGAGCATAGACTACAGCACAAGCACCATGTCGACAACTCCAGTACAGCTGTCCAGGGACAGATTGACCTCAAAATAAGAGACATCTTCATCTGTTTGAGGTGCGCACTAACACTGGCTCCAAGGTCTATCACATATATCGAACAGAACCCTAAAAAACGCACATGTACTTGTTATACAACTCCCCCTCCCAACACACCCAAACAGTCAAAATACACATTCCCTATATTTCTGTTTGAATCATTCCCTGAGGCTGTATGTCATTACCTTGAGAGACAGAGAAGGCATAATCAAACCAGTTTCTGTAATCCTGTGCCAGACCCGTTCTTTATAGATGACTACTGGTTGATTACAATCCATTCGGTACTATCAGGGGTTGGCTCCCACAGTGACGGCTTATATTGGATCCCTAATAAAGTCTCAGAGGAGCATAGTCCATAATATGCACTGGGCTTGGCGAGTGGATATTACAGACCATTTCTCTTGATTGTCATTTTAGCAGCAGCCAATTAGAGAAATTAAGACAGCACTATGGGTGACTTATTAGATAGCAACACCATAAAATCAACCATGGAGAAGTTCCTAATTGTGGTGTAACAGGGAAATTTTCTATTACCCATATTTCATATTTCACACATAATGTGATATCTACAGCAATGTTCTGTAGGTGGAACTTTAAATGTATAATTTCTCGAGCATAGCCAATTAGGCGTAAAGCCGCCATGCAGAACACATTTCTCAGACGGAACTGCCACTGCTTTTAGCTTTTTATTAGAAATTGTTAGAATGTGAAATTACTATTGTAAGAACAATTAATTGTGTTTGAACACAGTTGCTTTTGCGTACACAAAACACACACGAATTCCAATTTGAGGTACAAGGAAGACAAATATGATTTGAAAATGTGTTACATAATTGTATATCTTGCAAATGTTTTCGAATACATAGCGGTACACGTGATGAGATGATTTCATGCCGACAAGTATGTAGAGAATTGCACAGAATCAACCACATCAAAGACCTCAACCGTAACAGCTCACAGCTGTTTTGAAACCGATAATATTTTTTCTGCTCATATCATTTTTTTCCCGTCTTTCGTAATTACTTTATTATACCATTCCAAAGAGGTTTTTAAAAAGACAGAAAGCTGCCACTGGAGCCATTCACACTCAAGACAAGCAGTACTAATTGCTGACTGCCGATTCCATTCCTTTACCTCCCACCTTCACTGTTTCATGAGAACAGCGTGCCATAAGAACACATGAGTTCCCTCAGCGTTAAGCTCTGCAACCAGCGCTCTGATTTAATGTAATTTATGCATGCCAGCACACTGGCTCCAAAACAGGAAATTAACATCTTTTAATTTCCCATATTAAATTTCACACGTTCAACCTTGAAGTTAATTAAAAACATTAGACACAAGTGAGCTATCCCACTTGCTTTTGCTGGTGAAGCACTGTGTGGCGGGGGAGGGAGGGACCACGGCTACCTGACACATGCACAAACCCACACGCTCATAGATTTGATACGCTGGACCAGCTGGCAGCAGGCGGTTGCTTTAGACAGGTAATAATTTCAACCAGGGGCGTCATCGAAGATATAGATTTAAGGAGCAAAGTCTCCACTGTGAGGGTCCGAGTGCTGCTGTCCCTGGAGAAATGTTTCCACAGCCATAAAATGGTTGTTGCCCATGAGTTTTAAAAGTGGCAACAGAGCTAAAATCAATAAATAATTTGGCTTTGTTGTTGCAAGGACTGCTGGTATGAATTGCTTATTGGTGAGCATGTACAGCTGTTCTGTCCCTTTTTGATATCAAGAGCAACAAACATACAACGATATGTAAGAATCTGGAAATTAAGAATTAAAGCTTCGTCACACTGGCTAATAAAACATCTTGATAAATGTCAGAGCTTAGTTTGTACCCAACCTAGCATGAATGTATGTTGTAGTGATTGATTAGGTTGGTAGATTGTTCTCCAAAGTTGACATATTTAGCAGTTCATAAATAAGTTCAGGGACACAATGAAAATGTGTTAAATAAAGATTTTTCTACATAAAAGGATTGAGGAGACATTCCCAAACAAAATTAGTTTATTTAAATGCAAAATGTACGTTTCAACCTGCTTTAAATGGATGAAATAGCTCTTCATTCCATCCATTTTCTACACACTGCTTTATACTGAGGAGAGTCACATGGAGGCTGGAAACTACCCCAGCCAAGTCAGGGCCAAAGACAAGGTACACCGCTGATAGTCCATCACAGAGCCAACACTGAGACACAGACCCCCATGCCCGCTCACATTCACACCTAGAGTTAGTTTAGCATCACTAATTAACCTCAGCATGTCTTGGACTGTGGAAGGAAGCCAGAGAACACGATAAAAACTTACCCAAGCAAAGGGAGAACAACTTCACACAAAAAGGCTCCAAGCGACCTCAAATCGACCTCCTAGCTGTGAAGTGACAGTGCTAACCAGTTTTCTTCAGCAACATTTTAGTCTCATCAGTGCATTTTTATTGATGAAAAATAGTGTGTTGTCCAGTTGTTAACTGGAATAACACTGCATCAGTGAAAGAGTCGGAGAATCAATTAACATCACATTTATATGCCGCTGAAAGAACTCTCAAACATGCCTCCACAATTTTAGCAGACTTGAGCCACTTTCTTGTCAGTTACATCTCTTCAAAGGTAATTTCATTACATTGTTACATTTTTTTGCAATGTGAGTTCATTATTACACGTTCCCATCCGCTGAAAACCCTGGACTGTGATAATGGGCAAACTGTGACCACCTTTGAACCAGAAGCCACCATGCTCTGAACTCCAATCCAGTCCAGCTTCTTAAGTTCTTTCCATTCTTTAAACTCGACAGAATGACAATAACTGGTACATCACATGAACTAATTACCACACTCTGCAGGGGTTAACACATTAGTGTGTTGCAAGTGAGCTGCCACTAAATTTGAGTCTCCATTTCATGGTATTAACCTGTGGACCTCTGTAAGCCGTGGGTAATGTGCAGCCTCTAGCATGTAATGTGGTCTGTGTGTGTGGAGAACCTCACTGACCTCCAGTAACAGGCCTATTAATGGCTTATCTCCAGCTGAGGCAGTCCATGAGGGCAGACCCCCACTAGCACAGCCATCCATGAATACTTCGTTAGTAGGTCTTAAAACACACACACACACACACACACACACACACACACATACATATGGACACACACATATACACACTTACTTGCTCACTTACTCAGTACACATTATATAACTTCAACTTGTCCACACATGGACTCATTCTGAATCAAATACAAAGACAGAAACAGCCTATGCAGCACAGATCTGAACTCACTTCACAGTAAAAAAAAAAAAAAAAAAAGAATAATTTAATAAAAGGCAGTAAGGAGTTTGCTGAATTCTAGGCCTATCATCAATTACATAACATTTTTCACACTTAAGGCCACACAAGCATCAATGAGATGCACATGATTATAAGGGGTCGTAAGGTCTTATGTATGTGTCTAATTTGGCAGAGTATATTTCAAGCACTGGATTTCCATCTTGGTTGGTTTGGCTTTGTTTGGGTGAGTAACCCCAACAGTCTTCTGAGATACAGTGAGAGTTGACGACTGTAGGGTGGATGATGTGGATCAAATGTTGCATATGCTATGGTGAACTCCAGGCACTGAGGAAACCCCAAAAAACTTAGCAAACCATTGTTAGATTGTCAGTTTGATGTGTATTTCAAGCAAATGGTGATTATGCTGCAGGAAGAAATTTTGCAAAGAAACCACTGAAATAAGTTTTTGTAGAAGGTACTTTGAACCGACAGATGGCCATGGGTTTACAAATGTGGATAATGTGGCCACAACATATGATAGAAGAGTGGGTGGAACCTGGAATGTATGAGGATGGATCTTTTCACCATTCATGACTTAAGGTCAGCACTAATTAATTAAATGATAAACTTCATTAACGGCTGATAATGAGTGGTAACCGTATGAATCAACTGTGTGAAAGAAGCGGCAGAAGGAGCCAAATCTGTGTGGAGCTGAAAGTCATCTGGCCGAGACAGTTAGTCATTGTAGGAGAAGGTGATGCTATTCCAGTTGGCAAGGAGGGGTTGCCAGAGTCACATCTGCTTTAGATAAGCTGTCAGGGACAACTGTGTCCAGAAGTGAGAGTGTAGATGATGCGAGTGAGAGCAAGAGAGAAAATGAAAGAGTAGCCTTGTGCAGTGATGCACAAGGTAAAATTCAGGGAGGTTGAAGAGTTTTTTCTCTTCTCTGCTGCCTGCTCATTGAGCAGTGTTCAGGTGAAGAATGGGTTCAACAAATGGGAGAGCAGGTGCAGTTAGTCTTCCACTAACTTGCACACCTGGCAAACTGGGAGAAAGGATGGGGAGGGATTGAGGTGTGGTCTTGCTTCTCAACTTCATCCACCAACCAATATTAATAGGGTTACTTTGATGAATCGGTTACTGAGAAACACCTCAAAGAAATTGCTTCTGTAATATTACTGTGAATATTACTTTTAAAAACTATAATTTATTAAAGACCAGAGCTTTTCAGTGAATATTATTGTGACTATCACTTCCCACTAGTGAATAAGAGCTCATTTCACATAAAAAGACCATAAAAAGATTAACAGACTAAAAGAGTCTTTTCCATTTAATACCCTTACAACAGATTAGTTATCTGATCGACTAAGACAGAGTCGTGGTATTAAATCAGAGCTTCAAAGACTACAGGTGTGTTCAAAGACAAGGAAAGTGGATGGTGCATTGTATTCACCATCTTTTGCTTTTAGCATTAATTTTATTTGACCATGACTCGGTGTTATTTGCATGAAGAGCTGTATTCTCTATAGAGCTCCAGCAGTCTGGCTTCAGGGCAGCTCATTACATAAAGACTGCACTCCTGGAAGTCACAGATGGACTCTGCTGAGCTGTGCTCTGAGCTACTTCATCCTGCTTCCTATAGCATTCTTCCCAAACTGCAGGCTGTTAACCAACAGGGTATGCTCCCCGTTCCTGCAACAAGAATGTCTCACGGTTTTAATGCTCAAAGTCTACCTCCTGTTGAGACAGCTGTTGCTTGGCTCCAGAAAGGGGAAGGTGTCTTACAGGACCTTTCTACTGAAGTCCCTCCAGGCTCAGCCCCTGTGTCTCCTTTTTTTGGCCATGTTTTACTGCAAAAATATCTTAGATCTGTCATCACCTCTCATTGTTTATGCTCTGTTGCAACTCTGATCACAGTGTACAGTTCCCTTCGTCTACCTGCTCTGACATGTAGGTTAAAGCATACACCTCTGTTTGTCCAGATGATGTCTACTTATGGATTTATCCCAGCTGGTTCAGTCTGTCTTTGATAAACCTTGTTGTTGTTCGTTCATGTCACATACTTGTTGTGCTTATACCTTTCTGTTATCAAACCCTTCTTCCTCTTCCCTCACTGCCAAAACCTATAATGTGACTCTAGACAGCCAGCAGCCTCATAAGACCAACATAACAGCAAAAGTGCCATTCTGTCAATTTACTCTATACAACAACTATCGATCCATTTCTCACAAAAGCACAGTTCCTTGTCCAAACTCTTGCCATCTCCTTACTAGACAACTACAGCTCCCTGCTGGCAGCGTTCCCAGCATGCTCTTTGCTCTCTACCCTGCAAATCACCCACAATGTGGTAATTCTGAGTGTTGTAAACGTAAAAGTTTAAACAGTATTATGAGCAAACAGAAAAAAAGGCGTGAAACTAAGAACAAAGTAGAAACTGAAAGCACACAAGCAAAACAAAAAAAAGAAATAAACAGAGAGCAAGAACTGTGTGCATAATATAAAATGAAACAGATCACATAAATCAAAAGTAAATTAGGTTGTCAAAACATAATCAACATATTCATAACAGTAAATGAGGTGCAGTCAAGACGAGAAGCGGAAGATGCAGAGAACAGGCTTGCTCTGATTTGTGTTTATGTGTGTGGATGTGTAGGTAGGCGGGGTAAGTGAATTTAGTAAGTATTAAGGTGGCAAAGTGATAAAAGTAAAAAGTAATTAGCTTGTTTTGGTTACTTAACTGTATCCAGACTGAGTATAGTGGAGACAAATGGTGCCATAGCTATTTTAAAGGACTTTTTATTCAGCTACAACACATCAGATGTTGTAAATACACGTTTGACTGAACTATTAGGGTTTTTACACGTTTGCTCTTTAGGCATTATCAAGCATAAGTGTGCCTCTGTGCAGCCCAATCTTACTGAACATTTCTGTACACTTCTACCTGCTCTGCCAAATATATCATGGAGGAAATGTTTCTGCTTAGATTGCATTCACAGAGAACATTTTTTTCTATTTCCTTCCGTTTTAAGTTTAGGCTGAACACATGGCTGAGGTAAAACTGTGGCTCTGTTTGGCGTAACCTTTTGGCCTGTTCAGCTTTTTCCACAGCCAGCATCATGAATGGGTGCAGTTGGGTGTGGTCAGATGGGTGCACTTTCTGCATCCAAGTCCTGTGGTACAACTACACATGACTACTGAAAGATGAGTGTTAACTGTGTGTTAATTTACTATTTACATATCCCATCTTGCTGCAATTCAACATTGAAATTTTCAGCATTTAACTGAGACTACTGAATTTTCCAACTTTACCCGACTGTTTTGTAATTTCCTAAAGGTAACAATAAAAACATTAATCCTACTTGAGTTGACAGGAGTCAAAACTGTAGGTGAAAATGATGAACCACACTGAGAATGAATATTTTGCAGATGATCTGCAGATGAGTATGAACATTTTACAGTTAACGTCACTTATAACCATTTTCTTACGTTTATTTAAAAATTCAGTTACATTTCCTTCGGAGTGTATTTGCTAAAATAATTCATTTGCATGTAAATGTAATTTTTATAAGATACTGTTGCTATGTGTGCATATGGAAATTCATACTGTGTACATATGTACCTGAAATGTGTATATGTCATCGCTGAACCAGCCTGAAGATGACCAGCTGACATCTTTTCCATTGTGATTCACTGTGTTACACGCCACTGGCCTTCCCATCGCAGTGCAGCAAGAAGGCTGATGCGACACCAGCTAAAACATTTGTCAGATAAAGGGCAATGAATAATAGTGAAACAAAACTGAGAGTGATGTCATGCACTGACGCATTCATGAAAATGCATGTACAAGATCAGACATTTTCCTGCAAAAACATGCATACTGCGACACTACTCATCATAAAAAGTAGACCTCATGAATAAACCCATACAAAAAAGCATGGCAGACTTTGGTTTGTGATGAGTCGGATCTAGAAAAAAAGGTGGTCCACCAAAGAAAGATGATGAATCGATATATTGTTAAGTTTCCCAACAACATCTTGGGGTGCCACACACACACAGCAGACGCACACGCTGTGCGCTGACATTTCGATGAAGCAATAAAGCCTTGTTCCTCCAGCTGGCATCTGCAAACTCAGTGGGGAGGAGAGGTGTCTCATATCAGTTGTTAAAACTGATTGTATGCACAACACACACTCATGCAGGTGCGAGTATGTGAGCCACACACATGTAGCGAGTATACAAGTGCAAACGCGTTAGCAGAGACTCGTGCACAATCACATCCTGCTACACAGATAGCCCACTTGTGCAGGATATCAGCCAATGTTTTCATCTCACATCTCCGACTCATTTGGAAAAAGCTTTTGAAGAGGAAGTGAGTATTTTTAGAAGGTCATTGTGCTGCATGTTTGTGTTTCCTCTCCCTGGTGGTTAAATCGCTTAACTATACATGTGAAGAATGCTCACAGATGCAAGAATACGTGCATCTGTTAAGTGCACAAAACAGGGTAAAAAACACAACACAAGCAGAGATGCACACACACAAAGGCGGACACACAAACGCAGCAGGACCCAATGCAACCTCTCCATCAAGTCACACTGGAGGGACATGTAGCTCTTTAGGCAAGGTCACTCATTCATCATCTAAATCTCTCCCTTGAGTCACCCACTCACTCACCCACTCACCCACACACACACACACACACACACACACACACACACACACACACACACACACACAGCCTCTTCCAAGTCTTCATGTTGTTATATGTTGTTATCTTCATCAGCCCTGAGGAGCAGGACAGCAGAGAGAAGCTGCTTTACCCTTTAATTCCCTGATATCCCACAGCAGGGTCAACATTTTTAATACGTTTAGTCAAGCGTCGGCTATAGGTAGAGAGTTTGAGAAAAAAAAACTTAGAGAATGACACAGAAAGAACACAGAGGCGCGGCGACTAACCCATGAGACGGATATTTTGCCCTGAGGACAGCAATATCAATTTGAAGTTCACTGTAGCAGCGGCCTGCTGTATTGTGTTGCAGCTCTTCTGGCAGCACAAACAGTCAGCTCTTTCCAGATGTCACTTCATGCACTGTATTGTGATTCCAGTTCATTTTGAGCGACTCTTTATTTCTTCAAGATGCAAAGTACATAATATGCGTCTATACATATAGATACATACATATATGTTATCTCTTTGACTTTAATGCAGAAAGCTCTTAAAGTAACACATGTATTCATTTTTATGACAGTTCTGCAGCTGAGATGAGCACTAAAAAAAGACCCCGCTAAGTGACTGGATTTAATTACTGTGTTTAATTGAAAATTAATTACAATTCATTGGAGTTATATGAGAGCCCTCTTTCTCTGCCGCTCAGTACCATGAAAGGAGAAAATTAGACGCAGAATAACAGGGGTTTAGCCGTGTCCCCTCCATCGTAATGACAGGATTCATTAAAGCACTCAGCCATGTATGTGTGTGTGGGCTTGTGTGTGTGTGTGTGTGTGTGTGGTGTCTGTCAAACTGACCGGCATTATACTCTATTGAGGCATTTGCCGTTACCTCTTATTACGAGTCTCTCCAACAATAGTAGAGGGCAATCTCAGTTTATATAGACCTTATTTATCTGTGCTCATTGTTATTATCATAATAAGCACTGGAGTCGATGACTATTGTCACTATTATATTGACAGTGTGTTATATTTTTGGTTATTTTTGGCCTCCTTAATTCAGAGGCACCTGTAATGGGAAATGTGAGAACAGAAAGAAAGAGCATGCAATGAAGCAAAAATCTCTGGCTGGTTTGGAATCAAGTCAAATATATCAGAAATGCTGTATATTTATTTTAAGTTATTTATAAAGTAATTGCTTTAATATAATAAATGAAATCCCTGCTTACTTTTCTATTGATCAGATTTTAAAAATAGTTACAAAATTGTTGCTGATTAACTTTCTGTCCATCGACTAATTGATCAGTGGAATAATCATTTCATCTCTAATGGACTCACACATGAACTTTGGATATGAAACTGCATGTAGCCACCCTTCTCTCCTGCACAAACAAGTAACGATGAGGGCACACATTCGTAGCCAATTATTCTGAGTTTCTCACTGAATATCATTAGAACATGCATAGAATATTCCTTATCTTGCAGATTAATAGCTATGCTGCTAAAATTATCAAGAAAAGTAACTGTTGACTTATTTTTAAAAGGATAAAGCATTTGATGAAACAGACTCAGATTCTAGTAAGTCATGTTTGCTTAAATATTCTGTAAGAGCAAAAGTAATCTTTACTCAGCTAAACTGATGATGCTGATGGTAATGCAGATGATGAAGATACATTCAATATATCATCCACCATTATCACATAATTTAACTTATACGTCTTTGGTAATCAATTGAAAAACAGTATGTGATTTTTTTTCCCCTTGTTCTGTGTGATGGATTTTATTTTATTTGTCAAGTTAATACATGGGGCGGAATTAAATAAGATTTAAAATGAATTTGGGTTGCATAACAGCTCTGTACTTAAATGAATTAGTAAAACGCTTTGGCGGCAGTGATGTCCAAATACTAAATGCTAAATGATGTTCTCCACGGATTAGATAGATTTGTCTAATTGCTCTAAACATGTAAATAAGCTTTAGCTGTTGACGTCTGTGGGTTGAGGCTCGGAGAGAAATTTGATTTGCAAAATAAGACCGTATGCAGATGCAGCAGACTGACGGTCCACCTTGTTCTCTAAAAGGCAATAATGGTCAATTTCTGCGAAGCCATCGTGAGAGGGTTATGTTTCTTTCAACAGGGGAGAGGACTAATGGGATGAGGATCAATGTAGGTGGTGTAGAAGGCTAGGACAAATAAAGCATAATGAAACAATTAGATGTAAAGGTTGTGATGGAATGAAGAAAGGAAAACAAAAGACTAGATGGAGTGTGAGGGAGATTATGACAGACATAGAGAGCAAAGTGTCATTAGTCAGTATATACTGTTTCCTAATTTTAATGTATGATTCAATTAAAATGGAAAAGAAAGGCGCTGTGAAGTGACAGAGCACAGATGACCAGGGGGTTGTGCACTTAACAAATGCAAAGCTCCCACTGAAATGCTGGGGATGAGAGTAATTGGTAGTGGTTATACTGGGCCTGGGCCTGCATTAATGGCACATTCTGCCTTAATGTGGCATCAAACAAAACATACCATCCCCCTTGACATTCATTAGTCTGTTTTATGCAGTGTGTCTGTGTGTGTGCAAGGTGTATGCGTCCTGTACGGAAAGCCTGTTCAGTCCTTACTGGGCGCTCAGACTGAAAATGTCCTTGCATTTTAAAACATATGCAGACAGCTGTATTGGTGAGGGCATGCTGTGATCCAGAGGTCTGCTTCACAAAAGAGATTTGTGAGCACTTGCTTACGCTGAGATCACAAACTGTGCCAGCATCCCGTTTTACAAATGAGTGTCGCTTGCAAATTGGAAATAAATTTGCATGTTCTCCAGTCCTCTCCCATGTTCGAGCATGGGTCACAAGCGTTATGTTTCTTGTGACGAGTCAGCGCCAAAATTAACATGAAAATGATCTCGTGTCATAAATGTTGCAAATTTCATGAAACACGCCTCAATCCCACGAAGGGTAGTTTGAGTAATACATTCATGAAGTTTTAATGTTCAAACTGAAACATATCACAGCAGTTTCTAATACTACAAGAAGAATCTTGGAAATGTAAAATAAAAACAACTTCTCATTCTGCAAGAGCTGTAATTGCAATTCTCTAAAACATAGTATTCTGAACAAATTTTAACAGGTGAAAGTTCCAGCTGGTGACTTTCAATTTCTATGGCAATAAAAGTAAGATCATTAGCACATATCCACAGATACTCCTTGTGCCAAGTCAGAAGCACTCACTTACTGTTTTTCATGGTTGGTTTATTGTGCGTAAAAAACTTTTTTTTCTGAATGGACAGTTATTAGTGGTAATATAGCTTTTCCTATACCTCCTAACCACTGGTGCGACTGTGGTTGTTCAGCTTACTGTAAGTTCAGTAACCTGCTTATCCTCTTGTACTCTCTCTGGTGTTGTTGTACTTTTCCTTTAAAGTCTCACACTCTGCTTCTGCATTAGACACAGTTCAGATCCAGATAAAACTGCAGTGCTAACAGGTTATTTTGTACATGCAGTTATCCCAAATTGAAAATCAGAGGTGCAATCACTTTT
The DNA here is from genome assembly GCA_024666655.1 of Dascyllus trimaculatus. NCBI lineage: Eukaryota > Metazoa > Chordata > Actinopteri > Pomacentridae > Dascyllus > Dascyllus trimaculatus. The sequence goes on from CM045452.1 coordinate 21,913,549, forward strand.
GGGGCCTGTATGTTCAGTGTAGTCTGATAAACCCATTTGTTTTTACAAACAAGCCACTTTTTTTACAAAGAAGTATGCAATTATTCTTAGATCATACTGTTTTAGCTCATTTATCATTTAGTGTTTTGGAAGCTTTATTGTAAATGCTAATATGCCTCTACATCGATCAGGCATAACATTATGACCACCTGCCTAATATTGTGTTGGTCTCCTTTATGTCCTCAAAAATGTTTCGAACCATTGGGCATAGACAAGAGGACCTCTCAGGGTGTCCTATGGCGTCTGGAACCAGGACATTGGCACTGGATCCTTTGGGTACTCTGGCTTGTGCAGTGGGGCCTCTGTCAATCAAACTTGTTCCACTGCATCCTGTTGATGCTTGATCAGAATGGGGTGTAGGAAGTTTGGAGGTCAAATCAACATGTTGGGCCATTGTCATGTTCCTCAACATGTTCCTGATTGTTGGAGGTTTTTTTCCATGTGGTGGGGTGCATTTTCCTACAGGAGTAGGCCAGTGACATTTGGGATTTAAATTAGCATTAGGGACTGTTTTTTTTTTTTCCTGGAACAATGTTTATTTGGGTGTATAAGTCTCATCAACATGGATGTCAAAATCCAAGGTTTTCCAGCAGAACACCACATAGTACCAATATGATCAATGTTATTCACTTCACATGTCAGTGGTCATAATGTTGTGGCTGATCGGTGTAATGTATATGGTTAGACAGGGCTGGGTAATAAGAAATGTTCAATAATTATCAATAAATTCCCTCAATAATAACAATAAACTTGCAATGTGAGTCAACTCTCCACTCTATAGCCTGCCTATCAGGCTACAGCAACGGGGTAACCACCTACCTCATAGTGAGTAGGTCACCCTTGCGCCACAAAAAACAGCTCTGACCCATCGGGTGATGAATACAGGACGTCTGGGGGTGACCTCCTGGATGACTCGCACTGGGATTTTGGGAGCAGGGTGGAGCCTCCATGGTTGTTCTGGAACATCCCATATATGCACAATAGGATTGGAACTTGGGACGTTTAGCGGCCAGGACAGTGCCTTTGGCTCTTTGTCATTTTCCTCGAGCAGTTAATGATCAGTTTTTGCAGAGTGGCAAGGTACATCTCCTGCTGCAGGGGAGGCTGCTTGTGTTGGAGGTTGTGTGGTCTGCAAGACTGTTTAAGTGGGTGGTACCTGTCAAAGACACATCACATCCACATAAATGTCAGGACTCCTCGACCAACTTAGACAGGTGCTTATCCAGTAATGAGAGATGTCATGCCCTAACATGAAACACTATGAAGAGAGGTTTCATCACGCTACTCGGCAGCCTCACTGCCTTTCACAATCTATCATCATCACTAAGCAGCCGGATCAAAATGTTGAAATGTGCAAACTATTTGAGTGATGAGGCAGAAGCTACACACAGATTTACACAGCAAATGCATTCATTTACACAGTCCATGGGATGCAGAAGTATTTATAGAGCATTTTACATCGTGCATGTGTTCAACATGTGGAGCAGCCACACGGAGAAAAATCACACCCTGAAAATTAAGATTTTCTGTGAAGTTGGAAACCAAAGTAGGTTAACACCACAGAGACTTTCAAAGCAAAAGTCCATCTGAATGGCACAGAAAATGGACCTTTGTAAAGTTCAAATACATATTTGCAGGTTTGTTTATGAGTAGGGTAGATGCATTTAAAATAAGAGGTCACGCTACACTGTGTTCTATTGAACTCAATATATAATAATCTTCATATCATAAACTAATATTTCATTTTTGTATGTTTTCGGCGTACACATTCATGCTTACTCCCTATGTGTACTGGATGCCCCAGTTATTCATACAGCTGAAGCACAGCTCACTTCTTTTTTGTGCTTTAATTAGTCGGGGGAAAAGAGAAATCATACTACTAACACAAGTAGGAGAAGGACACGTGCCACCTAAGATAATATGATGTGTTTTGAGATCCTCATTAAATGTTTTTACTATTACAATTAATTCTAAAATTTGGGAAAATATTGAGAGACATTGTTAAAGCATACTTGTTTTTGGAGTCATGATGAGGCTGAGCAAGAACCTAAACATGGAAACATTCTACCAAAAAAAATAACACTTTTGGTAATATGAGTCATATGGGTAAAATATTTTCTCTCATTTGAAAAGGATTCAACAATTTGAGTGTAAGAAGCAGAAAATGCGATGTCCCATGCATACAAACACACACATTAGGGGCAGTAGAAGCAGGAACAGAAGTGGTAACAAGCTTGTTAGGAAGGCGCGTGACAAACGAGCTAGAGCACATTGTCCTGACATTAGAGATGAGCAGAGGTGTGAAAATGTCACCACAAATAGCCCCTGGTCACCAAATGTCACCTTTCCACTCCACTCCACACCCCTCTCTTCTTCCTCCTACTCTCTTCTTGTTTGCCTTCTTTCGAATCGTTCTCCTCTTCTCTTTTGTTGTGCACTTTTTTTCCCTCTATTCAACATACACTGCCTTCTTATGCTACCCTCTCACTATTCAACAGTAGGTACAATTACATGGAGCCAAATATTCTGATTAGATTTGGTTTCAATGCCCATATAAACACTTCAGTCAGAAATAACAGGCACAAACTGACTGAAATTTCAATGAGTTGTAGTGAGGCTCTGCACATGTGTTTCATCTTACTGCCTTGACATAAATACATAGGAACATATGTTAGATAGATGTTGAGGAGGGTGATCGCATGATGCATTTCCATGACAGCTGTTCTGATTAAATATGTTGGCGCATACAAGCACCAGACCATATAAAATTCCACTGCATGCAAACAGTAACCCTTCAATCGGAATGATTTCAGTCAGAATAGAGAAACACCTATAAATGCAGCTTTTTTTCTCCATCTCCTCAAAAGGGCAGAGTAAGGAGAAAGCTGAGAAAATGAATCCGTTTTCTTAGCTAAGCTCCTGTCCCCTGGATTTCCCACACCTCTAGCATCCTCTTATATTCCTCTGTAGTCCCTATTTTCTCCATTCAGTTCACCTATGAATGTATTTATCCATCCATTTTTATGTGACATTGCTCTCTTTAGAGCAATTCAGGTGCAATAACATAATGTAACACTGCTTTCTTCAAGCACAATAACATGGTGGGTTTTTTTCTCGACAACTTTTCAAGTGGAACAACATCATGTAGCATTACAACTTTAAAGCACAACTTAGCACATTGTGTATGTCCTACAATTTGGGTACATTTATCCACTATGACATATCTTCATATGTAAAAGGTACACATAGTATGTATTATATCTTCATTTTGGTCTCTATGTTGCGCTTGTATTGCTTGTCTCGTTTCTTACTATGCTTCAGCTGTATCTAGCCACTGTAATGTGAATTTCTGGTGAGTGATTAGTTGAGTTTATCTTATCTCATCTTATACTATTTTCAGTTGGCTTATCTGGTTCACTGAGGCAACCAGCTAAGTTTTATCCTCACAGCACCTATTTTTAATGACAACTCAGAAGGACAGCAACCTGGACAGATTGTGGTTGATGACCACTAGGACTATACAACCAAGGCCTCAAGACTCATCAATTATTTTAGATGGAGAGAAAATGCCAAAATACACAAGTACACCAACTGGTGACAGGCAGGTTTCAGACAGACTGCATAGAGGCCAGAGCCTTTATGTGGCAAATCCAGTGCCTCTGAGCAGATGGTGGAAGGGAAGAGCCAGGAACAGGTGTCTTTCATAATAAACCTGTTTGGCCTTACCACACAATTCCTGGAACAAAAGCGCAGTGAACATTGGAGATTGACTGACACATTCAGAATACCTAGAGAAACCCTGATAAACAGTCTGGGCAATTTACAGTGTCTATAAAATGTATTCACTCCATGCCAGAGAAGCTAAAAGAAGTCTAAGAGGTGGTGATGGAAACAAGAAAAAGATTTTATCCTGAAACTAAGTGTAGCCCCATGCAAGATGTGTAATGGAAGGTTTGGCAATTCTGAGAATAATTTGGGGGAGTCTGGATCTTGAAGACTCCAGAGAACTGAACAGTTCAGAGGTGTTTTTAGTCTGACAGTGGTTTACCAACAAAATAGACTTGACACTACTTTGGCTCCAGTGCATATTGCTTCTTTCCCCACAAACTGGTAGACACAATTATGGTCAGGTAATATTTGCCTGACCAATGAGCCAGTTCTAATTCTGGACTATTACAACCACAACATTCTCAATTATCTTCTTTGCCTTGGCAATGGAGGTAGCTGTTAAATCTGCAGAGCCCCAATGTCAAAGCCCTCAGACCAGATTATGAATGCCACAACCACCAATCAGGGTGTGGACAACAGTCACAACTGAATCAGTGGTAGGAGGTAGGAGAGAGGCCAACAAATCCTCATAATACACCAGAATCCCTGGACAAGAACATCAGGAGATGACTGGGAATGCCCAATGGCCTCAACAGCACCACTCTCTATGGGGCAAAAGCATCAACCTTAAAAAAAACCATGAAAATGATTGTAAGAGGAATTAGATATATGTGCACAGGGTCCATATTTATTGAAGAATGCTTCAGGCTCAACACTGGAGGGAAGTAAAGAGTAGAGGAGACTGTCCATCAAACTGAGTTATGACTCTGCCACAATGACCTAGTGGAAGCAGTGACCCAGAGAAGAGCTGGTCTGAGAATGGTCCCAGTTCCTCAGTACAACACGGCCAAGGAAAAGAAAAGACTGCAAAATGGCACACTATGAAATTAGAGCTGCAGTGCAAATGATGAAGGGGCCAGCAGAGCAGTCAACATAAGACTGCAGAGGGCATGGATGGGGTGGGAGAAGGTCGTGGACTGAAAAGTCACATAGACAAAGCTATGGCAGAACCACAGAGGGTCAAACATTTGGTTGGGGTACGATATGATATCTTACCCTGTCCATTAAATTTATTCAACTGAGCCAAAGTGTTGACTCAAACCTTTCCACAATGTTCAAGGACAGGAACACTGGAACGCATTCATCTCAGGCATGGCAGGGTGGCTAGAAGTATGCAAACTAGGGATGGCTGTAGATTTGGGTCACTTAACATGCTTTAAACCTAAACTAAGCTAAACTGTAGCCTCATAAGAACAGCATCCTTAATTTTATTGCATTGATGTGAATAGTAAAGGGTCTGCACATGTGCACCACCTATTCAACCTGAGCTAGGCTCTAGTGCTTTACAATATGTTTCTCATTTACCCATTTCCACACACCAGTGGCGGTAGAGTTGCCATGCAAGGCGCTCACCTACCAGTGGGAGCAACTGGGGGTTCAGTGTCTTGTCCAAGGACACTTTGGCACATGGAGGGGTGGGGGAGCAAACCACCAACCTTACAGTTAGTAAACAACCTTCTCTACCACGCTGGTAAACCCATGTGTAGTTTGGTACTGTTCACAAGCTGCTAGCATTAGCCCAGGTGAGACCATACCATCCACACCTTCTGACATTTGTCATAGAACACACATTATTCAGGAAATGCGTATGACAATGTGTATTTACAAAATATGTGAGCTCAGGGTGCCTGAGACTGTTTCCTCTTGGGACACTGAGCTGTGCCGTGTGTTTTTTCTTAATGCTGTTTAGGTCTGGAAACAATGGCACAAGCACTGGATCGGTGAATCTGAATCAGTCCATTAATGTACATACTGATCAAAAATGTTGGGATGATAACATGGCTCACTGCCTCTTTTTCTCTCACCTCTGATCTCTTCAATTTCATGAAGAGTTTTTGTTTGTTTTTGGCATATTTTTTCAAGTGAAGTATCCAGTGGCAGTTCAAGAGAGGTACATACAGTATGTCCAGTCCAATATAAAAAAGGTTCCTAATGATGTTTCAGTGAAGAAAAGAATCACCTACTGCACAGCCACCATTAGAGATACTCTACCCACCTCTCCTCTCTGCATTTTTCTCATATCTCTCTGCAAACAGTGAATCATCAAGACTACAACCCTCCTGCAGTGCAGGAGGCCTTTCGCTCACAGGTCATCTCCATTGTGAGGTACAGATTATTAAATCTTCATATCTTCCCACTGCAATAATGTCAAGCGTTGTACTTTACCATGATCAGATCACAGAAAAAATTCACAGGAAATCTGGTTAGGACAGATAAGATTAATGACAGCACTGAAACAAACCAGTCTTTGTCACAAGACTGGGAGATCAGCACTCAGTGGGAGGGAGCCGCCACCAGCTGTGTATGTACATCCTGCAGTCATTTTTACACTCGCGTTAAGATCTCAGTGGTACACCTTGTTTCAAGATATAAGATTGATATGATGGACTGAGAAAAAGGGGGGAAGCCCATAAAGTAACCATTATAGGACTATATTTTCTGTGTTTTCCTCCACCAGAGCAGAGCAGAGAGCAGTCAAAAGAGACAGATGGGTGGTAAAAAGCAAAGAGTGAAGAATGAGTGTGTCTTCATGTGAAATGGAGAGAAGAATTGATCGAATGGGCTGAAAAAACTTCTACTGAAATGGAAAGGGAGTGATAATAGGTTCCTAGTTGATAGTCGTAAAGCTATTTGAAACAGTTGTTGGAGAGCACAGCACAGTATTACGCTGTGGGAGTGTGTGGGGCGTATATGCCTGAATGTGTGTCTTTCCCACTTTCCCATTAATAATGCCCTTTATGACTGCACTTGTTCCCACTTTCAAAGGACCAGACACTCACTTGCAGAAAAATTTAGCCAGGATTATCAAAACACTAATATATATTGACTGGAGTTGGCAGGTTGACTGTGATACAACATAAGAAGACAAAAACAGCACACACATACATCAAAGTATTGCTTCCAGTATGAGCTCGTCCGAGTGTGTTGTTTGCACACTTGCACCTGTTTTAGAGTGTGTTTTTCTGTGTATCGACTACATACAGTGTATCGGTATTAACAGCACATTATGCAGTGCTCTCCGGGGTTATTTGCTTAAAGAGTTTCAGACTGACTGATCAGTCATTGATGGACAGGATGGGAGCACACTGACTCCACAGTGTCAGATATTGATGAAGCGGATCGATCATGTTGATAGCAGTGAGAAAGCTTGTTTATTGGCACATAACCTATTGAGCACCCTGATGGATTAGACTGTTTAAGCACTGATTTTATAGGAGGAGACAGCAAAACACCAACACTCACCAGCATTTGTAGGGAAACACACATATGTTTGAAATACAATGTGTTTGGTCAGTTTAGGAACACAGTTTCTGTTTTTATGAGAAGTCATTTGCCAACAACTGCCACCCACAAATTATATTATATACAGAGCAAAAGATAAACATTCCACATTTATTTTTCACCTAATCTAATAGAGGAACAGATCTGAAAAGAATGATTGTTTCTAAGTGTGGAGGGTGATGGATGAGACAGAATTTTGTTTTTCATTTAGTTTTAAACTTTTTACAGAGCAATAGGTAGTAAAGAGGAAGTAATACACATGAGGCATGCACTTTTATGCATCTATTTCAAGGTAGTTTAGTCATTTATTTATATATTGTTGGGCATTTTCATTATTTTGTCATTTCACTTTCTATTCTGTTTTGTGAATGTAAGTCATCATGCAATAGTCAAAAATGTATTATGAACATGACTTGTCAAATTCGGGCATTCCAACCAGGTGAACTATTGGATGTCAGTTTTTGGACACCAAAATTTGAAAATCTCATTGGAAATGTAACTCTGGCTCTGGGAATTCAACAATGTACTAGTCGGGTGATTTGGAAAAACACCAATATAACAATGCTAGTATTTTAAACAGTTTGAATTAAAAACCGGATAACTCCTTATAAGGCCAATAATGCTCCCAAAGGTACATGTCATGACATAAATTTAGTCATCTATCTAAGTCCATGAGGGCCTGCATGCTGCCCTGAAATTGTGCCAGGAAAAATGTGTTCTTTAAAACAAATGTTTGGTATGAGGAGAAAAAGTATGAAGAGATTCTTAAAATTCAACATTGAAAGAGTTGTAATTCAAGTAGTCACTGCTGGACTTTGGTAGAACTTTGATTTGTACATACTTTCCATCAGTGGAATCCAAACACACAGGGGAAGTCCTTAATCCAGAAATCCTGTGCTGTGTCTGCCCATTGTGCTCAGCACTCCTGGGCTATGGCCCAGTCTGTGAGTAGCTGCTATACCTTGTTAAAATTGGCTTATCTGTGTTTCTGATTTCAACATGAGGGACAATGCAACCATCTGCACAGACCAGCGCAACTTATCGGCCTGCGTACGTGGACACGAAAAGCATGAACTGGCCGTTCTGATACTGAGTATAAGTAATGGAAGTGTGCAAGCTGTGCATTGTACAACAGAATAAAAGTAAGTTTGATGTAAATTACTTTGGTGTTAAGTAGGGGCTGATCAATTATCTGCTCGGATGACTATCGGAGCCGATATTCAGCATTTTTCTGTTTATCTGTATCTTTTTTTTTTAAATCAATTTTCACTAAAATAAATTCATTTAAAAATGCACTACTCTGGCTCTGATGCGGCCACCTCTCTCTATCTGTAGTAACTCTATGGGCTTGAGCGCTGTCCTGCCTACCTATCAACACTGAAGGATACATGTGGAAAAGTCTCTTTTAATTAAACATATATGTAACATAAATAAACGAAGGCATTTAAATTGCATGTTTGTTATTCAAAATTTTCATTTTTTACTGAAGACATAACGTATAACAGTTCTAAATATCGGTTTTCAATCGCCTTGATTGTCAATTATCCATACTGGTAGCAGCCCTGAACACACAATGTCTGTTGACCTTTTGTGTTAAGCTGTTCAACTGTATCACATGTTTACTGAGCTTTTTCTTGTTGATTTGTTTGTCTGCTGGTTGCTCAACTTGAATCTTGTCTTAAATCTACAACTTTTCCCACTAAATAATCCACTACTTTCCCACTAAACAGTTTAAAAGTAAGAAAGTAAACACACACCTACACACACACACACACACAAAGTCTTCCACACGGACCTTGTCCACATAAATCCTTCTAGGGCTAAACAGCTCCATAATGATTTATTTTCTCCCACTAACTGTGTTTGTCTGTACTTTAGCTCACAATGTGCATTTGTAGTTTAGAGACAAAACAGTAAAAGAGAAGAAAACAACACAAACACAGTGTGCAGGATTTGAAGTGCCATCCTTACATGCATTACTTTCCACACTGTCTCCACTGTCAACTAAATATTAAGCGCTACTTGCTCTACACTTACCTGTGAGTGTCTCAGGCATCGTCCACGTATACACAGATATTTTTTTAAAATAAGGTTTTCCTGCCTTCCTTCTCAAAAAGAGTCCAATTCCATTCACATTACAACACAAAAACACAGCTGAAGCACTGTCAAGAGCATGCCAAATCAGCAGGCAGCAAAATAAAGCTGTTACCAGTTCTAGTAGGCGACCAACAATGACGTATCAAGGGAAAAAGAGGATGATTCATGTGTGTGGATTGATTCTGATGCCTTTGTTGCTCGCAATAATGGAAGAGTAACAGTATATGTATGAGTAAACATGCATGAAGTCCTGTTAGCAAGGTTAGCACCAGCTACTTTACTATTTTGTCCACATCAGCCACTGTACAAAATGGCCTCATGTAAACAAATGAGATAAAGGTGCACACTGTGTTGTCAGATAGGGTGCACAGCTGTAACAAGTTAAAACAGTTTCCAAATTTCAAGTGCTTGCTCAGAGGGAATCTGTAGATTTGATGGGTTTTCCATGAATATTGTTGCAGGGTGTTTCATTTTAAATTAGTCAGGTTAATAATTCATTTTAGTGCCTTAACATTGAATTTACTCAGCTAATATGTGTTTTATATGACTTTAAAGGGTTTTAACTGCAATATCAATATAAATTAATCAGGTATATTCATATCATAAAAAACACTGTAAGGTCTTCACTTAGGTGACGCCAATCCTAGCTTCTCTGCTGGAAAGTGCTTTGGATCAACAGCTGTTGTTTTAAATGTGCTACATAAATAACAATCTGTATTCAGTGACCTAAAACTGCACATGCGTGTGGATGAAAGGCATAATGTGGACACGTACATGTGGACAAGGCCATAGAGTTCGAGCATATAAATGCATTGAGGGTTTGTGGATTGCTGGTGGCTATATGATGGCTAATTCCAGCTTTAGATAAAGTGAATAATTATGGAAGCAATCAATAAAGAGTGGAGTGGGGGGAAAGGCAGGATGGGAGATAAGCCTAAGCCATTGGCTTATTGACTTGTCAAGTGTCGCCATCAACACATAGTCTTTTGAGGGTCTGCGCATGTGTGTGTGTTTGTATGTGTGAGTGTATATAATTACTCTATAGTGAGCCTCTGTATCTCTTTGTCCTGGTCTGACAGCTAATTAGTTGTGCTGTCTCAGGAGTAAGCTCAATAAGGAGAAAATGAGGGAATCATGGATCCACCAATTTTCATATTCAGCTGTGTTGGAACACAGGCCATTACAAGCTAAAGCTGTGTCCAGTACAGGCTGTGTAACATGCTCATTTCTTTATATAACAGCCTGGACTATATTAGCAACTTGCCAGTGAGGCACTACTGGAGTTATGAATCATGAGATACCATAAATTGTTGCTCAATAATTTGAATATTTATGCCTCCATGGTCAGCAGGTATTTTAGGTAAGGATGTACCTGATATATTTCTCTGTCAATGAGATGAAATTAAATTGATTTAATTTAATTACATTTCTAGTTTAAAAAAGTCTAACAGTAAGAAAACACTCAGGAAACAGTCAATATTGTGGCAGTTGAATCAATAAGGCTAAATATTTGCCCAAAAAAACATTGTGTGTATTTAAAAGCCATTTAAAAATCATTGATTACATTCATTCATATCCAACTCCAGCTAGTGGTGGATTGCTGCATGACAGTTAAACAGTTGAAGGTACTATGTCTAAGAATGTGGAGCAGTTTTCATGGATAAATTTGTTTTTCATTTCCGGTATGTGAACAGATTGTAACATAATTTTTAAAATAAGACCTTTCCTGAGGTTCTTGGTTCTCTATAACAGACTTGTTTCTATGTAAAGGACTGGGACGAATTTTCCAGGAAAATTCAAAAGATGTGACATTTATGCTTTTTCCCTTGAGGGCCTTGCCTCAGTGCCTCTCTTTCACTTTACACCACCAACATTGTGCAACAGTAGCTAACATTAGTTTAGAAATGGAGTTCACAACAATAACCTGCTCTCAGCAGAACAGAGACTTCAACACAAACTCCATATAAGCACAAAAAAAACTTTCAGTTTTGTGTATGTCACATCAATGTTTTGTTCAGTGTTCACTCACACACAACTACACCATGCGAGCACAAGTAACAGAATGCTGTCTGATAATAACCAGGTCTGTTAGAGTTTGCAAGTGGACTGACTTGCATTTTCTCACACGTGGCTGTCACTTATACGCAGGTTTTAGTTCGCATTTACTCTCATCTGCTTGTTGTTGTTGCCTCTGAATAACATTTTCCTTCATTTCAGACCTGCCATTCCTAGTTTCCTTAATTCAGTGTTTCCACCACCTGCATCACATGACCTCACAGTTCAACTGCACACCCGCTTATTGTCTCACTCTTCCCGGTAATGTAGTCATTGTCAAAGATTGTCTCTGCACTTTTATTGTCATTGCAGTCTATGCTGCTTTGTCATTTTGCCATGCTTTTTTGTCTGAAACTGTCTTCTCTCAAACTTTTCTGTCAAAGGCAGGGCAGAGTGAAATTTTGTGCAGCAAATAATGTTTAGTTGATTAAAGCTAAAAAAAAAAAAAAAAAAAGCTGTTGTAAAAACTTGAAAGCTGAAGTTTTTTGTGGCGTGCCTTCTGTCAGCAAGAAACAAGGAAATACTTAGTATCTCCAATAAACCCTCTCAGAGAAAGAAAGTGTTTGCTGCATCATGGAGTTTGAGGGACTGCTGTGCTGTGAATTTGAAAAGGCTACACAGGTAAAATGGAACAGAAAGCAAAACTGCAAATGAAGCAAGACAAAACACTGAGGGAGATTTAACTTAAATCATCGTTTGCTCACTTCAGATACATTTTTGATGCTATTTTGGACTTCACTAATTCTGTTGTATTGATACAGTCAACAAGCTGTTCCTTGTTCAACAGAATCAACAGCACATAGCGTTACATAAGCACTTCAAAAGTGCTTTAAACACATATTTGCCTGTAGCTTCTGCTCATATTATTTAGATAACACTGACACTCTGTTTTTAAGATTCTTTCTTATGTTACTGAATATCATGGACTGTATCAATGAATTGCATATTCCAGCATTGACAAAGTAACAAAAACATTGCAAACTGTAATATCATGTTCTATCCCTATACTTATATGCCCTATTGATTCCCCCTTTGACAAAGTGATCCTAGTAATACTGAATAAACTCTAACCAAAACAGTTGATATCATCTCCGAATGTCCCTACTGATTCCACATAAACAAATGGTTCATTTCGCTCAGACAAACTTTTCCAGTAACCTTTCTAGTGACTTTTTCTGCATTTCAAATGAGGATTCTACTTCTAGTTTTAGTACTTGAGCTGTAGCGCTTGCCTCAAAAAAGTTCCTGTTCCTGGAGAAGTGCTGCAGCACCGAACATCACTTGCTAGTGTGTTGTGTATTTATGTAGTCAATGAATATTTAACTGCACAATACTTGCTGCCAACTGGTGATTAGATTTACATTTCACTGACAAATAAATTACCTTAGTAATTGGTAGAGCCCATAACCTAAAAGTGAGAGATGCATAAACAAAAGTATGAAAGAAATCCAACTAAAATTTCAACAACAAAAATAAAGTAGAAAATTACAAAAGGCAAGACAATTGGCTCTTTTCAATACATTAGAATCTTTCTTGAGATTCAGTGCACATTAATGCACTAAAGAAACATTTTACTTTCCAATTAGTTCAGTTTCTCTGACAGCTTTATAAAAGAAAGGCCCGTGTACAGTACGAGTTGTGCATGAAAGTTACATGTTTGCAAGCTTCCTCATCCTCTCTAGAACTGATTGCACATTTTTATCCACTTTAATTCAACAGGAAATAATAGGGAATAGCACACCTGTGAGACAGAATCTGTAAAATATGTTTTCGGTGAGTTTAGAGGCAATGAGATAGTGGAAAATGGTTAAGCCTTGAGAATGTGTACGTGTCTGATGGATCATCATAGCCGCAGGCACACATACACATGGATGCCATCTCCCTCCCTCTCTCTGTCTCACACATACAGACACACGATAAATAGGATCGAAAGAATGGGCCATGAGAGAGACTTGGGGAAAGATATTAGCTGCATCCCTCCACCCCCTACCTGTCTCATCAAATATGATGTGGCCATATAAAGACAGTCTGCAGCAGCAGGAGAGGACTGCTGAAGCAAAGACTTTTCACTGGCTGAAGTAATGGGCAGGAGAGAGGCAGAGAGAAAGCCACAAACACAGGAAGAGAGAAGAGAGAGCGAAGCATACAGGGTGTTAGTGAGAGCAAGAAAAGTGTTGCTGAAACCTTGTGTGCATGTGCGAGAAACAGCGTAAAAGAAAAGACTGAGAGAGAGGCAGTGACGGCATGAGAGGACACGAGGAGAGAGAGGGAGAGAAAAGAAGAGTGCAAAAGATGAGCGAGAGCAGAGCAATCTTAATAGCTGAGGGTAAAACCTGCAATCTACCATTCTGTCTGATCTCAGCCATCCTATGAGTCAAGCCAAGAAAGCTTTGAGATGCTCCATGGATGTTAACCTCTACTCAGCCTCCACCCACACTCCTCCTCTGCCTCATCCCTCTTTCACTTCCTACACACATTAAAGTGAACACTTCAAACACATCGACATCAAGAGCACAATAACTGGCATTTAGGATTATGTTTGTTTCATTAGTACACATAACATATGATAACCCTCAGTCAAAGCAGATGGAGACACAACAAGACCATTTACAGCTCTGGATATAATTATTTACTGGCCTCCACATAATCCCTCTGCTTTTTTCCTATGCAGAAATATGTTCTATATATAAATATGGTTTATGCTTCTATCTTCCAACAGAAAATAACAATATGACATAGTATGTAATGTTTTCCTTGTATTCGCCCTTGTTTCCTCCAGCTTTTAACTGTTGAACCTATTTCAGTTATAATAATGTTATTCCTAATATTGACACAACTCCTTATTGTTATGTCCTGAAAAGGCCGGATATCAAGAAAGACGCTAAGATACAATGTTTCCTCTCTGGCCACTTCAAAAAAGCACAAGGAGTTCAATTCTAGGTTTGCCCCACTCAGAGGCAGAACGTCTCTAATCCCTTGTGGTACACATTTTATTTTTGAGCTCCATGTTTTGGAAAAATGTCTGTATTCTCATTCAGGACTACAGAAAGCCTCTTAGAAGGAGGAACATAAATATTTCAGTATTTCACATGCATAACATGGTTACTGCATGGGTGCCATTGCCTTGGGCCATTTCAAGAGCATGCACCTCCTTGTAAGCAACAGCAGTAGCTTGAATTAAAGAGAAATCACATTTATCTCATTATTTGTCCAAATAATATGTTTTCAAGTTGTTGTTGTTTTTTTTACTATTGAAGGAAATATTCAAATGCTTCAGTGACAGTATTACTGGGAATTAAATAAAAAGATCATATTTCTCCCATATTGGCTTCTCCTCATTTGCTCCCTATAAAATCAAGATTCAAATTTAAAATCCCAATTCTCACATCCAAACCTCCATAAAGATCAAATTCCTTCAGATTTCAGATTTACTTATGGTTCCTGAAGATTCCAAAAGTAGAATGGAAGGCAGATCCTTCAGCTGTCAGGTTCCTCTCCTGTGGAACCAGCTCCCAGTTTTGGTCTGGGAGGTAGACGCTCTTTCCACTTTTAAGATTAGGCTTAAAACTTCTCTTTTTAAAAAAGCTTATAGTAAGGGCCGGCTCAGCTGACCTCCCACGATGCACTGAACAAATCTCCTCTACTCTTCTCTCTTTCCTACTCTCATTTATACACCAGTAATGCATGTCATTAACCTTGTGTCTTCTCTGCGTCCTACTTTCTGATTTTTATTCTCTTTCCTCCTTCTTCCTGTAGCTTTCTGCAGATATTTCTAACTCCAGAGCGCATCTGTCTGGTCTGGGGTTGCTGAGCTCACCAAACTCCCTCATAATGGTTGCTATTTGCTGATATTTTGCCGGATTGTTTTTTCTCTGCTCTCCCCTCACCCCACCTGGTTGAGGCAGATGGCTGCCCTCCCTGAGCCTGGTTCTTTGTGTTAAAACTTTTTTTTGATCCACTGTCAGCAAAGGCTTGCTCAAAGAGAATGGTTTCTTTTTTAAAAGTATAAGTTTTTGACCTCGCAAAGTGTCCTGAGATAACTTCTGTTGTGTATTGGTGCTATATAAATAAATTGAAGTGAACTGAATTGAAAAAGAGGACTTTGGGGATATAAGAAAGGCACCTTTTAATCTCTGCTTTGTTTGTAGCAGCTTTTTGTTAGTGATACAACGGAGTAACAATAAAACCTGCATCTAACTTAAGTGGCATTTGTATGTGTTGGTTTACACTCTGTTTGGTGCTGCAGCTGAGCAGCTAATTTACTGCCTGACCTTGTTTTGTAAAAAATGCTGAATAAAAGATGACTTTGCAACAAAGAATTAAAATGACTTTGAGTGATGCATTGTCACAGAAATTTCTATATGTGATATTTGACAAAAAAAATTATAAAGTTTTGTGTTGCTATAGTAGGACCTGAGCAATCCCCTCATGTGATGTCACTTGAGTCAAGTGACATCACATGACTCAAGTGCCATCACAGCTATACTGTTTGAGTGGGTTGTAAAGCCTGAGAATGTTATAGCACACCGAATAGCACATGATACTTGGATACAATGCATTTAAAAAAGAGAATGTGGATTTGTGTTACATTCAGTCGTTCAGAAAATGATTCCTGTTTGGAATCAACATTTTAACATTAGGTTCAACATTTTAGCAAACTACAGGAAATTCATAAACATTTCAACAAATCCTATGTAGATGTTTGGCTGGAAATACAACTAATTCTAGAAATATGTTATAAATAACCACAAAGGCAAACAGCCAGATGCTGTCACAGATAAACATCCAAATAGATCTTCTCTTCTTCATCCACACTAGGTTTGTGTTCAGTTTGTGAAGGGCAGGACAGCCATAAGTGAGTCCTTCAGGTCTCTCATAGTCATTAATATGAGTCCCTCATAGAAGGGACACATATTAATATTGTAAAGTCCACATCAGAGCCCTTGTGCACTTGACAATATGACACTGGGACAGGCCAATGCCCCAACGCACTTAGCAGGAACATGTTTCAAAGTCTGTGAGTCCAAGAGTGTGGAGATCAGGATTTGGCCACTGTTGATGGATGGTTGGTCAGTAGTTATTTTGTTTACAGACTGACAGGGAGAAGCTGATAGCGTAGCTCTGTCCAAATGTTCTTGAGCAAACATTCTGGGTTTTGTTTGGATTAACAAAAATATTAAATAATAAATATACAGTGTTTATTAGGGACCTTTAGGGGTAGGATTTAGTGGAACATTTTTAGCTCAGTAAAGGGTGTGGAGATTGGTGGATAGAAGTATTGGACTGAGTGTAGTGTGGATATATGCCAGTTTATTTATGTTTGGTTAGCACTAGCGAGTTTACAGCTTAACTTGGTATTGCCGCACCACTTTACGGGCAAGCAAAAGCCTCTTTGTCTCCTGTGCCAAAAGTTACTTAGTCCAAATCGTCCACGGTTTAAAGTCCAATGGAAACGATGAAATGACGGTCTTCTCTGGTACTTGATGTATCATTAATGCTGAATGGCCAGGCATGCTTGTTAGAGCGCTTGTAGAGTCAATTTTGCATTTTCATGTGATTTTGTAAAACAATGTTTGTGTGAAATTCTTTTTTTTTTTTTGGATAAAGGGGAAACATAACTGTATAGAAAAACAAAGCCTTTAATGTAAGTTACTAAACCTAATTATAACTCAAACAAGAAAACAATTTTTACTAACAGGATCTTTGGAATAGGTCACATGGACTAACAAACAACATATTTTGCTGTTCAAATATAGGAGTTTGTTGCAAATAGACATTAGGGAATGAACAGGAGCATCAATATAGATTCAAGTAGCATGAAGATTTTATTAGCTGGTTAAACCTACCGCTTCATGAGTGGATCAAGTTCTGCCATCCGGGCTTTTAAGTGAGAGGTCCTGTTTAATTTATACAAGTCTGACATATCAGGAGAGACAGATACCCAGAATAGAACAATCATTAGGGGGTCACTGAAGCTGAATTATTTTTAAGCTAGAGGCAACCGACCAATAGTTATAGTTTCTCATTCATAAAAATGTGGCTAACCTTACAAAATTTGCACTACTTTACTACATCACAAAAATGCATTCTGTGTGTAACTGAGGTCTTACAACTGTCTTTTGTATTTCCATTTGCAAAGCGGATTTTTTAAGCATTTTAAATCCATGTTTCTTTACACTAGTCGTTTGCTAGCTTGCAATCTGCTTCAAACCTGTGTTTGTGTGCACTGCAGCATATCTTGAGGTGTCACTAACACATGCTGAATAGTAGAATAGTGTGCCCCACTGGCAGGACTTTGTGTCATGTTACCCATGCACATGCTTGTACTGTATGTATGCATCTTTGTGCATGGGACAAATAAAACAAGGATGTACTTGTTGCACCTGCAGTTCAGTCTCTCTCACTGTTGTAATGTTTGTTAGTCGTTTAATTTCCAGCTTAATGAGATCCTACAGATTATGGTCTCTGCACAGAACCTTTAGCCAAGACAGAC
Source organism: Dascyllus trimaculatus (assembly GCA_024666655.1). NCBI lineage: Eukaryota > Metazoa > Chordata > Actinopteri > Pomacentridae > Dascyllus > Dascyllus trimaculatus. Next base: position 21,931,403 of record CM045452.1, read on the forward strand.
TCATCTCCAGACTTGTTTGGTCAGTATGATCTAGTGTTCCTGCTATCTGCTGCAACCAAAATGTTCATATGGAGTTATGTCTTCTACCTAACCCAGGATGGAAAGAATCTCCTGCACCCCTGTGGTCCATGAGGAGGTGTTTGGTAACCAGCCATCTCTGTGTAAGGCCCATCAGGCTACTGCTTTAAGATCTGAACTGGATGCACTTAAAAAGTTCTTCTCTAGGGAAGATGAGTCGGCTGGTGATTCCACTATCCTCAAATTTTCTATCTGCCCTCTGGAGGAAGTTCAGAGGAAATTACAACAATAAAGGAGAATTCCAGTTGCTTTTTACTGTAGCCCACAAGATTACCAGAACCGTCATCCTCTTCCGTTACTCATCTTCATCCCGCCTAGACAGAGGTGATTGTCAGAGGTAAACGGAGGACATGACGACATATGGCCATGAGTCAAACACCTCACCAGCCGCTCTCCATCTCTAATTGCTTCCTCTCTCTGACAAATGATTTTCCTGACCTGCCTGCAAGCTCTATCCCTGGAGTCGACTCAACCCCGCTGGCTGCTGCTAATGGCAACCCACAGTTCGTCTCCTCTTGCAGGCTGAGTCATCTGGATTTGCCGACCCCTCTACCCTTATCAAAGGGGACTCTGTGGTGAAGTGTGTGACAGTCTGCTCCACACAGGAGGTTGTAGACTGCTGAACAGCAGCTCACCTGGCTGACATTGACTGGAAACTGCATGCTTTCATCAAAACGTACCTCTCCGTGAGTTCTGCTGTTGTTGATGTTAGCATCATAAATGTCTCAGCTTTTTAAAGAACTGAGTCAGTAGTGATTAAATTCAATTGCTGATTCTTTAATTTCGTTTTGACAGCACAGTGTTTTCTCTGGTTCCATACCGTATCTCCTTTGGAATAGGCCGGAGATGTTTGGGTGCTTGTATCTTCTGTGCTCTTGGCTGTGTAAATGGACTAAACTTTAATCAGACTAGATATGTACAAAATATTCATTACTTCTGGTTACATGATGTCTGCTAAAGTCTGGATGGTCTGCATCAAAGTAAATTGGGAGTTGAAATGCTTATTGCTAACACAAGTAAGTGCCTTCACTTGTGATGTAATCGAAAACCACCTGTCAGTTCTTATCCCTATACCATGAATGACAGATTATTTATGGTACACAGTTGTTCAGTTAACAAACATAATCTTAAATATGTTAAGCTTTTTACCTCTCCACTTGCATTTTTAGATGGTTTTGAACCTTAGACATACAACTTACCAATGTTTAGCACATTAAAATCCATCTCCTGTTATTGATTTAACCCCTAAACAAACACTGTAAAACTTCTCTATCCTATATAATAGCAAGTTGTACTTTGGAGTAGTTCAGCCTTACAATTGGAAACCAATTCTGAAGAATAATACGGAAAATCCTACCCTGCAAGTTGATGGGATTGGTGTGGAAGTCAGAATCTGTGTGCCTGAGACCGTCATCAGGACACTGCAGTTTCAAGAGGAATACCCATTTATGTCTATATGCTTATTTCACTCGTGAAATAAGCTTCATGTCTTCTGTCATATCAAAAATGCCATCCAGACATGCTAAAAGTTTAAAAAATAAATAAAGACATGATTTTTTTTTTTTTTTAAAAAAAGGTCAATATCTGGGAAATAACATGTTCTCCTGTCAAGAGTTTCGAATGTTATAAAATGTAGATATCTTTCTCACCATTGACAGACTGACACATGGTCAATGCTAGTTTCTTTCCTCTCTTCTGCTCTCTGCTTCACCATGTGTATGTGTGTGTTTGTGTGTCTGCAGAGGAGTGACAGTTACTCAACTAAGGACAACTCACACATTAAACAGCTTCCCATTAGGTGTTAATCCATCTAAAACTAAAGACGAATAGACACCGACTCCAAATGTCTAAAAGTTAAGCCAAATAATCTGTGCTGCATTACCAACTTTGAAGACAGTGACAATGCTGGAAGCTCTGCTGCTGACAACAGGGCAGCTAGTCCTGGCCAGAGCACTAGCAGCTCTTCTGCTGATAACACTACAGCTGCACCACCCGATAAGCACTGGAGGACAGGCTTTGACCCATCTTGGTTGTCAGAGAAGAAGTACTGCTCCTGGTTCTACAAGATCAATATTGCTAAGTTTAGGTGCAAAAGTAAATAAAAACATACTCTTAATTCAACTCCATATAATCTTATACTACTCAGACCGTGATTAAACCCAAAGGATTAGCTACAGGGAACTGATCGAATCTACAAAAATGTTTATTACAGGCTGGGTTTGGGCTGATCGCTGAAGTGAAACTTTCATCTTGTCCTTCAGACAGCCTAAAGCTTGCAGTTGTCAACTCAATTCTGTGCTACACCCATGCTTGAGTCTCCCAATTTAAACATTTTTAGACGTATTTTCAAATTTTAGCAAAAAGTTTAGGAAAAACTATAAATAGGTTTGATAAATTCCAATCAGGGTTTCGATCAATTTACGGCATACATACACTACCTTAATTTGATACCACTGATCACACAATTCTGCTAGATTGCCTCTAGAAGTAAATTGGTCTCACAGTTACTTCCTGACACCGGTTTACAAACAGAACATGCTCAGTAATCATTGGTGATGCGTCCTTTTTCAGTGGCTGTTATAACCTGGGGTGTTCCCAAAGGCTCTATCCTGGACTCCCTGTTTTTCTCCTTTTACATGCTTCCTTTTGGACATGTTATCTTCCAAAACAATATTATCTTTGTCATTTAAACAACACCATCTACACCGATCCGCCACAACATTATGACCACTGACAGGTGAGGTGAATAACATTGATCATATTGGTACTATGTGGTGTTCTGCTGGAAAACCACAATATTAGGTCATAATGATATGCCTAATCAGTGTATTTTTATTATTGCTCTGGTCACAAGTATCACAGAGAGACTTACATTTACATAACTTTTTCTCCTATGCCTGATCGGTGTATATGTCCCATTAAAAAAGCAACCCATGTCCCAAAACTTCCTCCAGCTGTATGAAAATTAATCAGATATACTTCTACTCAGCCCTACAAAGTACATATACTCTCTAGACAGTAGCCAAATCACAAACTAGCAGCCAGAAATCCAGAAATCCAGGTGTATTGTGGAACAGTGAGCTCTCTTTTGAAAAATGAGTCACTAGCATTGTCCATCATGTTTCCTCCAATTAAGGACTTTTCAAATATCAAGTGCTTCCTTGCCTGAACTGACCTTCAAAGTGTCACACATGCATTCATACTCTTGCCTCTGGGCTATTTAATCACTGTAATCACAGGAAAGCAAAAAACTATTTCATGCCTGCACTGTTAGTTTAAAATGCAGCTGCTAGTATCTGGACAAGTACAAAAAGACGAGGGCATATCAGGCCTGCCTTGGCTTCCCTTCACTGGTTACCTTTCAGTTCTGAAGATTTTACTGATCACATTTACAGCCCTTCATGGCTTGGCTCTGAGCTGAATTGTTGCATCCCTCTGAGCCAGATACAGCCTCAGATCTTCAGACAGGACTCTCCTGGCTGTTCCTAAAACCTGGCTCAAGACTAAAGGCGACTGGGCTTTTCAGTCAGGGAACCCTCAGCTCTGGAACTGTCTGTCTGATGATCCGATACTAAAAACCACCAATGACAGCTTTTAAACCATCCCTTTTACTGATGTCTTCAGTGAATATCTTTATTTTTCTTTCTTTGATCTCCAATTTTATATTGCATTTCTGTACTTATTTATTCTGTTGTCTGTACTTTCCCTGGCTTACATTTATTTCTCTTTTTGTGTTTATTTGTTTTATCTGAATTCCCCTATGTAAAGGACTTTGTCACAGTGTTTTTGATAAGTTTGTTGTAAATAAAGTCATTATTATTGTTGTTATCATTTGCAGAGCTTTAGATATCCATGTCTGTCATCCCACCAATACAACAGAAGCAATTGGAAGTCATTTCTTTGTAATGCTTGAGAATTTACACATGGAAATCTCAACAGCGACTCATCTTTACAGAGACAATATCCAGATTATTCCAGATAATCCACAATTCTTGCTGTCAACAGTTATCACCAGAACTTTTAAACAGAAAGAAGTTCCCAGAGCTTCTACGATCAGACTGCAAACACAGCCAAACTGCAAGATCAGAAAATAACGCGTACCCACTTCATAATGCAATTTTAGAGATTATCTTGCCAGAAGAAATTATGCACCAACCCAAGTAATAAGACATTTAAGTCGGATGCAAACAAACACAGAACAGAACATCCAGTTCTGCTGTGTGCAGTGATTTGACAAAGAAAGGGGGAGTACATGGTGGATAAGGAGAAGTGGGAAAACGCAGAAATGGTGGATCCATCTATTTTCTCCTTTTTAAATTTGTAGCTTCCTATTTTATGCCTGTATTAAGTGAATACTGTGATTTTTCTGTTTAATATGCTGGTGTCTGTACATGAGACTCTGATGGAGACGAAACCTTGTTGTCCAACAAGACAGAACAGCAGAGTATCTCCCAGTTAAAACTGTATGCATATCATTTCAATATTTTAAAGCTTGCACATTTAATTATTGTGGATCTGCAATATCTGAAGCTTGAGAAGAACAAGGTGTAAAAGACATTAGGCTGCACCTGCTGTTATTTTAGATGCAGTACTTGGTGCTTCTGGCTCCTCAGAAAACAAATATGGGTGGTTTCAGCTACATTTTAGGATTGAACCATCCCTTTAAGCTGCTCATAGACTTTTTTTCTTCTTTTTTTGGCTGCTGATTTCAGCGTAACAAATTCTCTGACAGATATTGCAATTCGATTTGCAACAGCTTCAGTTCAATATTCACAGTGTAATCATTTTAAAATGTGGTGGAGCATGAGCACATGAGACACCATGAAAAGCATGGCTGTCACACTGGGAAGACGGCATGAATTTGTAAAATCACTGAGACAACAGCTTAAACCCTGGGTCAGACGCCCTGCAAAATGTACGAGGTGTGGCTGCTAAATAATGAGCGTGGGCAGATGTCAGTCAAACCACACTGTGTACACCCAAACTATACAGTACACACTGATCGACTGGAAAGCATTAAGAACCTGAAAGCTATAATCTGCTCCAATTAAAAAATATAAAATTACTGCATTAGTCTTATTATTTATTACCCACACTGTGTGTATCATGAATTGCATTTTGTGCTATTTTCCAATGGTATTGTTTCAAGGTGGTGATTTTGAGATCAGCCGCACTGCTCACGTTACTTTCGTTGATCATATGCTGAACCGCATCTTGTTGACATACTGTATGGTGGTAATTATTGAGAATGTGCACAAGCTACACTTCAAGGAATGCAGGACATGGAAGATAACTGTGACGTGCACATAAACACATAGATAAAGCAAATTTATCAGTGGCCTAATAGTAATATTTGTGTCTCGGTAGACTTGTTCTTCCCCATGTCAATGTCTCTCTGAACTGTGTGTGTGTGTGTGTATGTGTATTAGGGATTGACCGATATGGGTTTTTCAGGCCTGATGTTGATTGTTTGTAATCGAGAAAGGCTGATAGCCCATATTTTGAACTGATATACACTGTGTGTAAATTTTTTTAACAACATGTGATAGCAGGAAACCTATCATTCATAACTAGGCATCTTCATTAATAAGCGTGACTACAACTAAATATGCAAAATAGAAATTTGAGTGATTAACTTCGACCTGACTGAGACTGATCAGTTTGTCTCCTGCAGTTATGTCTGATCTTCTTCTCCATTTTCTTAATCTTTCTCTGTTCTATCACTTTTATTGCTCACTAAGGTCCATATCTTACAGCATTATTAATTATTGTTTTCCAGACTCTGTTTCAGGGTAATCTGTGGCTGCCTTCTAACTTAGCTGCTAGGCATTAGCATAGCCTTAGCTACTGTAAGAGTAGCTAATTTCCTGGTTTGTGGCAACGGCTTGTGTTTCTTGTTCACTTTTTGCAGTCTCTGTTTGAGAGACATTTCTGAGACCACAGAGTGATGACAGACAGAGAGAGGAGGCTGTATCAGACCTGAAGGAGCATATTTAATTTATCAATAATCAGTCAATAATTTACCAATAATCAGAAAAATATCAACCATAATAATCACCAAGGCTGATAATCGGCCTATCCCTAATGTATATATGGTATATTTCAATGTAAAAGGAGTCTTACAGAGTGCAGAGAAATGACAACTGGTTACGATTTTTACAAACGTGAAGCAATCTAAGATCACGTCCTGCATAGGATAGTATCAGTCGATAAAAAAAGTTATTTGTAAACCACTCACATTAACGTATTGGTCCGGACCAAAGACCAGGACCAAAATTCTAACTCAGTCCAGAGAATAAAATTACAACACATATTTCCTCTATAATACCACTGTGACAGATTCTGGAAGGCTTTGAAGGGAATTTTGTACTCGGATGTCAAAGCACAGTGGATATATTTTTATTGTTTTACATTTCCACTTGCCCAGAGAAGAAATATTCCATTACTCCGTTTTGGTTTGTAGGAGCATAACTCTTTACATTTATGATTGCTAAATCATTGCAGGTGTTGGGCATGCTGCCGAATGGACGGAGCAGCCAATAACTCAATTAGACACAGTCCTTAAAATATTACTCTGCCCACTTCTTATCGGCACAGTTGTCTGCTATCCTTTCCACCACTCTCAGGACCCTGTCAGCAGAGCAGGGCAGGGAAGCCGAGTGAGGAAGGGAAAAGGACAACAGATAGTGAAGTAGGGAGATTTGGAGCCATAATTACTGCCAGTAGACCAGGTAGGCTAAAAGAGTGGTGTCACAGTATTTGTCAGTGACTGCACATTCTACCAATCTGATCCTATTTAGAACATTTGGTGCAGCAGAGGAGTTAAACTATAGGGAACATGTTTACCCAAAGCACCACAGCCTAGAAACACAACATCAGAATTGTTATGAAAATCTTGAAAAGAAAGTAAGACAGAAGAAAGAAAAAATATTCTTTGATGCTTATCCAGAGTATATCATATCTTAATAGTTTCTGCTCCTCTTATTAACCCTTGGAGCCTATTTTGGACACACTTTACATCCAAATTCAGATCCCTTCCCTTAATGCTCAAAAAACATATTAAAGGATGTTTGTCATTTCAGAAATTGTTCCTGTGAGATAAAAAGCAAACTATGACCGAAAGTTTTAGAGATGTTTGGAGGAAGATGTCAGATTATGCTACAAAATAACAAAAGAACCAAAAATTTAAAAATGTTTTCAAAGCGCTCTCGAGGCCTCAGATGAATGGAATGATTTTTATAAAGCGCTCCTGTAATAATGTTGGATAAGGATGTTGCTGATGAGAGCGTTTTCCCTATAAATTCTCAATTCAACTTTTGGAAAACGTTTTAAGGACATTGCCTGTCAAGAGGAAGGGGAACTAAAATAAAACTTCCCGCGGAAAACATCACTAGAACTTTGCTTCTTCTGAGAACATTTTAGAGTAAAAAACAATTCTAGCTGGGCATGCAGTTGTGCCTCTCCACCCACCACTCTGGTTTGAATTACTCACTCATCTTTGCATAGACATGTTAATATCCAGATATGCAAAGATATGTTAATATTATATCACATGAAAGAGTGGGACTGGGGCTTTTAATTATGCATATTTATACATATCAAAGTAATCATGTTAAGAAGACAAAATAATTATATTTATTTCTGGTAGGGACTAAACACACATTTTTTACAATTTCTTAGTCATAAAGTGTCCTGCCATCATGGTTCTGATATCACCAGTTTCCAGACAATCTCTGCTACACCATTATAAAAAAGAGACCTCTACTGCCCACATTTTATGGAGAGATATGTGTATTTGCATTTTTATATTCTAAAAACAAACAATTATGACCAAGATAAGAGCTTTAAAGTAAAGATAGTTAAATTACCCTGCTAATAGGGTTAAACTCTTTAACAGTTAGACTACTATTGTACCAGACACAGCCATTCTCATGTAAATACACATATCATTATTCTAAATGCTTCTATGAACCTATACAGTCTCTTGCTTCTGATGTAGCATGTGCATGAGCTCTACATCCAAGTCAACAGAAGAGTCAGCAGTGATGAAAACTGCAGTGAGTAGGGATTTTGTCTAAATTAGGAGAAAATAGAGAAAGGAAACATTACAAATCATGTCCTTGTTTCGCTGTTGTGGGAAAACAGTGCGTTTACATGCGTGGTAATCCAATATTTCCATGTAAAGAGTATTTCCTTAATATTCTCGGGCACATGATGCTGACAAGCACGCTTCCACCGCACATATGAATTAAAGTAAATATATCCTTACGCCATTTGTGCTGTGTCCCACATGATCCCAATCCCATTCCACCTTTTTGTACCATAATAGCAAAACTCAATCTGTTCAGCAATTTTAATATTGTTTTTCAACCACTCATTTCTGTCTCATTCCAGCAATTGTAAACAATGAATAATTTGCAAGATGAACACCAAAACCTTTATTGCTTTGCACTTTTTTTCCACGCACCAACATTTTGCAGCAGTATTTCATGTTGTGATTGAGCGTGACCATAAGGTAGGCAGGGAGCTGTAAATGTATGGCTTTTCCATTATAGATAAGAACCATGGAGAGACAGAGAGAAGCAGCATAGTGCATGTCCTTGATTTACCAGCATCGATCCCTATCTGCTCTCCTCTTTCATTTGCTTTGTGTAAAAGTGTGTGTGTATGTGTGTGTGTGTACGTTTGTGTGGGTTGGGGGTGGCCCTATGGCTATGCAGAGCTCAGGCAGAGATAAGGTTATCAGAACACACCTAACTGATATGATTGGCAAGGTGACAGGAGGCCACTGTGGACCTTTAGGGGTTGACTACCACAAATACACACACACACACACGGTGACTGACCTTAAAATAAGTTTAATCTTTTGTTTATCCCCGTCACAAATGGAGGCAGTATCTGCATGAAACACCACAGAGACGTCAAACAGCCATCGCAAGACTTCAAAAGACACTGCTTATTATTTTTCAACTAGTGCGCTATTGCTTTTGATAACAGCGCTCCCAAGAGAGACAAGAAAGGGGGGAAGGATAGTGAAGGAAACAAGGAAATACAAAGAAAAAGCAGGAGAGAGAGAGAGATTTTAAAAAGACATGGGTAGGAAAAGTAGGGGTGCCTCTGCCTCTCTGAGATAGTCAAACTTGAGCGGTGGAAAAGAAAAAAAAAAGACAGACAGTGCCATAGAGAGATGGATCTGTAAAAGTAACACCGGGATGAGAAAAACAGGGAAAGCAACAAGGATGGAGGAAGGGATGTGGAAGGGAAACAGACGGGGGGGGAGATGGATAGACCCTAGATAGTTGATTGACACAAAGACTGATGGGCACACCACCAGAGGTAGGCTGAAAAACTGAAAAACATACAGCTACACCGAGGGTGAGGCAACGGACACACACAAATACAAAGTTCAGTCCCCACTGAGCTTCCTGCTGATTGCTACTCAAGTCAAAACGGAAGAACTGTAGAGCGGAGAAGATGAGACTCAGGTTTTGTCGACTAATATAAATTTCTCAGTGATTGCAGAGGGAGATAGTTTCACTCACATTAACAAATACACTGTATAACAGATTGTTGCGTGGTAAAAAAAAAAAATGAAAGGAAATAAGTACACTTTACCGCTTCTTACTGCTTTATCGCCAGCCCATTTCCTCGGCCTTTATTTCTTATCACGATCAAAATCGTATTTTCACCCCCTTTAACCCCGCTGTGGTCTCCGCTGCAAGTAAAACACCTCCTTGATAAATGGCCCCACATATTCAAGCCTTTCACTTTATCAGCATGCAGAGGAAAAATGAGTTGGAGGAGAGGTGGAAGAAGAAGAAGAGGAGGAGGAGGAGGAGAGAACTGGAAGGAAATGGGGGATAAGGGTGAAAGATGATTGGGAGCACAGAGCCATGGGATGGAGGGACAGAAAAGTCAGTAAATGAAGATAGGAAGCAGCAGCAAGAAGGGATATGAGCGAGGGATGAGTACAAGCAGTTGAAAGGATGGTGATGAGATAGATACATAGAGCTGGAGAGGGCCAGGGCTACTGCGAGGGCAGCGAGATGAAGGAAGAGATAGAAGAAGAAGGACAGATAAGTAATGTGAGGGGCAGAGGAAGCAGGATGGAGGGAGAGATGGATTGGTCCTACTTGAGTGGACCCGGAGGAACAGATGAATCTATGTGATGCATGATGGGAGCCAGTCCAATAAGACAACCAATCACAGGCTCTGGTCTAAATGGGATAACCAATCATGGGCCTTGGCCACCATCATCACTCCCCATTTCAGATAAGCAGCAGCACACTGTGTCCATCTTTTACCCCGCAGCAAGCAGCAAGCTGCCCCATGTGTGTGTGTTTTACTCTATGTGTGTGTGTGTGTGTGTGTGTGTGTGCCTATGGCTGTATTCTGAAACCAATACATCCATCTTAGATATCCATATATGTGGGATTCCTGGTGTGGTAGTGGAACATTTCTACTGCTCCGTTATTGCTACACAGAAAAGGCGCTGAACAGGCAAAACATAGCAAGAGACCGTTCAACTCAAGTTGACATCACACTGGATAACGCAGCTGCAATCTAAGTCAAGTTCCCCAAAGTGTGTGCATCAAAGACTATCTTAACAGATAGTGTTCTTTGATGCACACACTGCAAACGAAAAACTGTCCATCTTAACAAGTTATTTAATCCATACAGAGTCTTAAAGACTTCTCAAGTGCAAAGAAATTAAAATCTACAATGAGGTCTGAGATCATTCTTCTACAGTGAAGTAAAAGTTCACAAAACAAGATATAATGGCACTTAATGTAATTCCAGTTTACAACAGTGTGTGTGGCATGCAGAACATACAGTATGTTATTGTTTATCTACTCCTTGGGACCAGTTTATATTCTTTTAATAAGAGTTAAGAAGTGGGAGAAGTGACTGGCTCTGGAAGAACAGAACTGATTAATTTTAGCTAATGAAGGTAGGGATTAGATGTCTCCTCCCAAGTGCACAGGTATCTATGACTGTTTATCAGAAAGCATGATTAATGTAACCGTCTCAAGATATTAATGTCAGATACTAATAATACAACAGCAGCGATAGGCCCACACTTTGCAGTAAGAGTATATAGAGTACACAGTCAGGGTTTTTCCTGCATAGATGACTTTGTGGCCCCACCCCCAGAGAGGTTTCAGCCAGTGCCAAAGGAAAATCATCAGCTCCAACATGCCAAGAATTAAAATATTTTAATATATTTAATCTGGGGTTCATTTAGTCAAGCATAATAGACATCTTGTTGATCAAGTATTCAGAAATAACAAAAATTGCACCGATTTCTGATAAATTCACTGACACAGACTTGTTGACTTTACTGCATGCTAACTGATGATGTTTACTTAGCCAGGAAAAACCCTGATAGCAAAATGGTAGTTTCTTACCTTGTCTGTCATCAGTAGGAGTTTGCTGAATCTTCACGTTGCTCACCGTTTCCAAGAGTCCAATGAAAAAAAGATGCTTTCAGGCTTTTTGTCCAAGTTGAAGAGTTTTTGTTTGTTTGTTTGTTTGTTTTGACAAATAGGGGATTAAATGTTAAGTGGTTACTCCAAACCAGCAAAAAAAAAAAAAAAAAAAATCACACTGCTGTTTTTGGCAGAACACACACTGAATCAAGTATTCAAATAGTGGGGTTGGAGCACAGCGCTTTATTCACAGCCTTTTACTGGCCAAACAGACCAACATTTCACCACTACTGTGTTTTCATCAGAGTAAAGATGGCCAAAGCCATGAGGCAAACAGATATACTCAGGTGTACGATTGTCATTGGATAATGGGTTGAACAAGGATTTCAAATCTATTGGATGATAAAAATCTGAAGGTGGGAGTTGCCATAGTCTGTGTCCAGATGCCACACCCAACAACACCATGTCAGAAACAAAGAAAATGGACTTTTCTTAAAGTACCAGAAATACAGACACAGAAAATAGAAAAACAACATATCAGAATAAACATTCGTCACAGGTGACACTGGGGGAAACATGACAAATCAATCAATTCATTTATCAGAGGATTCATCACGTGAGAGACAGAACAAACCTCTCTTAAAGTTACAAGGATAAAAGGTACAGCTGTAACTATCTGTCAAGTTAGACAACTTAGAGGAAACATGACGGGTTTAGTTCTTCATTATTGCCAAAGGGCTCCACTGTGTTTATTGTCTGGATGTAATATGCTCTGTGGAGCAGTGAGTTTATGATGTCACCACCTCAGGAAGAAGGTAGGATATTTTTTTTCAGTCTCCCAGAATTTCAGTAATTCTGCAGAACTGTGGTTAACCTGTAAGTAATGTCGGGCAACAGCAGAATCTGTGTTTTGTAGACATGTTGCTGTCTTGTGTTCAGATATGTGAATCTGAAATGCTCTTTTTGTTTGTCAGACCACAGTGTCCCTGTCAACATAATGCAGTGTGCGCTACTGCAGTTAATGGAAGATTCAAAGGGGTGTTTTTGTGTGTGAATATGTAAAGTATTTGGGGTCCGATGATTTAGAACATTGTACATAATGTGCAACAAAGAAAAAATGTATTTTGATTTGTATTTAGTAGTTTCCTGGTGTCCGAGTGAACCAATCTGTCTCTCAGGTTGTGGCAACATTTTGACACAGAACTTATTAGGTCCCGAGCACGAAAGTGCAAGGAAAAGAGGTCAGTGTGTAACACTGAACACTGTCCTGCACTGCAGTACAAGGACCCTATTGTTCCTGCTTTGTTTCTTTCTTTCTTTCTTTGGCGGTTTCTTTTTCTTACGCCTCTTTTAACCCCAATTTGACCCCTAAACATGCTCAAAAACTCCCCAAATTTGGCACACACATCAGGACTGGCAAAAAATTTCATATTTGAAGGGAATTAAACATATGACTGCTTCACGGCACATCCTAGAAAACGTGGTGTGCAGGAATTGGAATTTAACAAACTCTGTCAGGACTTTTGTCCCATCTTCACCAAATTCGCTGTGTGGCATCTAGACCCTTCAAGGATGAAAAGCTATTAAAATCTCATGGCTGCGTCACACGGTGTGGGCGTGACAGGGCGTCCATTTTGAGCAAATTCGCCATGTGGAACGAAATGGATTTTGGAGGGGAAGGGATCCACGTAATATCACCAAATCCACACAAATCTCAAAAATTAACATTTGATATACAATTCAGGAATGGGCATAGTCAAACGGCTTCACAGCGCCCCCTACAAATATTCAAATACTCATATAAAATCACTGCTTTATCGTACAAACATGAAATTTGGTACACACGTACAGTATCCCAAGACCAACAGATTTGCACAGTCGAAATTCCAAACGGCTCCACAGTGCCCCCTAGAGGCATTGGAACTTAACGAACTCCTCCCAGGATTTTTATCCCCTCTTGATGAAATTGGATGTGTGGCATCTTAACCCCTTGAGGATGGAAAGACGCAATCACAATTGCATGCTATAGACATTCCAAACATGTCCGCGGTGGTGCAGTGGGGGAGCAAGGGCCCGTCCGACGCTGCTTGCAGCTTTAATGTTATTCAATGACTGGTCACTTTTGCAGACATTCCAGTGTTACTATTCACCTTGCCTGTTACAGGAGAACACTCTGTGGAGAGCAGGATCTGTGAGGCAGTGCGGGTCATTTTTAGTTTTTCTTAATTCGTAAGGACTCCCTCTCTGCATGTAGGGCTTCTAAAAGGCTGCAGAGGTGTATGTTATAGGGTAACCTTTACGCTCGAAGCTCTCTTTAATTTCAGCAGCTTTAAATAGGAAATCAGTAGCAGTGCTGCAGTTTCTGTCCAGTTTAAAAACTGGCAAGTAGGAATACTGTGAATAAGTTGTTTAGGATGGTTGCTCTTAGCTTTTAGAAAGTGTATTGCTACACAGGGGTGGTTTCGATTGCATTTTTTTCCTTTATGAAGTGTGAGGTCTAGAAAGTTAGCAGAGGTTTCATACTATTTCATAGTCAACTTAAACTGCTCTCTACAATCACCTGTCCATATGACTAGAAAATCATCACTGTATCCTTTTCACGGAGCCATCTTTGACAGAAATGTGGTTTTGGAGTGCCTAATAAATTAATTTCTTTTTCCAGAAGCCCATAACCAAACATCCAAAAGCACTATCCATCACTGTGCCACAGGACTGCAAATAGTAGGAATCATGATAGGGTCATTCCATCTCCAATCATCAAATTTTTAGAACAGTTTCTGCTCAACCGTCTCTGATTTGCCTGGAATTTTTAAAGCGTAAAAAATGAATATTTAAAATTGTATTAATATACTTTCAGAGATATTTTTTTTAAATTGCCTGTCAAATCGCTCTCAGCTCGTTCTTTTATACATTAAAATTTGAGGCTATGTTTGAATGACAGTGTCTCAGGAACTATTAGAGGAGATGACAAAAGCCTGAAACTCTTCACAATCAGTTATATAAGTTAAACGAACAACTCTCTTTTAATCTTTATGATCAAGTTCCATACTAGAAAATATTCCATATGTACTGTTTTGTATTACTGTGACATGCTTCTACACAAGGTTCAGAATATATCACTAGTAGACTTCTGCTGTGTCAATTTATTTGTTAATGTATGCTAAAGGATTAGACTTTCAATGATGGCTTTCATTTTTTTATATTTCAAGTTACCTATAATCAGAGACAATTTGATTAACTTGCCCAATATGCAGATTCTGAATCAATGGTACAATGACAAATAACAGCGACAATTTCAAGGCTTTATTTTTCATAGTCCTTGTGATATTGTCATCCAAGCATAGTCTCAAATGTGAACATGCAAAAAAAAAAAATCATCTCAGAAAGCATTTGATATATCAATCTGACTTTTTACAGATACCATTTTAAATATCCATAGTTTATGATGACAATCAGAGGTCAAAAATAAAAAGGCTCCTAAGTTCTTTAGGAGGCAAAACCTCATCTGGATGTTTGCTGAAGTAATGAGATGTGCATGTATACGATGCTCTGCACATCAGAAGGTACAGCTTGTTCGCATTTGACCTCTTTCATGGCATTATGTCAACAGTATCTCCAAGGAAAATTTGAGACAAATTTCTCTGCAAAGAAGTCAACAAATTGTGAGACAGGTTGCATAAGGCTACTAATACTCACTAGAACTAGGCAAAGGGGGAGACTGGTAATGTTTCGTCTAGTTTGGGAAGGCTATAAAACAAAACGTACAGGTTACTCAGAAAGCCATTTTCTTTCTGTTATCCAACCTCTTTTAAAAGCAGATTCAACACATTCATAAATTAGATTCTTGAAGTTGTCGGATGGCGCTGATTTAAGGTGTAAATAGCACTCCACTCCGGATAATGAACTTCTTATGCCAAAGTTGTTTTGCTCAAATCCAATGACCACAACTGACCCGTCTTTATTAGCTGGCCAGATAATGATGTCTTTTCTGGATTCCAGATCACTCACAGCTTTTAATTCACATTCATTTAGATGTCTTTCACCAGCACATGGACTCTGGTGTAGTTTAGATGAATCTTTTTCCAATAGTTTGTGAGCAGCGAGTGTGGTGGGATTCACTTCTCTACTTCTCTATTGATGTTTCAGTCCCTACGTATAACATGACTTGATAGGACACTGGATCTAGTAGAGTTAAATTAATGCATTAACTGTAGCACATCTGGTTTAGGTTGAACATACAGACTTGTTCAAGAGGAACTCTGCCTCACCTAGAAAGTGGACAAGATCAGACGGCAGCAGGGAAAGAAGGTCAACGTTGACACTCAAGACACACAGTTTGAAGCAGCTTTCAGTCTGTACAGGAACTTAAAGAAACAATTTATTAAAATGTTCTCTGATTTATATAGGAGTTTGTACATAGTCCCAAATTATTTTAATGGTGACAGTTCCGCCTGTTCAAATGCTCTGACCAAGCCAGTCCTATTCAAACTACATTTATGTAGTGAAAACACTGATAAAACAAATCAAATACAATTGAAGAAAATACAAGACAATAGCTTTAATGACTAATTTGTCAGATATTCAGATTTTCAGGGGTGATACTTTTATTTTTTAAACAATCCTCAAGATTCAAGAGCTTATCTGTGACATGCTCATACAATAGGCGGAATGAAATGCAACGTGATTCTACCTTAAGACTGTTCAATAACAATAAGATGTTCTAGAAGAAAAATTCTTTAAAAACAACAGCAAAAAGTCACAACGTCATAAATAATCAGGAATTAAATAAACCCAGCATTAGCCTAGAACTACACATTTTATGCAGTTTATCATGTGTGATCTGAATGTATTTGAAATCAGACAAATAATATTAAAATCTATATAAATCAAAATAAATGGAAACTTTCAAACGTCATATTGTTGAGCCAGTATCTAAGTCAGTCAGCTGTTCGGTGCGAGCAACACATTTCCCATCATGCCCTGAGGCTGTGCAGTCACTGGAGAGCAACTGTGGCTCTAAAAAACTGCAGCCTTTTTGGTCTCACAATGTTACCATCGCCTATGTTTGTGTGATGTCAGAGGAAGTCAGGATCAAGTACTCCTAAAATTTGCTGTCCTCGAGCTGAGAAACATCTGTTTTACTTGTTTTTAATGGAATGTACCTGGAGAATCCCACTTGTATTGAAACAAGTATGTTAGGAAGTCATGTTGGCCCACGAACTTTAGTGTAACATCATTACCAAAACAACCTGTCACTTTTTACATACAAAACTCCAGTTTAACAATTCTGACTTGACAGCAATTACGAGTGTGTGAGTGTGTGTGTGTGTGTGTGTGAGAAGGAGAGAGAGAGTGAGAAAAGACGGCGAGTGAGAGAGACATAGTATGGCACAGTATTCATGGGAGGTGTGAAGGTCAAAGCATCAGGATGTGCTGTAATTGTGGGAGACGTTTTAATTAAAGCGTTTTGAGAAGGTTTTCAGGGGGTTACAGCCTGTGGGGTGCAGACTGATCCTACTGTCACAGAAACTCACACAGACTGACGTGTGTGTGCGCGCGTATGTATGTGTGTGTGTGTGTGTCACTGTCCGTGTGTGTTCATGCGTGTCAACGTAGGGAGACAGACAGCTTGAGTCCCCTGGTGCTGTTGTGACAAGCTTGTTTGAAATCGTCCAAAATAGATTTTTTCTTTTGCCTCTCTATCTTGTAATTGCTTTTTTTGCCAGTATATATTTCCTGCACTCTCTCTCTCTTGCACCAGGACCTCCCTCTATAAAACAGCACACTTGGTTTCTATAAGATGCACTGCCTCTCATTTGAAGTCGGGCAAACATTTTGGTGAGGGTTGTCATGCTATTTATAAGCCCACAGAGAACTGTGGCATAAAGTTGCTTTAAAGACAACTCAGTTTCCCTTTGACTTGACTTGACTAACTAACACAATAGCTTAGGTTTATGGAAAATATACAGCAACAACATAAATCATTCCACCTGTATATAGATGTCATTTTTCTGAAATATTTTTTGGGGAAAGTTTTTCACATTTTTATTGACAGAGAGAGAGAGAGACAGGGTGAAAGGGGGATAGAGGGAAGTCACATGCAGAAATGTCTTGAGCTGGGTTCGAACTCATGACAGTTGCCGAGGGATTGTGTCCATGTAGTAATGCCTTAACTCAATGAGTTAAACCGCAGTCCAATACAGATGTCATTTTAATAGTAAATAGGATAGAATAGAATAAAAATAAGAGCCAGAGAGACTGCACAGTGACAATGTTAACATCCATATGTTCAGCAGATGTTATGTTTATTATCTGAATTTAACATGCCGACATGATTAAAATTACTAATTAGCATTAAGAGCAAAGGAGGCTGCAACGACCTTTTGGACATAAATTTTAGGTCTGACCCTAAAATGTTGGACTAACCAACCAATAAGGCTGCACCCTACGGAAGAGTATTAGGGCCCCTGGAGAAAAAAATATAGGAGGTAGAATTTATTTTTCATCATGCACTTTGAGAATGAAGTCGAAACGTCGAGAATAAAGTCGAAATACAATGTCGAGAATAAAGTTGACCTAGTTTGGTAAAGTTGGAAAAATATCCACAGATTTGGACTTCCGGCATCAATAACTCATTAGCGATGCATTGTCAAATTCACTGCAACAGCAAAGTCTAAGATGTCTAAGAGTGAAGGTATTGAATATTTGTGTAATGTCTCTTTTTGCTGTTGCAGCTGTTTTGCAATTTGCAGACGGTCCCTGTGCACTCGTCGCACAGCTGGCTGTGCATAGACACCAGTGTTATTTGTGCATTTTTTTCAAAGGAAGTACAAAAGTGACGGCTTACTTAAAGTATGAAAGTGAACACAAGACTCCTTTTACACTGCCTCATTTCAGATGGTTTGACAAGACTAACTTATTAAATTCTTGTTGACCATAACAAAAGCTCCAAACTCTCCATTCCTGAGGTCTTTATTTTTGACCGGACCAAAATCAGCTTTTACCTAAAAAAAATCCTCATTTACAGCATTTTGTTTCTTTAAAAATGGCTAAAAATATAAAAAGCTGATTATGAATATAAGATTACCATATTAATAAATGATAACCTATGAGCTTACAACTGAGTTTGTTCTCGAGGCCGGGTATAATGCTGGCGCTGACCACTGATAAATCAGCAATGATAAAGTACATTGAATTGGCAGATCCCAACCCAGTGCTTTAATTCCATTGGCTTAGAGCAGGAACTACTTGTTGATGAATAGGTAATTTTAGAACATATTTAATCAAATTCGTTTCATCTGACATCATTTCTTATAAATGCAGGATCTTTGCTCCCTCTGTGTCTGTTTAATGTATAAATGATATATATGATATATGAAAGTGATGCAGTCGTGCATTCTTGCTGTCATATGTGCACCCTGGATCACTGGAGGCCAGGATTGTGGTTAACTCCAAATGGATCCATTATCACACAGCCCCCTTCATTACAGCAACCATTCACTAGTACTGTCTTTTATGCCTGTGTGTGTGTGTGTGTGTGTGTGTGTGTGTGTGTGTGTGTGTGTGTGTGTGTGTGTGTGTGTGTGTGTGTGTGTGTGTGTGTGTTTGCATTGTACTGTATGTGTGTGCATGCATTGTGTGTGAGTCTGTGTGTCTGCTGTGCAGCTTTGTTCTTGCCGTGTGTCCTTAATATGTGCTGCTGTATTGATTCCTGATGGCCATAGGCTGGCTGCCTATTGATCCACGTGCTTCCATAAACATGTTGAGATGACTTATGGTGTATGTGCATGTGTGCGGTTTTACATGACACAGTGCGACAGTACCTGCATGATGAGATGATTGATAGGGAGAGCGAACAGGCTCAATGAAATACCAGTGTAATTTTACCCACATAAAACCACAAAATACTGCCGCCATGTACAAACAAGCTCAACAGCTCACCAGGGAAATAAAAGCGTTGACCATTTAGCCAAAACAGAGTATCTCATTAAGAGCAGTCAAAAGCCTGGGAGACGAGACCATCTTCACTCCAGATAGTGCTGGCCTAAGCACTCCACCACATCTCACAGCCACTGGGATGAATTTAAACAACTGAGAAGAAGAACTGTGTGTTTTTGTGGCTTCTGTATGTTGCTGATAAGCCACTGGTAACAATTAGATATGAAAAGAAGAATAATCTTTTACTATTTTAAAGGTAAACTAACAGCAAGAACTGTGGTAAAATCACATTGGAACATATTGTATGGCATAAGTTCTGCACAGGAAAAGAGAATAAATATTTTGTCAATAAAACAAACAATAGATGGACCATTGTGCAGCCATCAGATCAGGAATGCAGCCTCTCTGCACTTAAATGTTACATATAATATGTGTTACATCGATCAGGCATAACATTATGACCACCTGCCTAATATTCTGTTGGTCCCCGTTATGTGCTCAAAAATGCTGTGAACCATTGGGCATGGACAAGAGGACCTCTCAGGGTGTCCTATGGGGTCTGGCACCAGGACGGTGGCACTGGATCCTTTTGGTACTCTGGCTTGTGCAGTGGGGCCTATGTCAATCAAACTTGTTCCACTGCATCCTGTTGATGCTTGATCAGAATGGGGTGTTGGAAGTTTGGAGGTCAAATCAACATGTTGGGTCATTGTCATGTTCCTCTACATGTTCCTGATTGTTGGATGTTTTTGCCATGTGGTGGGGTGCATTTTCATGTGGGGGTAGGCCAGTGACATTTGGGATTTCCATTAGCATGAGGGAGTGTGCTTGTTCTGGGACAATGTTTATTTGGGTGTCTCATCAACACAGATGTCAAAATCCAAGGTTTTCCAGCGGAACAACACATAGTGCCAATATGATCAATGTTTTTCACTTCACCTGTCAGTGGTCATAATGTTGTGGCTGATCGGTGTAGTCAATAAAAGTCATTTTTGTTCGTTGATGCTTTAAACCACATCCCGATAGTTCTCGTTTTGAATCATCATGAAACTCATTTGTTTCAGGAAATGAGTAAACTAGTCTACTATATTGGGTAGGTAGGGATGTAAATTTTAAAAACAAAAGTTTTCTTCCTCATTCTTCAGGAAATTTGCAGAGACGGTACAAATAAACGCTTGAAAAGTGAAGTGAAATAAGCAGAGCTGTGTGAACCTGTCTGGAAGAGGATATGTTCATACATAGTAAGTAGGACAGTTCACAAGTGAGAAGACACATTCCTGAGGATCAAAGTTGCAAAGTTGCTGCTCGATAGTTGGGTCACCAAGTCTCCAATGGGCTTGTACAGTTTGCTTAATGACACTGTAACCTGGGTTGGGAAATGGACATATTAGACAACTGTCATGTGGCACAAGCTGTAAATAGAGGTCACTACTGGTTCAGAAAAGGAGGGCAGTAGTCGAGCAAAGAGTCTGAGCTGTCCTCAGAGTAAAGCATTGTGGTGGATATTTAAGTGTATCAAACTACATTACCTTGTAGGAAACTTGTTATATTGTTAGAGATTAAAACTGGGTCACAGAAGTCTTCTAACTCCATTAAGAAATATTTACTGGAGAATCTTACTTGTAATGATGTCAGCTGTTTGACTGAACTTTATAAGAAAAAGGTGTGAGTAAACCTGAGTTCAAATTAAAGGCTAAAGAAGAAAGTAATTGTAATGGACAAATGTTGTGAGATGGTAATTTTATACATTATATATTATAGTAGAGTAAATCAGTCTGCACTACAACTTAATCAATTTAGATGAAATATTAGTTTTTCTCTGAAATCACCAGCATACATTCAATTCCCAGTTTTCTCAAATAATGACATTTATTGGCATTTAAGACCAAATGAATATTGATATGTGTCTGTCTGTGGTGTTTCGCTGTGCAAGCTTCAAGTGGTTGGTACATATTTAAAGATTTCCTCCTAAGAGGTATATAGATGCAGGGAAAAGATATGATCTTAGTCTGAGAAGCTCTCACAGTATGACATTAATATAGCAACTGCTCTGTGTGCTCACTGTGCTTGTGCTTATGTACATGTATTTACACATGCATGCATGTGTGTGTGCATGTGGCTGTGTGTGTTTATTAGAGTATTCATCTCCGTGCCAGTGTGTCACACCATGGGAAATTATGCTGATTGCCTCAATGAAGGAGGCATAAATCATATCCTCCACTGTAATCATCTGCAGCAGTTTGTTTGCAATAAATCTTCTTATCACAACCGCGCGGAGTATCTTACAAATCAGACTGTGACACCTGTTTCACTTCCAGGCGGACTACAGATAATACATCCAAGCTCAAACAGCGATATTTCATACTTAAATAATAATCTTTTTGTGTTTGACGTACTGTGTAGAGACTACAAGTCTGTGGCTGGGGGCCATTTTCAGCTGTGTGGTAAAAAAAAAAAAAAATCAATATTAAAGTGAGAGTATTAATGAATGTTTAAGCATCTGCTTCAGAGTGCTATTGATCAGATGGCCTTATCAGCAGTACTGAACCTACCCAAGTAGAACAGTGATCCTCACACTCTAGGAAAGTCTCCCTAGATATTAATACATGGATAACTGACAGAATGAACATCTGCTCTGCGGATGTCAAGATGAAGTGGCTTAACATGAGAATGATGGGAGAGCGTAAAATTTTACACAAACTCACACTGAAAAAGTGAATCGAAATAACTACATAGCTCAAAACTTATACTGAGTGGTAGGACACAGAGATGCCACCAATGCACTGCACCCATGCAAACACCCATGCATGTGCTGATACAGTAATACATACAGACTGTGAATACATTACACATTACTGGGCAAAAGGTTTAGATGTTTAGATTCTTATGCATCATGCAATACCACTGAAGGGGGCAAAATTTATCTGCAGCATTGAAATGACTCCAATAGACTCCATAGAGCCAGAGTCATAAGGAACTATCTTCAGCTACAAAAACAAAGAGTTGTGCAACGGATGGAATTACTTAAAGAAATTCACAGAAGAACTGCTGCAAGGTCTCAGATATACTTAGGACAACCTACCTACTGAGCACCTTAAACTTTTTTTTTTTTTTTTGCACAAATGTGAGAGTTAGTGCAGTTTTAAAAGCAATAGGTGGTACACCAGTTATTTAGTTTTTTTCAGTTTACTGCACTTTTTAGGAAACCCAGAACAGTTGAAATGTATTGTACATACTGTGTGTATGCACATAAATGCCTCTCAAAGTCTTTGCTTTTTTTTCTCTGCTCACCTCTTTCCCTCTCGCTCACCATTTATCTTGAATCCTGTATTGTTTCTCCAATATGCTAAGTGCATCTCTGTCCTTTCTTTCACTCACACTATGGAAAGCATGGGATCACTGAGATTGCAGTTTCCAGCATCACAGTGATTGCCAATGCACACAGCAGAGGTAGGGAAATGTTTGCAATTGGTCTGCGTAGGCTCTCTCGAAACAAGGCTACCTTTACTTGAGGCGCAGGGAGACAGTAAGCATGTGATGCAATTATGAGATCTGACATTTAAACACCCACTCTTGCTTTAACACACACACACACACACCGTACGTATGCACTTTCTCTTTAAAACGAATAACTGACATGTTCGCCTGCAAAAGGGAAAACAAAGAAACGGAGTCTTGCCTCGTCCCACACACGGCCTCTGTGTGGATGGCATTTGTGCTTTAGAACAATACGGAGTGGATCTGAGAGAGCAGATTAGCATGTGTGACTGTGAGTGTGTGTGTGTGTGTGTGTGTGTGTGTGTTTGTGTGTGTGTACTATATCTGTATCTGAATGTCTGGAGCTGTCTGGAGCCCATCCATCTCAGTTTTGCTCCTGGTCTGTCTCAGCCAAACTCAGATAGCGAGGCTGGCTGGGGTTAGCAACCAAATCCTTGCTTTAGGCATACAGTACTTTTCATCAAATTAAAGCATTGTATTAACTTTACAAAGACTTTCAATGTCTCTAGAATTACAAATGAAAGTTTGCATTACATATTTTAAATATATTCACCACTCACCTGATAAAACGGACCAAAAAAACATTCTACATTTGCAAAACTGTACAAGGTTGTTATTGCCGGTATTGTTTAGTTAAACCGCCAAATGTTTATCCATCCTGCATTCTGCAGATTATCAAAGATCCAAAGTCAAAAACCTCAATAGTTCAATGTACTGTGCAATTTTGAAGGGGGATCAAGAGCAATCAGTTGCATTTATCCTCAACAGAAAACCAATCATAGGAACAGAAACAAACTACTCAGTTTTAGTGTTGCATGGCATACCAATACTACAAAAATATTGCAATATCCTGCTTTTAAAGTAACACTATTTTCTGTTTTATTTGTTCTACTTTAAGAATGACAGTGTTTTAAAAGGAACTGTATTTCCTGTGAGGTAGCTGGATGTAGTACAGTGTGTGTGCGTAGCTTCTACTCTGCGGGCATAGTGGGCATGCCAGCCGCTTTTTTCGTTGTATGTACGCTGCAGCTTTCATGGTGACAAAACGAAGACGTGGTTGCAAAAACAAGTGCTTTTGTGACACTCTGCAGATTGTTCACAAAGCAGACCCAAAAAGCATTACGCTGCATTATTTCGCTTGCAGTCACAGGGAGCCCACGGATACCACAATGCCCGTCTGTGAAAGATGTTGTACCTACGCAGGCTGAGGGAGCCAAACACGTCCAACTTGGCAAAGCATCCCACTGACAGAGCTGCTGACTTGTTCAAAGGATTCAAAGACTGGCAGCTCAGCAGGTGTGATGGATAACATAATTGCAGTATGCCTTCAAATATAGGTTAAATTAGTGATATATATTTTTTGCCATCAGACTGTCACCATAAGAGTTTGATGAGACAGTTAAGTGTGATGATAACTAACTTACCAATGTTGCAAACGTCATAAAGCAGTCTTCAATCTGACAATATGAACTCACTGCTAAAAATCCAGTGTTCACAGTCAACAATAGCAGTTGAAATGATAAATTGAAATCTTGCAGAAGGAGCGAAAATGGGTGATTAAATGAGCACACTTATCTCTTATTTAAAATCGGCAGTGTGACATGTAAAGACATGAAACACAAATGTGTAACGAGCTGATGTGTGAACACTCTATGGAGCAGTAATTCCTTCTTTGTTGTGCGGCTTCTTTTTACATCTCCCACTGTTTTGCATTGATAGATAGATATTTTCATTTTTGTATTAATTTATTTTTAAAACGTCCATGTTCTGTCATATATTCTTCTATTAGCTTTCTTGATTTTTCAAGTTTTTGCTGTGGTGTTTTCCAGTATCGGTATCAATATATTGGGGCTGGTATCATTTAGAAATCTTAATTTCGATATCTTGACAACACTATTTAACTTAGCAGCATGGCTGTTGATTAGTAGATTCAAATAACAGTTTATCCAGAGTGATTTCTTAGCATTTGTTTATGCTCTTCTTTTTCTAAAAGCGCATCTCTCCTCTCCGTCATTCATTTGCTTGTGCTGAAATGAACGGTGGATGAACATGTCACGCTGAACGACTCGTGATAGCAATGATTACATGAGGAACGCTGGGATTTGAACCTTTTAAACTAATCTAACATTAGTCAAATTGCCCCAAAAAATGTGATGTTTAATCCATAATGTTGTGCCTGCATAAGCATGGCAGAGATAAGATGTGTTTAAAGTGCTTAAAATCGGCACATTTACTAGAGCTGGATAAGAAGATTTCTAATCCTAAATGCTTCATGTTCATAAACATAGCCCATGTCCTGTCCTGTTTATCTCAAGTCTCACACAACAGATGTTCATCTCTCTATTTGTGTATATTTGCGTAACTCCCCCAAGCTATAACACTCCACCACGGTGACCCACAGCACCACCACCACCACCACCGTCGTCGTCCCACTGTAGGACAGCACACACTCTTATGACACACTCACACCCCTTGCTGATTGTGTGACACTCGCACCGATTGCTTCTGACAGGAACGGGGTATAAATGGCCCGAAAGTCAATTGCTAGGTCACTATCTTCAGGGGGTGTCAGCTCCATCATAACCAGCTCACACATGCACAGACAGACACAAAGACCAGCTGCGTTAAAGTCATATACATTCTATCAGTCATTTGTAGGGCTGGGATCATTTGTCACTTATCGATCCTAAATCTGCTTATTGAGTCCAGTTCTTAACAATTCTCTACTCTAATTCAACAAGGGGCAATCAGGTTACTACAACAGTAAAATCCTGCTTTTACGTTAACTGCACATCCACTTTATGTTTGGTTGTGAAACAGGCTAAAAAGTTTGTTGTAGGAAGTGAGTCTTTCTCGGTGCACGAGAGAAGTACCGACACATTTCTGTAGCATATTATTGGCCTAATTAAGATAATAGTCACAAGAACATGTTTAATTGTCTCTGTTCATAATGATGTAACTCAGCAGTGGCGGATGAAGTCAACTGAGAATATTGTAAGACTCACAATTAATTAGGACAAATGCATCAGCAGATATATGAAGATACAGCAGATATACACCGATCAGAACATTAAGACCACCTGCCTAATATTTTGTTGGTCCCCCTTATGTGGTCAAAAATTCTCTGAACCATTGGGCATGGACCAGAGGACCTCTCAGGGTGTCCTATGGTGTCCGGCACCTGGACGTTGGCAGTGGATCCTTTGGGTTGTGCAGTGGGGCCTCTGTCAATCAAACTTGTTCCACTGCATCCTGTTGATGCTTGATCAGAACGGGGTGTAGGAAGTTTGGGGGTCAAATCAACATCTTAGGCCATTGTCATGAGGGAGTGTGCTTGTTCTGGGACAATGTTTATTTGGGTGTCCAGGTCTCATCAACACGGATGTCAAAATCCAAGGTTTTCCAGCAGAACACCACATAGTACCAATAAGATTAATGTTATTCACTTCACCTGTCAGTGGTCATGATGTTGTGGCTGATCGGTATACACATAGATGTTTGCAGTTATAGTGTTGTTATTTAAGAAAAAACAAGTATAATCAAAATGATTCTAAATGATTACTTTGAAGTTGGAATTTTGTTGAAACCTTAGTCAACTGAAGCATTTTCGGGGAAAAAAAAATCTGAGTAATGTACAGCACAGCTCTCGACTGATTAGAATTATCAGCATTTAAGGTGCAGCCTGATCAATGCATCGCTATTGAACTGAAGTGGTAAAGAACAGCTGAACTACTTCACCAACTCTTGGTTTAAAGCCATTTACTATAACTCACCTGCGTCCAAAACAAAGCACCTGTAATGTTTCTGCAGAGTCACGCCACCTGTGCTCTGCTGCACAGTTATTTAATCATCCTCATATAATGCGCACACACTTGCACACTCATGGTGGCTATTCCATTGAGGTGTCTGTGATATGTTCAAAGCTTACAGCAAATCTCCATATTCTCACGCAACCCTCTGTCTTGCTGTCTAATCAAATTAGCATTTCTCTGCTCTGCATCCAATCAGATTACCATCTCCGCTCCCTGTGGTAACATCAGCAGCTTTGACCTGTTCTTCTCCAGTGGGGAGTGCGCTTGGTGGTGGATGAGCCCACAGTAGCCATGGTATGTTTCTCTCCCTCTTTGAAGTCAATGAGCTGATGGATCTGATCCAGGGAGACTTGCTTTCTGCGAACAGCACACCTCTTTGAGTCTGTTTGGTTTTCTCCTGCAGAGGAACACATAGCTCAAGTGGACACGCTGTCAGATTATGTTTTGGAAAACAGGCCGTGCTATGCTGTGCTCGCTCACTCTCTCTCTTGTGTGTCTTGTCATTTTCTCCGTCTGTCCGCCCGTCCTTCCGTCTGTCTGTCTCCTCCTCACATACGCACTCACCACCCACTGTAAGATCTGTCTATGATGTTTGGCTGCCCTTTCTCTTGAATGACTGCACAATACACTGGAGAGCACCCAGCAGACACTTGTTCTCTGAATGTGAGTGGATTACTTTTCAGTACTGTTTGACCATCAAAGGGGTTCAAGTGTTCAAGTAGATACCTTTTATACTGTCGGAAAGCTCTGTCACTCTGCAGTCTGCCAATATGCCACTACAAAGGCAGATGGCATTTAAAGGAGTTGGATTTGTGTGTATATGTGTGTGTGTGTGTGTGCATGTCCCGACAGATAGGGGATCCATCAGAGATATTTCGGGCCTGAATCTGCAGCTCCATTAAGAATCCAATGGTCCCTCCATGTTTCACTGATTAGAGGGAGAGGAGAGTGATTGGGGAAGAAAATGGGGGGAAATAGGGGGGCTATAGGCAGCAACGGTTCGTTTTTAATGGCTCTTCCCTCCCTGCTCAGCCGTCTTCCTCCCTAAAGCTCACTCCATCTCCCTTTCACAACTTTGCCTGTCAGTTCTTTCATACGTTTTGTTTGTGTGTTTTTCCAAGACAAGTTTTTGGTATTTTAAGCCTTTCTTTGACAGTTGCAGCAGAGGATAGACAGGAAATGGGAGTGGACACCAGGGGAATGACATGCAGCCAGCCAAGAATCGAAGTGGAGACTCATTGCTCTAAATATATGCGCCCACTTAGTTCTTTTTTAGCAGCAGAAGCTTCATTCTAACACCTAGCATACACACAAGCAGAAGCCCACATGTAGGAAGACGGTGGGAAAATGCAGAGCAAGCTGTACTGTACATGCACAGCACTGTATATCATCCTCAGCCCATTTTCCTGTGGTTTTATGGGGTTACAATAAAGTCTAGTTATTGTGGAACCAGATAGTCCCCCAGCCCTCATCATAAACAAATTTCTCCTTCTCTGAGCTGGGGAGAGGTTGGAGGAGGGAAAAGAGCAGAGGTCTAGGAGATAATAGGATTGGAAAAGGGAAAGTACTGTGAGAGAATGATGAAGAGCAGCTGTAAAAGGATAAGATGAGTATGGAGGTCAAAGACAGGAGAGGAGTGCGTCAAGGGAATATCCAGAGTACGGGGGGCAGCACCGCTGATCAATATGACAATAAGGAGAGGACAGCCTGGGCCCACCCATGTCAATAGACTTTGAGAACATCTGAGAAAAATGCATTACAGAGAGGATGCAACAATGTCAGGAATTCTTAAATATGTTTTTATCTTTCTGTCAGTTTTCCTGTGTCAAATATTCATACATAATAACAGTCAGACATTTCAATGGCAAGCATTCCTAGTTGAGATACCAGGCCAGGTTTATCCCCAAGGCCTCTGCATTACTTATAAATGCCGTCTGCTACAGTAATTCAATCAGCAGAGTTTCTAGCAAAGAGTCTGACTCGGTTTTGCTTTTAATCTGTGCCCTACAGCTTGCTGCAAGCAAATACACAGACAACTATTAGACTACTGCACGCATGATGTGCACCTAAGAAACCTGAGAACCAGAATAATGTAAAGTTGCTCATTTGAAATTTAGTAGAGAGCAGATGTTTTCCTACACCCTGACATACAAACTTTATGTTTTATTGTGTGCGTGTGCCAACTCATGCTGCCTGCAGCAGCAGCAGCAGCCTCAGCGTGCTTTTACAACAGAATATCCCACATAATGATGTCTTTTTTTAGTTTCTGTTAGCTCAAAAACCTTTAGCCTAATGGCTCCTAAATAACTCCTGAATCATTTTACCACACTGTGGTTTCAGTGAGTAAAAGGTAGAATATTAATAAACAAATAAATAATAAATAATATGGTGAGTCTTTCGAAAAATTACAAATACAAATGGATGAAATAAAACTAGAAACTGCCAAAAACTGGTTTCTTTCCATTGTGTCTCATTGCTAAAGCTTTAGTTGGACATCTTTGGATCCTTCCTTTGATTATTTTTCTTGCAAAGAGATAAAGGAGAAAATTGGCATTGCTATTATATTCGATAAATATAAGGCTATATTTCCAGCAGCTATTTAGCTTAGCATAAAGACAGCAGCTGTCTCCTGGCAAAAGTTTGCCAGACAGCCAATGGAGACTCATACTGAGATTTAGAGCTGCTAGTAGCATTTCCCAAAATGCCAAACTATTCCTTTTAAAGACGAGCCCAGTGAATAATTTTCAGAGCAATTCAGAAGCGACTTGAAGTAAAAATAGTCAGTTCTGTTTGAGCAACAAAGAACAGCGTTTCCCTTCCCACTATGCTTTTTGTCTAAAATATCTGAAAAAATAATCCTTGATATCACATCAACATGTTCGTGTTTTATGACAATTCTCAGAAACAAGTGTGATTATGAAAGGGAACTGACCAAAATGAAGCCCACGCTACAACTGTTTGCCAGTCTATCCATCTGTCACAATGGTGTGTTATAGCCAATTTGTTCTGACACTCAACAAGTGCTTCTTGAAAGAGAATTGCATCAGTTCAGCTACTGCTTCCATCTTTGTTCTCAGTTCTGAAAGCATGGACCTGTCTGTTGGAGCATAGTTGGATACCTCAACTGCTTTTTCTATAATATTGTGTAATTCAGTGAAAGCTTTTACAGAAAAAAACAACTGGCCAACAGTGCATGCACCTTGTCAGGCAATAAACATTCAGCAGTGTTGGGCATAGACTGCCAAAGCTGACTGAACTGTTGCCCTGTTATAATCGTTTATAATGAGAGTGATTGCAATTTGTGTAGCCAGCATGACTACTTCAATTTCAGCCAGCATCTAAACCAACACAATATTCTCTCTTTAGCCCCCATCCAAATTCTGCCTCTCAACTTGAAGATTAATGAAAAACAGGTAACTGCAGGAATTAATTAATCCTGCATGCTTTCCTCCCCGTTAAGAACCCGACTTAATCAAATAGATGCCTGCTATTTAATTTGTTCATCACTGCTCCAGACACCTGAATTTCATACAAAGTAGGGCTGGGCAATCGGGGGAAAAGATCACATGATGAGCTTTTGGACAGATTCATGATTAAAGATCCCAATCACAAGTCTCCCCACATATTTAGTTGAAGTTGTGCTATCACTCATGTTGATCAACTATGTATATGTCATACAACACATACATCAACTCAAGACTAAAGGCCCACATCAGAAATGTCTGTGTCCTGTTTCTGCTCTGATTTTAGACTACATGTTCTGACAGGAAGCGGTAGTTCATGTCTTTAGACATTTCTTTCATGATGTTGGTTTGCTCACTGCTATTCTTCATCCACCATGCTTTCTCTGTTTGCATAATAAGTTACGCATCCGAGATGTGCCGTGTGTCCAATGAGCATTGTCCTAATTGTGTCACGATAAGTCACATATTCGTTTAGTTCATGTGATGGAGGAAACTTAGGGCAGCTCTGTTATTTATTTATTTAACACCATGATTTGTACTGATCTTTTGAAAAGCAGACCACATGTAATAAAGTAAGATCGTGGCATTGCACTAGTCTAATACAAAGCTTGCCCCATTGTTCTAAAGAGTTCCCAACCAGCCACAATATGTCAAAGCTTTTTCTCTGTTGTAATTAAACTTGCACAATAATGTCAAATGCAGCAGCCACTGAACAATCATAGTCAATCACAGTGTCAATTGCACGGATACTTTAAAAAAGATGCTGTTCTTGATATGCCACAGGACTGACTAAAGACTGACCCATGTAAATGGTATTTCTTGCGATTCCAACCTTGAAAAGTATATCAAACTGAGGTTAAGTTTCCTGTTGAAACTCTGATTGTTTCTGCACATTTCTCACACATCCTCGCTTTGTGATATGTCAGATTTTACTGTCTGTGTCACTGCTGTGTCAAATCCACCTGCCAGGCCGAGACTGAAGTAGCTGCAGATCTTAAAGAATGGTTTATTTGTGCTGGACTGTATTCAAAGCTGAGAAGAAACCAAACAAACAGCGACTTCAGTCCTGACAATAGGAGGCATTTGAAGGGAGAGAAGAAAAAAGCAAAGATTATTTTTGAATCAGAACTGAGTCAATGTCGGGCTCTCTGAAGATCTTGCATAATGGAAGTCGATTGCTGTGTCATTTAAGATGCCAATCGCGCTGTACTGGACCGCAAATTATCAGAATGAAAACAGCATTTGGATTGACTGATAGATTTGCCCCGTGCACTCACCTGTAAAAGAGTCCATTCTTTATCCTCGAGCCTCAGACCATTCTTAGAGGTGTAGAAAGGGGCAATTGAATTAGCCCCACCCTCTCTGGCCCACAGCGAGTGATATGGGACTGGATTCCATTACACAAACTCTATCTAACCCAGACTGCGGCCTATCTAAACCTCATATCCCTGACAACACTCCATACATCAGCCACAGGCTAATACACTCTAATAGGGAGAGGCCTCACCCATAGATAAAGCATATGACCTGTCTCTCTTTCTCACTCACTGCGGCTGCCATTTGTTTGACTTTTTCTTTACACACCCTTACAATTCCTGCTTGTACTCCTCACATATTCTCTAGCCCATTGTGTGACTCTTCTTTCTTTTGTTTTTGCTTCACTTGTTGTCTCTATTTATTCAGTTCGCTCACTTCGTATCTGCAGTACTTCACTTCACTCTCTGTTGCTTTCTTTTTCACCCACACTCCATTGCTCTCCTACTATCACTCACTGAATTGCTGTCCGCACTGTAGTGTGTAATTGTAAATTACAGCAGATGAGTGATTAGTGGATGTAACGTGGAGACTCTTCACAAGGGTCGTTCTCTCATTTGTATGCCTTTTGTCCTTCTCACATACACCTACTTTATTCAAACATGTCCTTTTTGTCATTGGTTGGTCAATCTAATTAGGGGTTGTAATCAGAGTTTTTACTTTTGTTGGGTCCAAACAAAATGTTCCTTCAGTCCAATATCAAAACCATCAAACATCTGTGGTTACATTAGTAATCAGACATTCCTTTTTTCTAATAATTCTGCATATGAAATAAAATCACTTTTTGTTTAAACAATGTTCTTGATAAGGCATCCTAAATTTGTAAAAGGAACAAGGCAACAAGTCTGACAAATTAAAAGACAGATGTGGACAGAAAAATTTGTTACAAGTCACTCTCAAAAAGTTTAGC
The DNA here is from genome assembly GCA_024666655.1 of Dascyllus trimaculatus. Lineage (NCBI taxonomy): Eukaryota > Metazoa > Chordata > Actinopteri > Pomacentridae > Dascyllus > Dascyllus trimaculatus. Next base: position 21,963,846 of record CM045452.1, read on the forward strand.
AATTGAGAACATGTCTCTGACCTGCAATCCCTAACCTGCAGTCACTGACCTCACCGATCTCTAAAATGTTCATTGTTCTCTTATGTATTGTTTGTCGGTTCTCCATCTGCTATCCTGCTGTCCCCACCCTGACCACTTCTTCAACCCCTTCAACCCCTTCATCCCCACTCTCACTCTCACCTGTCAAGGCAGATGGCTGCCCTCCTTGGGCCTGGTTCTGTCTGAGGTTATTTTCCCTTTCTGATAAAGGTTTCTGCTTCCTTTCCACTGTTAACAAGTGCTGAAAGACAACTTTGGATTTGTTAGGTTCTCCCTTTATATTTTGTAAGGTCTTCAGTTTACTATATGAAGTGGTATGAGATGGCATACGTCATGAAATGGCGTAATATCCATCCATCCATTATCTATACCCTGCTTAATCGTCTGTAAGGTCGCAGAGGGCTGGAGCCTATCCCAGCCGACTCAGGTGAAGGCAGGGGACACCCTGGACAGGATGTCAGTCTATCACAGGGCTACACATAGAAACAGACAACCAAGCACATTCTTGCTCACAATTTAGAATAATCAATTAACCTCAGCCTGTTTTTGGACTGTGGGAGGAAGCCGGAGCACACGGTGAAAACCCATTCTGCACAGGGAGAACATACAAACTCCACACAGAGAGATCCCAGGCGTCCTAACTGGAACGTGAACCAGGAATCCTGTAGCTGTGAGGCAGCAGTGCTAACAACCGAATCACCGTGCAGTCCTTGGCACTAGATAAATAAAGTTAAATTGAACTGAATGGAAAGCTATAATTTCAGGCTTGGTTAGATTTAGGCACAATGACACCTTGGTTAGGCTGAGAAAAAGGAAAACAGAAATTATTGATATGAAATAAGTAGGGGTGGAACTTTAATGCCTTAATTTCAATTCATTCATCACAGAAAAAATAAATGTTAGAAAAAAATCCATTTAATTGCACCTTTGTCTGTTCCCTAATTTCTGGCACACCGGTAACACTGATGCATACGCTCCAGCCGGATAGGTGGCAGTAATGCACCTAAAGTTCATTCCCAGCCCTAAAAATAAGATAACATAAGTATAGAAGTACTTTATAAGAATATATATAGGATTATCGTTAAAAAGGTACATTATTATAAGGTCAGGGAAACACTGTAGTTTGGGTTAAAATGACTATGTCGCTATGCTAGGTAAAGACCAAGTCATACTTTCCACATCGATGTGTCCACAGGGATCCAAATCTATGAAAGTCACAGGCTGTTGTAGCAGAACCCTCTTCGGATTTGTGTGTGCAACCCAGAGTATGTTACCCCATGGACTATATTCACCGATGTATTTGTCAGTGTTGTATTTGAAGTAGCCGCTGGCAGTCTTTGAAGGTGCTTTTACTTTTACATGCTTTTGACTGACGGTGCCCAGACACAGTGGAAGGTTACAAATTCTCAGGAATCCTATGCTAGTTACACCCACTGTGCTTGGAACAGGAATTCAACGAACTCCGGCAGCAGGCTATTTTGCAAAACTCGACACACCTCGAAAGAATCATTGACACTGTGCTATAGCCCCTCCAATAAGTAACTGTTATATCCTGTAAGAATCATAAAGTTACAGTCAGCTTTTCAGAAAAGTCCACCAGAGCCCTGTGTTTTTTTTCTGTGTTTGGTGAGGGGCAATACAGCCGTCTGTATAACATAACAACTCATCCGCCATAGCATGTATGTTGTTGTTGAATTGACCTGAGTGCACATCCACTGCCTGTCTTTAGAGTCCATAAAAGGTCAACACACAGGAATGTGGAAACCATGAAGAGTAAAAAAACACTCTTTGAAAGTCTGGCAACGATTGTGCTCATGCTTTGAAAATCATCTGTCTCATGTTGCCATCCACCTCTTTTGTGCGCTGGCATTGCTGCTCAGCACTGATGTCACCTTACTTCCACTATTGCGCTTATCAAATTCAATATGGCTGCTGGAGGGCTTGAATGTAAACACATGTCAGTTTGGAGCAATTGCTGAAACAAATGATGCCGCTGTTCAACTTGGGAAAACTCATAAAAAGCTGTTGTTTTTAAAAAAGCATTTATATTTATTTTAGCACGGCATCAACAATATTACAGAGACTCATATCATAATATTACCCCTAATGCCAAAAAATTTCAAATTATACCCAGCCCTGTATCGAATAAATATTAGATTTTGCTGTGTGTGCCTAAGTGAAAAATCCATAACATTCCTTCTCTTTCAGACTTGCTTTCATACACTTGTGAATAAACACTCATCAACAGCACTAATTCACATACTGTATTTATATGTTTTCATATTTCAAGTTTGCACACAGCACATTTTTCCGGCCTGCTAACCATCTGTCTTTTCTTGCCTCCATCTCGTTTTTCTACTTTGTCTTCTTCTCCTATCTCCCTCTCTTTTCTTTGTGAGTTTCTCTCCTTCTCTCTTTCTTTTCTCCTCTCCCCTCCCATTCCCAAGGTATCGCTCTCCCCCTCTCTGCCTCACCCCTCTCCGTCTCTCCCCCTCTCTCTCCCTGAGAACATCAAAGGGCTGTGTCAGTACCAAGGCTCAGCTCAACAGTGGAGTGGTTGACCTTGGGCACTCACTAACAACCCAAGAGAAAGGGAGGGAAAGCAATAGACAGAAAGAGAAATGAAGAAAAAGAGGGAGAGAGATAGAGAGAGAGAGAGTATGTATGTACAGGAATACTAACCAAGTTTGCAATAGGAATCTGTAAGACTTACATGCACAATGTTGGGTTTTTTTGATATGTGAATACCTTAAAATCAGTTTGAAGAGATGCAAAAAACCCCAAATCGACAAAAACAGCCCAAATTCACTGTCAGGTTTTGCTCAAGGTTTGTCACTTCCTGACATTCTCGCTATACCTGACAATGTCAGGAAGTGATGTCATGTCCCGATTAAAGTTATACTGACTCAAAAGAAAAAGCAGAAGCCATCAAAACAGCACAGTGCAGCAGCCAGATCATGGAAAATGTGCACAAGCCTGTGTGGTGGGGCCAGGACAGTAATGTAATGGTTATTTTTTGTCCTTTCACAGCAAAATGCTTCTGGGTTCAGACCTGCTGGTCAGCTGTGCATTTTCTGCGTGGAGTACGCATATCCTCCCTGTAACTGCATGGGATTTCTACAGATACTCAGACAGTCTAAAAGCATGTATAGGTCAGCTGGTGGTGCTAAACTGGACGTAGGTGCAATTTTGTTAGCCCTGTAATGGACTGACAACCTGTCTAGTGTGTCTTTTGTCTAGTGTCAACTGCGATAGACTCCTGCTATAGACTATATATAAAAGATGGACATATAGCCTCTGGTAAAGCCACACAGACGTGCCTTCAGTTTTCATTGTTCGTAATAGCCAGCAGGGGGTGACTCCTCTGGTTGCAAAGAAATCTAAGAGAAAATGGGCCTTCTTCTTTTTTCTTAATCTTTTCCTTAACTAAACAGTTTTTCAAATGGATGAGTTTATTGTCCTAATCACTAGTTTTGAGGCTTTTTGAATACAGCACGATGTTCATTTGTCAGTTATGGTCCCATATCAGTTAAAAGTTACGATAAAGTGGGGTATGTTTTAAGGCGGGGCTACCTTGTGACTGACAAGTCGCGACCATATCACCATAAATAGTGTTCTTAGGCTCCCTGTCAGATCCACCTCTTGCTGATTTCATCTGGCTGTGAGAGTTGGATGGCAACAGCCAAGATTCAGACTCAAGGCTTCAAAACAATATTTCACAAAACAATGAGTGACATTACAGTGACTACATCAGTCCATGACTCCACCCCTCCATGACCCACCACTGGATAACGTGGGTAAAACTAGTAGATGGATGGATTATAAACATTTTACTAAGTTTAAAAGTATTTCACAAGGATTTTGTTCTTGGGCAAATGCAAAAAGATGAAAATAAAACACATATGTTTTACGGGTCTACATGCACAAAACAATTGACAAAGACTACCAGAAGGCCTTCAACACTTGCAAAGGCATTATGCATATTTTAAAAATTAATGATATCCCACAGAGCTACGCTTGGACTGTCAGCACCAGATGCTTCAACTAAGTTCAGGCATCCACTCTAACGATCACTCTGAGCACCTGGGAGACAAGAGAGAAGCTGAAAGTCTGCTCGCTACTTCATCTGCACTGTTTGTGTTGACAAGTTATCAGCCTGATACCTGCAGACAGCTGGCTAGCTAGCATTAACTGCCTAGCAGGGACAGACTGAAAAGTAGAATCCACACAAAGTTAATTCAACTTTCATGGCTTCCCTATCTTGTAACTGGGTGATACTATCTCATCAAAAAAACACACAGAGAGTTCAGATCACAGTACAGAGACAGAGATAGCTAGAGTCAAACAATAGACTGTACATAAAAGATGGATGTAGCCTCTGGGTCTGTTATGTGAAGCCAATGTGGAAATGCCTTAAATCTGCATTCTCTCTAAAGACCAGCAGGGGCAACTCCTCTGGTTATAAAAGGAAGCCAGATTGTATAGACGTCTATGAGAAAATGATCCTACTTCTCATTAGATTTTTTTTGCCTGAGTAAACATCTTCCAAGTGAGTTTATAGCCTCAACTGCTAGTTTCAAGTCTCCTACAATTCAGCATAGTTTTCATTTCAAGAACGCTATTCACATTTCAAGAAAAAGAGAAGGTAGAGTGAAGCATTCTTTAAGGCATGGCTACCTTTTGCTGTACGAGTTGATACCATGTGGGCATGCATAGTGTCCTAGAGTTTTCATTCAGATTCACTCCTTAACTGTGGTGTCCAGTTTTTAAAGACCAAGATGGTAACAGCCAAAAATTAATGCTTTCAGAACCGCAGGCCCCAAACCAAGCCGTGACATCACGGTGACTTAGTCCATCTGTTTTATGCAGCCTATGATTCAAACAAACCATTCCGAGTCCCATGAATTGTGGCAGGTCCACTGAGGCTATAACTATTTATGCCAGTCTTTTGTCCAACAGCACCAGTTATCACAAATTACATTATTTGGATAGGTGTAATAACTCAGTGTTCACAAAATAGACATTTTACCCAACCACTCCAAACATCACTTGCATTTTCAAAATATGTGCAAATCGAAAAGAAACATGCATGCAATGAAAACAATGGAAAATGGGTCATTTATCTGCTACAAACATGAAATCAATTCACAAAAACCCTCATATAATTATATGTATGACTCTTTAATTACTGTGGTTATTTTGAGACTTTTTGGGGGTATCAGCAGACATTTTTTTAAAACAAGATGCAATCACTGCATTCATTAAACAAGATGTATACTTCAGGTCCATTTAACTCTACGTTTATCAAAATGAGCTATATTTGATTTTGCATCTTTGGAATGAGATTCCTGCATTCCACCATCAGGACAAGAGATTAAAAAAAGAATCCATGGATAGAGCAGTGTGCATGATCCCTTTTATCTTGCTTTGAAGAAGACATTGTTTTGCCATCTCCTCCTCTCCTTCCTTCCTCTACTCTCCTCCCCCTGATGTCAGTGACTCCTCATCGGGGACCACATTAAAACTCAATCAATTACACACACACACACACACACATGCACACAGATGCACACACACACACACACCTTCCAACAACTGTCTCTCGATGTCATCTCTGGGCTTAATGCCAGCATCTCTCCCCTCAGTCTCTCTCTGTGCAGCGTTGTCCTCATCTCTCTCATTGTGATCCTGTGGCCTTGTTGGCCCTAGCATTCAATTTAACTGTCATCCAGATGCATCCGTCTCTGCATGTGCACGCACGCGCGTGCACGCACACACACACACACACGGATGGATTTCCTGTCAGGACAGTTTGAGACCAATCAGACTGTGGTATTGGAGCATGCCCAGATGAGAGGCTAAAGGCCATCAAGGGACCCCCCACACAATGAAGTACTCCCTTTAATCCTAGACACACACATATGCACAGACACATACAAAAATGCATCCCAAAAGTTATATACATAGAAAAAACACAAAATGCATATAAGCACAGTAAACATATACATGCAGCTACACTTAAATTTGTCCACCCCCGTGCTTTTAAATTTGAATGCATTAAGCCTGCATGTATGAGAGATGCAAAGAGGACTTCTGTTGTGTTCCTGTGTTTATATGTGTGTGAGTGCAAAGTTGCCTTTAGGCGCCATCAAGGTGTCACACAATATGGCTAAGTCCAGCTCCCACAGGAACTCTGCAGCGTCTACTCGGTTTCCAAGAGATCAGCAGTGCCAGCAGAGAAAAGAGAGGAGAGAGACAGAGGAGTGACAGAGAATGATAGAAAGTGAGTGACACAGATAAAGAGAGGGGGACAGACACAAAAAGTGAAAGTCACAGAGGAAAGGGAGGGAATTTAGAGAGGATAGAGAAAGAGGAGCCGACAGTACAGAGGAGGAGGTGGACCTCAGACAATAGAACACAAAGTGGAGGAGGATCTCCCGCACTTGACTGAGTGCAGGAGGAGTATCCTGAATAATGAATTTGAGGTTCCTGCAGCTTTGACACAGAAAGATTCATCTTTTAATATGGTTCAACACACTGGAGTTGTAAATTCAAAGTGATAATATAAAGACACAGTAAACATGTTATGCAGCAAATCGCCATGTAACATTCAATAACAGGCATGCCTGTTATTAGTTTGTGTGTCTTTTGTATTATTGATTCAGCCCTGGTGTACAGTGTTTTTTATAATTATGGTGTTGACATACAGACACAACCGGACACAGGCTACGACTGCTATTTCAATGTGCAATCACATTATAAACCACTGCAAAAAAACAAAAAAAAAATCAGACCAAACTAAAACTAAGTTGATTAAAATGTTATTAAGCCCTAAAAGGAAACTAGCTATCTTGGAGTGATCACTCAACTCTAAAGCATTCATGTGTTTTGTACGATAAATGAATGCAAGCATAAAATTTGCTCCTTGAATGATTCCCTGAAATATTTTGTAGTATCCTAGAGGGAAAGAGGATCAATGTGAGATTTCTGTGGTAGCGAGAGTTTGGACAGAATTTAGATGGCTTCTCTTCTCTCCCTACCATGAACAAAACATTGCATTTCAAATTTAGTTTTTAACCATCAGCATCAGCAGCACTTTAGAAGTGTGGTCAACCTGCAATACTGAAATAGTTTTTTTTTTTCCACCAAAAGCATCTCTGCTCGCATCACTTGCCAGCATGAGCTGTCAGTTCAGATATCATTAATTGAGGCTGCTTGCTGCTATTTGCTTGTTTGTGCTGCTGCACGGTTCACCAGCTCCTGATACTGTGCATTAGAAAATGGTTCCAGTGATATAACACAGTGCACTGAAGCATATCTACAGCACACCTGGAAAGAAACTGGTTTCTGTAAAGTAAGGAAACAGATCTGGCCTTATATACTTTAGTCAATATCTACTTATTAAAACGTGTTTTTTATAGATTTCAATCCAGTAAACCAGACATAGATATGACATGTGGTCAGTGTAAAACAGTGGGTGAGGTTGAGACAGATGCACACTCAGATGAGATACAACATCTTCAACAATATAAGCACTTAAAAAAAACTTGATGATGCAGTTACAGTATTCTGGGCTGAAAGCAACTCCAGAAACCAAATGCAGTGCCTAAAAATTATTCACCTCCTTTGAAAGTTTTCTCTGTCATTGCGTTTTAACATTGAATCATGGAATTTAAGTTGGTAAAAAAAAAAAAGAATTTCATGTCAAAACGAAAACAGATTTTTACAAAGAAATGTCAACTAAATTAACTCTATATGTGGGGTTAGTGGAGGAGCAAAACCTGGAAATGTATGCTTGGAAAAAGTACACGTCTGGCTTTGACTAAATTAAATTGAGCATGCTGAATCATGCTCAATTTAATTTGGCTTTTTGGACAAGAATTTACAAATAAAGACTCTTTCGTGTCAAAGTGAAATCAGCTTTCTACAAAGCATATGTCTCAAGGAACTCATCTTACAAGACACCTGTATCTGGAAGGTCCAGTCACTGGTAAATCAGTAGTCCTGGCTGTAACTACACCATGAAGACAAAAGAAAATCCCAAGCAACTCAATGTAAAAGTTATTGAAAAGCATAAGTAAAGGGAGGGATACAAGGAAATGTCCAAGCCACTGAATATCCCTCAGAGTCCAGTTAAATCCATCATTAAGAAATGGAAGGAAAAAGACTAGCTGGGCTGAGGGCTGAGCAGCTGAGATAGGAGAGACTGTGCATATACCAACTGCTGTCTGTTCTTTACCAGTAAAAACTTTATGAAAGAGTGACAAACAGAAAGTTACTGTTGAAAAAAGCTTATATTAAATTTTGACTACAGTTCATCAGACGGCATGTGGGAAACTCTGATGTCAACTGGAAGAAGACTCTTTGGTCTGATGGCATTTTTTCAGCAGTGGCTTTCAGCTCCCAAAACTGCTAAATGTCAACAAGGTGTTCTGGTCAAAGATAGATGCAGATTTTTCACAAGCATACATTTCCAAAAAACACAGTGCACCAAAAGCAAAATCCCCTTAGCTTGTTCGATCTAAGATGGTTGGAGGCAGAAAAAACAGTTTGCCAACATCACATATATGCCACAGTCAGACAAATAAAATTGTTTTCCCCTCAGGTTTCCCTCCTACACCAACGCCACATATAGAGTTGTGGAGCCACTTAGTGACACAACAGTCTCAGCTGCTAAAATGTGTTCATTGAAGGTGTTACCAAACAATCATAAAAAATGTAATTTCATTCGTTTTCAGTGTCAGTTTTCACCGGTCAAAAAACTGATGCCAATATACTACTGAGTACCGTTCACTTTTTCGTGTTTCTTATTTTCTAAATTCAACATTTTTTCCCTATCTTCTTTTTTTCAACCCACCTCCCACCACTTATTTACTTTTCCCTATTTTACCTCTGCAGCTCTAATAAAGTGGGCGCTGACTGGATGACATTTACTGCTGAATGACTCTCAAGCATTCTCTTCCAGTTAATTCAGTAGGTGTGTGTGTGTGTGTGTGTGTGTGTGTGTGTGTCTGTCTGTCTGTCTGTCTGTCTAATAAATGCATGTGTATTGTGTATTAATGCTGATATGTGTAGGCATATTTGCCTCCCTCTAATCGTTAGTCCCGCCCTGGGTGCAGGCCAGAGGCAGTGATTTCCAGTTGACCGCGGGGCTATTTTAAGGCCCACTTTAATTTGTGGTGATTGATTGTGATAATTAATTTGCCGTAGGTAGATGATTGTGGTAATTAATTTGCTGCAGCTTGATGATTAAGGGTTGCTGGTATCCTGTTGTGACCAGCACTGTTTGGCCGATTAGCTCCTTTGCTGCCACATTCATTTATTGTTAGCGTGCACCCCTGTTCACAGCTGCAACCGGGACCCGCAGCCTCCCTAAGCATGCGACCTGGGCTAAAAAAAACAAACAAACTTTGGACTAACTATAGTCAGACTTGAAAAACAACTCCAACCCTGTAAATGAGATACTAAATCTGTTCCTCCTCAACAAATGAAGCTTAGCTACAGTTTAATCAGAAGGATTATCTTCATGCACTCTCTCTTTCTTTCTCATTTCTCCGCTCCCAAACCGAACCGATTTCACCACTGTCAGATTTCAGTGTCAGATCAATGCAACCTTCCTCCACCACATTCACTTCCAGTTTTCATCAAAACCATCATCCACAGCTTTGAGCTCCCCCTGTACTCATGGCTCCTGCCTCATAACTCATCCATCCAGTTCTTTGGCTCCTCTATTCGTTCCTGCACTAACACTGTCTAGACTCCATCTGGGAAAAATCCCTATGCTGTTAATGGCATGATTACCCCCTAAATAATGGCATTATGATGGGTTATAATCACCAAAAACTACTCACATGTTTCTCTGTAAGCAAAGCATGTAGTAACTATTCAAACATCTCCCCTTTTGTAATTCAAATAAATTAAAAACATTTTGACTGTATCTAATAATACTGACTTTTCATACATTCAGCCTTTTGCTCCACAGCTCTCTCATTCAGGTTACACAGCTAACATATTTTATCACAACTTCATGTACGCATTACTAAGAAGTTGGTACACAGGGATAAACTGTGCCCAGTGGAAGAAAAATGTGTTTTAATCTGTTTTCCCATAATGTCTTGAATATATTCTCTCAATATATTTTCCTCCGATAATACAACGCAGACTCTTGGAGATCGGAGCAATGAGATAGTAGAAATATTGCTATTTCTACCCTTCATTTGCCTGGTATTCCCCGTTGTGTCAGGAGGATTGGTGAGGTGGAGAGCTACTCCATCCAACCAAATGAGACTCGCTGCTCAAATGAGAACAAATGGCTTTTCTAACAGCAATATTATTAAACACACAGCACTGGTGTTTCAAACGCATTAGTGGGACTGATATGAAGTTGTTCGGCTGACTGGCGGAAACAATGAACTCTGGCTAACGTTATTAATCAGAATCATAAATCTATTTCTCATCTGGTCTATCAAATAATGAGGTAGGGGAAACCAAGGAAGGTTTTCCATTAAACTGTGGAAAGCCACATAATAGCACAAATGTTCACACAGACACATGCTTTTGCACGCATGCATACACACACAATACAAAAAGAGCAAGTAAAATGGAAAGCAAAATGGGAAACAGTGCAAGAGAATAGTTCTGACGTCTTTATGTATAAGAAATTCATTTATGCATAGTATAAGATGGTCTTGGGTTTATTGGTTTCTTTATTCTCAAATGGAATGGAATGCAATGTGGAGCGAAAGAGCAGAATGGCAAGAGAGCGGCTTCTCCATTTGCATTGGGAAATAGTGCGAGGCATATTTAAAATGCCGTAATGAAATTAGAGCAGGGATTTTGATTATCAGTCTTTTTGGGCTACAAGGAAAACCTCTAGTACAACAAATGAATCATTAGCAAGACAAACAATTTACCAGCCTAACAAGCACCGCAACACTCCATAGGAAAGAGTGCATTCACAGGCTCCTAGCACTTTTTGCTTTGGGGTTTCTATTTCTGTGCAATCTGTGCAAGTTCTCATGGTGACACAGTCCAGTGCATATCCAAATGAGACCTACTTGCTGTGTGTGTGAGAGAGAGAGAGAAAGTGAGTAAATCCAACAAAGAGAAGCCAAGAGAGACAAGAAGCATATGGAATAAATCTGAAAATATCACTTTTAAAAAAATCAAACATTCTATATTAAAGCTGAATGAAAATTCAGCGCTTACTGGCGCAGAAACTGTAAACCTATGGGGGCATTTAGGTATCTTTTGTATAATTTCAGCCCTGAAGCTACTCAGAATGTATAAACTGATACAATACACTGCAGGTTTTACATTGTGTCTGTCCATATGTCTGATATTTTTACGGCTTCTACAATACATTTGTTTGCCTGTTCTGCTGTACAAAGAGCACATAAAGTATGTATTTATCTCATTTTAGGCCTGCTCTGTAACATAAAAACACAAGTAAACTGCAATATAAAGCCAATAATCAGTGTGGCTCAAATTTTAATTACAGACTAATTTATTTAAATCCGAGACACTAACATTCAAGAGTTTTGCTGCGGTGGGGGTCAAACCAATCAGCAGGCCGCTGATAGGAGAGTGCTAACAGTGAATAATCAAAATTATGTACAAAATAAACTTATTTTCCCCCCAACAGAAAAAACCCAAACTACCATCAGAGCCACACCAAAACATTCAACTCAAATCACCATAAATCCACAGGTGACACCAGCCTCCAGCACTAAAATCACTTGGCAGGCTGTCAACTAACCTGACAAGTACTTAAAACAAGACAGTATGAAAAGAATGATAAAAAACAAACTGCAACCAGCATTTATATATATAATTTAACATTATACAAATTATTATTATTATACAAATTAAACTCTCGTAAACACAGTTGAAAACACAGTTTAATACAATTAAGATAGTCTTCCTGCTGCTGCCACTACTTCTGGACTCTTCTCAGAAAAAAACCTTATCAGAAGACCCACATTTTCCAAATGGTCCAAAGACATTCCAAATAAAAGTCCATTACTTCATGGTGAGTTGTCACCCCTACATTACCCTAACAATTAAAATAATATTAATTAAAACACAGAGTCTGTTTGCTTACCAAAGGAGCACAAGGGAGAGATTACCAGAGCTTGAGTCAAGCAAACATACCTGTGCTTCATGCTCCTCTAGACAGGTGAGGTGCGCTCACCTTGATTGGTCAAAATAGTGCCTGGGTCCTAGTGTCCCACTCTACATAAAGCACAGGTATAGCGGTGTTGGATGGCCCTGGTTGGCCTATGAGTTTGTCTCAGAGCAAGATAAACCTTTTCAGCTACTGACTAGACTGCAATGAAACATGGAATTGATACCCGTCCCAGAATTGAGATTGAATATATGGATGTATGGTATTTTTTTATGTTGAGGATTTTGCTGGTGGCGTGACCCTTCATCTAGCGCCTCCATAAGGTCAAATGTTACTTTGCCTTAAACTTTAACTGATGATATGGGTATCTTCAAAACTTAACTGGAGTTCCAATTAATTTGCTGTAGATACTTACATCCCCACAAGGATAATCATACACTTTTTGGATCTCCTGACCCGTGTTGCCCATTCATTCTGATCGCATTCACAGTGTCTGGTTGTGATTGGCCAAATGCATACAAGAAAGTGGCAACGTATTCTCCGTTTCTGTGAAATCTGCTCATTCATGATGCCCATACTAAAGAGGTGACCAATCCATGTCTGTTCAGTTCAGTGTGTGATGTGCATCTCTGCATGAAAATTTGCAGGTTGACACTGAACAGGATTCTACAGTGTTAGCATTTTGCTAACACATGCAAATGAAAATCATACTGTATGAATGTGACAAATCATTTGAACACACCAGGGTGAGTGGAGCGAGTGGAGGTGGCTGCCTTTTAGCCAGTGTCAACAATTGCTGTTGCTGCTTGTTAAATGAATAAACAGCAGGCCATATCAGCTGCAACTAACATTAATTCCATGACTTAACTTGATGAAGCTCTAAAATGAAACTTGCTGTTGTCAGGCTTGTGTCTCTCAGTAGGTAGGGAAACTGGCTTCAACACAACACTGTCTGTATTCATTTATGAGTTAAAAATTGACTTTGCAGCACCAGTCTCCACCCTGTGCAGAAACCACATTTCAGCCTCTTGTGTGAGGGTTGGAACATAGCCAGATTGTTAAATGGAGAGCTTTGCCTTTAAGCGCAGAAGTGCTACTTTGCACTTGAAAATCTGGAATCTCTGTCATACCGTATAATGTTTTTTTTCTATCACTATGTGCAAATTTACCACGATAACTTCAATATGACTTCTTGACCAAATAGAGCAGATTGAACAGTGCCATTCTTTTCAGCACTGCTTGCCACTCTCAGACCAAAATATCAACATTAGGCTTAAGATGCAGTATTATCTTTACCTATTCCAAACACCACATAACTTTTTCTGAGCCTCTCAAAATTCAAATAAGCATTCACACGTATTCTAATTAGACAAACCCAGGGAACAGTGTTATTAGATGTGAAACACAATGCACACAATTAGTAAGAAAAGTTGCCTTTGCTTTAATACACCACTGCAATATACCACGCATTTTGCATTAATTTTTGAATTTCATTAATTTTGAATCAACCTGATTAGACCTGATTATTATTCAAACAAGTGCACTCTTTTTATTGACATGTTTCGTGTTACTTTTTCAACATGTGGGATAGGTAGAGCATCAAAATCAGTAGGTAGAGTATTAATGTCTGCAAATGATATAACTTCATGGTGTTTCCCCCCAGGCTGGAGTTATAGCAGCAGAGGTGAAGAACACAACCTCCTTGCTTGCACCTTTTATATGTCTGCAAGCACAACTGGAGGCCTAAATACATACGGTACATCTATGCACATTGATGAAGTAGGAATACATGTCTAGCTTACATATGAGGTTACTTAAGTGTGATGCACACACAGTAAGGCTTGCTTCCAGGAAGAAGAAAACATAATAATTGTGGGTGATCTGGCCTAAAGATCATATGTTCATAAGATCACATATATTAGGTGGAATCATGATCCACGATCTCAGGTCTCCCAGCAGATTTAGGTCTACTCATGTAACCACATAACTGCAAATGGTTGCTTGGATATAAAGCCTGTCACTTGAACTCGAGGCCCAACTCACAAAAATCTGCATTGTGTTTTTGCTCTGGGTACTATAAAAGTTGTGAATGGAGGCAGTGATTTGTATCTCAACCACTTTGATGTATCTTTAGAAAGTTCATGCAGTTAAATGCAGGTAGAGACGCACATGATGGGTTGGGATAGGGCAAGCTGGTTAGCACAGACTGCCACATTGAGATAGTCAATGATGTAAGTTCATAGATTCTCAATCCGTATTCCCTATTTATATGCTTTGCTCACAAGTGTGTGAACCCCCCCCGATATGGAGCATCCATAGCACAGAGTATAATATAATAAATATAAGAAGTTAATTTCTAAAGCGATAAGATGAACCCCTTTCCAATTATAAGAAAAAAGATTAGCAGCGGTCACATTTCATCATGCGAGGTTCATATTGGGGACACATTCCCTTAAATATGACTCCTCTCACATGTTTCATCATCGGTCGATATTTGCTACTTTTATGAAGTTCCCCCCGTATAATTATTTAGCCAAAGTTGGACCTGCATATGAAAATGACTCGGGATCTTGGATTAGCATTTCATTTGAGTGAACTTTAAAATGTGCAAATGCCATTTGCCTTTTGCTTCATACCAGAGGGTTTCATTGATTCAAGTGAAAAATGTCAGATTCCCCTGACTTTCATGTGTGAAATACCATCTGTTCACTGTCTACATGAAAAATTCCAAAATCAATTAACATTGCGTTAAAAAAAATAAAATCACAGGATATTGAGGCTTGGAACACACACACACACACACACATGCACACATGCACACATGTACGCACACACACACACACACACACCTCCCATGACTTGATGAGGTTGTTATGATTAATAGGGGTGAAAATCACTTGCAATCTAAGAGACCCATTTGACTCCCCTAGTGCCTTCAACACACACATATCACATGCAGAGTGCTCAGCCCTTGGTGCTTAATGGAGCCCTCATATGGGTTATTGATCGGGCGGACCACAGCGAGATTAATTTATTCTTCCAATCAAGTTTTAATTAATAGCAGGACACTGGTAAGACCCCCATTAAAAGTCATGGTCATTACTCACAGCAGGAACACAGAGGAAACCAATAATCAAAACATGGCTGATGCTCTCGTGTCCCATATTCAGAATTTCAGCTGTCTGAACCAAGAAATGTTGGAAATCTTTCAAATAAAATATCACAGAGAATTAACTGGTCCAATTTGAAGAGCGTTTGTTTGAGAGAGAAAAACATAGATATAGTAAAACAGAAGTACAAATTCAAAAAAATACAGCTAACAAACAGACAAACATGCAGTTACACACACACTCACACATATGTATACAGAAACATCAAGCAAATGCAAGAATGAGTGGTAAGAAAGTAAAGGGGGCCAGGGTGGAGATGGTTGGGGTAAACAGATAGCTAAAAGGTTGAGATGTGAAAGCTGGAAGATTTGCCAGACTGCATTCAGCAGATCATAAATCTCTCATGTTGCAGCCCATGCTCAGAATGATTATGCTAAAAGTGGATATTGGAACTGAAGTTGGTGCCATTAGCAGGCAGGAAGTAAATACTTAGCCACAAGGAGAGAGAGAGAGAGAGAGAGAGAGAGAGAGAGAGAGGGAGAGAGAGAGAGAAGCTTCCTCTCCCTGAGATGGGCCTTTAAATGTGTGTGTGTGCTGGGGAAGAGAGGATGAGAGAAGAGAGAACTTAACAATTAGCGTTCATAATGAGATCAGGGTTATCAGACGACTCGCTGGTCACGGATGATGAAAAGAACACTAATTCAGTTTGTCTCTTCCTTTCTTCCGCTGGCCCTCGCCGCTTGCTAGGGGATGGAGAGAGAGAAAGAGGAAGGGTGGGGAAATGTCCATATTATGAATAACTCCTATCAGACAAGTGCTAAATTATCTCCGCAGAGTAATTCCATTGCTTACATTAGTTACAATAACTGCAAGCTAAAGAGAGCAGGAGGCCTTGTTGCAGTCTCATCCTGGCCTATCTGCAGATCTGGATCCTGTTTACTCTCGTATTCCTTCCTTGTCTATAAATACCTCCGAGCCCACCCTGCTGCACCTCAGTTGGAGCTAAATGAGTGTAAACAGCCCTGACTGGGCCAGAGACGGATGAGTGGCAGCGCAGAGGGAGGAGGCCAGGAGATGGATAGAGACGCAGAGGAGGAGAAGACAGAAGAAACAACGTCCACACTCGTCTCTATAGAGTTCCCTGTGACAAACGCCCTCAGCCCGGTCGTCTGTTAGCTAGAGACCCGACACATACAAAAACACAAGACGTGAGAGGCATAGCGATTTGTTGTTTAGTCTTATAGCTTCTGCAAACTCTAAAGCAGACAAGATACTCGGTGGAGTGTATTTCCTATTTCAGAGAGTTTTGTTACTGAGCCCTGCACCTACAATCCCATCAATGCACCTCATCAATGGAGCCTAATCATTAAGACTGATTAGAAGACATCTCAGTGTGAAAGGACGCCCACACCAGCCATCTATCACTAATGCACACATGCACGCACCCACACACACACGCCGGCACATTCACACACAAACATACACACACAGAGGCTTCATCCATCACCCCCTGTGGCTGGTCTATCTGAGGTCTCAGTGATTAGTTGTCCAGCCTGGTTGAATTATGATGTTAATAAGTCACCATTAGTTCCCGTGTCCACACCCACTTCACACATGTGAGTGAGAGCCAGTGCACACACACACACACACACACACAGAAATACATAGCAACTCAAACTACATCTTGTGCTTGTCTGGAATGGAGGAACAGAAACAGACAGATGTAGCCATTAGGAGGCTGTAAAATATGCAGATATGGCCTCTGTTTTAGGACTGAATAATTGATTAGGATGGGTCAATAACAATATGTATCATTGTTGTTTAATAAGCTATAGCACCGTCTGAAGATAGCCCCAGAGAAAATCTATAAGTAAGGATAAACTATTGATCAGCACATGTCTTATAGAAGGTTATGACAACTAAATGAATGTTGGCAGAAATGTTCAGATTCATCAGAGTAAATGAAGGGATGTAAGTCTTGTTTAAGCTTGACTGAGTCAAATCCAGAATTTGTATTTAAGATCTTCTGTTTTTTGTTCAACATTACCGAGAACACCTGGTATTCTCTGCCTAAGCCAATCGCTTGTTATTGCAAATTATAAGGTTTCAAAGTTGTACTGTGTTTTCTACAAAAAAAATGACACCCAGTCAAGTGTGTTTGCAATTCTGTCAGTTTTAACATAAACAAAGCAACAAAACTTTTCTTTTCGGTTCTGTTGATGATAACAAAGAGCCTTTCTTGAACAGATTGCCTGGATAACACACAAAGCTTCATTCCTGATCAACAAACACTACTTATATTAATTGCAACATATTGCTTTTTAAGTGAAGATTCATATCATCTCTTTTGTTTTTAATACCCAAAGGGTCATTACACAGCAAAGTAATACATAAAAACTATTACAGGCAATATGTGCTAGTGGTTGGTTTTAGGAAGCAAATTCCAGGCAGGGCTTTAGGGGGCCATCTGCTCTTGAGTCCCACCATAATGACCAGCTTATGCAAGCTCTGTCCTAAAATTTGGCTTTATGTATGTAGCAGCAGACAATGAGCTGTCTGCCATCTGGGAGCCACAACAAGTCCTCACAGATCATTTGCAAAACACACACTGACTGGAAATGATCTGAAGAGGTTCTTCAAACAGCCATGTCCTTTTGGAGAAATCTATTACCTTTGGTTCTTCTATTTGGTGCCAAAAAGAAGAACCAGGTCTCGCTGTTCCGCTTGTCAGGACATATCTGCATGTGTACATAGTTTTCTCATCTGACATCAGATAAGCCCTTACTTTATTCTGCCCCTCTGTCTCTGAAACACACACACACGCACACACACACACCCTCATGGGAAGATTTCAACTCATCGGAGCGTGAATATGTTTGAGTTTTGAGCAAGGTGTTGAAATTTCACCAAAGCTGTGAAGCCTAGGCGACATGGGAGCGTCACTCCAAAGCAAGCTACGATCACATTATTATGCTTTGATACAGTATTGGTAAGTTCAGCTGACATGGTCATGCACACTGATATGTTCACACGTACAGAAACGCAGAGAGGGAGAGAGAGAGGAGTGAATTTTCCCTTTGTGCTCGGCTGTGAGAAGATAAGCATTATGCAGCTTCAGTTTCTCTCCGGCAGACAGAATTAGCTGAGGTTAATGTCTGCACCTCGGTTCAGGAGGAAAATCAAGAGCGCTGTGCACGTGTGGGGGGGAGCACGGCGGGGTTGACCATTTTCTCCTCTTCTGTAACTTCATTAAAGAAATATAAAATGGCAGGCCATTGGGGCAAACGCATTCACCAGCCTCTTATTGAGAGATGCTTTTAGAACAATCTAATTCACCACAAATTGTATAGCTCTCCCACACTCCGTACACACTCTTTCATAGACACACACACACACACACACACACTCTTCTAATCTTCCAAATATGATTGTGGCTCTGTGAGCTCGGCGAGTGCTGTAGGAGGTGGAGATGGGTGGCACCGCTTTTCCACAGTGATAAAGTGGCACCTCAAACATGGCCGTCTGCCTGCCCTGTCCTCTTATTAAACAGCTTGGTGAAAGAATGTAGGGAGCAGGAGACCAACAGAGATTGCAAAACAGACACATTGGAACTTCACGCTCATTTTTCCTTTCCTCCGCCTCGCCTCCAATGGGCCCTCCATGTTCGAAGTACTTCACTTCGCCATGTGCGCCTCCATCTCTCTCCTCCTCTGCGTGAGTTATTAGGGATGAGAGGAAGTCATTTTCTGTGTGTGGTTATTAGTATTGATCTGAGCGCCGTTCAACAGCCGTTTCCTGCTGATTTCCTCTCATTCGCCCACCCTACCCTTTTTTCTTACTTTATATCCTTTAATAGTCCCCCCCTCCCCCTGCCTGTCCTGCCCCCCCACCCATCCATCTCAGCTTGTGAGCTGCTCCACAGTGACTTTTTAACATAGTGCTTTGTCTGCTGGGTCTGACTGATTTACTGGATATTGTGGCCTTAATACTGCTTCACACACTCGCGCACATGCAACTAACTGACCACGGAAACAATAAATTTACACTCGAGCACAGGCCTGTGTATTTTATTGACCATTAGGGACCACACATACACACACACTCACTTCATTCCTGCTGTTTGCTCACCATGCAGTCCCTCTCTCTCTCTCTCTCTCTCTCTCTCTCTCTCTCTCTCACACACACACACACACACACACACACATCTATTATTGAAACTATCACTATTTACCATGGGGTCCTTTGACTCTCCTCACTTGGATACATGTAATAGTCTGCCTGCTCTGTTGTTTGCAGGCTTACAGTAAACAGAATGACATTTCAAGGATTGGCAGATGAAAGGCAATAAATCAGCTAATTGTCCTCTAATTTAGTTAACTGAAACAATGTCGATATAATCAGATTTCCCGACTCTGCAACCACAATCACCGATCCTTTTGAATGCACATACAGTAGACAAAGTCACACACATTCTAAGCCAAACTCACTTACATAACTAATGTTAAAGTGCACTGGTTCAAGGCTCTTGATCAGTGTCTCTTTATTATTAATGGAGCATTTAAATTGCAGGTTTTTAAGGCTGTATATTATTCATGGCATAAATGTCACCTCTTATCCCACACACACACACAACTGTGTACACATGCAAGCCAAAATCACCCACAGATTGGGCACAGATTAACAACCAGATTAAAAAATATCACCCATGTGTTTGTGCGCTCACTGTATCATCGGCTTACCTCCTTTTTGCCGCTGGTCAACAGCCGACACTGGCCACATATAAATTTACTGGGCAAGCACCACTAAATGTAATCCATTTCACCAATGTTAAATTCTAACTCTAACCTCAACCTTTAGCTATAACCTTAAACCTGCCACCAATCCGATAGGCCATTAGCTTTAGCGTTTTTAGTGCTATTGGCATGTCCGTCCTCTGTGACCATGTCTATTAGTCTTGACTAATAGAGCAGCCCTCAGTAATGAAGACATACTGCATGGTTCCTAATCGCTAGAATGGATGTAAACAAGGTCAAAAGTAAAACCAACACAGCTCATCACGAGAGGTAAATTAAAGAAACCCACTGTTGTGGCCGGACAGTAACTCAGCCCACAGCTACAAAGCAAAGCTATCTGTAAAAGGAAAAAGGGAGCAAGAAGCCTGTTCTAGAGGGAAATCATTTTCCATGTACATTACCTACTGTTCAACTTGGCCTGTCCTCTGTTGTCTGAGAGTCTCTAACAAGTTTTGCACCACTCAGGAGGACCAGGAGGACAGTTTTCAAAAAGGTACACCATATAAATAGAGGCCAGTTTCTGAGGGACAAAAACAAGGACGGTAACAGAACAAACTAACACAGTCAGGCAGGGGCAAACACAAAGGAATGTCAAACACAGGCCGGTTTTATGCTAAAAACAGGATCGATACAGTGGAATGTTTCTAGTATATGATGGCATTTCAATCAGAAACACTTCACTGAAAATTAGGCTTAAAGACCAACTAAATTATTTTAGTGTGAAAAACCGGAAGATACAGTATTTGAAGAGTCCTTGGGGATCATTTTATGAGCTAGTCCTGCCACAGGTCAAACAGTCAGGCAACTGAGCTGGAAGTAAGAAAAAGCAAAAGAAAGAGATGAAGACAAAAATCTAAACAAAAAGAGAGAATGTGAAGATACTGGCTGACCTTTTGCGAAGCTTCATGTAAAGGTGTAACACATATTTACATTAAACCAAAAACTGAGCATGAAGCTGCCACTAAAAGTTTCAAACTGCATTCAGATTACTTGGTACAACTTGTTCCCTTTCCACAAATTGGTCAAAGGACATTTTCCAATCAATAAGGCCAAAAATAGAGAAGAGGAGCAGGGGCCTGTATTTGAAATCCACATTTAAGTTTCATTTCAGGGTAAAATATGACCGGCTGAAACCTGAAATATCCTTTCCTCTGAGGGTCTCTTGGCTGTCAAAGTCAAGTAATGACATAAAACTATTTCCATACATGTTACGCAATACATATTGCACTATTCTCAGCACATTACATTACAATTTCTGTATGCACAGCATGCATTAAATACTATAATGCAGCATGCACTATCGATGCAGAAGCAGCTAGACTCACCAAGTTAATTTACAAATGCATGCACAAACACTCGCTAGTCACACGGTCCATCAGTGTGAATATCAATATACAGAGTCACAAGTCCCCAATTATCAAGATCTAACTGGCTGCTATATTTGGAAAGTGGGAACTGCGACAAGGAATCTGAATATTTCTGCAACAAATTTTGCAGTCTGCTCCTCAGCAGCATTGCTCTGCATTGATGACACATCTGTATAAGAGCCTCTTGTGTTCACGGCAGCCTACCAGAGGAAAATGCTGAGTTACATATCTGTCTCTCATTTGTACTTGTTCCCTCTCTCTCTCTCTCTTTCCCTTCCTCTCAGCATCTGACTCACTCCTATGTGTGAATGTGAATGATATTCGCTTGCACGTTAATCTGCCCTGGATATTAATTACAGTCTCCATTAACATTTAATAAATACTTCCCAGGTGGGCTTGCTGCTGAGTGAACTGAGAGCCTTATCAAATATTAGGCCTTTAATTGGCCTTTCACTCCAATGAATGGCTTTTTAATTAGCGTGCAGTTATCATCCCTCCGCCAACCACAGGGCCAGGCTGATCAGCACAGGCAGATGTGCCAGTTTTGCTGAGCGAGGGCATCTTAATGACCTGAGGTAGGCCACTCGTTGCATAATACTCCATTCCTGTGGCCAAGAGAGGCATAGTGCAGTCTG
This sequence comes from Dascyllus trimaculatus, assembly GCA_024666655.1. Taxonomy (NCBI): domain Eukaryota; kingdom Metazoa; phylum Chordata; class Actinopteri; family Pomacentridae; genus Dascyllus; species Dascyllus trimaculatus. The sequence continues at coordinate 21,985,917 of CM045452.1, forward strand.
TGGATTATGAAGCCACAGCCAGACACTAAGTGATTGTCTGCTTATAGCATGGAGACCTATGGGGACTGGCTGGGTAAAGTTTTTCAATAAGACAGAGTAATATGGGGATGTGGGTCGAGTAAAAAGCACACACTTGTACGCCAAGACAAAAGTAATTGTATGCAGTCACAATCACACACATACACACATACATGAACCACACATACTTTAATCTAGTCACTATATGCTTCAAAGACAGGTATCAGGCGCACATACTGCATGTGCAATAAAACAGTTTTCTCTAATCATTGCTCCTGCTCCTGTTGGCCATTTTTTTTATATGTAAAACCCTCAAAATCTACAATCTGTTCTTGGTAAAAATGAATTTACACAGGATGATTACTGTAAATAAACCCTGTTTTAATGTACACATGGGCACTAGTGTTGTAAAACAGACCTAAATACAAGTAAATGTATGCTTTTATGACCACAGTGGGTATGATGGATTTCAGTTTCTGGAATGAATCCCAGCATGGATGAATAGCAGGGAACCATAGTGCACCGACTGGCAGCACTGAGCTAAGAAAATAGACAGACAGACATATACTCGCTATGACTGCAGTCCAGTCTACCTGACCTGCATGTATCTGCAACGTGGAAGAAAACCTGAGTGAGCATGTTGAGAATAAGAAAATACAGAAGGGTTGAGTTTAATTTAAGGCCCTTGTTCAAAAATCAATCCTCGCCATATACAGATGCATTCAAGAGTTTATGTAGTAGCAGGCACCTCTATGGTTAAGACGTACAGCATAACATTCACCTTTTGATTCCAGCTGTGACATGGTGTTCCTCTCTCTCTTCCCTGTCTACCTCAAAATGCTCCTTTTCAATGATATCTAATGCCAAAGAATGATATGAAAAACCAACCCAACGTAAGATTAGGGTCTTGTAATGCAGCTTTATTGGTTACTCAAGGGCACCATAACAAAATATTTCTGCAACAGCACTGACAAAATGCTAGCAATTAGCAACCTGATCAATAAATATCTGCATCAGCCATCAAAAATTGATGCTGCACAAGCACTAAAGGTGATATGGGAGTAATGGTGAATAAAATACTTCAACATATTTTATTAGAAAACATATAAAATTACACAGCACTCTTGTTTTTCCTACTTCATCCTTTTTTGGAAGGCTCTTAAGCAAAGCCTTTTTTCCCCTTAGTTCAATCAGTAAAGATACTTCCTCCCTCTGGGGATGTTGGGTGTGATGCAACACTCAAATGTGAATCACTGCCATATCCGGGCTACCACCAATTATTATACACACAGACACATACACACACAAAGAGGCGCAAATGCACATATTCACACCAATATTCAGTGAAAACACAGCGGGAGGGAGTGATGGCTGTCGAAAGCACTAAAAATCACAGAGACACAGAGACTACCTCAAAGCTTTGGATGTACGCACAATCACTTTCACAGAGACACACACTCACACATGCGTAAATCACTCAGAGTCATTAGTGTGTCTTCTGTTTCTTGGTGGTTTATTTAAACAGTGCAGGAAAGCATATGGGAGAAAAACACACCTTGCATATATCCAGTGGACTCTTGTGTTTTTTTATCACTGTCATAGATTTCACTGTTTTCTCAGCACTAATGGGGTTATTAGAATGTGGTGACTGCAACAGAAATGAGTGTCCGCAGGTAATAGTGGTAGTTTGGGGCTGACTGGAAAGAATGAAAGACGATTTGCTGCGTTGTCGTTTTTATGATGGCAAAAGTACAGGCATTGGATTTAATTTTGTCGCAATCAGTGCTGTTTCCCTGTATTGATCAGATCAGTGAAATTCACTTCATTCTTTTAGCTGGTAATGAACACCGAGGACAATTTACACCTTCAAAACTATTGCTCTTCACTTGATGAGGCAAGAGGAAAACAGTTCAATAATAAGTCCTTTCTATTATTTGGGTTTTTGTTTTTTTTTTCTGTCCAAATGTTTTTTATAGAAAATTTATAAGTGCTCTATCTACAAGTAACTTCCTTCACTGTTTTAATTGGAGCCCAAAAACCAATACCAGTTCTATTGAATATGTATATGTGGATAGTTTTTGTGTGTACTGTGCACAAAGTGTACGGTGTCTGTGTGCGCCGTGTAACTGCAAAAAAGGAATGTTATTTATTTTAGTTGTCTGTATCCATCCTCATCTCATTAATCATAAAGAAGGTAAATAGCTCGCAGGTAACTTCGGCTACATAAACACACTCCAACACAATACCACAATACTTTTATTTATGTTCACACTCTTAAAGGTAGCCAGCATGAATAGATAATGCAACCCGCAAGACTTCAGTGTTGTGTCATATTCCCAATACGATTGAACTTTGACTCGGGGTGAGCAGCGGTTCATTCTCCGAATATGATGATGGTGTACGATGGTGCAACTTCAGACGGGTCAGTCCCTTTTAAGTGCATATGCAAACCTCTCAGTACCAATCTTTAAACATTTATCAAGCTGCCAAAAGCAACTGCAAGTTGCCTGAACTGTACAAAAAAAATGAATTACAAACACATTATAGATACAGTAAACCTACAGTAAACAGTTTGAACTTAGAGGGCGCAATTCCATTCACAAGCACTCACAAGTTAAAGTCAATGGCAGGAAATCAAAGAGAAATGCTGACTTTGGAAGGGATGAGTTGTTAAAAGGAAGACGTCCTGGTTACCTGCAGGTTTTTTCAATCAGTAAAAAGAGTAGCAAGACATTCTGGCTACTTTACCCTGCAAGTTTAAACTACCCAACCCAGCCATTACTAATTAAATGCATTAGCAGATGACAGTTGATGTTCAGTCGCTGTGGATGATGGTGACCCACATCAGTCAGGTGTGATGTCCTCAGAAAACATTACAGTTTCAGTGTCCCAGAGTCCAGAGTCTCTCCAGTTCTTACACAGGTCGCTGAGTTTAAGACAGTTCTGACCAAACTCCAAAGCCCAGCAGAATGTGAGTCTCTCATGCCAGTGGGTTTCTTTTGGGAGCTCAGGACACCTGGCTCGCCTTCTTTTTGCCAGAGGGACTTTGTGTCGTCTCATGGCCAAAAACAGAGTAGCTGATGGGTTGAGGGAAGTCTGAGCTTTATGGCTCAGATCATACAAAAGCTATGCTCAAATGAACAGCTGAGTGCAGGGGCCGGCCAAAAGCGTCCAGGTACTTTAGAATGATAAGAGCTCCCTCTAGAGGTCGGCTCACACTGCCGTAGACACACACTAATCTCCCCTCTTGCACTTTGCTCCTTTTTCTTTGATGTGATGATGCAGGTTTCCACACATCCACAGATTTGACTTGATGAATCTCGTGAATAGAGTCTCCACAGAACACTGATGTCACCAGATTACAGCAAGTCTTAAATGCTGACACCAGCTGGCACCTGCCTCTCCCAGTGACTTCAGCTGTGGTGAGCTCATGCAGTAAAAGCATTGTTTTGTGCCGTGGCTCCCTTTTGCTCCTTTGAACTCCTCAACTCTGTCCTCCATTTTTGAATCTCGCCTTTGACCTCCTCCTGCAAACACTGCCTTTTTGCTCAGCATTCTGCTTACATCACTCACACATACAGCCTCTGTTTCTCCGGCACTCATCCATTTTCTCCAGCAGCTCCTTCATGGCTTTAATGCAGTCTGAGAGTCGGTCTGCTCTGTCAGTCAGACTCACTGTCTTTTCCATTCATTATATTTAAAGGAAGGAAAATGCCTTTGTGTTGGCCATTTCTTTAGCACTGCTCTGAGTAGGATTGCTGACGAGCACACAAACACACGCACTCAGACACGCACACACACAAGTAAATTATTTACACTTCTATCAGCATTAATGGACCCATCAATTTAATGACAGGCTCAATCTATAAGTCCTCCGCAAACAATCTTCCTTCCATAATGAACAACAGTTTCATATATATTTGATCTTGGAGAATGCATATGACATGATAAATGATAATGGATGGTCATCTTGCTGTTAAACCACTATATCATCCATCTTCCTCCAAAAGTAAGGATAATAATACTTCAGGTAGCATTACTTAAAAAGGTCTGAGTTGAGCCATGGAGGAATTCTTCTTTCATGATACTAAAACCAGCTTCTTTGTGCTGGAAACGGAAGGTTTCCACCTACAGTGTGTGTTCACTCAGCTGTGAATAGCAGCCTCCCTTTGCCCTCTCTTTCTTTCTCTCTCTTCCCCAGTGTCTGTCTCTTTAGCAGCGCTACTCTCTTCCTCCCTCTCTCTCTGTTTGGATGCCCTGCTGCCATGCTCTTTCCTCCCTCACTCTGGTCTTTCATATATAATGCATGTTAAACAAACAGACACGTCAGAGTCACTCAAATGCATGACTGTCCCCTCGCTGCTGCTCCATCCACCTCAGGAGCGGGGAGGGTCACGTCTCAAAGGCCTCTATGTGCCGGCGAGGCCCAGCTGAAGTACAGTCAGCCGCATCAAATACAAACTGTACATTCTGCAGGGGGGAAAAATCAATTTTTAGTGCTTTACCGCAGTCTATTTATACAAAAATCTTTAAGGTGAAACCTATTTCATCACATGAAGTCATACAAGTGGTGAGTGGAGCTTTAGTGCACAATCACTACAAATGTGGGCTCACGTCTGAAGCTATTTGTGAAATCAGTGACTACTTAAGAGAGAAACGTCTCCTTTATCGTGTTTTTGTGCATGTTTGTGTCTTTGTATAAACATGAAAGCCCTAACTTGTTTATTGTCAAAATGCATACAAAGCAATATCTGATCCACACAAAAGTAGACCCCACTCCGTTTTGTCCCTTGCGGTTCAGAGTGCTAAAGACTGCCAGCAAGAGCAATTTCCCTCGTCAGTTACTTTACATGTAAATCTAATTTCTCTGTTAAGGCATGAAGGGAATAAGCTGCTGCGCTGGCTCACTCTTGAGTTGTACACATGCATAAATAAACACACACACATACACACTCTGATCTACAAAATCCCAATTTTCCAGGTGCAGAGGTCTGTAGAATAGAGCTAGAGCCTCTCGTACAGAAACTGCATTATTCTCCATCAGCAGTGTGGAGAGTCTGAGCTATTATACCATCCACCACTAGCGTGCACATACAAGTGGAGTTTACCACTTGACAGAGAGCGCGATGGGGCCTGAAAAGCACAAGGGTATGAGTGGGATCATGCTTGATCAGCGGCAAAGTAAGTTCATTGTCATTTTCCATACAGAATATGCTCCACTTGTGCTGCAGTAATATAATGCAAAATAACTAACGGCACACTTCACAAGTGCATTATACAGCATTTGGAGTTGAAAGCTCCCAGGATGTCAACATGTGCATATTTTCTTACATCAATACATCACTGCGTTTTAGCTTGGCGTAAATCCTCAGCAGTGTATCTTCTCAAGATCAAGACTGAATATAATTCAAATTTATAGCATAATAAGGTTATTAGAAGAACACCAAGGTGGATGAATTATGCATTCTTTTCTCATGCAGCAGTCTCACCTGGGTGGTAAGAATAAATAACAGGAATAAATGATGATTCGCTCGACTCTCTCCACCCACTGTAGGCAAGAGAAAACTGGATTTATTCAGACAGCTAATACACACAGTGACTCAGAGTGTACACTGTGTGTGGATGAAACGGGCTCGAGAGGCTTTTCCTCTCACACAAACCAAATATCTGTCCAGGAATAAGATATTGATTTGTCATTTCCCCGAGCTGAAGCTTAGTAAACAAGCTAAGCAGGCGTGTGACCGGCGGTTCCTGATAATTGTCGTCCAGTAACAGTTGGAGGCCTTTCCTCTGAAACGCACTAGCCTAAAATGTACTGTAGAGCTTAAATTATTCATGCTGCCTGGCATGTACCTGTAAATACACACACATTAGATAAAGACACAAGTATCTCCTCTTTGGCTTTCACGCAGTGAGTCTCTTCTGCTCAACCAAAAACAATCAAATATTTATTCATATGTTTACAGCATTCTATTTCCACAGTATGAACAACAACAGATTTCACAGCGTAAATATGAATGTTTGAGCTTCTTGTTCTGGGGAACAAGTGCCCAGGCAGAGACACCGTTTAGTTTACAGTTTAGCAAACTCATCGGATATGAGCAGCAGTGAATGTTTGTTTCCTGGTTGAAGAACATGAGATCAGTGCAGACACACAGAATTATACAATTATTCTCTTTTTTCTCTTGTTCTGTCATGTTTTCGTATTGTGTTATTTCTACAGTATGCTGTATTGTACTATATTTATCCTGAGTACTGTTACTTCCTAATATTGTACTGTTAAAATGGATGACCTGTCATTGATTAGACCCCTAAAAATCCATGTCTATCCATTTTCTTCCACTATCTGGGGTCGGGTTGCAGGGGCAGCAGGCTAAACAGGTCATTCCAAATGTCCTGGTCCCCAGTAGTGCTTTCCAGCTCCTACTGGGTGATCCCAAGATTTCCCAGATCAGATGAGATATGTAATTCCTCCACCAAGCTCCAGGTCTACCCCGTGGTCACCTCCCGGTTAGATATGCCCAGCAAACCTCCAAAGGAAGACACCCAGAAGGCAATCTATTCAGAGGCCCAAATTACGTCAGCTGGCTCTTTTCAACATGGACAAGCAACAATTCTACTCCGAGCTCCCTCAGGATGTTTGAGCTTTCCAAGGCTGAGCCCAGGAAACATAGATGAGGAGACGAAGTTCAGCCCCTTGTATCTGTCACTTCAGTCTTATGGCCACTACCTGGAGCTCATGACCAGGTTTGAAACATAGATCAACTGGTAAATTATAAGTTTTGCCCTCTGGCTCAGCTCCCTCTTCACCACAACAGTCTGGTACAAGACCTGCATCAGTGTTGATGCTACACCGATCTGTCTGTCCATCTTATGCTGCATTTTCCCAACACACCTAAAGAAGATTGCAAGATAGTTAAAATCTTTTCCTTGGGACAGGAACTCACCCCCGATTCAGAGAGAGCAATCCACGGGTTTCCAGCAGATAACCATGGCTTTAGACTTGAAGGTTCTGACTCACTCATCCTGGCTACTTCCCTCCCACAGCCTGATGAAGCCAGCAGAGCCAATGTGAATATCACAAGGAGAATCAGAGACAAGGGACTCCCATAGCAAAGTCCAACTGGCTTTGGTTTTACAAAGACTGGATGACTCCAAACAACTGCCCCAGTACCCCTTGTGCACACAGTATCCCTCACAGGGCCTTCTACAACCACACAAAACACATTTGGACTGGAAGGTACAACTCCCACAACCCCCTCAGCAACTCCACAAGGATAAAAAGCTGGTCCACTGTTCCACGGCCAGAACAGAATCCACATTGCTCCTCCTGAATTTAAGGTTCGACAAGTGTCCTTTACTGCACTGTGGAATCAACTGTCCATCTGTGTATAAAAGTTATGTATTGAGAGGTTTGCTTTTTCCATGAAAATAATCCTTTTTTGTGGTGAAATGTCTTAGATGTAAGTCAGCACCGTTGCCTCCTCTAGAATCTACACATCTATCAAGGTCCCACATCTGTTTTTAATGAATATATTACATTATACTACACTTTTCTTTTTTATTGCAAAATCTCTTTATCCTTAGTCGCTCTCTGTGGTGCTATAACCTCAATTTCACACTAGAGTCTTGTCTTGTCTTTTTTATTATTGTTATATTCCTTTAAATGTGTTTTTATTTGCTCTGACATTGTTATTTTTTCATAAATAAAAGATCTTTCAGCAGTCTTGAGTGTAATGTGTAAACTGTTCCAGCAGATGCCACCAAACCCTCACAGCAGAGGCGGCTGACTGCAGTTAAATCCTCCAACCACTGGATGGAGGTAAACAGAAATTAAAACAAAGAAGTAGGCAAAGAAGAAAAAGCCGCCAGAAGAAAAAAAAAACGAAAGCCTGATGATCCAGACCGACAGAGGAGCTGTTTTCTGTTTGCCTGCGAAAAGCTACTGTAGTTCTTCTTTTCCTCCCTCTCTTACAGTAAATGGTAAGAGAATAATACAGATACATTTTTACTTTATGTTGTATTTGGTGTGAGAGATCGAGCCTGTACGTCGCAGCTGGAAGTGCAAAAATTCAAAGGAAACAAGGAAGTCAGAACATCAAGGGGCTGAGACAGAGTTGTCTTTGTGTAACCAAAAGAAAAAATATTATGTACATGTGTGTTTTTATGTTTTGAAACAAGTCAAATAATAAATATATGCACATCGTGTTTAGGCTATTTTATATTTGGGGGGGATTTTTTCCCCATTTTATCGATGGCGGGAGAAAGACAGGGGGAAAGGGGATATTAGAGTAGAGAAAGACGTGCAGCAAAGGGTCAGGAGCCGGACTCGAACTCACGACCGCTGCTTACGACCTGCGCCCACATGGTAACGCCTTAACTCATCAAGCTATCTAGCGGCCCGCACATCCTCTTTTAAACTATTTTTTCCTGCTAATACTTCAAGCATTAGCCCATTGTAGCACTTAAGTGTAACAAACTTACAAAACAAACCTTGTTGACTTGATCCAGAGTAATAATAAACACCAGCAGGTATGTTTTTGAACTTATATAGTAATGTACACTGAACAAAAACACACAAATATAAGCACAGTTAAACATCTTACCGCTTTGCATCGTCCATTTTTAAAGCCACTAGGTGGAGCTGTCATAGACAAACAGTAACTTGCAGCATTATTATAGTCCTGAAATCCCACATAACGCAGCCACATTCCTGCATCGTAATTTTTATATATTTCACCAGAGTGCCTGCCAATAGAATTCATGTTTTTGACACCCTATGACATACTACATGAAAATTAAAGTGTAAGAATGGCTTCAAAATTTAAGTCCTACTAGAAGAAGAAACCTTTATTTGTCTCGGATGTATTTTTACAGCATTGTGAAATGCTGTTTTTGCATATCCCAGTTGAGGTCAAAGCGCAGGGTCAGCTTTGGTACAGTCCCCCTAGAGCAGGTAAGGGCCTTGCTCAAGGGCCAAACAAATGGCTGGATTGGGGCTTGATCCTCTGATCTGTTATCCAGAGACTTACCTGCTGCACCACTGCTGCTTTAGTAACCGCTTTAATAATCTTGTGGCATATTTCCTATTGTTCATTCTGTGGACCACTGGGGAGACTTGGTACAGTCTCCTGTGAGAATATTGCATCTCTACGGCCTCCCAGGAATATGTCTCAGTGGTGAAGAACTGAGCAGATACTGTGCTGGGCGCTGAATTGAATCAGAATCAGAAATACCTTATTGACCCCCGAGGGAAAATTGTTTCACGTTACAGTTGCTTCCAATCAAGTCTTAGAAATTTAAGCAGTAGGGAAAAAAACACAAGATAAATATAAGTAGAAAAATATGTTCTTAAAATGTAAAATATAAGCATAATAATTGTCATGTTACTTCAGTAGAGTATGCTGGATAATTTATAACACATTTGTGTGTTCTAAAAGAAAATAATGACTTAAACTCATCAGCTGTGTTTTAAGTCATATCACAACCTCTATTTAAATCTAAGTCACAGTGGCCCAAATTCCCCATGCAGTGAGTTTATTTAACAAATTTGTCATTTGATACATTTATAGGCTAAAAACCAAACTGTAAACTCTAACAACATATTAAATGTATGCTTTGATAATATTTGATTTGTGCATTAGAAGAATTCATCCTCATTTTTTTTTTCAGAAGGTGATTTAAGTGACCTCCAGTCATGGCTGAAGAACCCGCAGCAGAAATACTCAGAAGCCAGAAGACAAAGCTAATAGAAATCCTAAGTAGCGATGCTGAATGGGTGCTGCAGCATGCAGAAACTCGCGGACTGCTGTCTCGTCGTGGCTACGAGCAGGTGAGATCTTGCCGTGTTCCAAGTGAAAAGGTGACAGACCTTTTGGATCACATCATTCAGAGAGGCCCTGAAGCAGCTCAAGGACTCCTGGAACTGCTGAGGGACCAGGCTCTGCAAGAAACCTTCCCAATGCTGTCTTTCATTAATGATCCACAGGTCAACTCACTGTCTTCAGGTAGAACAAAGTTTTCTCAGTATTTTCAGCAATGTCATTATTAAATGCTGGTAGACTTTTGTCTTAAGTATAAGCGTTTTCTTTGTTTTTACAATTAAAAATAGAAACATCAAGAAAGAGAAAACAGGACACTGAACTAAAAGATATAATCCCGGCCAAAAACATCTGCAAAAACGGTGAGTTAAACTCTGCTGAAATTCATTCCACTGACAACACAGTAAGGCCATCACCTACATTATCTGCCTCTGTTGTTTTTGTGCAGCATCCAGCTTAGTGACGGAGAAGCAGCTGATGTCTGTGGCTCGTGCTATCGGCAAATCTTGGCGGGAGATTGGCAGACTGGCTCTCGACATCAAGTCTGTGAAGCTGGAGCAGATCGAAGCGGATTATTCGCTGCATGTGGAGCGAGTCTTCGCCATGCTGCGCTACTGGCAGACCTGCCAGAGGGACAAAGCCACTGCTGCTCACCTGCACTCGCTCCTCAGTCAGGACGACTGGGCACTGCCACCTGAGAGCATCGACTTTCTGTTGGAGACTGAATGAGGCCTTCGCTGTCTGATACCTTCTGAGACTTAAATGTTTTTTTTAAGATTTTTATGATTAGTGTTTTTCTCATCATAAAGACTGTTGTTTTATATCAGGAAAGAAACAGCACTAAGATTTTACTACCTGATAAAATTACCCCACAGTGGGGTAACATTTACACCACTGAGTGAGAGACCTTTGTTCACCTTAACTTTTATATAATGGTGCAGCTGTCAGAAAAAAGTAAATGATTTATTTCATTGCATTTCTTTTTAAGAGGTGTTTGCAGTTAAGAGTGATTGTAGTATTCATTTTATTCTCATTTTAGATATTAGATAAACAACTAAGCTATGCTCAGTTCATTTTAGTGTGCATTTAAAGAGGTGAATAAAATCACATTTCTCTCTTATGTTTTGTTTATTGTTTTACTCAACTCATCATTTAATACAGGTTGAGTTTGTGGCGGGGGAAAAAAAGCAATTTCCTTTGAAGGATGATTAGGAGTCACAACATTTGGATGTTCCTTGGATGATAAAATAAATTGTACCTCACGTTACAGTATGTTAAGCGTCTGTTGAAATAGCATTGTCATGTAAATGTGAATTATTTCATTGTATCAAAGGAGTTTTGTTCTCTGAAAATTCCCTCTTACAAGTTAATTTGATACTCTTGGTTGTGAACTGATGAAAGTCATTTAATGAAATGCACAATATCTTGTTTTATTCATGAGAGATTCACACATGACTTTTTTTAAACTAATTGACTCCTTTTGTTAGTGACAGAAACTCGTAAATCACAAGTTACTGTATATCTACTATTGTCTCCGAGAACATTAGATAACTTATTCTGGGACAAAGGTTGGCCCCCTCCCACTCCTGCAATCCCTCACTTTTACTTTGAAACCATTTCCTGCAGTCTGGCTGTCAGCAGAGCCGAAGAAAACAGCAGACTCTCCAGCTTTTTTAAACGTGACTATGGCAGACAAATTTCTACTCTCATGTAAGTTCAGTCTGCTATATGTGTCTATTTTTTTTGCATCTCAGTAATTTTGCAAGCACTTGTTCATGTGTTTAACTGTTATTAAAACAGCAGGCGAGCGCGATCTGGAACCGACCAATCTGCGTGACCTGAATGAGCCTCTCATTGACCATGCAGAGGGGCAGCTCTTCTTGACTGAAGCCTTCAAAATAATTGTGGAGGAGGTGCTCTGCAAAGGCACAGATGTCAAACAGAAGGTCTCTTTTGAATCATAAAAAGGCTCAGATTACAGTGGGTACTCTGAGCAAAACAGGAAAAAAAATTGTATGTTTTCTTTGTGCAGGTTTGCGAGTGGAAAGAGCCCGAGGAGTTGGCTCAGTTGCTGGATCTGGAGCTGAGAGAGAAAGGGGAGACGCAACATAAGCTCCTGCAGAGAGTCAGAGATGTGGCCAAGTACAGCGTTAAGACAAGTAAGACTGGCACAACCAGCCAACCCAGTTAAACAGACTGACTCTTATTCCCCCTTGATAAGACTTTCTTTTTGTTAATTTCAGGCCACCCGCGTTTTTTTAATCAGCAGTTTGCCGGGGTGGACTATCATTCCTTGGCTGGGCGATTCCTCACCGAGACTCTCAACACTAACCTGTGAGAAACAACATGAAAATGAAACAGTGTTTAAAAAAGAACCTTTAAAAATTAAAGGCAAAAAACAGATATGTCTGTGTTAGGCAGTGATTAAAGAAATCTTCAGATCTTTTATTTAGTAGAAACTGTAGTAATACTTTGTTAAAGATCAGGACTGAAGGGGGGTAAAAGTAAAGAAATCATTGAATTGAGTCAGATAGTATCAGAGATATTTCCTATAACTACTGGCCTCTTTTTAGAGTGTTGTATTATTATAAATTTATATTATTTTAGCATCATATTTGATACATATGCACAGAAAGACAATGCTGATGGTCAAGGTGGAGGTAATTTTAGGTGTTTTAAATACTATTGGGTATTCTCATCTAAGGCAATGCATCAATTACTGTATAGATTAATAAATCAGAATCTGGAAATTAACAAGCCACCACAGATGTTCAATAACGTAGTGGAGTTAAAGTACAAAATAGCAGAAAATTAAAACATTCAAGAAAATATGCACGTATCTTAAAATTATGCAAAGTTACATGCATTCAACTTGGGTAATTTTTGTATGTGTAAGTAAGCAGCTAAAGTTTTTCTTTATTCTTATAACATCTTTCTATATCAGATGTCACAAAGTGCTTCACAATGAAAGATAAAAGAAAGACACTCCAAATAGAGCTGCAGTATATACAGCACTCTGTGAATTACGTCCTACAAAATAATCATTTTGTGCGTCAACTGCAGCTTCACCTATGAAGTCGCTCCTGTCTTTGTGCTGATGGAGTCTGAGGTTCTGAGAGGGCTGCGTCAGCTGGTGGGATGGACAGAAGGTGACGGTATTTTCTGCCCCGGGGGTTCTACTTCTAACATTTATGCCATGAACCTCGCACGCTACCGACTGTTCCCAGAGGTCAAGAGCCAGGGGCTGTATGGTCTCCCACGACTTGCCATCTTCACATCTCCAGAGGTCAGAATGGCTGCAGCACTGCATGTCTGGTTACATTACTGAGTTATGAGAGGTGGTCAGTGAAGATGTTAGATACGTGTGACTCAAAGATGCATCCTTGTGTTTTTCCAGAGCCATTACTCTGTGAAGAAAGGGGCTGCTCTTTTGGGCATTGGGACAGACAATGTGATCTTGGCAAAAGTGGATGATGGGTAATTGATTGTTTATTATAAGAGCTGAAACTATTGATTAATAAACCATAGACCACTGAAATCAATCAAAAATGCCAGAATTATGTGGTTCTACTATTTTATGTATATTTTATGTCATGGTAAAATTGAATACCTTTGGGTTTTGAACTGTTGATCGGATAAAACACAATTTGGAAATGCCACCTTGAGCTCTGCTGACATGTATTTTTCCCCTATTTTCTGTTATTTCTGTTATCTTATAGACTTATCCATCATTGATGGTTATTTTCTTATTCTAATGCTTGCTAGTTACAACCTCATTCCATATTGCTTTTGGGATTCCATAGAATCAAAAGACCTTTTCAGTCATGGGATATGCAGCATCACTGCTCCATCAATCTGTTAAAGTGATGACATTCTATCATTCAGACATAGATCACTTTTTCATTAATGCCCCTCGTGGCTTGATTCAGACTAATCCCTGACAGTGACAGAGACAGCCATGCGTGATATTTGTCATACACATGATATTAAACTGTACATCTAAATGCTACTTTACCAACAGTAAAATAACAACATCCAAATAGCTGCGATGGAGCTCATTACTTGACCCAAGGACAGTCACTGTGTAACAAATGATTTAACTGCAGCTTTTAAAGTGAATCAGGCTTTCTGAAGTGAAGAAAATCAGCACACACTGTAAGTAATTAATGAAGTTACTTCTATTTTCCTCACATGGATCCTGCTGCTGTGTGATGCTGCTGGAAGCCTATTTAATACATTTAGAGGAAATACTCCTACAAACAGCTGGAAGCAACAAACTAAACTCAAGCTGCTGTTGATATTTTGTTAAAACCTGGATTACATTTATTATTGGTAAGTGTCATGAATCTGGCCTGCTCTGACTTCATTAAAGTTGTATTGTTGTGGAAATTTTCGGTTCATAACAGATATGAAATTGTAGATTCAGATTCAGAAACTTTATTTATCCCATATGGGCAATTCAGTTGGCAGCTCCCAGTTCACAAAAGAAAACAAAAAACAAAAACAAAAACAAAACAACAATCATTCAATAGACAATCATCTATTGAAGTGCAAAGTGAAGGAGAAAGATGGCTCGTGATTTCAACATGCACACTGTCTGGTGCTATCTACGATGTTACTGGACCAATATTGTTGCTATAATGAAAAAGCCTTCCCAAAATTGCTTCACACAACTCAAAGTTTGTCGCTTTTGCAGGACCAGGTTGCACATTCAGACAGAAAGCCAACATATTCAGATGCTGACAGATTAACGGAAAAGAATGCATGTCTGAAAGGGGCTAACATGATACCTTATTCTCATGTTTTTGCCTTTGCTTTGCTTCTCATGTGCTGCAGAGGCCGTATGATTCCAGAGGACCTGGATGAAAAAATAGAGCTCTCCAAATCTCAGGTAACCTCACTGATGTTTAGTATGACCATGTGTTTAATTATCCATTAATCAAGCACATTTCGTTTATCTTGTAAACCTGAAAACACAAAGTGAAAGGAAACGTTGGTCACTTTGGTTTGTTTCTATCAGGGTGCAGTACCATTCCTGGTAAGCTGCACATCAGGGACCACAGTACAGGGAGCTTTTGACCCACTGGATCGCATTGCTGATATTTGTGACAAACACAAGCTGTGGATGCACGTTGACGTGAGTTCTGATGATTAATCTATGTTGACAAGTCTTGGTTTAGTGACGCTCATGGTGTATTTGTTAAAAGTTAAAAACATGCAGTGTTTTGACAGTTTTGTCATTTGTTTCAGGCTGCCTGGGGCGGGAGTGTGCTCTTTTCCAAGCAACACAGACATCTGATGAAAGGCGTTGACAGGTATTAATATGCATACCAGAAAGATTTAGCCTGTACATGAGTAGAGCTACAAAGTTGGGCAGATGAGCTACACTCTGTGTGTGTGTGTGTGTTTTTCTGTGATTAAAAAGAGCAAATTCCGTAGCCTGGAATCCACACAAGATGCTGGTGGCTGGCCTGCAGTGTTCTGCCTTGCTGCTAAAGGACACAACGGTTTGGCTTCACAGTTTAAAACTACAGAATTAAAACTTGAAGTGTTTTTTAATAAAACAGGTTCGTAGTCTTGTTTTTTTCTTTGACAGTCCTCTTGTGTTCCTCAGAACTTGTTGAAGCGCTGCCACAGTGCCAATGCAACATACCTCTTCCAGCAAGACAAGTTCTACGATGTGAATCTGGACATTGGAGATAAGTCCGTGCAGTGCAGTCGCAAGGTGGATTGTCTGAAGCTGTGGTTGATGTGGAAAGCTGTCGGCTCCGCTGGCTTGGCAGAGCGTGTAGACAAAGCTTTTGTCCATGTCAGGTAAATAAGACATTCAGCTGTGGCACATGTCAAGTAGTAAAGTCAAACTTATCTCATCCTTAGAGGGCATCATTTAGAAACACTTCTTTTTATATTTAATGTAAGCCAGACTAATTCAATGCTTGTCAGTGACTTAGCAGTTTGCATATTAATAAAAAAGTAAGAAATTTTGAGTTTCTGAAGCTAATACCTGAGTTCTGTCCCTGACCAACAGGATGTGGAAACTTGTTCTTGCAGGTATCTGGTGGAGCAGATGAAGAGAAGAGAAGGGTTCCATCTTTTGGGTGAAGTAAGTTAAAATCTAAAGCATGAAGCAAATGTGTTTTCCCCCCACAAAATTTTAACTATGACATATTTGTATTTGCATCCACTGATAGCCTGAGTTTGTGAACATATGCTTTTGGTTCATACCACCAAGTCTGAGAGGGAAGGAAGGAAATGCAGATTATCAGGACCGACTGTCAAAGGTAAGTTTCTATATTATGTCCAGGGACAAAGTAAAGAATAAAGTCCCCATATTTAAGGTTTTTAATTCCTTCTTGCTGTTCCACAAATGCACTCAGATTCAGCTTGTTACAAAACACAGAGGCTTCCATATTCTGAATCGTACAGTTAACTCAGTGTGTATGTTTTTATTTCTATTGTTTAAAGGTAGCTCCAACCATCAAGGAACGCATGGTGAAACAAGGTACGATGATGGTGGGCTACCAACCTCTGGGAAACAAAGTCAACTTTTTCCGTGTGATTGCATTTTCTCCCCTCGTTTCCCAGAAAGACCTGGACTTCTTCCTCAGTGAAATTGAAAGGCTAGGAAATGATCTGTGACTTAAACACAGCTTTTCAGATGGAATCACCTTGTTCATCTAGAATTTAAGGTTGTGTGCAAAGCCAGGCATTGGAAATTCACAAATTATAACAAACAAGCAAGCCTCACTGTACCAATTTAGATAATTTGCTGGATTCAAACAGCTCCACAATGTACCAAGGGATAAAATTAATAAATAAATAAAAATATAGAGAGGCAGTTCATGATAAATGTCAGTTGAGGAGATTTTAAACATTTTCAAGAATGAAAAAATTGTAAATAACTTGAATAACTTTTTTGTAAAGAGTGCCAGAAATTATAATCAAGTGTATGTCTGTGCAGGTCATTTTAGCTATGTGTTACATATATTTAACAGATATGCTGAAATATATAATCACAGAAGCTAAAATGTAATGATGTTAATTATTTACATGATTGAAAATCATACAAATAAAATATGCCAGTGATACAGGCATATGAGAAAAGTCTTTATTGTGACACACCCAGTGATGAGCAGGAGCTGTTGTCAGAAGGTGAATTATTTTTTTAAAGTTTAATCGCTGATATGGTTTACTGTAAAATGTTCATGTGATGATGTTGATGAAATCTAAACCCAATTCACAACTGGAATTTGTCACATTTTCCTAATTCATTGTAAGGTTTGTAGGCCAGACAGCATACATTTGTTGAAACAGTCGCACTGGGAATCAAAGTTGATTTTTTTTTACAATTGTCCTGGGTTGATGAGGTAAGTAAATGTTTTTACTTTTATATTGTAACTGCACCTGAGGTCATGATCAATTGGAGAGGCAACATTGATTAAATTTGTGATGTCAGTGACAGATTTCTGTACAGAAAAAATCCAGCTCACAGTATGTTTACTAAAAACAAAAGGCATTTTCTCTAGTTTGTGGTGCAAAACATGTAGCACATGGGTACAAACCATCTTAAGTTGCCTTGATATAGATTAACTTATGATATTGTCCGCATAAATATGTATTATTATTATTATTAATACTATTATTATGGATTGTTTTGGCTGTACCTAACTGACACATTCCTACTGGCAACAACACCCCCTCACAGTTATGGCCGCCAATGTGGGTCAGTCCGCGTCAGTCACGTGTTTGGGCGCATGACCAATCAGGGCTCTCCCCGGGGAGTACTTCCGGTGGTGTTTCCTGTCAGTGTTTGTAAACTGAGAAAAAATTGGAAGTGCGACAAGAATTAATAATCTTCAGCACTCTGAAAATCGAAAGGTAAGCCGTCACATTCGCAACACGTTTTACTCGCGGCCCTGTAAGCGTTTTATAATCTGTTACCCAACTGTTTCGAGCCGCTGTGGCCGGTGAGGGAGGTGTTAGTTGAGGTCGGCGTTGAGCCCGAAAGCCCTGCCTGGCTGTTGTGTTGTCTGGGGCGGGGGGTGGGGGTTCAGTCGGACAAGAGTTGTACCAAAACCCAACTCCTGGCTAGCTAGCTGGTTTCTGTTTGCTCTTTCATTCGCCAGAGACTCTCAGCACGTTTCACACTTTTGCATGCATTCTAAAATACAGCAAATTGGCTTTCCAGGTTCATATGGTCCCAGTGGATTATTAAAGCTCTCTTGTCCATGGATTTTCTCTTTTCCAATAAGGTATCAAACGCTTGAAGGATACGTTGCTAGCTAACTTTAGCCCAGCAATGCACGGATCATGCTCGTTTAAAAACAAATGATTTTCGAACCAACCATTTTGGAATTTAAGATTGGATGAACACTCGTTACTCAGCATTCACAAGTAACAGTATTTTTCTTTATTGTTTAAAGGCTGTATGCATTCAGCCCACTCGATGCTGCCGAAGTATTTCACTCATAACACAAGAATCATGCTGCTTCTTCTTGCATATTCCACATTATGCATGATGGTAATATGCTAATATGCCCTTCTATTGGTTTGTACCAAACCATTCGCTTTCCTTTAATGTGCCTCTTACCAAAAATAGGCATTTGCCCTTTTTTAGTTAGCCCTTTTTAATACCTCAGCATAAGACAATGTTCTTCTGTCACTGTGACTGTGATAACAAGTGTATTTATATGCACATTACTTCCCTGGTTTTGATCATGTTTTAAATATGATGTTTTCATGGATTACAGGAACTTGTTTTTTTCATATCCATGATTATAACAATATCCAGATTTATTTTTATGTGTATGCTGGAGTTCTGATACTTTAACATCTTAGCCTCTTATTCCTGTACTGGTTGAGTTATCTCAATAACTGATAATAAGCATAGTTTGGTTTCTGGCTGTTTAAGCTGTGCTGCATTTCTTAAACTTCTGCTAGGCTTTCTTTTTCAGCATGTTGGCCATCTTTGCATCATGTTTTTGCAACTACTATGTTACTGTAGTTATGGATGTACCTGCGAACATGTCAGAGAATTGTGCGAAACTTTGATGAAGTGTTTACATGCCATAGTATCAAGGTTTCTACCCCGGTAGCTCATATACCCAGGCTTTGAAAACCACCGTAAGGTGTTTACATGTGCAACATATAACCAGGATTCTTGTGCATGTAAATACACACAGTGATAAGAAGGAGCTGTGTACAGAAGGTGAAAAGATTTGAATGCAAGCATGGATTACTGGAAGATGTACGCCTGTTGACAGAAACAAAACAAGAGTTAGTCACATTTTTCTAATTCATTGTAAGTATGTAGGTCTGAGAACAAGTAGTTGTTGAACCAGTCACACAGAGAAAAATAAGTTATTGTTGCAGCGCAGTTGTTTGTTCTGTGTCTTTGACTGCTTCTGCGATTCACCCAGGTTCTCTGGTTTGTGCTACAGAACATGCAGCAGATGGATAAAAACCATCATACCTTGCCTTGATTTAGATTAACTTATACTATCGTCTGTATGAATTTCCTTTGAAATTTACTATCTCAGCTGTCAATTTAGAAAGTATCACACAATGTCTGTATTTCAGTTAAATTACAATAAAAATTAAAGTAGATATGGGTATGTTTTACAGTACACTTGCTGCTCTTACAGATGTCTTTTTGATTTTACTACTTCGCTTCATGTATGAAGCGTTTGTTCATTAATCATTACCTACACAGATGTGTTCTTACATGTTGTCTTCATATTTCCATCAGATTTACTTTTTCTTTTTTTTTCTTCTCTCTCACTGTTGTGTCATGTCTGTCAGCCATGTGAACCTGAGGGCTTTACCAAACCATTGGGGCTTTCTTACCTAAACAGTGCATATTAATGCTGCACCTAGATTCCTCGTCATATATCCAAATGCATCTATTTTCAGGCTTTGGCCCCTGATGATTTGAGTGGGTGTCTGTCACCCCTCATCCTGAGTGAAGCCCCCTGTGTCTCCCCAAACACGCACGCATTCAAACCACGGCGATGACACACCATTCCAACAATTCTGTTCGAGACCATATGAAATGGGTCAGTGAAAGTCTCTTCATCTCCAGAACCACCATCATGGTTTTAGTGCTTGCATTTATCTGTCAGTCCAACCCTACCTTCTTCCCCCCGACTCCTTGTCTCTTTGTAGAGTCCTGGAGTTTGCTCTTTATGCTCTAACATGTTGTTTATGTTGCCAGGCTGGGTTGCTGGGTTGCGAGGCAGTGCTGTCCAGCATGGCCCTGATGCAAGCCAACAACATCCCAGGCCAGAAGAAGATGATGTCATCCTTGGGTCAGGGGCACAGGGCCAGCCCTGACAGCCACCAAACACACTCGCAGCACAGCCACAACCACCATGGGCACCAACTTCACCATGGACAACCCCACCACAGCCACATGGGCCATCCTTCAGCGGGGAGCTGTCCGCCCCTGGTGAGAGAGACAGTGTTCACAGCTCCATTTTCACCACAAGAGCGGCTTTGTTTATTTTTGCAAGGAGAAGAACAAACGGATAAGATCACTCAGAAAGTCTGCTAATGTTGCAATTTCACAACTTTGCTTTCACAGATTAATTTAACTTGTTAACTGACAGACTGTTGCAGGAGAAGTCAACTTAACTAAATTTTAAACTCATAGGCTGGATGAAGTTAGCTTGCTGGGACTCAAAGGAAACATCAAAGTCTTTTTGCTTTGGAATTATATGATATCATTATATACAATTACTTACTTGAATTCTGCATCGAATTTATGAGCACAATATTAATCCAAATAATAATATAAGGCTTAATTAAAGCATCAAATGCAAGCACAGAACTAGCATGTACTACAAACCATTTATTACATCTGTTTGCTGGATTGCACTTTATATGCAAATATCTCTCTTTCACCTCCTTCAAAAGCTAATTCGAAAAGACGGGGATTATCACTCATCAAGGATGATTGATGTGAAGGACATACAGGCAAACCAGAATATGCAACCCAAGAAGAAACACAAAAAATCAGCATCATCCAACAAAGTTAAAGTGGAGGTGAGGATGGTTAAAAAGAAAACTTTGTTTAAAGTCAAAAGCTGATAAGGCACACTGTTGCTATTATGTTCAGTTTTATCTAATTGTGATCATTTTTATAGCATTTGCTTCCACAAATTGACATGGATGACGACAGCTCTTTGAAAGTCCAGAAGAACTTCATCTGTGATCACTGCTATGGAGCTTTCAGGAGCAGCTACCACCTCAAGCGACATATTCTTACACATACAGGTAAGGAATAACGGCTTACTTCTTCAGTTCTATATGACCACTGTCCAGCCAAGTGGACTTTGGCAAGGATTAACGTCTCCAAGGCTTCAATGTTGGTTGTGTATTGGTCTGAGTAACTTAAATGGGCTTTTTTAGCTATTAATGTTAAAAGAGAGAGATTTTAATAACAGATGTATAACAGTTTGCAAGAGTAACCAGTGAAATATGTACTAACTCCTGATAAATGATAATGGTTGGTCCAAACCTGTGGTTGTTTACAGGGGAAAAGCCATTTGCTTGTGACGCGTGCGATATGCGGTTTATTCAGCGTTACCACCTGGACAGACACAAGAGGGTGCACAGCGGAGAAAAGCCGTACCAGTGTGATCGCTGTCATCAGGTTTGTCAGCCATTATTTTCAACACAACTGATTAACAATCCATGCACTGTTTGGTTATTATTTATTAGTCAGGATTTTTTAGCATTAAACAAAACCAACTGTTTACTGTCTTGGCTGAAGCATGCATCTTTTTTGCCTTGGGTTCAGAATTTTTCACGGACGGACAGGCTGCTGAGACACAGACGACTTTGTACAGTTGGCATGAGCAAAGAGGACAACCAGTACTCCCAGGATGCATCTGGCCATCCAGCTTCCTGGAGCCCCTTACAGCCTTCAAACACCCGTCTGACTGTCTGACTCTCTGCTTCCTATAGAGACCCAACAGACAACAGCAGTCTGCAGCTCAGAAACGCCACACACTGGAATTATGACCTGAAAAGAGCCTAGCCCAAACAACCCAACTTTAGTTTGCTCTTGCCAGCTCATTTGTAGAGCTTGATAGTGGATTTTTGTGCTTTTTTTAACCTTCTGTTACATTCATAAAACAGGCAAAAGAGGATGGACTAGTTTACAATCTTGGACAACAGGACATGGTATTATGGCAATAACTGAACTGAAAAATGCACACATCTCCTTTATTCTGAAAGGTTGCTGGTGATTTTTGGTATTGCTGACTAGAGATTACAAGTATTTTTTGATGGCATGGACGGCCAGTGCATCATGCAGCAGCTCTCAAATTTTATTTTGACCTGCAATCAACCCCAGGTCAGCCTGTTACTACACATGGACATTTCACCGAAGGACACATACAACACCATGTAGCATTTTAGTGTTGAAGTCTGACTTGTTTTGTGTTTCTTATGCTACTAATCATGTAAAAGCTCCTGCTGGTAAGCAAAAGGTTACAGCAGACTTGTGGTGCGTGCTGGCTCAAGGACATAATTATTGATTTCTTAAATACTGTAGGTAAATTTGATGACACTGATTTGAAAGGCGGCCATTGCAGCGCAACATTCAAAAAAGTCATTGTTTTTTACTTCATAAACAAGATTGCCTTTTTTCCAACACATAAGTCTTAAATGGATTGTAATAATTTCTTATCTGCTATTCATCCTGCTGCTACAACAACATGTGCAACCCTGTTGGGGATGTATAAAAAATCAGCTGAAAAACACAAAAGGTTAACTAAATGCTCCTGAAATGTTAATTTTTCCACTAATCCTGGTATTAGTTAAGTTGTGTAGCGACTGTTGGCACACACATTCTCAGTTTTACCTTGTTTTAAAGGGGTTTGGTCCTGACTGTTGATACAGTGGAGGGCTGACAGGTTTTCTAGGAGCCCAGATTCTTTGAAGCTCTTGAACACAGAGCTTTTTCCTAATGTTAACTGGATGTAGGAATCACCTGTCTGTTGCAAGAATGAGGTGTTTCCTCAAGTGCTTTTGTGAAAAGACCCTCCATATTCACCTATTGTGTTTATGGTCTTTCCTCCTAGAAATCACAGTATTGTTTGTTTCCCTGTTTTCTGATCATAGATTCTTCTGACTGATTTTCATCTCTTCATAAGTGTTTTGGGCCAGTTATCTGAAATCCATAGGTTTACATGCAGGTTGCTGAGAGTTCATTTCTTTGTGAAATCTTGTCAGAAGACTGTTTCCAACTTACTGGATCAGCGCAGTACTTGGCCTAATTTTTTTTCACTGGAAGTATTTTAGAGTTTTCTTGATTCTGTTTATTCAGTGCTTAATTAAGAATTAGTTTTCCAGGAAAGAGGAAGACCAATTTGAATTGGCTCATCCACAGGTTTCAAGATGTCTTTGTCTGACTGAACGTGATCTGAATCCAGTGCCATGTCATTTCATCTCCAGTTTAACCCAGGGCATCTTCAGTGAAGATGGCTAATTGTACTTTGTGGAAAGGGAACTACAAGGTCTGCAAGGTCTTTTGTATAATGATAAATGTCAGCACACTAAGTCCGGGCCTGTACGTGGTTAAATCAGTTTGTAAACACTGGACTGAAGATGTTAGTTCAGCTGTAGAAGAACACATAAGTTTTAACAGTTATTTAGACTAAAATGTTTCTAAGTAGACATGTAGTTCGGCTCTGTGCTGTCAGACTTTTAGATTATGTGAGAGGAGTTTGGGGCCCATCACTGTCTCCTGTTTATGAAGTTAATATATATTTAAATTGTACTAGGGGTAGAAAATAGTGCGTATGGGACCTAAACTCCAAAAGCAAATCAAAGTTTTTACAAAGTTGTAATCCTTAGTCTGATCATTTGTTATGACAGCTGAAAAGGCCATGGTAAGTTATTGTTCAACTTGCTGTTAGGAGAAAAGTAAAACCTTCCACTCTTGCCCTTTTAGTATAGCAGCCATGATTAGTTAGGATGTCCCTTATTTTTTTAAATTGTGCATGTATTTGTTGGAAGATCTTGTATGCATTTTGTTTTGTTAAAAAGATTTTGTGAGACCCAATAATTTTGTGATGTCAGGAGTAAAGTGAAGTCAGTGTTGATTCAGTCACACTGTACTACATGGAGTTTTAAGGGCCCCAAGTCACAATAAAGGTGTTGATTTTTAAACCTTGGGTGTTGTTCATATGTCATAGAACAGGGTTTCTTCAGTGATTTTCAACAATTAAATGTTGTACTTTAGTTTTTTTGTAAATTTGTTTTTGGAACGTTTGATTGACTCCATATTCAGGGAACAATATTAAATGATTGAATTATTAGCACTGCAAATGTATTTAAAATAAGCAATACACCACTTGTGTCAGCAGGTGGCAGCCATGACCATGTGAGGGTGAATTGTAATGAAGATGGGAAAATCACAACGTTTTAGACTAGTTTGTTTTCAGAATGATCACGCAGTGCTTAGTGTCAAGATACCTAAATACCTACAGTGAACTATTGTGAAAGTAAACTGGACCAGAGAATTGTACCTCCGCATGCCAGAGTCCAGACTCGTACAACAATGTTCTTTTTTATGATTACAATATGAAGCTGAGGAAATGCAACCAGCAAGCACTTGTAGTCAATATGGTTCATTCTTCTTATCACCATCAGTTTGTAAATAAGCAAAACTTCAGATTGCAGATTGATATGGAGTTAGTTGGCAAACAAACACATCTGATGTTACATTCCCCTGGAAATTGCAAATAAATGTAATATATGTGTGTGTATATATATATATATATATATATATACACACACACACACACATATATATATATTATTTATCATTTTATAAATTCCTAAAAACTTGCTAAAATCTGCAGTGGAGGAATGTAAAATACACAGCAGTCAGTCTCAGAGATAATTTGTTTTGAATGTTTCTGTTAATAAATATTATTGTCAAAGTCGGCAATCAAGCAGACATAACCGTCTGTGTAGCCATAGCTGATACCCACATTGTTCAGAGAGGAGGAAAGAATTTCTTCAAGTACATTGCCCTGTAATTCTACCTTTGTGGGTATTGCCACATCAGTCGTACATTAGGAAGTCCAGATCATACCCTTTAGCACCTTCCTCTTTGCTATTGACCAGTTCTTTAATTACAGCATTAGGATAGGCAGGATGAGATCAGCCTGAAGGCTGCTGGGAGTGTGCGCTTTCCCCCATGGGAGACATCCCCTCCCTCTGCAGCCTGATTTACAGCACCCACAGGCCCCCGGCACTTAACAATGGACCTCCTTAAGTGAGGTAGATGGGGAGGAGATCAGTGAGGGGGGAGATAACACTCCATCTTCATGCACAAAGTGCTGAAATCATCCAGGTTCGAAATCATCTCTGCGAGACAGACTGATCATGGAGTCAGTCCAGAGGTAAAGTGTGGGAGTGCTGCCTCGTCCTTAGTCTGGCTCACTTTATCAGGGAGGAGAGCTCTCTCTAAGACTGATAGCCGGCTCTCTACATGCTCACCTCTCCTGTCAGGGGGATACAAAAAATAGGTCCTCCAAACAGAAATTTCCCCAACAACCAGTAAATCTCGGCTGACTGTGCATACTGTGGCTCTGTCAACATATGGGTGGTTCAGAGGTTTACAAAAACAAGTGCTTAGCAGCAGAAACGTTCTGTCTCCTACAAATGTTTGGTTGCCCCCTGATCAAACCCATCACAGGCTTACTGCAAATGATTGAAACCCTCCCAACAATAGCTCCTGCTATCTCCTTCTCCCCGAGGTGTGGGAGAGCCTTTTCATCTCAGGCTTTGATTAATAAAGGAATCTCTGGTTGGTTGAAAGCAGCGTTCTGCCCCCTCCGAACATCCATCATGTCTGTGACAGCCCACCTCTCTGTGTTAATTAGCAGTGATATTTAAGCTGTCTGAGGTGTTCCATGGCCGTCAGCATGGTGGTGCTGCTCATCATTAAAATTTCAATTCCTCTGTCCGGGTTACTCCCATTCTCCTCGACACCTCAGTGAACACGTCCTTAAACATTCACACTGAAGCACTGATCGAGCGTTCACTGCAGAAACGTAAAGCGGCAAATCGAAAAATTAAACAAATTATCAGTGAACACGTCTCTGTTGGTGCACTCTGTCTTTTTCATGCATTTTTATGTTAAACCAACTTTGTCAGGACAAATGTAAAAACATCAATTTGACTTATCACACTTGCTCAATAATCACTTGATATTACGCGAAAGAATTTGCCGTAAATCTAAAGTTCTCATCAAACAATGAGCAGAGAGAATGTGAACATATTACTTATTAATGATTACCAAATATTGTAATATTCTCAAATACTAGAGGCTATTATTCAGAGATAAATTATTGATGTGGCTGAATCTTGGTCTATGTTATAACCAAAAGGCATCACGCGCCAAAATTAGATTTTTAGTGGTGCGAAATTAAAACGTTAGCAAACGGCAGCCATTTTACACCAATCAGAAGATGAACAAAATGGTCTCCAAAGTGTACACAAACGTTGCATATAAACATTGTCTGCAGGGTTTCCAAAATCTTTGTAAATGTATAGAGTTTGCCAACGGGATGTCTGCCAGCCGCCTGCTTCACAAAACGCCTCTGATGGGAACGTTCGGTCATGTCATGCTTCAAAGTGTCCCATATTCTGATGTCTGCCACTACTTTTCTAATTAGTGTTACTCAACAAGATTAATTAGCCTCTGAATATCATTCCCAGTACTCAAAATAATAACACAGAGGAGAAAAGGAGCGAAAGCTATCACCCATCTGAGAGGTAACAAGGGAAAAGTTTGAATTTGGCCTACTTGCATTTTGAATCATGAATATTCATATGTAAAAATCAACCTCAAGTGATGTTGAATTTAGAAATTTCCTTTTTTATGTTTGGCTGAATGAAGAGAATACTGAAGGCTGGAAGGAAGACACAAAATAAGAAGTTTAAAGTAATGGATAAAAAAAAAACATTAGGCATAAGTGCAAACTTTTTGAATGTGATAAATTTGGCCAAAAGCTTCAGTTTCAGGGACCTGGTGATGCGCACTGTTGGCTTGAACAGTACAAAGTCATATTAATTGGTCAATGTTATGCTTTTCCTGCATTGAAAAACCAAATATCTGCTGTTATAAAATGTTATTTTGCAAAGGTTCCTAATATGTTGTATCACACAGGGCTGCCAATATAAACTGAAAAGCAAATGAGGGTAGAGATGCTGCTGATTTTAAAGAAATATTCAGCAAAATGTTCTGTTGCTACTTCAGAAATGTTATTGTGCTTACAAAGAGAAGAGGAGGCCCAGATGTTCCTGAGCACGAGGGCATCCTGTTCTACTATTTTCACCTTTGCTTGGGGTCGGCAGCATGCAGATATATTCACTAAGACTAAGTTTAGTCGTGCAGGACCTTGTTGCCAAGATTTATATGGCCTAAGAGACATCCACATTCTCCTTGACAGGATGGGTACCGATTGTGTAAGAAGCACTTTCTTACGGAGGTGCGTTTAGCCTCAGCAGATAGATTAACATGCCTTGGCCTCATGCCACCCTATTAATCTGCAGCTTGTTGGGACACGTTTGGACCGAGCTGTTTGAAAGCATCACCTCAGACTTCAATGGTTTGCTGCCTTCTAATCTCATAAGATTCTCTGAGTGGGAAAGTAAAACAGGCAACACACTTTTACTTTCATACAAACCGCTTTATAATCATTTATAGTGGGCACGGAGACACTGCTGTTAAAGTTTTATATAGTTTACAGTGACACACTGTTATCAACTCTAGTGTTATACAGGCTTTGTTGCTGACACCACGTGGTTGTTATTGCAAACAAATACACAACAGAGCTGAGCAAATTCACAGCTTTATTCACAGTTTCTCTTCAAAAAGATACTCAGATAAATCTCATTATTCAGCTGCTGAATGGATTCTCACACAAACCTCTGTATATCTGAACAGACTCACATGTAGGTGATTTGGTGAAACTGAACCTCCACTGTAGTCACTTCAATACATATTTTATACAGATTAAGCCACTTTTGCCCATGCTAGTGGCACAGCTGTAGTGATAGCAATGTCAGTCCATGTCTATGGTTCAGAAGAAATATTTCCACAGCATGAAATTTTACATTCATGCTCCATGGAGGACAAATCCTAAAGACTTCCTCTGACTTTTCTTCTAGCACAATCAGTCATCGGTCAACATCTGCTGGATGGATTGGCACAAAATTTGTTTCAGATATCCATGTTGCCCAGACACTACATCCTACTGAGTTTTGTGATCTCTAAACACTTCCTGTGATACTGCCTTCAGACGTTTGCTCTGAGTGAAATGTCTCAACAAAGGTTTGATGGATTGCCATGAAATCTGGTACAGGCGTTCATGTCCCCCTCATAATGAATTATACCAACTTTCGTAATACCCTGACAGTGCACGCTGACAATTAATTTAGCATTTACCTCAAAGGGCTGCTATGCTTTTAGCACCGTCTCACACACCTGCATGGTTACAGAATTTAGGCCTTGCTGATTATAATTAAAACATAATGAGAAGACCATGGTACAAACTTTGTTATCTCTTGTTTTAGAACATTACCATTCCCTTCATTATAAAGATCACATCTGGGCTTCAGAGATGATGGATGTTCGCTGCTCTGTGGAGAGACACAGTATACATTAGAAGTCTGTGCAAGATCACCTAAATTTCAAATGATTCAAAACTCTATCACCTCTCAATAAGTGCATGATTTTATTAATTGCATTATTTGAATAATAAAAAGCAAATTCTTTAGAGAGACTATATTAAGAATTCATGCCCCCAGGTAGGAAAACAGTGTAACAGATGTGAATGCGACAGTGATCACTAACACACAAGTTAGAAAATCTGTGATCATTGGGTGCACCTGAGTTTTCCAGTTAGTCTAATTGTGTGGGCATGTGTTGTAAAATGACCTGTGAGCGTCAGAGTTTCCTCAATTTGGACCTGTGGGCTGTGTCTATCTGCATACATTCACCAAGGCTTCACGAGAAAAAAAATGCCAGAGGAGACAAAAAAATTTGATTGTGAAACTTTGCAAAGACAGAATAGGATACAAGAACATCAGTGACCTGCTAAAAATATGTCAAAACACAGTTGCAGCTGTAATTTGGAGGTATAAAACGCGCTATAGTGCCACTCATCAGGATCAAATGGCCATACTCCTCAACTTACACCGTGGACAGTGCACAATTTGCAGAATCTGACTCTGAAAAACAAATGGATGAGGGTCTCAGACTTAGCACAAGGGTTATAAATGGAACACAGGGTTAATAATAATAATGCATTGGTCTTTATTGCATTTTTTTCTAGGCGCTCAAATACGCTTTACATTGCATTATTCATTCACTCCATACTTGATGGCGGTAAGCTATGTATGTAGCCACAGCTGCCCTGGGGTAGACTGACGGAGGCCAGGCTGCCAGTCTGTGCCATCAGCCCCTCCGACCACCTCCAGCCACTCACTCTCCCACTGCATTCACCCTGTGTTCCTGTGTTCCTACACAGCAGTGCTAAGGACGATGCACTGTTTGCTCTTCGAAACAAAACTGCAAGATTAAATTTTGCTTAGTAACATGAAAATAAGCATGAAGAACACTGGGAGCACATTCTTAGACCAGACAAAATCAAGATAAATTTGTTCTGATCAGAACAGGTCCAACGTGTTGGCTTGAACCTGGCCTGGACTACCACAGTGAATGCATAGTCCCAACAGTGATGCACAGAGGTGGGAGTGTGATGATACAGGGCTGCATTAGGACAAATAACTGTTTTGGAGATGACATTTATAGATGGCACCATGCATGTCTGTAGATATACCAAAATACTGGTCAACTCCCAGTCTGCATGAGTTTAGCGTAAGATAAATATTACAGCATGATAGCAAGTCAACGTATGCTGCCAAAATCGCACAAGAGTTTCTAAAGAAGAAAAAAAGTGACATCTGTGACCTGACCAAGTGTGTCACTTGACTTGAATCCAATAGAACATCTATGGAGTATTTGAAAGAGAATGACAGAGCAACACTACCCCTCCAGCAAATAGCAGCTGAAAAAGTACTCTTTGAACAATGGCAGAACATCTCTTTAGAAACTGGATATCTTCCATGCCAAGAATGACTGATCCTGTCATTTAGATGTAAAGGTGGAGATCCAGAATACCTGAGAAAAAAAACATTAGAATCTCAGTAATCAAGGACGTATTGATTTTAGCTGCATTGAGCTGTCTATGGGTCTGAATTTGTAATATATAAAATATAAACTGTTAGTTTTTAATTTTACATGTGAGCAAGTACTAGTTCAGGTGATAGAATTTTGAATCATTTGACATTTAAGTGATATTGCACAGGAGTGTGGTCTTCTGTCTTAGACTGATTATTTACTAGGGAAGCCGCAAAGCTAAAAAACACTCTTAGCTTCTCTAGTGTGAGTTTATCAGAAAATATCAGCTTTCTGCAAAGCTTATTCCATGGCCTCAAAACTGTAGATTAGGTTAAAAAATCCTCTTAAGTGATTTTACTGGTCACAATGATGAAGTAAAAATATTAAAAACTGCAGGAAAGGAAAGATAAAGGTTTGCCAATGGCATGACTCTTAAGAAAGACCTCACCATAATGGTTAACTCTGCATAGGTATATTTGTCTTAACCTCGACAAACAATCCATCACTCTTGTGAGTTCAGAGGGATCATGTCTCTTTAAGATGTAAAACCTGTTTTCTTTCTCTTACATGGCACATTGTCAGAGGGCACGCTGTGTAACCCCAAGTTATTAAGTTCAAGAGAAGGTCTTTTATGAAATTATGCAATCCCACTTGACAAGGCAAGTCCAGGGCTTTCCTCAGTCTCTTTATTGTCCAACAATTTTCCACTTGAACAGACAACCTCAAGTGTGAAGTGAAAGAGTAAAGAGAGGGATTTGATATCCAAGGGAAACGTGCACGAATTTGCCAGAGGTTGATCGACAGGGCAGGGGCAGCCATGCTATTTACCCTGAGATATTTCCATGGGTCAAGGCTGTTACAGGGCCACATTCTCTCTCTTCTTGATCTTGTCAAGATAGACTGTCAGACTGATAAAGAGATAGGCTGCAGATAGATGATGGTGTTGCACGAACACTGGGGCTGCAGTGAGCAGATATGGTAGTCAGACACCAAAGTGACTTTGACAGTTTGCTGCTGCTGATTATAATGATTTGCATTATAGTGATTTACTTATAGTGTTATTTAGGATCATCTGACCCCTGAGTCAACCAAACCCTGATGACCATAAAAAATGTGGAACAGGAGAAGAAAGAAAATACTTGAGAGGTAGAAAACTTGATATCAAAGGCAGAAAGATGTTAGATTCATGCAGACAGGCACAATCACACTACTTTCCCATTTTTCATCTCTTTGCAGAATAATCGGATCGCTCTTTGGCATTGCTATGATGTTTTGTGGTGTTTGGATGGACACCAAGCAGTTCTCTTTTTCATCCCATCACGCACTTCTCTGTTCTTCCTCTGTGCTCACAGGAAGGTCTCTTCTGCTCTCATGATGTAAGGACTATTATACTCCAGTGCCACCTCCCTTCAGGGATAAGATTTTACGATTGCAACCTGACACCGTTTCTGTGTCCTATAAGCCACAGAGCTGTAACTCACTTCAAAGGCAGGAGGCATCAAATCACAGTGCACCCATAAATTAACCTGTCAGGACTTGGCCAATGAGGAGGCAGCATTAAATCTCTGCTGTCACGCTGGCGGCCAATGGAAAGACGATGGCAGTAAATCTGTCAGGGCCGCTCTGTTAACGGTGTTGTGGTGTGGTTGGGGAATCCACGGGGAGGGAGGGGAGAAAGTGAGAAAGAGTAGATGACAGAGGGAGGAGGGAACAAACTGATGGTTTAGAGGTATGCCACAGAAAATGCTTTCCTTTACATTCTTTAGCCCCTGCTACAAAAATACACATGCTGTAGTAAAACAGAGCATGCAGAGGTTTTTGTTGTCGTGCAAAACAAGACTAAACATGAAATGAAAGAAAAGGAGAAACAGAGTGCGTGTTTCCCTGATGGATGCAGTGGCAGCTAAATAACACCAGCAGAAACACTCATAAAGGTTTACGGCCGGCATGGCTGCGTCTGATGTTCACTGTCTACAGTGAAAATGACTGATGGCCCTTCTTTAGTGCTCTTTTGCATCATTGCCACACCAAAACTTAGTGTTGACTGTTTGATACCAGCAATAACCTCTGACTTTCGTGACACAGCACCATCAGTAGCACGCCCTCAGGATTACACCCTGCCTGTGAGGGTCTGGAGGAGGGTAAACCAGGGTCCAGTTGAGCCCATCTACTAACCAGATGTGCCCCAGTTGTGCACCTTCAGGGGATAATGGAATTGACCCTTCAGCATAGCAAAAACCCTGAGCAACTGCACTTGAGGATTTTGTTTTGCCATCGAACCACGAAGAAACACAACAGGATCCTGCCGCATCGAACAGCTGCCAGCAAGGGGTATTTTCACATCCACAGAGCTTCCACTATCACTCTTCTAAAGCATGCTCTCAGTAAAGAGTAATGCACTGCCCTGCCACAAGAGAACTGTGGGGAAAACAGCAGAGGGAAAACACATCAGGTAGAATATTTCCTCGATTAACAATGCCCTTGGTGGTGCACTTTCATTATCCTATCAAAGTTGAACATTTTCATGTAATAAATCTTACAGATCTCATAAAATAACTGGTCCTGCAAAGCAATGCTATTCCATCCCGAAGAAAAAAAAGCGTTCCCTTAACAAATCCCACAATTTTTTCACCAACTTGTAACGACACCCAATAAACCAGACACATTTGTGGTGACATTTTTATTTTGCATCAACAAAAAAATTAAACATTAGCATCACAATTTACAGTCATCTTATGTCATTACTATGAAAACTTTTTTTCTTTCGTCAGAAACATAAATAGTAAGATGAGTTATGGCAAAGGCAGGCAGGAGTGCAGCGGTGGAGGTGTTGTTTTTGGCCGGCTTTCCTTGGAGTGGCCATGATTCTCAATTCTATGGGAATCCATAAACAGACCCAGAGAGGGCAACTGGGGCCATAAACCACGTCAGGCTGCCACAGCGCTGCTGAGGCAAAGGGAGCAGGCCTGGGCCCATTCCTCCTCTTCTCTGCACGCACAACGACATGCTCTCTGTACATCCTTCAATGACCTATTTCAAAATGCTTTGTTTACAGTCATTCTGTTGATTTGATGGTGATTTGGTGTATTCGGAAAATCGGAAACTAATGTTGCCCCAAAACAAAGCACAAAGAGACAAATTTCCTTTCAAATTCAGTTGTTTTTCTACATATTGCATTAAAATGATGTTAATACTGCATAGAAATGTGAGAACAGTACGGGTAAAATAGCTTGTTAATTTTAATACAGTGGGTCATTAAACATCATGTGGGTCTTGCCCTCTGCCCCGCTCAGACAATATAATGGCACTTCCTCTAATACGTTTACTGTCCTGGATCCAGCATGCTGTCATTGTTTTCCTCCGTGTTGTTTCTGTTTAGCAGGACAAGCCATTGGATGGGTGCTCGGGCCCATTGACTATGACATAAAGACTCTGTAAGCTTACAGATGATGATAATTTATTGACTCTAATTCTCAAAGTCCTCTCACACACACACGCATACACAAAAGAAAGAGAGCGACTCTTTCACTGTATGCATCGATCAATTACAAGGCTCAAGCCCACACGTCTCTGACAATTTTACTGCATGTTATGTACAGCATGTCAAGCCATGGCGTTTCAAACTGTTATACTCATTCCTGTATAATTAATATAAATTACCTCGCTGGTTTTTATGATGGTGCAGCTGTAATTAGTGGATGAAAGCAAGTCACTGAGCTGCCGATGGTGCTGCAGGGCTATCTAGATGAAAAGTGAGGGTCTGGACAGGCACCTTGGGTGGGATCTGTTTTAACCCTTTCTCTTCCCCGCAGTGCCCTCGCTGGGATCTCATCTAATTACATTTACTGCTGTCTACTTCTGCTAACCTCGTCCTCTTTAACCTTCATCCCCCCGCTTTCACTGAAACCACACACTGAGACATAAGCTGTCTTCATTATACCAGCAAACTGGTGCGATAACAGTAAACTGGTGCAATAATGGAGTCCATTTATTATTACCATTCCCTTTCGTACTGCTCTTTGTCCAGCAAAACACTTAGTCAGTAGCATCAAGACAACCTCCATTCATGCTATCTCTGCAGCCATAAAGAGCTGCAGATTCAAGGACTGAAACAAACTGGAGTTAAGCCAAGACAGTGGGTCTACAGGTCAGAGTCAATAACAGTTTTATTGACTACACTACTCTGTTAGGTGAAAACACCAACCCACATGCATCCAGGCACAAACACATACACGCTTTGTCTTGTAACAGCATACAGAGAGCATTTTATGATGTTTAGGTGTTATTTTCTTGATTCAGCTAAGTAACTTAAAGATATGCCCCTTCTAATAGAAATACTCATATACATTATGCACACAAAAGTGGTTAAAATGCAAGTGTCTCAGACTTTCAGGGTCATTTTCTCACAGGATTTAAGCAATTATTTTCCAGGGGAAGAGGTATAAAATTTCCCACAGGGCAAATAAAGGGTGAAATTAGCGTCTGCCTTCCAACATTACAACTAATGCGTGTGATCCTTTCAACAAACTCCTCCAGGCCACAGACATCCCTACATCGCTTTATCTAACTTCACTTTCCGTTTCTCCCTTTGATGTTTGAGCCAAACTATTTCGATATAGGTAATAAATTCTGTTTTTAAAAAAACTGGGAAAGGTCTTACATATGACAGGTCACAAAAAGCAACTTAATGACTTTTAAATCAGATCAACGACATGTTATAGCATGCAAAGCATTGTCGGATCATGTGTGTGACTGTAAGGGCAAGGCATGAGGAGACATAAGCTTGTAACAAGACCTGCCACCCAATGTGGTTTGAATTAGGCATGGCTGGGTCTGTTTGTTGCACAGGCAACACAAATCTCTTGCTGGCAAAGAATATCTTCAAGTGATCAGAATGGGAACATAAGGGGATACCTTGCTGTAAGAATGCAGATAGATCATTTCTACTCCTGTAATATGCATCAGGTACCAACATGATGTAGTGCCTATTCTCATACCCATTCCTCTCTGGAGGGTATCCTTCATTTGCATTCAAATGAGTGTATGAGGTTAGTGTGTGAAGGTGGGGGTGCATACATGGAAGCACACAATTCATGATGCACACAGTGGCTCTCTATAGTGAAGAAATGAATCAAGTGTGTCTCCATTAAACTTATCTTCATGTCACAGTACACAGTACCATGCAAGCTCCAGATCATAGCTGCATGAATGAGTCTCCTCCCCTCTCTAGTTTTTACCACAGCATTTATGGACCTCAGCCTTGCACTTTGCTGCTGACACCAGGAGATGGAGCCCTTGCATTTGTGTAGACGTCTCCTGCTGAGGTCATGAAGAACAAAGAGTGCACAACATATCAGCACTGAAATTAGGAAACGTAAACTCTTAAAAGCCTGTTATATCATGGTTAAGAACACAACACAGTATGTAGTGTTTGAAATATTACAGCTGTTCGCGTGCCAGTGTCAACAAACATTTATTAAAGGTATCTGATGTTGGAAAAACCCCGGACAAAATATATGTAAAGCATACCCATGATGAGTGGTATGACTACAGTACTAGGTGTACAATTTTTAACTCACAATATCCATGTAAAATAAAGAACACAGAGAGTGGCTCTATTCTTTCTACAGTAATCTGGAGATGACAGGATGGTGTCCTGAAGGATACAATTCTTGTTATAAGAGACACATGGAATGTCATTACATGCTATGATGGTGTTTATCAGCATTTTACATCCGTAGATATATACACTGCTTTAATAAACACCCAGTTTACTTGATGAAAAAAATAAACCAACAAAACAAAACAGGCCAGTAGTTACTGGAATGTACACCACATCTTATCCTTGTGTTGATCATGTCATACAATGCAAGTCTGTGCCAACAAAAAAGGCAGGAAAATAAAAGGAAAATGAAATTTTGTCAAGCAGTAGTCCTGGGAGTGTGACTAGATCGGTCACTGGTGCTCCTCACAGCTTTGATTGAAGGAGTGGAAATCAGAGGAAAAGGAGTATGAGGATCAGTGCCATTAAGTCTGGGCTGAACAGCGGCTCACTGGTAGACTGGTGCAGGCATGACTCTATCGTAGAAGTGACCACTTGATCTGTTCTTTAGCAGACTGAAGTACCTGTGGAAGAAAAATAGTTTTGTCTAATTAAAGTTTAACTGTACTGGCCGGTAAAAGAATGGCTACAGTATGAGATAAACCCTTCGGGTGAAAATTATCAGAATAGAAGAAAATGAAAACAAGTAGGATCATTGCAGAGGTTAAAAGTAACCATGATAAAAAAAAGTTAAACATAATTACCAAAATACTGAATACAAAAATGATGAATAAGTGATAAATGAAGAGAGATATGCAAGAGCTAATTAATCATCCTAATTCATTGAATGAAAGCTGAATCATAACCATAAAGCATGGGGACTGGGCACAGCCATTAATCACGGCCAGAGGAGGGATGGCGGTAGCCAGTCTCAGGCCTCTTAAATGACAACATTAATCAAGAAGAGCTCACACACACAGACAGGCTCCTGTAAGAGCTAAAAGACAGGAACCACCGTTGGCTACCTACCACCTCACCACTGAATAATTAGTAATCATGTACACTGTCGTGCATACAAGACTGTCCAAAATATGAGAACCTAGAGGCAAGCGACAAACTACAAGTAGAGAAGAATGATACTATAACAATGCCCTTGTATTTGCAGGTTCTGACGTAACACATTTTAACAGTCAATAAACTAATGGATCTTTTAAACTTTATAGCAGAGAAAAGATCAAGGTAGGGATGTTTTTCTCACCTGGGTGACTGTCTGCTCAGTCAAAGGCACATCATCACCCTAAAAGAACAACCATATTATATTTACAGTTAAAATAACCAACAATAAACTTTGTGGAATATTTGTGAG
Source organism: Dascyllus trimaculatus (assembly GCA_024666655.1). Lineage (NCBI taxonomy): Eukaryota > Metazoa > Chordata > Actinopteri > Pomacentridae > Dascyllus > Dascyllus trimaculatus. The sequence continues at coordinate 22,022,873 of CM045452.1, forward strand.
AGGACAGGAGCTTACTCTAAGAGCCACACGATGCACAACTTGTTGTGGGTCACTCTCTAAGATCACCCTGCAGGAGATGCACAGACACACACCGACAATTAGTAATACGATAAAAGGGTAGACTAAAATTCTAGTCTTTTTTTTAACATAAAATGACTCAGCATCAGAAGATTTAAGCCACTCAGTTACTTACCCTCCGTCTACAATTTCATCCACTGCCAAGAAGAGCCCCTCCATATTCTCCAGCAGAGCCCTCCTCTCAACATTTTTTCTGTGAATTTAAAAAGACATCCATGTCAAGCTTAACTATTCAGACATCTGAACATGAATGCTTGAAGCCTTGCACATAAAGGCTACCAAAACTTACCTCAACATCTGACTCAGCGAATCGAATAGGCAATTTAGAACCGCCATTAGCATAAGCTGTAGAAAATAAAAGAACACATTAGAATCTGTCCATGTCTAATGAACCCACTGCATTGCTCTATAATTTGGATGTGTTAAAAAATCACTAAAAGAATTGCATGTTATCTCTTTTCATAGAATTCTGTTCACAAAATTTTCATTAGACCATAAAGAACAGAATTCCTTTCAAATTCTTTTATTTTTTTACCCTTGTCAAATCTTTAGTCTCTAAATGATTTTTATTCATAAATAAAGTATTTCAATAATGCCGAATTTAATAAGAGACTAAATTACTATGAATTTCCATGAAAGTGAAATTTAGCATGACAAGTGCAAAGTCTCTTTCTGATGTTGTTGCATACATAAATATAATCACACAACAGAAAAAAGGAAGGATGTTAAAGCTCAAATTACCGCTACTTAAAATTCAAATAGTTCAATGTACAGCAGACTCATGGGCTAATTTGAACAACAAGTTGCAGTGCATGAAACATTAAAACACAAGAGTAAAGTAAAATACAAAAGGTAACTCCATAAGAAACACCAATGAAACTGTGCCGGTAAGTTGTTTTTTTAGTACTTTGGAATATTATATCAGAGAAAATATCACTGCTCAAAATTTACTGTTAGATCTAATATGATTCAAACCATCTGGCCAGTTCATACAGGAGGAGAATACTAGCACTATTTGCATATTAATGTTTGGTGTTTTTTAATATACTTTAGTTTCAACTCTTACTTTAAAATGGTTCTTTACAAAACCTTAAAATTAAGCTTACCTCATTTTCATGTGAACTTCCAATCACATAAAAGAAGAGGTCAATGTTGCTCTTGTAGACAACAGTGAGGCCTTCAAGTAATGCGATCTCACCTAAGGAAACACAAACAACAACCATGCTTATTGTTAGACATGTACTGAGAAAAAGTGACTGTCTTAAATATGATAAACAATACTTACTGTCTGTCCTGTGTGTTTTGTTGAATATGTTCTTCTCAAATGCCTTCTGCTCCTTCACTGTCGGGTATGTGTCGTCATAATACTGTGGATAAATTTCAATGAGAGCTGTTATTTTTTTATATTCAAATAATAAATCAATTTAATTTAAAATGCACATCAGACAATATTTAGTTTAAATTCAATAAAAGCTTATGGCTGGTGGTATATTTTTGTTGTCTAATTGCCAACAAACAGTGAGTAGGTCAATCTATCAATAATTTTGAACTTCCCAGACGATTGATGGCACCCGACCAGAAGTTAATTTGTTCTTACTGCAGAAATTGTATTAGAAACTTGTCATTAAGTTTGGTTTTATCACTTTAAATGCTTGATAATTTCTTACTGCATTATTGCATTGATTTAGCAAACGATATTTAATCACAAAAAAGGTGCATTGGTTAGGGTTTATTTTTAGGTGTGGATTTGGTGCACTAGTGAGTGACACGGCACAGCATTAGGACAATATGAATGGAGCATTCACTCAAAATAAACTACCAAACACGCATTCATGACAATAAATGTGTGTTAATTACCCTGTGCATGACTTATTAGAGTTTACCTTTACAGACAATAATTTTAAGTTGTATCAATTCATTGTGATTCACTGTTGTTTTTGGTCGTTTCATAGATTTGTTGTCACCGACAAAATATATTGCCATATTAAATATTTAAGGTAAAGCTGTAAGTCCTGGACCAACAGGATCAACAAGGAACAGTTCAATAAATGTTTATTCGCTGCGTGTAATTAAACAGTATAATTGCAGAAAACTATACCTTGGCATAAAGCCTGTCTCCGTCGTTGTCCAGAATCAGGACTGCTTTGACAGTGTACAAGGATGGTTCCTGTAAAGGTAGCAGACATTGAGCACTCACTTTAATCTACATATGTATTGTATAATTCATAAAAAATAAGCTATTATGCATATGTTCTGGCAAACTTGAAAGACAAAACGGCAAAACAAATTCTGACCGGGCGACAGTGGAGGAGCAAACATGGACTGAATTTTAACAAAAGCATTGCGACCAGTGTCAGAACACTAAGATAAAAGTATATATGGTAATTCGCCAAGTCGTATGGAAGTCATGACACTTCCACATCACCAACATATACGGAGCTAACTTCGTGGAGGCTAGCTGGTTAGCCAACAGAGCTAACCCGTTTACATTTGTTAGCTTTATGTCAAGTTACCGCGACAGCTCGCTAAATTACCGTATTTCGAGAAGGATATCTCAGAAAGAGAAACCATGTGAAGTAGTTATAAGCAAAAGCATGAATAGTAACTTGCTCTAACATTACCAGTATGGGCGAATCCATCTTCTTTCTTGTTAGCACACCAGCTACCAAGCTAGCTAGCAGCCTACGTAATACGTACAGGAAATGAGGCCGCTTCCTATTGGGTGACGCAGCGCGTTACGTTATACGTACAGAGCAAAGACCACTGCCGGTAACTAGGACAGAGAAATACTTTTAATCTTTGTAAAAGGTCAGAAAATATGACTATTCAAAAAGTACATCCACTTTTGTGCTTTATTTTGAAAAGCTATAATTTTATAATGGCCTCAGGTAAAATTAAAATTGCCCTCCATGAACCCTACATGTGTAATTCTAGGCTGTCTCCTGTACTGTGTACCAATAATTAACCAACTCTTTATTCCTTTTGTCATACATCTGAAGTTCATCTTTGAATTCCAAGTTGTAATTTCCCATTACTGATGCCTCCAGGGACCTTTTTTTAAACCATGTATACATAGGCACACCAAAAGGTTTATTTTAGAGTTCAAATCTCGACAGTGAATAAGGCAGTTAAACCTAATGGCACTTTATGAGTTCACTGACTTAAAGCAGTTGTGTTTTTTTCAGGACCGTATGGTGACCAGAAATCTCTCGTTTTACAAGCCATTTTAGCTTGCTCGTACTCATCAGCATCTTTTTTCAGGATCCTCCTACATTTAACCAACCCCAATTATCTTAGTTCCCACTTCTGGGAAACATTTGGAAACCCAGGCTGATGGGGATTTCCCTCTATCTCACTCCATATATTACATCATTGTTTGGTCTTACTGTAGGATATTTTTGGCCCTGAGTTTCAAATATTATCGGAAGACAAAGGGCATACAGCTTTTATTTAACTGCAGAGCGTGTACAGTAAAGAGATACAAACTGTTCTGATGTGCATTCACGACAGGACTGCGGCAAACCAAGAAATTTTGCAATACTGCGCTATGTTTACACAATTCCGCCTCTAAGATTTCAAAATTGCCTCGACTAGAGAGGAAACATGCTGCCTTGAACTTGTTCATGCTTAAAGGTTAAAAGATCCTTAGATGCCACAGTCATGCCGTCTCACCCTCCATGTAAAGCTTATTTTTGAACATATATGTGTTTTAAAAGCACCACAGTGATGATGAGGATGACTAGCAGAGTTTGGGGATCGTGATGAATGAAAGTTGACACATGATTCAACATATATGATGAATGAACATACAAAAATAGCAGTGTTACTTTGCTGGATTGTGCACAGGGAGATCTAAAAAAAGAAACCACACTAAAGATAATGATTTAAAAATAAGTTGCATATAAATGTAAGCATCTACATTCAATAGTTAAAGAATAAATTGAAAATCTACACAACGAGATATGAGGAAACTGAGGCTAATATGTCTCTTATAGGGCTCTTGTTCAAGTTCAGCAGATATTTTCTATATATTGTTAGCTTCTGTTTATGGACAGTAAAAAGTAGAAATTAATAACAGTAATGGACAGAAGTGAAGTAGTGTGATAATACGGGCAGCCCTTCTCTCCCCAGCTTATGCCAACAACCACAGCAGTTAGCAGTTCCCTTCCTAAGAACCAAGTGCTCCTTTTATCAGCATCAAGCAGAGCTTCCGCCAACCAACATCCTCCTTTCCCTGCCTTCCCTCTGTGTGTGAGCGTGCATGTGTGTGTGTGTGTGTGTGTGTGTGTGTGTGTGTGTACTAGCAACCAACCTTGGGCTTAATAAAATTTATATAAAACACACACAGGCACACAGTATGTATAATAATAATTAAAAATTGGAACAACAACAAAAAATACATTTTTACTGCTGTGTAATTTAGTTTTTCATGATTCTATTTTCTAACATCATGTATATAATGTCAGTGCAAAAATGAATGCAATACTGGTGTTGCAAAACGTTATTTTAATCTAAACATCTTGAGATAAGAGCAGGCCTTATTGAGACATTCAGAAGAATGATGGTGCATGTTTGGGTTCCTCATTTCATCTTTTTCAGGTTGTGATAAAGTTTGACCATCATGACAGGCATTTTAAGGGACAACAATGGAAAGGTTATCTCTAAATCCCCATGTCTATCAGCCTACGTGATTCTCTGAGGTGGTCTGTGTGCAAGAAAGATCGTTTTGCAAGCAATTCCTTCAACAACAAAAAAAATCACAGTAGAAATTACAATGTGCATCTTTAACATCGTCCACAGTAGAATTAAGCCTGAATTTTAGCCAAACAGTTCATGTATATGCTGTAGATGGATCAGTCAAACAGTTGTAAATATGACCAAGTCCATGTTTCCTTTATTTGCAGTGTTGCTTTAATTATATTTTAAATGTTAACTGTGTAAAATGAGTGAAAAGTCTTCATTTTTATATTTCAGACAGCTAGTTAATAATTAATACAAGAAAAAACACTTGCATCTGCCCTCTCCCTCTCTTTTTTTTCCTTTCCCAGAAGCTGACTCCAAAAATATTCCCTTTCTGATACCACAACCCCAATGCACACACTCATTTTGTTTGGTAGTGAGGTGGTTTTTCCGCTCCTGTCTGATACAGCTTTCTGGATGTTAAAACAAAACCAAAGATGCCAGAATCCCTCCGTTCTTAATGAACAAATTAAATGCCGCGGAAACAGAATCACACATAGAGGGGGCGGAGAAGCATGAAACATGTTTAGGCATTAATTTCAGATTATATTTCACACATCCCTGTATGCAGTTCAGTGGTCACTGAGCATTTAAAGCCTGGCTGAGTCAACTTTGGGCAGTTCCCAGCCAACACGTCTGCTCTGTTTTTGAAGTAGACTTGTTTGTAGCACTGAGGTGCACAATATGTAAACTCTGACAGCCCTGAGAGGTTCGGGCAAGCTGGAAAGCAGAGATGTCAAAGACTAATTGAAGCAAACAAACACAAACAGGGAATGTGGGCGTTGACCTGGGAACTGTGTCCAGATTCAAAACCGCTGTGGTCGCAGTAATAACAGGGTGCTCTTTGGCATGCTGTGGCAGTGGTTGAGTCAGGGGCTGGGTGCTAGGAACTTGAGTTGGGAAGTCCCTTCTTTGATTCCTGGTAGACATTCACCTTTCTTGACTTTGTCAGCCACCTACTTTTTCCATCTTAGAACAATGACAGAGAAAACATTGTGATTTATGTCTCAGTGGGATGTGATATTGTAATGGGCCAGACAAAGGCTTCCACGTTCTCAGGGTTTTTGAGTATATATAGTGTTTCACTGAGAGCATTAACTGTGGGCCTGAAATGTACATTTATTTCACAATAAAACGCAGCTTCAGGTCAGTATTCAGCACAAGCATTTACATTAATTAATCCAAACTTAATTATCCTTACAACTCTTGATAATTTCTACTCCATATGTTTGTCTAAATAACTGTATTAAATATCCAAAAATACATTAAATAAGAAGTGTGATGCTGCTGTGAATCATGTAGATTTTCTTCCCTGTGTTATTGTTTTAATCTTTAGTGAAGTCTGTTGGTGTTAAGAGAGTCATAATGAGAGAATCAGCTTTCAGAGTTCCGCATCACACCTATTTATGTTAGTTGGTCTAATATACATATGTTCTGTTTAACAGTGTCTACCCGCCACAATTGAAGGACCGAGGTGATTGCAACATCTGTTTTCAGCTTTGCATTTCTGAGAAATTCTGTGTAGCTGCTTATTTTAATACACTGTTGACATTTACGACACAATGCAGTCGTCTTTATGTGTGAAGGATTTCAGAAAATGTGATCCATTACACATGTCTGCCTATTTTAGACTTTGATATTGTTTTAAATATCTAGAAGGCCTTAATATACAGTATGTTTCTGCCAGAGAGGCTAAATTAACAGATGCATATTTCAGTATGTCCGTCAAATGATTTGTACCTATTGACTACTGCTTTTAAAAATGAAATCCATCCACTGTCTTTTACACAGTGTACACAGTAGGGGATCTGTTACAGAGAATGAAAGGTGTTGAATATTTCATTGGATCCAGATTAGTTCCAAAATCATCATTGTCACCATGAGATGGGCTGCCACTGGTATCTCACACAGTACAAGACAATAAATATGCATTTAAACAATAAATGTGCAATATCTCTATAATCAGTAATTGTGCGAAAGCTGCACTGTAGGCCAGTTCTACACAACACATAGCCTTTGTGGGCTCACTGTGCGCAGTGTTTCAGATCAGGGCAGTGAGGGGATTTTTTTGTTGAGGATTTTAATGGTCACTTGCTATGTAAGACACGCTCCCCTCCATTCTCCCCCTGCTCCTCTCTCTCCCTTGGCGGTTGCTCTGCCAGATAGAGGAACAATGTAGTCTTTCTTACCTGTCGGAGGGTGTACATTCCATCTCTGCTAAACTAAGTCTCAATCCTGCCTCCAACCCACCCCTGCTTGAACAGGGCCCTCTCTGCTACGCCGGCTCTGACTCCAGGTACTCCACATCACACTCCTCATACCTTTCACTTTGGGAGGATTTGAGAGGACATTGTTCTTGTACGGTTTGGCCCGGACAGAGACAACCATACGGCTAGTTTTCACTTACTTTTAGCTGTTTGAAATGATTCCTTTTATGTGTGTTGTCATTGTACAATTAGAATCAAAACTGCTTACAGTGTTTTTTGGGATTTGTAAACATCTACCTACTTCACTGTGGACTGACAGAAAAATTGCCGTGGTGTTTGCCAGACTGTTGGTTTGTGGTTTGTCATGTGGGCAAAAGGGAAATTTGGAGGTTGGGGTGCAAGTGTGCTATTAAGGATACAAGAGTGCAAAAAATTGTGGTGTGGGTGCTTTACAGGAAGATTGCGTTTGTCTGCACAGAGCCATCCCATTTATGCCGGTGGCTGTATGTGCAGCTGAACAGAGAGAGACACACACACTTGAATGAGACATAGAGCAGGAGGCCTCATGTGTTTTACTCAGTTCTTGTGATCTGTTAAAACAGCACAGCAACAGCACTCAGTATTTTTCTTGCTCTTGCCTCCAGGATTATGCTTCACATCTGAAGTGTGTGTGTTTTTTAACTCATCACCTGTTGAAGACGGAGAGAATGTTGCTCAGGTATGTTTATTCATATCTTCTGTTTTTTAACTGATTTGTCATATCTCACTGTTTTTATTCCAAAGGTATGCTGAGATATTCCCACTTTAAATATTTATTGCAGTATATTCAATTAAAAGTAGTACTTCACATAAAGACTTTACTCATCACCATGCAACACAGTTAAGAACAATGGGATTTAAGTTGTAACGTATACATTTAATAATGCAGATTCCTATCACATTTCAACAAATATATTTAAATATTTTATTTATTTGAACTTTAAATTTGCTGGGTTAATAGAGAGAAAGTTTGAATGAAGTTCTTACTGTTGAATTCTCATTCCTTACAGTAAATGAAACAGCCTTAAGAAACTCACTACTGACCCAGTACTGGTCAGAGCAGAATGTAGGAGTTATAAATCCACGTTCTGGGACATTTACACTTTACAAAATAACATCTGGCGATGGCAAATGGCCTTATACAGTTTCGCAGAAATTATAAGATATTAAATACATAGGATTTGTTTTTAAGCTCAGTAAGAAGACACAAGATGTGTAATTCATAAATGAAAAATAATAAATATAAATATAAAAGGAATTAAGATTTGGTTAAGGAGGATCTTGGTCACGGATAATTCTATTATCAAGAGGAAAAAATAGCAGGAAAAATGTGTTTCATGCTGAAATACATCACATTTTCTAAATAGTTTAAAAAAAAATTAAATCAAGTTAATTCATGCAAATCATTAAAGCCTCTACACCCAAAGAGATAAGCTGTGATCTATGATTTCTTAGTGTGACACAGGCTGTTGTTGGCTCTTCTGTTTTTACTTCTAAGTTTTTCTTACTTCAAACTTACAGTCAACCACAACCTGACACTGACTACGTACTGTATCTGTCAGTTTATGCATTTATCGATGGAAAGAGTTTCACTTTTCAAAAATATGTATTAAAACCATTCAGTCTTAAGAATTTCATGCAAATCAAGAAAAGTGACTTTTACACTGAACAACTATGATATTTTTTAGCACAAAACAACATAAGTATTAAGCCATCCATTACAATGTATAAGAATGCTCCTATTGTTCATTTATTATTTATTCATTTCTTTGACAGGGACACGACATATATAAAGAGAAGCAGTGCTTCAGATGTTTGCTCCCTGGTTGGGATTTTAAATTCAGCTTTAAATAACACAACAAATAAATTGCTACCACTGATTTAAACAAAAAAATAAAATTAAATAAAGACAGCAGGACAGCAAACGCATACAGTACATGTTTAAATGCACATTTGTGTTTGTCAGTGTACATATATGTACACATACATGTTTGTGACAAGTTGTTATGACCTGAGTGCATTTAATTCAGATGGTGATATCCTCCATATTGTATTGAAAAGTTCTGAAATACAGATAGAATATAGCAAGACTACAGTGTTGTCTAGTTTAGTTAAAAGATCTAAGCAGTTACTGCAAACATGTAAACTATACGCCAAAACTTCCAAAGCAGCCATCAGGCCGCAGTGTGTCTTGTAGAGCATGCTGTTTTCCCGCAGATTGTCTTATCAGGGGTTGGCATAGCTGCACCCTGGTACAGCTGATGGGAGGAGTCAATTCAACCGAACTGAGCCCTTTAGGAGTTCCAAAAGAACCTTCTCAACATCCAGTCATTAATTTACAACCAGCAGGTCAACGGATGTGTAATGTACTGAAAGAAATTTGTGCTTGAAGATATTGTGTGACTTAACGGTTCACTTATACATGACAGAATGTGTTTTTTTTCTGTTCTGTTACAGTTCAGAAGCTGGTAAGTGATAGTAACATGTTGGTTTGTGTCTCCACCAGGTTGATTTTTTGCCGCCAAAGCCTCTCCTGAATGTGTTCAACGGCCAACTATGTTCTCCCTCTGAGGAGAACCTGTGAGGTAGGTCCATCTACGAGGTAGGAAGCCTCAATACAAAGTCAAGGCCAAAATAGAATCATGAATGATTTTTTAAAAAAAATATAAAATCCAATCATTTGTTTTCCCAATACAAGGTAGCAGCTACGCCAAGCAGGCTGTGTGGGGGAGTGTCCATGCCAACTAATTTTCCTGGAGTCAGGTCACATGGAGCTCCTCAGGACACAGAGATGGATGTGGCCTGGCAGGAGCTGATGGCCATCACAGAGCTGCAGGTAACTGTGGCACTGATACACTAGGAGCACTTTATAAAGTTTTTTTCAAACTGCAGAATGTTACTTTACTCATCACGGATGCAAATTTATGTGCATTATCACAACACTGCATGCTTTATTATCCTGGAGGTGCATGTTTTATTTTTCTTACAAATGCATATTCCTTATAATTGAAAGAAATTATCATTTTTGGGGCTGAAATCTCTGGAGACTGTTGTGCACAAAAAGTTTGAGCAGCCTTATATATTTCTTTTTGTGTGTGAAAATTAGAGACAACAAAATAGACCCTTCTACAAATACCCATGCACTCACTATCTTTTCATAAACTAAAATAACTGAAGAATAAGGGCAAGAATTCTTGTAAAGTTTTAACTTATTAGACTTTAATTGACTGTTTAGGAAATTGTAGTTATGGCTTAAGTGTAGTAGTTGAGACAAAATTAAACTGAACGTGTGCTGAGTAGAATTGCAAAGAAAATCAAAACCAACTGCAAAGAAGCTAGTGGTTTAGCTGATACAGGAGTGGTGGTGCAGCGTTCTGTAGAGTCTATGAGGAAGAGTCATCAGGAAGGAAACCTTACCTGCAACCTCATCACAAAGGTCAAAGTCTAAAGCAACATTTGGGGGAAGCCAGAGTCAGTTGGTACGCACGGAGAAGTTAAAATTAAGTTCTTTGGCCACAATCATCAAAAGTATGTATGGAGAAAGAGCAGAATTTGTTTAAAAGAACATTGTGGCAGTTATTTATGGATGGAAATATTATGCTTTGGGGTTGTGTGGCAGCCAGTGGTGCAGGAAACATTGCATGGATAGAGGGAAGGATGGATTCCACAGAAGATCAGCAAATTCTAGATGCTAATGTCATGAAAATGAAGCTAAAAAAGACGCTTCAGTGGATACGAAAAGCATTTGATATATGTGTATTTTTTAACTTTATGACATAAAACGTCAGCTGCTGCAGTGCCTGTATTAAAGCTACTTCTCTTCACTAAAGAAATCAGCAAACTGTGTCTGCTCAGACTTTGGCATTAATTTATTTTAATCAATGAACTTTTAACATACAGGTTTGTTATTCTCGTTTTCAGGTGTGACAACACAACAGCTAAAATGTGGTCCATAAAAGAAATTTAATTCATATTTTATCAAAGGAAACATACTTTGCAGTTTTCACGTAATGCATTATATTGAAAACTAGCACACACTCAGGTAAGATGGGCAACAATGGTCCATTTGAGTGATGGCAGGATGAAGAGATTGTGAGAGGGGGCATGCTGTATGTTGCTAGTGGCCCCCTGCGCCGCACAATAGCCATCTGTTTCCCAATGAAACCTGATCACATCTTTGAGAGCCCTTCATAGGCTATGGGTGGCAGGCTGAAGTGGGGGCAAACTCTGTTCTACAGCAGACCAGATGAATAGTGTTCCACCAATTTACTGACATTTTGTAAATGTAATAATTGCCTTAAGTCACTTTTAATGCTGACAAATGTGTCTGAGCCCGTCAGTCATACCTGGGTGTTTTTGTTACAGGAGTTTGAAGTCCCCAGTGAAGGTTCCTATGAGACAACACAGTACCAAACCATGGAGCCGATGGCCCCCGTGGGAGACTATGGGATATCTCAGCCCCATCCCGAGCCACCTCCTCCTCCTGCTGCTGCTTGTGAGCTGAGCACTGCTGACACTTATGATGGATGTTATTCTGAAGAGGTGCCCGCCTGTCACCGTCTAGGCAGCAACTCAGAGGCAATGTATGGAAACTCTGAAGCTCAGCTGAGTCAAAGAATGCTCCCCATCCCTCACACTCAGCCCTCTCTCATGACGCTAAGGGAACCAATGAACATGTCAGGTACCAGTCAAGGGCACAGGAGAGCCAACGCCTGTCTCTCTCAGGGTTTAAGTCGGCACATGCTGTGGACTACACATGGACAAAGTGTACATGCTCGCTCAGCTGATGATATGGAGTCAGACTCTGGTCTGTCTCTGGGTTCTAGTCCACCTCTGGCCTCCCCTGATAATCCTGTAGGTGGTGCACCAGGCTACCAGAGTGTAGACATAGGCATGACATACAGTGATGGTGAACACGACAGCATGACTGAGCATGCCAGAAGAGCACACATCCATTACTCTATGGACTACCAGAGTCAGTCTCACTCATATTTACACTCAGGTGCGCATCCATCTTATTTTTCACCACAACCCAGTTTAGCTCACGCACAACCAAGCAGTCTGACTCTTCGGTCAGTGAAACACCAGGGTCCTGCTGCTGCTGCTGCTGCTGCTGCTTTGAGTGACATGTACAATGATTCTGCAATGTCCAGCAGAGGGAGCTCACAGCAGAACATGTATACAAAGCCACAAGGGAGCATCTCCACTCCTGCACCGCTGAGCAGAGATGAACGGCGAGCCATGGCTTTGAAGATCCCCTTCCCCATGGAAAAGATCATCAATCTACCTGTGGATGACTTCAATGAGCTTCTGACACAGTATACTCTGACAGATTCACAACTAGCACTGGTCAGAGACATTAGACGGAGAGGGAAGAACAAGGTGGCAGCTCAGAACTGCAGAAAGAGGAAGCTAGAAAGCATAATTCACCTTGAAAGAGAACTGAATCAGCTACAGGCCCAAAGAGAGCACCTGGCTCAGGAAAGGCTCGAGTTCCAGCGCAGCTTGGCGTTCATTAAATGTCGTCTTACAGACCTCTATGCAGAAGTGTTTTCTCACTTACGAGATGAAGATGGACAACCATACTCAATAGATGACTATTCCCTGCAACAGACACCTGATGGTAAAATATATTTGGTACCTCACAATGCAAAAGAGAGAGCAATGCTGAAGAATTGGGAGTAGTGTCATTATTTATACTTCCTAATGTATACCACCTGACTGTGCCAACTGAAAGTACTTTAACTGGATGGAAGTCACATGTTTAGTTCATATGGTTATGGCTTATCCCTCATGTTAAAGTTGTCATTTATGTATCAATGGACACTTTCATGCCCTTAAAGTTGACTGAAACCACAACAGAATGTTTTTTTAAAAATACTTTATTAAAAAAGTTTTTTTTTTTTTTAAAAAGATTCACTGCACAGCAGTATTCAATCGAGTTAAAAATCTTTAGCACCAGCATGATTGTTCAGCTAACCTGTCCAAGAAAAAAGAAAAAAACAAATCAGGTAAAAATAAAGACAGACTGAAAATGTGATAATGTGCGAGGTTTTGATTTGTACCTGACTGAGCCATTGTCACGGAAATGAAGTCAGATTTTAGGGACCATGTGCCTAGAAAGCAGAAATACAACAGTAAGTATAAGCAGTCTTTCCCAAATAAATAAATGGTGTTCATTTTTGTTCACAGCATGCAATATGTTGGACCTCTATGCACAATTAGAGAGGCCAATTTAACCAGTCAACATTGGTGCAAGTCATAAAACTTGTTTACGGTTACGTCATTACTGGGCTACACAACTCACTACCAGCTACATGACAAAAGCAAGATATACTATCAGTAGTTGAGAAGTCTGGTCTTACCTACAGACAGCATTTAAGCCTTTTGGCAGATGCTAGCCTCAGGCCTCTGTTCTCACTCTCCCCTGCTTCAATGATCCTGGCGATGGTTTTGCTACTTCTCTCCCTCAGCTTGCTTCCATGGCTAGCCTTAAAGACTTTGCATGTAAGCTAGCATCCTCCAGATGATCTTTGCAGAAATCAGGGTAGAGTCTGTACCAAGTGATGGGCTCACTTATGATGATAGCCTTCACGCACCACTTTTTATTCCTCAACCAGTATTGTATATGTACCAACTTACGAGTCATGGAGTACATAGTGACTAGTGCAGGACTGCTTCCATCATAAGGAAATGAGTTTTTCCAGACTCCTCACATGACGTACAATAATGTCCCTAAACCCCACTTTGTGCAGCAGCTAACAGTGAACCCTCCCTTTCCCAAACCACTCAAGAGGCTAACAAGGCTTTTTAAAAAAAACTGAAAGATGGTTTATTTCAGCTTGATTTGATGCAGTTACAAAGAAAAACCATACTTAAAAGATCTACATGAAACCTCAATGGAATGCTTGCTTTCCAGAAACACAGTTTGATTTTTTAAAAAAACAAAACACAAAAACGTTTAAATGAAGGCCCTCCATGATTTATCTACTGTACATCTCTTCTTGCAGCAGCTGTAACCTGCCACAACTGTTTGGCTGAGCAGATTTAGGGAGGTAAACCTGCAGCTGCCCTGTCAATTCGCTTGCTCTCCTCTCCTTCCTCTCCTCTCCTAAGTACTCAGTCCTGTTGAACAATATGGAACAACATTGTTAACTACTGGCTTTGTATGACCTGACATCCAGAGTGAATTTGTTTAAAGGTTATCTGAACTTAATGATTCCCTGCAACCACAAACTGGTTTTACAATACAAAAACAACATTTCAAGCAGGTTCTTACCGCGATACAGCTCAGAATCGTCCTGGACGGCCATAACCACCACCACCACCATTGTTTGAACCATAGCCACCTGGAAACAAAAACAATTTACCAATATAATACAAAAAGACCAGTATACATATTAGTATGTGCTGACCTAGTGTAAAGACCCTTACCAAAGCTCCTGCTACCACCGCCGCCGCCGCCAAAGTTGTTCTTCATTGGACCAAAGTTTGAGGCCTGGGGGTCGTAGTGGCCCATATTGTAGCTGTTTCCGCCACCTCCAGTGCCACAGTTGCCTGCAGTCAGATGATACACCAAGTTAGGTAAAGCTTATCTTTACCACAGAATATTAATAGTTAAAGTGAGTCAAAACCCTTACCATAACCATTGCTGTCATAACCGTTTCCTCCGTAGCCTCCGCCTCCTCCTCCACCCTGGTTGTAACCTTGATTATATCCGCGGTTGCCATTATTATATCCTCCAGGACCACCTGGGCCGCCTCCATAGCCTAAAACAATTTCAAAAAAAGTCTAAGCATGTTGCAAAGTTTATAAAGTGTAAAAAAAAATTGAGCCGAACAAAATGGCCTACTTACCACCATCTCCTCCATTGCAATTGTAAGGACCATCTCCATATCTCCCCCTGCCACCTGCATGAGAAGCAAACATTTGAAGTAAGGCCTCAGTCATTACATAACATTAGTATATTTATGACTGAACTCTATAATCCAAAGTCATACCCTGGTTGAAGCCTCTGTCGCAGTCATAGGGCCTTCCACTGTTGTTACGACCCCCCCTCATTCCCATTCCTGCATTCTGCATTTCCTGTTTTGTGAGGGCCTTCCTCACTTCACAATTGTGACAGTTGATTGTGTGGTATTTTTGGACTGTTGGATGGAAACAGAGTTTAGCAGGTTATACAACAATCAGAGAATGAATTAACAAAATCTGACAACAAGCACAAAAACTATATTTGTACTTACTGACAATCCTGTCGACTGAATCATGGTCATCGAATGTGACAAAGGCAAATCCCCTTTTCTTTCCGGTGCTCCGATCGGTCATGATGTCAATGACCTCGATTTTGCCAAATTGCTGGAAGTAATCCCGCAGGTGTGACTCCTCTGTATCTTCCTTGATGCCCCCAACAAAGATCTTTTTGACTGTTACATGGGCGCCTGGTCGGTTTGAGTCCTGTGAAACACATATGTAATTGCACTTGCTCTTCTGAATGCAACTTACAATTATCCAAATCAGTGTAGCATAATCAGGTTGACTTACCTCCCTAGAAACAGCTCGCTTAGGTTCTACCACTCTTCCATCAACCTTATGTGGGCGGGAAGCCATGGCAGCATCGACCTCTTGTACTGACGAGTATGTAACGAAGCCGAAACCCCTGGACCTCTTGCTGTTGGGGTCCCTCATGACCTGAAGACAGAGGGTTCATTTGTTCTCAGCTTCACTGCAGACTAGACATCATGCATGCATGTTTTCAATCTTTAGCAAAGGTGATGCTCTACATACCACACAGTCTGTAAGGCTCCCCCATTGCTCAAAATGAGCCCTCAGGCTTTCGTCTGTGGTCTCGAAGCTCAAACCTCCGATGAAGAGCTTGCGAAGCTGCTCCGGCTCACGTGGGACCTGCACAATAGACAGGACAGATTATAACATCTGGGCACCACTAGTGTGCAAAAACAGCACTTCCACCATTTCGACAATTACTATATTCACAATTAACAACGCGAGTGGTTTATTTATCCTTCTCTGCTCCACATATCAAAAATCAGGGCAGGGTGGAGGAGGGAGACATCGCCGCCATTAACGCTAGCGGACTGGTCAGCTGAGGTTGAATATTAGCAGTTTTGGCAGCAACTACATACCAACGTTAAATGATAACATAACGTTATTGCCTTTCGTGTGGAATAATCGCTGACAATCACTAAGTAAAATCCCTGAATTTCGTATACAGCAGATCGCTTGAACAAAAGGCCACGAGGCCCAGTTGCTATAAAATGGCGGCTTGACAATGCTGGAAAGCTACTGCAGCTGCGACGAAAACGCCGCCTGCATTATGTGGACTCAATGGCTTCAAACACGTTTTTAAACATCCGCTATGCACGAAAAGATAAACAACGCTTTGCTAATACGTTACTCACATCCTTCGACATCTTGCAGGTATATCCTTGAAGGCTCCTAGTAAACCGACCGAAGAAAGGTGATCTGCGTCAGACGAGCCTAGCCTGCTATTCAACAGTACAATAAATAGCAAAGGATACGCCTCTGATACACAATGATTGGTCAGTGCTTCCCGCTGCAGTCTGTCGTCAGAGGTAACTGAATTTTGATTGGCTCAAGTTCAGTCAATCAGTATAAAGGTCCAATCATCTAGTGGCAGGCGTATATTGAGAACCATAAAATAGACGTCAAAGATGTCCGGTGGAAAGGAAAATTTCTGCGAAATTGCGTTCAGTACATGATGTTGTGTTAATAATCATACGGTGGACACAAGGCAGTGAATACTGAGGGGAATACAAGGGAAACACTTTAAAACTGTGCAATACACCCCTAAAAGATCTGTTTTTTGACTTGTAGGTGAAGGCGAACCTGTGCTTTAGTGCAGTAAAACCATTATACCTTTCACTGGCAGAAAATACTCAACATACACACACGTTGTTACCTAATATAAAAAAGCGCACATGCATTGCAATATGTCTAAAACTTATTCTGAATTGAAGTAAAATAGTGCAGGGGTATATTTGCTAGCAGAATATATAGGTCATCAGCTGACCGAGGGGCGGGTACATTCATTGTGCGCCTTTAACGCGCGCTTTTTGCGCACAGCACCTTTTTGTGATTCAAGCTATATGCTAAACTAGCTCCGACGTTGGCCTCACAAACTGTTGGTCCACAAAAGACGGGGTATCTCGCCACGGTTAGCTGGTCAAAACCGACGCTTTAGGCATCCAAAGGGTAAGAAATCATGTGTACATCAATGTGCTTCATGCTCCTGCAAGTATCGATTCGTGGGTCGATATCAGAGTTAGCTAGCTTGGTGAAGCGTTAGCTTGCAGGCTACCTTCTTTAGCAAGTTTGCCTTTGACGCCCATTGGTTAGCTTGTAGCTAAGCACAGCATCATAACGTTATTTCTGAGCGCTTTTTCTGGTCATGCTATATGATCTTTAATGGTTTCATCGAATGGAAAGTGAGATATTTAGTTGGCCTATTGATTTTGCATTTTTTGGAAGGGTTTGTCGTGCCTGTTGCAGATTGAATAAAACGACAATGCCATGATGCCTTTCGTTGATATGCGATAGCCATCTTGCTTGTGTTGGGTAACGTTAAGAAAATCTAACCCGAAACTGAAATGTAGGCAACGTTGTTTGGGTTTCGTATATAATACATATTCGTGCCTGTGTGCATGCACATCAGTTCGAAGTCTGGGAAGGAGTAACGCTGCTTTCTTTAACGTTGCTTCTCTGTTGTTTCTCCTCGGACAGGGAGCTGCCAGTGGCCTGCAACAGCGTAGTTTTAAACAACAAACTTTGCTATGGGAAAAAAGTCTCGCGACGAGGAATCCTCATCCTCTGATGAGGAAGAATATGTTGTGGAAAAGGTGCTGGACAGGAGGGTGGTGAAAGGCAGGGTTGAGTTCTTCCTTAAGTGGAAAGGATATTCAGAGTAAGTAACTGCCATTCTAACCAGTGATTTCACTACAGTCTTGAGATACCTGCATTAACACTATGATGGGCACTAGATAAAATTACATATTACCAACAACCGATGACCTGTGCAATTTATTTTAAATGTATTTTCTGAAGGAAGCAAGGGGAATCTATAGGAATATAAAAACAAAAATAAATGTAAACATCAGATCTGTAATCTGTTCATTCATGTATATAGTTTATATGGTATACAGAACACAGATATGTATATGTTCTGGCCTGACAGTAATGCTTTATGGTTATTCATATTTTGTCCTGTTTGTCTTGTGTATGTGTACATATACACCTATACACACAACTGATTACAATGACCTTTAGACAGAATATGATCTGATTTTTCATCGGTGCTGTTGTGTTTTTTCCAAGAATTATTGCTGTACTAGTACTTACTTGCTGCATTGTGATCTTCCTCAGTAAGCACAACACATGGGAGCCAGAGAAGAATCTGGACTGCCCTGAGCTTATTTCAGAATTCATGAAGACCTACAAGAAAAGTGGTGGGAGCTCCACACCTAGCAGTGGTGGCAGCAAATCAAGCACGGGCTCCATGGGACGCACCAAAGACTCCAGTAGCTCCAAGAAGAGAAGCTCAGATGATGACGAGGAGGGCGGAAGTAAGCCCAAAAAGAAAAAGGAGGCAAGTGTTGTTTCAAATTTGAAATGTGCTTAGATGCAGCAATTATTTGCCAAAATGTTGCATTGAAGCTTAACATGACTGGAGACATGGTGTATTTACTTAATCTAAAATGAATAGCTTTTGACCTTTTCTCTGTAGGTTTGTAATTGACAAATCATTTGCACATGTGAAGTTTACACCTTTCTCAAGATTTGTGTACTGCATAGTAGGAGCTCAAAAGTAGTATTCTACTCATGTGAGCATAACTCTTCATTTGACATCTCGTCATTTGCATGTTAATTACCAGGTGATGGATGTTTCGTTTTAGACTCGGAAGATCCTCCTACATTTTTAAGGGCATACTTTTTACTCACTACAAATTTAACTTGGCATACATAAACATTTATTTAATCAGTGGGTATTTTTTCATTAGTTTTTTTACACAACTTATTTAGTTGAGGGAATTAGATTTTAAGCTTTGAATTTCCTTATAAAAAAACCTTATAAATCTGTGAAATAGTTTCCTGTGTAGATGTGTTTTTATGCCAGATTGACTTTTTTTGGACGAACTTTAAATGCATTCTGTAAATTAATTTGTTGGCCAATACCTCTAAACACAATTGGTGTAAAATCTAAAACTTGATTGCTAGATCCCACAGAAGTGAAAGTAAATGTTTAATCTATTGTCTTCCAGGATGAAATCCTCGTTGCACGTGGCTTTGAGAGAGGACTTGAGCCAGAGAAGATCATTGGAGCAACTGACTCATGTGGAGACTTAATGTTTCTTATGAAATGGTTGGTTTTGTTAATATTTTCTGAACATGTGCATGCGGAACTCATTGTTGACCCTGTATTTTCTAGCAGACTTTATAACTAAAACACATATAAAGTAGTCTTTAGAAGTCTTTTTGCATGAACAATCTTTAAGTCAGCTATTTTATATTCCATCAGGTAGAACACTGCTTTGATGCCACAGCTTGAACACAAGTGATAATACAGACACCAACATCTTCATATTTTCTTTCTGATAAGATTAAATGTTATTAAATTACTCTAAGTTGCCTGTGTCTTTATGGAGACACGATGTTCTGGGCAGGACTTATCAGGCAGATAAGCACCGACTGCAGCATTAGAGTTAATACAGATACATTTTTTAGTATTGTGCAGTTATTTAGAATGAGCATGATACATTGAAAGAAAGTGGCTTTTCTTTTAGTCCAATGCAGCAATGATGTACTGGTTAAGTAGGTGTAATTAGGGACAACCTCTATGGTTATGTTTTTTCTGAACAACGTCATTCTGGTACTGAAGAATGATACAACTGACTCATAGATACTCTGCATTGGCTTTTAATAAGGTGCTTATTATTCTTATTTCTGGTGTTCCCTTTGTGTTCATCTGGTTTCTGAGTGTTAACCTTTGGTGCTGCGCTGTGGTTGCAGTCTTTTCAAATGCTACATGCAAGTTGTAATGGTATGATTCTTTGAAATGACAGCTCTCAATGTGTCATATTTCCTCCAGCAAATTACCCATTAGCAGCACTAATAGCCTAGCTGTCCATTCAAATATAAACAGCAAGCCACACCATAAAACTTTATGTAACTGCATATTATCTGGATGGATATATGTAGTACCTCACCGCTCATGCCTGATGAAGCCTCATTCAAGGGTTTGCATGAGGTAGTAGTCGTACAATAGCTGCGTTTTATCCATTACCATTATTTTTTAAATTGATTTTTTTTTATTAACCAGGAATATCTATAGGAATATAAAAAGAAAATAAGTGTAAACATCAGCATCAGATCCCAAGGTGATTCATAAGCCCCATCTACCTATTTCTGCATATGAGAAGGACTGGCTGGGATTTTTTTTATATAGCATCATAACCATATGATTTAAGATAAAATGACAGCACTCAATTTAAATCACTCTTACTTCTAATAATATAACTTATACAAATAAATGTGAAAAAAATCCACATAAATATCTTTAATGTAACACAATGGGGATTAAACTGTATGCTGAGATATAATAGAAACACATACAATAATTATTTTTGAATTATAGTTTAACTATGCCTAACTAGGTATGACACCAGTTCAATCAAGTCCTACAGTTTTAAAAAGATGAGATTGATTATATTGTGAAATTTTTATCAAGGTGTGTATACAAGGACAGCTAAATGATATACTACCTGTTTTTTTAATCATCTAAATTGGCACTGAAATTTACATCCACAGACACAATTCAACAAATGCACAGTGCATTTTTAGTAATATACAGAGATTTTGTGAAGTACCGTATTTTAACAAGTTACAAGCTACCATTTTTATGTGAAGTATAGTCCTGACATGTATACAGTCATCTTCGAACAGGGAACCATTACCAAGTTGTGTGACCATATCAATCTTCTGCAGTGATGCACAGGTCTGAACATGGATCTTTATCTCTTGCAGGAAAGATTCTGATGAGGCTGATCTCGTGCTTGCCAAGGAGGCTAATCATAAGTGCCCACAGATTGTCATAGCCTTCTATGAGGAACGTCTCACCTGGCATGAAGATAGTGACAAGAAGGAGAAGGACGCTGTCAGTGCGTGAGTGCATCACCTTAGGAGGAAACAGGACCTCCTCCACTGCAGGGACAACCTTGAGTCGGACATTTTTCACACCCAAAACTCCCATCCCTCACCTTTACCATGTCCAGCAATGACACAAAGACAGCGGACACGGCTGTGTTATCTCCATCCATGCCCCATTGGAGCACAAGGGCCCAGATTGCTGAGGAGGATCCATCAGACGGGAGGAGAAGCTGTAGTTGACATGGGTGATAATGCTACTGGGGAGAGTTTCTACTGTTCTATCTTTGTATTCTTTATCTTCTTTTTAATATCTTAACATGTTTTAGTGCTTACAGGATACGGTTATGTTAATATCCCACAGAGATGGCCATCTGCAGAGACCCCAAACATAGTCTTGACAACTAGAGCTGGTACAAGCTGTGTAGTGAACTTGTTCCAAGGTGAGTGCACAACTCCCCATCTGAAGTTCGTTATAAACGGTGCACCTCTTTTCTTTAAAAGCTCTTTGAAGACAAGACCATAATTTTGATATTCAGGAAGCAACCACCACAGCAGCTTCCTGACTGCATAATCACTTCCCTTTTTTTAAAAAAAACTTTTTATCTCTTGTAGATTTTTCAGTTTGTCCTGTCTGCAGGGTTATACCTTCTCAATTTGAAAAATTGCAGGGGACAAAAGCCAAATATGTCTTCAGATGTAGTGACTCCCTTGTTCATTGTTTTAAGTAGTAGTTTTTATCTTTTCTTATTTCCGAGTTTCAATGTATGAATGTTGTGTGGTGTGCTTTTTGTTTGTTTATTTTTTTATTTCTTTACACTATTGCCAGTTCAAGGAAAGGACAAAAAAAATTGCTTGGATCTTTCTTTTTAACTGCAGTGTTATTTTTGTACGAGTATCATTTTCACAGGTTAGACAATCTTCATTATAACCACATGAAATGAAACCAGCATTCACACCAGTCATTAGGGTTCTGCCACCTTGTGGCTAAAAGATGTAAACTTTGACTCTGACCAATCTCGATGGAGACAGCCCTGCATTTTTAATTGTTGTTGATCTTGTTAGGTAGTAATACTTTGTTATATATATATATATTTTTAAACGACATTAAGCAGTAAAATCCGCTCACCAGAATGTTCACTATTGAAATCATAGTAATATTAATTGTAAGCGTTAAAACCAGCTTATAATTGGATTATTCCTCCTAGGTTCTATTGTGATGAATAACTTGATTGTTCTCGACGATAAGATTTGAAATTTCCCTGGGACCTGGAAAGCGTGTAGTCAGTTCTTATGAGAAGATGGATGCTGGTTTTGTGGGTTGAGCTGTTGTGCTCCAGCATGAACTCTTAGGACCAAATGTTTGGTGTCTACAGACGAAGATCTGCTCTGTTTTTCTGAAGTTTTGGGCTTTTATTCAGCATTGTGAATGAAGGCTGTGATCATCTCCCCGTTCATATACACAGTACATAAATCACGTCCCTTGATATCACTTAGATTATCGTTTTGGTGTCATTTTCTTTCATTCAAAAATATTTTGTCCCCAATTTTTGCCAGTGCAGGATTTTTAAAAAGTAGACTATTTCTTGTGTGAATGAAATGTTACAAATATGTGTACAGTAGCACCCTTTAATAAACATTTTCAATGTTAAATTTGCTGTCAGCTGTGGGTTTTTTACATTTTAAGATGTGAAGGGGATATTCGTCACAAATATTTTTAAAAATTCTAATCATTAGTACTAAATATTACTCTTTTTGGATGAAATGAATAATAAAATACACTGCTGCACTAAATAATAACTTAATACCAGGATGTTTCCCAATATCAGAAGAGGAAAAGTGCTGTCTGTTGTGGGCAAAGAATAAACAAAAATATGTTGTTTCATTAAACATTAGATGTCTGTTTAATTATGGTCTCTGTCAAAATAAGTCAATTTTCTATCTTTTCCTGAACAAAATGTCTCAAGGAGCACCAGCTGCTTTTACCCAGCAGATGGTGCTGCTAAACAATACCAATGCAAACGTCATGGCTGTTTTATGCAAGTCATTCACAGATGAGAAACAAAGTTGCTCACTCCTACAACTCATAAATTTGTGTTTATGGATTGTTATGTATCTTTTCTAGAGGCAGCAATTCATGTTGTGTTTAGCGACTAGCATCACATCTCACATGGTTGAACTCGCTCATAGGTTCAACAACTCAGGTTGTGCAGTGATAGATATAGAGTTCAAACTCACACATATTTAACTTAATCTCAGATAGTTTACCAGCATATTTACTATGTCAGGCTGAAATGTACCTAAAATAGAGCAGAGCACATGAAAAATATTTAAAATTGCTTCCATTTGTTGTTTTGTTTTTGGCTTTGGCTTTTAATTGGATAAAGGAACCAGGGTCATTATGGTTCATGCATGGTTAGTGCCTTAAACCCGTAGGCCAATGAGGCAGCCCACTTTAACTTAATGTCATGATGCAGCCATTAAGGAAACTCAGTGAGTGTAAACACCACAGCTTCTATGACAAACACACAGAATATGTAATGCTGTTTCCTCAACTAGAAAATGGCATGGAGAGAGTGTTCCAGCCAATTTCCACTTAAACCAGACTCCAAAATGTGACGACAAAATGCAATTTTTCTTAATCTGGCCATTAGGACTAAAACAGGAAATTAGTTACTTCTTAAAATATGACTTGTTTATATAGAATTGTGTCTCTGAAATGGAGACAGACTGCCAGATAAGTTCTAAACTGCAGTGAAGGTTGAGTCTTGTGCTTCTCTCAACACCATCTTTTTCTTTCTTGCTGCCTTTTATAGCGGCACTCTTTGACACACACGCACACTCGCACATGCACACACACACAGTGCTGCTTGGCTACGTCCAAAGTGATGGAATTTTCCTTGCAAAAAGGCTTTTACACTCCAAATGGAATGCAAAGGTCACTAGTAAATATCCAGCCCCTGGGACCATTAAGCTGGGCAAAGGGAGCGAGCAGCAGGCTGTTTTATGGAGCCTGGAGCTGTCTGCTGACAAACCCAGGCCAGTAGGTTTGGTCGGGAAAGCCACTGTGGCACTCATGGGAGCTCTGCCACTGACATGTGTGGCAAATACAGATGTCCAAGCAGTTCTGGTATGTGATCCACGGCACAACTGAGTGAAGCTTCATTGAAGCTGAAAATTTAAAGGAGGAAATCCGATTTGGGCCTTGTGCTGGAAGTGAACAGCAGTGTCTGCCTTGTTTAGCTAAGAAGTATTTGCTTTCCACATTAATAGTAATGTTTGATATTTTCAATATACACGTATAAATTTCACACAGCTTTTGAGCCAGATGTGTCCTACAAAGGGTGTTCTTTGTCTTATGTGTTGGTGTAAATGTATTTATTTATTCACAAAAGCCTCTTTGCACTTCAGAAATACTCCCCCCACTACTAGTAACTTCTAGTGCAAATGAGTTCCACTGGGGATTGTCCACGGCAGAGGTGGGTCGTCTTGCAGCACAATACACCAAATGAGTTTCAGGGGAGCTACTGTGCAGCTGTGATGAGCGAAGGGACTGCTGCAGTGGGCATCATCAGAGTTACGGCTCGCTCAAGGATGCCACTAAAACAACAAACAATTGTGCACTCATACAGATGACACAAACACACACACACACACACACACACACACACGATACAGTGGTACACATGGTACAATGCACTACCACCTTGCACACTGAAGAAAAAAAAGACCGCATTTGTCCAAGAGAAGCTGTGAAAAAGTGCTGTAAGTCATGAGTATCACAGAGGCCAGTGTAATTTGATGTGGCCTTTCTCGTGCTGTGATCATGCAGGCACAGCTGCCCAACAGCTGTGTCTCCATTTCCTTGTTGAAGTCAGATGAAAATGTCTGCAGCGGCGACTGGCTCATCATCTCTCAGCACAGTGCACTGATCTGTGTGAAGGTGATTGCGATGCGATGCTCTAATTTGGGCGGCTATCACACTTATTGTGCAGTAAAGCACCACAGACAAAGCTTCTGCGTTTGGAATGCCCCTCTCTACTGCGCCACAGAGCTCTCACCACCAACCTTCTGCTGGCTGTGTTTCCCCTTCAACACCGCCACCACCACCACCCCCCACTCCTCCCTTCATCTCCTCTCCCCACCAGGGGAAAAGAGTTATAGCTGCCATAAAAGGCAGGTAATGCATTGTTAACTAATTCTGTCTGCTCAGAGCTGATATATCCTCTGCTCTAAATCTCTGTGCTTCCAATAAAATGCAAATGCTAATGCTTGCCCTCCATGAGCTGATATCATTTTTAACAGGCCAGAGGTAAATGCTAGAGAAGGGTGGGGTGGGCCAGCGGTAGTTTGTGACATGGTGGGGCTTTGAGCTTTCATGGTACATTCTGTTGTAAAGGATACCTCGAGACCTGTACCACATACCACTGACCAACAGTATGCATGTGTGTAAGTGTGCACATTAGCTGCAGGTATGCACATGAGGTTGAAAGAGTAAATTTTTGATAAGCCAGAAGAATCAGCAGTTAACCTCATATAGTTTAAAACTAAGAGCTGCATCTTTGTCATCAAGAAACCAGCACTTGAAGCTTTTCCGTCAGCACTCATTCACCGTCAAATAACAGAGGCCAATTTGCCTGCGGATGTAATGCATCATATTTCCATGTTAATAGTAGTGTCATACTTCGTGTAACCTTGGGCTTCTAAATATTGATCCACTTCTAGATTTTCAATTATCCTGTGCCGTTTTTCTGCCATCTGGTAAGGACCAGTGATTTGTGTTCCTTCATATCTGGAGGCTTGTCCAGTAATTAGACCATAAATTAATTTGCAGAGAAGAGAGCAAAAAAGATTGAAGGCATTAAGTAAGTCCTCGGTGGCTGGAGACAGAAAATCATAGCAAACCACAGCATAGTGTGTTATTCACTAGAATAAGATAATTGGATTACAAATTCCAACACCATAACTTCTTTATTTTTGTTTGGGCATGTGTCACTTGTTTTTCTTTCAACTATTTAAAACCGTGCTGCTAATGATTGCTTGTAAGTCAGTTCTTCAGTGAATGACTAGAAATCATCCACCAACATAATTATGTCTAATTCCTTGCAGTGCAACAGCAAAATGATTAGGAGAAATTGTGTACATTAGTGTCAGAACGTGTATGAAACTCTGCAGCAAAATCTGCTGTGAATCCATCAGTGTTTTTTTTTTTTAATGGCCCCCCACAAAGACAACAATTGTGCGCTTCGAACCAAGCTCTTATTTACAGCACTGCTCAAGTGTAGGCCCTAAAAAGCCCAATGCATCTTTATTGATTTTAAATTGGGAGTATAAGCTCCCCTGCAAGATTAGCTCATTGTCCCCTGCTGCTAAATTACACATAGTGATTGGGGCTGTCGCTGCACAGTTTCGGAGCACTACAACAGCAGCTCTCTTTGCCATGTGGAAATTCACATTAGACAAGCCTAAGTTACTCGCTTAAAGCAATTAAGAGAAAAATGATGTAACAGAATGGGGCTCTCTTGCAGCGGAAAATGCTAAATCAGCAGGGTCTGAGTTTAAAACACTGTATAATCTGATGTGAGTGAGGGTAATGTCACAGTAAGACTAGCGCAGTAGTCCGTAGGTGGAAAACTGTGTCAGTGTACCTTCCCTACATGATACCTTGGGTGTTATTAAGCAAGGCCACAGCTGCCAGCATACTCTGATCATATCTTGTGGGGCTTGAGAGGCAAGGTCAGCCAACACAGAGCCCACCTGCTCCCCCCCCACCATTCTCCATCACACAGTCCCTCAGCCCTGGCCTCCCGGAGGAAACACGCCTGACTGCCATGCCGGTACAGACAGCATGTGTCCCTGAATTTATGACGGCGACTTATTGGCGGCCTTTCACGTTAAAAGTCATCTTGAGTTTCCCAGTCTAGCTGTATGTGTGGTGAGCGTTAATCCAATAACATTCAGAGCAGACACGTACGGGGCCTGGCTTCCTGCCAACTCTGAGCCCTGACAGTCTTTGACCCGCCGCTGACCACAACATTCTCCTGCCTGTGCTCCCAGCCATAGCCAGCCTTGGCATAATATGGAGCCATAAACTATCTAACGTTACACTGCATATGAACGTGAAGTATTATACGCTTTAAGGTACAATATACAAGTGAGAAAAGTCCAGCTGCGACAGGGCTCATTTTGTCAAAGTGGGAAAAAATCACATCTGTCTACTGCAGACCTCCACACTTCTTACATTTTATTCGTGGGTTGCCAAATGTGTCAAATGAACATGAAGTTTCAGTCTGTTCTATTTCTATCAAGGATTAGAGTTCAGAGAGGCCATTAAATCCCCGGGATTTTCTGTGGTGGTATTTATTTCAACAGGAGATACGAAGGTTCATATTAACTGATCCACGAGGAATAATTCTGGCAGAAGTTAAAATGCAGCGAGTCTTGCCCAGGCCTCAGAGTGGAAAGCTTTCAACAACATGAGCTGCTCTCCTGCTGGAGGTGGCTCCTGAACTGATTATAATTTTAGTGGCTTATAAAGCCTTGATAAATACTTTATAAAGCCACGTTTCATAACAAATCTAACACATAAAAGAAGGCATAGATGTTACTCCACAAGGGATAAAGGGGCCCTTGACAGGTTATTGAATAGGTTTTATAATTCAATATTACAACCACCATCCTTGTAAGAGCCCTGTCATCTCCCAAGGCTCACAGAATATATAAGTTAAACACACATTCAAGTGCTCACAGTCGAGTCCATTACACTGATTAGCAGTAAACACATTTGTAATAAAACTTAGTGAAATAGAGGAGGACGGTCTGCACACTGATTCATGGGAGAATCTCGGTGAAATATAATGTGTCCCGGATGTCGTACTTCTGAAGGCGCAGTGATACAAGGCTTTATTTACAGGATCTGTAACACATACGGGCCGATTTATCCAAACAGCTCATGTCTAAACATTGAGTCCCTCATTTCAACTGCGGGCCAGAAATAAACCCAGGAACAGCAGTGCGACGGCGCTCCGGTGGATGTGAGAGAATCTGGGAAGCAGAGCAGACCAAACAGATGTCTTTCCACGACATAGACACCTCCTACTTATATCTACTGTCTGTCCACCACTTTACCTAAATATCCATCTGTCTGATTCTAGTCTTTCTCCCTGTCAGTCTCCCCCCACCTCTCTGTAATTCCACTGGGCTTGTGTTGCCTGGTTGGAAATCTGTTCACCATGCACTGAACTACCCATTACATAAGCGTTATTGGAAGGTTTAATGATCCATTTTAACACAGAGCTTTCCTTTCTTTTCTTTTTCTGTTCTCCTTTTTTTTTTAACCAGGCAGCTGTTATTAGAGGAAGAAGAGCAGGAGGAGGAAGAAGAAGAAGAAGAAGAAGAAGAGGAAGAAGAAGAAGAAGAAAGAGCAGATCATGTGTTTCCACTTTTGACCTCTCCACTGTGGCATGTACACACCTGGTTCAGTTTAGAATGCTGTTTTTTGTGGAATAGCTGCCGGGTAGTGGTTTCATCTGAGGAGTAGAGGTCTAAAAGTTTACACCACCAACTCTCTCTCTCCCACGGGTTATTTTTGTGTGTATTCAGAAATTAGTTGTCAGTCAGCAGCAAGATACACTGAGATATAAAACTCATTGCCAGCGTTAGGCCAGGTAACCTTTCGGTGAAACCTGAAGAGAATTTAACAATCTTGTTCAAAAAAGAACATTTTGTGTAGATGTTTACAGGCTGAGATAAATAACCTTTGATAAACTTTGTTAGCTAGGTAGCATTACTTCAAAATGACATCTTTAAAGGCGTATTTTAACCCCAACTATGTGAAAATGTATGTCAGATGTGTTGCCTTGATTATGGGAAGGGCAAATCACGGCCACCTTAGACTCTGAGCTACTCATCTGTTTCCTATTGGAGGAAGTGATTCTGGCAGGAAGGCTGGGGCAGTAGATGAAGGCAGGCTGGGATAGAAAGATGGTTAAAAAAAACAGGGGAGCAAAGAGGGTAGAGAAACAGGAAATGACAGTGTGACCCACTGGGCCCACTTACTACCCTGCCAGAACCCTCCGGCCACAAGCCAGCCTACTGGGCCAGCAGTTTCCATCACCTGCTGCTTCTGGTTCCCTCACATAAATCCAGGTGCTCCTGAATAAAGCTCTCTTTCTCCAGGAGCCACAGGGAGCCGGAGGGGAGGCTGCACCACTGGAGGGGCTGTACCACCTAAACAGCTGAAGTTCTGCCTCTTTGTGAGAACATGTCATGGAAAAAAAGCAGCTCCCCAAATAAGCATAAGCTAAAAGAGCTGGGGATTTTCTACCAGTCCCCTGCTAGTTCAAAGCTCCATTTCATTAATTCTCTCTTCTAATTAAAAGAAGCTGGACCATTCAATATAAAGTTGCTGCATGGTTTTATTACTGTTTCCTACCTGCCTGATATTAATATAATCTTGGCCCACTGGGGAAGGGGGGAGCCTCAGCTCTTCCCAGCTCCTCACTGCCCCCTGGCAAGCCTGAATGGCCTCTGCAGCCGCTGAGCTGATAAACCTAGAAATCATTCCCGATTCCAGCCAGAGCTCTTTACAGTACCTTCAGCGCTCCCTGGTGATGGATTAATGCACTGTTGTTGTCATTTTATTGCCATTTTATTGCCCTGGTGCAATTTACCAGGCTTTATGTGCCTCCTCTGTCCGGCGAAGCAACGCGCGTGCGCTTAGGAGACCGACATTCCGAGACAAAGGGCCACCTCTCCAGCCGATGACTGCGCATGCGCACCACACATATTTCTCTTATATCGCAAGACACACACACACACACACATATACACGCACACACACACAATCTAAATCAAAAACACGATTCATTCAAACGCAAATGGGGTACTATACAAGCGAGCAGATGAAAGGCTCAGTAGTGAATCTTTCAGCCACCTGATGGAGCTCACATCCACCGCTGCTGTGTTCCACTTTCACCACCTGAGGGCAATATCACTCAACCGGCCTGCAGCCATAGCCCTCATGCAGTCACACTCAGCCTAATGTTATGCATTACAATATTTATTTGTTTCTGCTCTCCAGAGCTATTTGAGGATCACAGCGTTCAACCTGAGTTTTCTCCTTTCTTTGGATTTGTATGCAGATACAACTCCACAAAACAAACCCCCACTTCGATCTGCTTTGTTTTCATGACAGAAAAGTTCCAATTTATATTAAGGATTTTGACATTTAAAAAAAAATGCAATTACATTAGAGCTGCTAAACAGCCACTAAATTTTCCACAACCTTCATCTTAACACTTACAAACACGGCGAAACATTTCAAGTGTGATTGCTTAATGTAAACACACCCACCCACAGACACGCCACACAGCTGCTGATGTCAGGTCGCTGTTGTAACATGTGGAGGAGCTTTGTAATATCTCCTGCCAAACTATTATCTCTTTCATGCTGTGGGAAAAAAAACAGCAACATGCCTACAGCCAACTGATTTGGCTGGAAAGAGGTTCTTGGATTGCATTCTATTTCCCTGTCTTTATTTTGGTATAATTATATTATTTAACATTGGGCAACGATTTTAAAGTCTATGTTAAATACAGTAAACAGAAATTATTGCCTCAGCTCGTTACTTTATTTGTTAATGTAATATTATATCTATGGATGATACAGAAAGTGATCTTGTAGATGTAATCTTTTAAGAACCTACCAACACTATGTGACTGAACATATGAGGTGGTCGTGGCAGGAAGTAGCCACCAGAGGGAGCACAGATGCTGTTAAATTGAGGGTAGCTACCTGACAATTAAAAACCATTAGGCTTAAAAAAAACATGAAAAGATATACCATTGATCTTATCATTCAAGAAATAATTACCTTTTTAAATGCTTATCAGCTGCTATGAAGATGTTTCAGACAACTCCTTTTTTCTACTTTGTCCATCCCTGTTTTGACAGTTAGTTTATGTCTCACTTTGCCTCTTTGGTGTAGAGGCGCATGTGGATATGTACCTGTGTGCATATTTCTTTCACATTTGTAGTATTAAGTACAGTCTTTGCAAGGACCTGTAACCTCAGAGTCTTTTACGCCCTGAGAGCTGCTGATCCATCACTCTTAATGGAAGAGGATAAGTTTCAGCCAGTGAAAGAGAGAACAGACAAAGGCAGGACGATTTATGACGGACGCAGAAGTGGAACTTCTGGCTGTGGGCCTTGATCTGAGCTGGGTTGTGGCTAGGATAGTCTTGGCTACGCCTAGGGCCAGGGTCATTCCTCCCTCACCTCCCATTCCACACATTACTCCTGATCCAGAAAGCTTCAATCTCCACACCAAATACCAAAATCCAAACCTCTCTCCAGAGCTTTTGAAGTTGCCTTGCCCCCTTCTCCTAGACTCACGTTTGCATGTCTATCTTTTCCAGTGAGTGCTGAGCTCTGGGTGGTGAAATATGGAGTGGAGACCTGTTACATGTTAGCTTAGGAGATAGCCAAGGTGTAAATTATGTGGGAGTCTCTGGCCAGCCTTATTTATGAGAGGCCTGTCAGGTGTTTAGGTGTTGGAGTGAGATGTGCGGCTTAAATCGTTTACTTCGCTGTAAATCAGGTCATACAGGCCACATCTGTTTGGACAGTGTATGTTTACGCGTGTGCGCCTGTGTTTGAGTCCTTGTTTTTGCTGGAGGACTATGTGAGGCTGGGTTGTGATAATGTCAAGGCATAGGTGTTAATGCTTTGTCGTGAATGTGAAGGCATGTGCATGTGTTTGTGGGGCTGTTTTGTCTGGAGGCCATCATGGCTGGTGCAGATGGGCTGAAACACGAGCTATAGTTATAGTTATTATGCTGTCTGACTAACAAAGATGCCTTTTATAGATCCCCTCAATCCCTACACCTGCCGTTGCCATTTTACATTATGAGCAAACATGAAACCTACTCAACATTTTTCCTGTTCCTTTTGTGATGTACCTTGTCTGTCTTTATCCCAGACATATCATGTAGAGGTGGGTAGCTGTGAATGTAGCCCATCTGAGGACATCAGGTATCACTCAGCAGGTAGTTAGACCTGTCACCGGATGATGGATACCAGCTCTCAGACAGAGGAACTGCAGCAAACAGGTTGCATAGACCCTGTATTTGTTGTCATCATTTCCCCACAAGGCGTTGCCTATGGTGCGAGCTGCGTATCCCCTTCTGTTCACCCTATTGTCTGTCCTCTGACTCGGCCTTGTCTCGGCACAACAATGGCATGGGACTTGGCTGGAGCGTTTTGTTCCCCCTAAGTGGGAGAACACCAGATCTTAAAGTGAGACCAAAGGCATGAGGGAGTGCAGAGAGGAGGAGAGGTGAGCCGAGCTGAGGTTGAAAGGGGTTAAGAACATGAGACAGAAAGCTCCGGAGAGAGATGGAGGGGATAAAACAGAGGGGTGGAGAGGACAAGAATGAAGGAGAGGAAGAGGGACAGAGGATGATGTGCTAGAGGCAGGTACATCTGCATTCTCTCCAAACACAGCATAGGCCTGTCTTAGGTGTCTCTATCCCAGCAGCACTCACTGGCAGATTTATGGCCTCTCCTCGTGCATGTGTGTCTATGCAGGAGCAGGAGGGATAAATTGAGAGCGAGAGACACAAGGTACGAGAAAGAGAGAGGAAGAGAGAGAGGGTATGTGAGTAGAGGCGAAGGGCAGCAAGCAAAATAGCGGCCATGTTGCATTCCATCGATATCACAATTTTCACCCCCTCCTCCCTCCTGGTCTCAGCCATATTTCATCCTTCCTCTCTCCCTTTATCCTTCCCTTCTCCTCTCTCCTCTCCCTCTCTGTCTCATCACCCTGCTCTTCACTTGGCGCTCTTGGCCCCTTCCATTGCTCTGCTGGGTCCCGGGCTTTAAAGCCCTCTCAGGGGGAAGGGTGTAAATCTGTCTCCCCGTCTCAGGAGATTTCCTGGGGCTCAGCAGACTCAACAAAGCCTAGCCAGTGTGTGGAAGACCAAATGTTACACACACACACACACACACACACACACACACACACACATTTCTACTTCCATCTCTGTGAGGACTCTCATTGACATAATGCACTCCCTAGCCCCTTACCATAACCTTAACCATCACATATAAATGCCAAACCTCTACCCTTCTGTTAATCATAGTCTAAATCAAATCTCTGAAACCAACCCTCAAATTTCATTTTACAGTGTGTCAGAGAGTGACAACCAGCCAAAATGTCTTTACTTTCCAGAAAAAAAAGTTCCCACTCATTCCTGAAAACTCAGATCAGTTCTCATAACCCACACACATACAGGAAAAACCAGCACATGAGCACACATTCATTCATACACGCTTGGCCTTGTTGGGAAGCTCCTGTCAAAACAAACAGGTATGTATGGCTTCTTCCTTGTCTAGCCTGGGAAACCAGTGTTTGTGTTTGTGTGCGTCCACTGGAGACCCTGCCCCCCCCCGAGCCTTTTGTCCACAGGGCCTGTCCAGACGAGCTTGTTGTCCCTCTTTATTTTCTCTCCTTCTCCCCCCTTCTTTTTTCACCACTTCCCTCTCTGCTTTATTGCACTTGATTCTAAGCGCGTCCATTCCTGAGATGGCTCAGATAGCAGCTGAAGCTAAATTGCCCATCATAAAGCATCTGCAATAGCAATGGAACTCTCAGGGAGGGACTGCTGCAAGGGGGTACAAGGCGGTTAGGGCTCACTATGAAAATACAAGGCCCTCTTTTTAATCTTTAAATGTGGAATATGAACTCTGTTTCAACATCCACAAATCATCAAGGCCCTTCCTTAAACATTAAACGATTCTGTTGCATGATCGATTTCCTGAGTGCCTCCTAAATCAGTTTTATGCATATAATTTTCAGGAACATTTGGCTATTTGAGTGTGTGGGTTTTGGAGGAAAGTGACTGAAAATCAAAAGTAAAATGATCTAAAGGTATTTCGGGACGCCAAAATGCTTCTGCATGATACTACTAATTACTCACACAAGACAGGCTAGTTAGAGTGAGATGCTGTGATTTATGGTGGAGTCATATATTTGGCTGTGCTATGTTCCTGTCAAATGGTTGACAGATAGATGACTGCTGGGCTGTAATTGGCCTTCCTGTTTGTATCTTTTCTGATGTAACAACAAAAGCAGTTCCCGGCTTTGACTGTAGAGGGTGCACATGTCAGAGTGCAGCCCTGTCCTAGAATGACAACAACAGATTTTTTTTTAAAGAGGAAGAAGAAACAAAGGAGAAAGGACGGATGAGGAAGTAATGTGCAGATGGGAAAGACACAACAAAGGTTACTGGAGTACTCTCTCTCTCTCTCACACTTTCCCTGCAAGGTGAGAGAGAGGGAAAGCAAGTCAGATCAGTTCTGTTCCTGCAGGGCTCTGTATTGACTCATCTCCAAACAGAGCATCTGTGTGTGGCATTTGTAGCAAGAAATGTCTCATCATCCAGCCAAAATAATCCCCCGAGCAGCCAAATTAATCTCAACAAAGATTCGGTGCAGTCAACACAGCACCGCGGCCAAAAGATCGAAAGATAGAGACACAGAACTGCAGTGTATTCGAGTGGGAAAATCCCTCTCTGCTTCAAACTGCTGTCTGCAGTGTATTCTATCAAAGCTGCAATATTATTGCTCTGGAACTGACGGTGAAGGAGAAGAATTCCAAGGGACCACAGGAGCAAGACAGGGCCAGCAGCCTGCTTGGCAGGAGCTCCGGTGTGATCATCATCTCTGGGAGGAGTGACGCCCCTCACTCCTGCCTCCTCCTGCCTCCCAGCTAGCCTTGCCCTGTGACAGATGAGCCCAATGACAGCAGGACGCAACAACCTGCAATTGAACATTCCCCTGTGATCTGTCAATGTCCGTGGTGGCGTTTCACTCTCAGGAAAACACACAGGGACACATATACCTTCATACACACCCTCACATTAAGTCATTCCGCAGGTATTAGAAGAATCAGGGCCAGGAACGCCTCCTCATAGTTGTGAAATACTTCAGATACCTGTTGCAGGTGTCTTTTGAGGTTTGTGGGGTGGTGTGCGTGCCTTAGTTTTGTTCTACAAGGGCCTCATTCACTCCTCTCAGTTTAAAATTGCAGATAAGTAGAGGTTTGTTCTCTGCTGGGAACTAGCTTGCATTGTAAGCATGTCAGTTGGCCTTTTGTATTTGTGGGTTTTCAACTGGTGCTGCAGTTGTCTGCTGTGTCCACAAGGTGTCACCTTGTTCACAAGGAGCACATGGCTCCAAGCCTGACAGGGGCTTTATTTTCCGCTTTGGTGGCAGTGCTGTGGTGTATCACGGCAAAATGAAATAGGAAAAATGAAAATAGGACATAAATGTGTTTGCCGCATACAGGGCTTAATGAAGTCAGCCTTGCCAGTACATTAGGAACAAAGGCAGCAAAGAGAAAGGCACAGAAGGACAACTCACAAACAGTTCCAAAATAAAAAGGGAGATAAAGTATGAATGGTGAGTCTCCTCAATGAAAAGCAGTTCACCGGTTGTCAAAGTGGAGATTTATTCTCCAAGCAACTGGCTTTTTATGGTCAAGCTCCTCCACACTGGCGAACAGCAGTGTGTTGTAATATGGCATGTAAAGAATGGGATTCAATAGAAGCAGTCGTCCATTTGTCATATTTAAGGGGATAGAATAATGACCATTGGCTGCCTTGTGCTTGAATCGCTCAAGTTGGCTTATTTTTGTGTGTAAAATGGAGGATGAAGACAAATGGTCTTCATACATGACTTTGCACACTACAAGCTATCATATCATGTCATATAACTTAAACCAATAGCTGGTAGCTTATCATTATCCTAAGCCCAGACCAGTAGCTACTCCTATATGTTTCAGGGGAAATTATAAAACAATCCAGCTGTCTTCACTTGCTTGTTGCAAACTAATGATCACTTGGCTTCTCAGCCATAAAAGCATGGCGCAAAATTAATTGTTTCAATCAATCAATTGGTCAGTTTCATAGCCATCAAGCTTTGCCCAAGATCATGTGCATTCTCTACCCTTCTCCTTCAGGATGGGCCTGGAGAATGCCAGATGATTTATGGCCTCTGCGTGTGCTGCATACATATATAAATACTATACACACATGCTGACAAACATACACACCCAAGAGGCAAACACACACTTGCTGTATATGCACATAGACATGCATGTTAGCACAAACATGCACACATTTCAAGAGGATGACTCACAGCAGGAGGGGGATCACGTGAGGAAGCACAGAGGATGAGCACAGAGGGAACACTTCAGTGTATGCTAAGCATGCCAGTGACACACGCAGCTAAACATAGCACATGAAACACAAGCAACAATGATGGAGAACTCTCTTCAATTCATTACTGCATGTGGCTCACATGTGTGAAGAACCAGACGAACAAAAATACTAATATGATACAATCCTCTGTCTCAAGGTGGACTGTTTTTCATGCCACCTGCTGTTTCTGCATACATGCATCAGGTTTGCAGATGCTTGCATCTATATGGAAACATGCTCATGCATACATGCACATATATGCATACACAGAGAGCCAAGTGCAGAGGCTTGTTGTTAGCGTGTTGTTCCTGTGCTGTGGCTTGTGGGCCTGTCTGCAGGGCTGATCGATGGTCTTTTACTGCTTCCCCAGGATTATCGGTCGAGTTCACCGGGAGGGGAAGGCAATTCATCAGAACACAGCGGAGAGAGAGAGAGAGTGAGAGAGAAAGAGCGAGAAAGGAGAGGAGAGGAGAGGGGACAGAGAGAAAGGGAGAGAGGGATGGAAGGAGAGAGAAGTGGCGGAGGACGAGGGGGTGTCAGGAGGAAAATGGAAGGAAAGATAAGAGAAGACAGAGGTAAAGGTGTGAGGAAAAACAGAGGGAAAGGAGAGAAGGGGAGAAGGAGATGGAGGGAATGAGGAGAGCAAGATGGAGACGGAGAGGAAAGGGAGGAGATGTACAGATGTGCTTGTGATACCGCATCATCTGGAAAGATAGAGCAGCAGACATAGATGAATATCACACCATAGAACAATGGAGTGGTAGGGCAACCTCAGATTGAACTCTCCTCATACTGTATATTAAACATCAAACAAATATATGTCAGTACATTGTCTGCAGCTATGAGAAGCAATAGCACAAGTAAAAATGGGGAGAGCTGCTCTGTTTTTATTGCAGCTGCATACTTTGTCTTTAGATTTATTTATTTAACAGTTAAAGAAAAAATGGTAATTTCAAGTGAAAATTTTACAGATGATACAACAGCATCTAGAATAATTGTATTTAAAAAGTCTATAATCACATCTAATGCAATTATAATTAAAACACTCACATGCAAAACACAAGTGGAACCAATGCTGAGTGAATGCTGATCACACAGATCAGCTCATCATTCCACACACAACCTGACTCTGCTTGATTAACAAGGTCTGCAACAGGGAGTAATCTTGCCACAGTGAAACACATGCAGATAAAACTTTCATAGAGCCAAGTGTTTGCTCAGCTCCCAGAGGTTTGTGTGCCCACAGTGTAACAAATTTTACAGGGGCCATAACACATGTTCCAGTTCATTCAGTCCACAGAATGGAAATGGAGAAAATGGATGGAGAGGTGATTCAGCATCGCCAACCCAACCTTCAGGTGCCGAGCGACAGAAACACAGAGACACCTTTTTAGGGAATGCCTGGTTTTGTAAGCCAGTCCACTTCTCCACAAAACTACATTATCACAAATCACATTACCAACTAATAAGGACTCCAAGTATCACTGTCACTGCATAAAGAGGATTATTTATTCCTCTATGAAGCCCAGTAAGAGTTTGAGCTGCCTACATGCATGTGTTGTGTAAGATGGCTTTTTAATATGCCGCTGTTTATGTCTGTCTTTTAATGTTATTTTTCTTTGGCGTATGAGATTCATGCTTGCAGGGGACAATCCATCCCTATTTTTCTCCTTCTCCTTGTGTCTCTATCTCACTCTCCACAGATAGACTGCCATTTCTCTCTCTCCTTCCCTCTCCCTCTCCTCCATTGATGGATGGACAGATCATGTATATCCAATCTAGCAGTGCTCCTGATGCGGTTAGGGGCTGTGACAAGTCTCCGGGCGGGGGAACCGAGCAGAGCGGAGCAAAGGAACGGGGTGACGAAGAGGACACGACATCTGGAGAACACGCAGAAGAAAAAGAATGCAGCAGCAGCAGCAGTACAGAGAGGAGGAAGGACTGCATAAAGTGTCTGCATAGCGCCCTGAGCGTGTGTGCGTATGGAAAGCAAACTTAAACCCTCTGCCCTGCCCTCTGGGCTACTGTGTGGGTCTCCGGTTGACAGTCCTAACTGACTGCACTGACAGCACTCCACACCAGTTAATGATAACAATGATGATGGGCAAAAATTATATAATTATGTCTGATGGTGCTGACATATCACATGTATGAGAAGCAGCAGGCAGAGTGCTGGATCCCCTCTTCCATAGCTACTGTATGAACCACAAAGTGTTAGGGATGGAGATTAATTGTGCTGGTGGCAGTTGACATTCACTCATTGCTGAGTTTCAGAGTGCAGTTGCAAACATTATCCACCGGGGGGTAATGTTATCTTCACAGTATTCAAAGGAGCCACTGTGCTCTCTCCAATGACACAGTCCCAACCTCATTTTTTATGTTCAATTAACATTCTTAGAAAGTTCTGCAAAGTCCTAGTGATGTCTTTCAGTTCCCAGAATGTTTTTCTTAAAGGCAGGATAAAATTCTCTAAAGATGTTCCTAAAACATTTTCCGAACATTGCATTGAGAACGCCTGTTATCACTTTGGGAATGTTTTTATAAAAGAGAGTTCTCAGCAGCAACCTCCCCATAGTATCCTCACAATATTGCAGGAAAAATTATTACACCTTTTGTTTATTTATGAAATTACTAGAATAATTTATAGGCCTAACATTTTAAAAACATTTTTTGAATGTTGTTTCAAGAATGTTTTTTTGTCATCATAATCTGACATCCTCGAAACACCCTCTGAATATTATAAGGCTCCCTTGCAGTTTACTTTTAACCTCATCGATACCTCGTTTGAAATGATAAATATCCCTAAAATGTTCTCTGAGTGTTAGAAAAAAAAAAATTTCTTTCAAGCATTATTAGAGCTTGTAGGTAATGTTAGACAGTGTTGTGGGAATGGTCCCTGCTTGCTGGAGTGATGCTTAACTAAGGCAGCAGTGGGTGATTTGCTTGTTCATATTGGCAGCAGGCTTGATGATAATGTATTATCACAGGCTGTAACAGTGCAGGTGTTTGTGGCGTGTCCAGGGGAGTGGGAGGATGGTCATCTTCTCTGCCTCTTCATTCTTACGCCTTTACATTCCCTATGGATCCTTTGGTTAAAGATTTTTAGCAAACCAGCTGTGTGAGTGTGAAGCGTGCTTGCTGAAATGGAATAATTTTGAAATTACATTGTTGCATTTGCATACAAACTTTGCTGCAGGAAACTACAAAAGACAATCGCTGACGAATAACATTTTAAAGGGCCCTGGGTGTGAAAGCGCACAAATCTTCAAGGTGAGGAAGTGATGCTCTGAGCAAACCCAAGACTGTCTGACCTCTCAAAGGCACAGAGGTCAGGGGCCAACTCACTTGACCCCCCCCCAACCATATCACCCCCTTTGACTACATACTAAACAGAAAACTCTCCTCACGCATACCTTTACTCTCCCCAGACGGAGAGAAACACTTTCTCTTGTGACCCCAACACACCCACAGAATCAATAAACAAAAAAAGTGGAAGTGAGTGAGAATCCGCCTCCCCCTCCCTCATCTCTTGCCTGTCTTTTGTCTCCTTCCCTTCAAACCCCCTTCACCTCAGCGCACATCCATATACAAACAAGACAACACACACACACAAAAATGACAGTCGACAAAAGTCAACAAAATTCCACCTCCATTTTAAAGACGCTCGGCAAAACAGCAGCCATTTTATAAAATGCAGAATTGCCACCCGCGCCCCCACCTCTTGATAGTAATCAAATTTGGTCTCATCTTTTCATTTTCTCATCTCTCCTCCCCATCTGTGTGGTGTAACTCCTCTCCTTCTCATTCTCTCCCTCATCATCCCTCACTGTCACTCTGCAGCTCGGAGCCATTGACCTTCGACCCCCAGGCAGGTTCACCAGTGGGTCAGGAGCCTAGCGAGGGGGAGACGGGGAGAGAGGAGGGGTGGGAGGTCTGTTATTGGGGGATGCCAGCTTCCTCCTTTGGCCATGGATACAGCCTTCACTGCTGCTGCCATAGCAACTGGACGAGACGGCAGAGAGAGCAGACTGCGGAGAGCTGCTGGGATGGAGCTCTCTCTTCTGTGATCTGGCTGTAACCTCCACGGGCACTTGCACATGTTCACACACACACACACACACGCATGCAGTCACACTTATATACACACACATAATGACAAACTGGCACACATATACACAATCCCATGCGTGCCTACAAAATCTAATCAAATTTCTTATTTGGACTGCCAGGCTGTGCTGGAAAAGACTTTTTCAAGTTACAAGATTGATGGGTATTCCATGTTGGCTGCAATTAATTGCTGCATAATTAGACATACAAGTTATTTATTGAAGCAATTTGGAGAATACAAGAGCCTGGGGATATATAAAAACCATTTGATCATGAGCCGCATAAACTTTAAAGATGTCCTCTTACAAGCATTATTTGGATAGAAATTAGCAATACAATCTCCCCCAAAAATGTTTCCCATGTTAATAAAATGATAAATGATCATAAATCTAGACTGAAGTGAATGATGTGCTGGAAGCCTCGCGAGGTCAAACAAAGGTGAGGGTGAGCGATGCAGTTCATAAAAATAATACGATGAAAGGAGAGATAGTAGCTTGTGCACATTTTTTGGTGTATGCAGGTGTGTGAAGCTCTGAACCAGCATGCTTAGCTTCGAGAGCCTCGGGGGCCACAGCTCAGTCCAGGTGGTGTCCCACTACAAACAGGAGTGTTAAAAACTCTGTTGCCACTTGCTGTCAATTATCTCTCATTTGGCATGGCCACTTTTATTTTTTCACACTCTTTCCATATTATTCTTTTCTTTTTTTCTTCCTATCTGTGTTTTCTGTTCATCTTTCATGTGTTTCACTCCATTTCATTTTTATACATTCATTCCTTTAAGCATTGATTTCCTTTACATTTCATAACTTCTACCCTGAGCACTCTCTTTGGTCTCTTCCTCTCTCTTTTTTCTCATCTCGCCTCACTCTATCTCTCCTTGCTCAAACAAATATGATAAATGAGGCTATTGGTGTCTCTCTCAAGAATGAGCTGTGATCAGAGAGCCTTTGATGTTTGACAGCTTTAATGATGTATCTTGATGAATCGATGTACAGTAATTTTCACTTCATGTGACACACTGCGTTGCTATTGAGCACATTCTTGTTCGGCGCTGTCAATGAATCTGCTTTCGAAGTGTATGTGTGTGTGTGTGTGTGTGTGTGTGTGTGTGTTTTCTCCCCATTTTTCTTGACTTACATTCCTCCGCCTTGCATGTTTGGTGACAATGTCAGTGCACTTAAGCCAGCGAGCTTATCTGAAGTGCTTCAAGAGGCTCTTATCAGTTTTCTTTGTAATAATGGGATGAACTACTTTCAGTGGCACATGCACACTTTCCTACGCAGAGGCTGGCCGCAGACACGCACACACTTGTCCACTTGCACACTTCTAAGTTGCATGCCAGCCATTGTATGTGCAGGTTTCTCCCACACAGATGCGCACAAAGAGGCATATATATGTATAAATACACTAAAAATATATACAAATATGCACTGTTTGAAAATGCAACAAATGACAAAAAAGAAAAAAAATATTCTATATATAGTTATAATTTTTATCTGTATTATACAGTCTTTCTCCTGCAGAGAGGATCATGTAGTTGGTTTAGGTGTGTGGTTCAGCTGTGATCTGGCTCGTTAAATGTTGTTGGATTGGCCCAGTAGCTTATTCCACACACAATGTGAGTCAGGAAACTCTGGTTTATCCT
Organism: Dascyllus trimaculatus; assembly: GCA_024666655.1. Lineage (NCBI taxonomy): Eukaryota > Metazoa > Chordata > Actinopteri > Pomacentridae > Dascyllus > Dascyllus trimaculatus. The sequence goes on from CM045452.1 coordinate 22,065,126, forward strand.
GCTCTGTGTGCCATTCCCAGACTTCACCAATAGGTGGAGGTATATACATGAAACAGGCGATGAAGTTGCCATGGACAAATGCCCTCAAGCAGCAGGAAGAGCTAATCAAATTGCCAGTGTGTCTGTGTCAATTACAGGGGGTCAACTTCATAAGAGGAATAGGCCCAAATCATATTTGCACCTGTATTCTCCCAGCAGTTCCTGAACCAGGAGCAGCAGTAGATACAGCGAGGCACAGAGCCCTCTTAGTATGGCAGTCAGACACTCGGGGTTGGTAATGATATGGAAATGGTGGCTTTCATAAGCACACATTCTTATGAGATATTAGCCATTTTTTAAATTCTATAGATAAAGGCTGAGTGCGGCTGCCTTGAGGGATGAGCTTTGCCATTTGTAGATCTTGGTGAGATGAATAGCGGAGTGTGGCTGATACTCTTACAGTGCCAAGCCACTATCTTATCACTTCCTTTTATCGGACTGATAAAGTAAATGACTTTGCTATAGGTGTGCAACTCTTCAAATTCATTATGAGCCCGCTCAGCCAGGCGACTATCGACATGGCTGGGAGTGTGTGATGAATGCGGGGCCGTCTGTGAAATGTGTGTGTAGACCATGGTAGTGACACATTCCAACAGGAGACTGATTGGAGATAAAGATGTTTTTAGAGGTGTGAAGCAGAATGGGGTCTAGTGTCTGGAAGAATCCTTGAGCCTCCTCGAATCGAATGAAAATGCAAATTTGAAAGGCTTTTTTAGGTTAATATAATGCTCAGGGAAGCTGGGATCTTAGGCCAGTCATTTACATGTTTTTAATCAAGGAACTTGGAGGGAAACATGCATAAATGAACAACAGGACTTATCTGTGTAGCATCTCATGAGGGAGAGCATCACTTGTAGTTTAGTAAGAGTAAGGAAAGTTAGAGGAAGAAGAAGATTGCTTGTGGGCTTTTTTAATTCTGTGCCAATACTTAGCAGTCTCCCACGAGTGTGTTTTACATTGCCAAGGGACAGAGAACTGTGGTCACTGTTTGGCACAAAAATGCAAACAGCCCCTCTTCTTCGAGAGCACACGCACTCACCTCAGTGTTGTTATCAAAGGTAGTTAGATCAGCAAAACAAATGAGTCAATGAATGAGGTTTGGAATTGTCCCAGGAGGAGCATCCATCTTCGTGGTGAGTGGCAGCTCTGTCAATGAGCGCCAGGGCAGTAATGCACTGGTATTTGGAGGGCAGCGTGTGTGTGTGTGTGTGCATTGTCCAACACCCAGACATTTGGCTCTCTGAAACGAGGGATGCTGTTATGGAGGATGTTGTTAAGTATAGCTGAATGGGACTGTGTTGCACCCCAATCAGAGCTCTGTCTCCTGTATTCACATTATGTGGAGCCTGATTGCATTCCTCTTTCCTGCCCCTCTACTTTGCCCGCTCTGCATTCAGTGGAGAAGGTATCTCTGTCTCTGTCTCCACTCTGCTAATAATGGTCCATAATCCCTACTGAGCCGACCTGGCGGTATTGCCGAATTTACAGTAATAATGAGGACTAATAGAGGCAATATCCATCCATTTGACCACTAAATCAGAAATGTAACTGAAGCACGTGATGAATGTAGTGTTCTCCCTTCCAATTTTCTGAGTCATAAATGACAGAATCAGTCTCTTAGATCCAGATTAAGCTGCGGTGTGAGCTCAAAATTCATGTCCATGTGGAATCACTGCTGAAATACAGTTTTGAGTCTTTCAGTTTGCCCTCACATTTTTGGCATTTTGCTGACTCCCACCATCATTGACAGTAAAAACGGAATAATGGTAATAAAAATGTGATACTTGTAAAGTCATTTAAGAAATGTTCTCTTTTTTTCGCAGGCAGGGCAGAGCATACAGTCGCATTGTAGCATCCCAGGAGATGTGCAGGGAGTCAGAGCCTTGCACCAGTGGCACTGAACACAAAGCTTAAATCCCAACCTCCATACTCTGCTGTGTGCTCCGATAGTGAAAAGTATCTCAGTGCATTTACTCTAAGTACTGTGCCTAAGCAGATTTTTCTGCTTTTGCTTTCACAAAACTAAATTTGTCTGAACAACTATTTGATTTGCAATTTGACATTAAAGAGTTAAAATGCATCAAAAAGGCCACATCAAATGCGTTTGTTCATACACTGTAAAGCCATTAAACATGGAGACAGTACAGAGTAAACTAGCCAGCATGATATAAAACTGTTAACTTCACATCATGAAACACTGCCTACACATTTATGCATTTATAAATTTTCACTTGCAGTTTGATATATAACAATACAGCTTTGAGAAGGAGGTGATTCTGCATAATGAGAGCTTTGTTTTTAGTACCTACATATGTTTTCAGCATAATATTAAGTATATTTGCTTGTGCAGACTATTCTGAAGTCTGGTCTTTTACTTGTAGTGGAACACTTCTTACAGTCAGGTAGTTGTGCTTGGATATAAATAGAGAAACTGACTACTTCTACTGCTGAGCCCATGCTACTCACTATGCCATCTTGCTGCCCAAGATGGGAGCCAACAAGTCTCGATTCAGATAAAACCTGTACTTCCCATCCCATAATGGATGTGCAGTAGACTTTTGTAAAACTCTGCAGGAAAAATCTCTCTTGCTGATTATTGTATTGGCCAGCACTCAGACAGCAGAAGCCTCACGCCTGCAGCAGAATGTGCCCTGCAGAGTAGAAATCCCAGCCAGCCTTCTGCATTAGTGATGCCCCTCTGCCCTGCGGCTCCACTCAGGGAGAGGGAGGAGACGTACATGGCCGCGGCTTCTGCATGGCTGTCTGCAGGCCGCAGCCACATGGTCGCACTGTAGACGCTGATACTTCCCAATGAGTGAGTGAGTGGGAGACATTAGTGTACAGGCAGACACATAAATGGCACCAAGATGAGATCAATTAGACTGAGAGGAAGGTCATTAGGCCCCTGTATGGCCAGTGGTCAAAGTGCAATGCTTGTATGCTGTGTTGTGTCAGCTGTCAGTGTGAGTGCCGGTTTCTATGTGTGAGTGTGTGTCTGCCTGTCTGTCTGTCTGTCTTACTGGTGCTTGGATGGCCAAGGGGACATGTAAACACCACTGAGGTATAGTCAGGCAGCATTTCCTGAAGTGAGTGTAAACTTGGCAGGGTCAAACCTGCTGCAATATCTTGTCGTGTTTGAGTCCTCGGGGCTGTGACGCAGGGTGGTGAGTAATCGTGCTGTGTCTGTGCATGCGTTGCCATTGATTTTGTCTCGGCTCCTAGCTCCCCCAATTACCTCCTACTCCAGGCTGCCAGTCCCTTTGCTGTCAGGGGGAGGCTGGAGACTGGGGGCTCAGCGAGCTGTTTGTTTACACTGCTAATTGCTCCTGTTGTTTCCTTTCATTAGCCCAGGCTGAGCTATTGGGCTGCCTCATACAACTAAGTGCTCTTAGCCTTCTGGTCCCCTTGCCTATAGTAAATATTGGCGATGTATACAGTGCCTCCTAACATATGGCTGCAGACTGGAAATGATAGGCTCTGCTGGTGCAGTAGTGTTTTATACAGAGCCCCATGGAGCAGTGTGCTGTTCTGGTTGTGTCTGACTTACAGTGTGGTCTTACTAGAATAACACACAGAGTTGTCTTCATTGATATAAAAGGGATGAGGAAATCCTGCTATGCTGCACTCTGGTTGACCCTTAATGAGAGTCCACCTGAAGTTTCACTGCAGGAAATTAAATGTTTCTGTGCTGTGTGCATGCATTTATAAACACGCCACATGTGTGTTTGCATATGTGAGTGAATGTCTGGTATAATGGTGTGTCTTCATGTTTGCTTGGCCTCTGTGAATTATGATTCAAAGGGTTGCATGCAGGAGTCATTCCCTGTGTCTGCAGTGCCCCCTCTCTGCACCCACCCGCCCTTCTATCTGCTACACACACACACACACACACACACACACACACACACGCACACACAAACGCAAACTCCCGTGCAGAAGCCCACAGCATCTCAGCACACACAGCCGTGGCTCCTTAATGACTGCCATCCCTCTCTGTGCCACATTATTAATTAGCTCAATGATCCTTGCCGATGGGACCTGCACCGCAGATTAGAGCCCTCAGCACCCGCACCCCTGGCTGCTGCGGTTTTCTGTCCAGGATAGGTGAAGTGGGGCTGGGGGTAGAGAGATTGCTGTGCATATGTGTTTGTTTTTTATTGTATAGTATGTATTTTACAGTGAATATAAAATTCTTTTGCTGCCGTTTTTTAATCTGCATATGTGCCTCACATGACCTTTTGTTTGTCCCTTTGTAATGTTTGTGTTTGTGTGGCTGTGTGAGCAGAAGGGGTCAGGAAAGGGACTGTGAATTGTGCACGAGCACAGGGATAAATCATGTGACCATGGAGGAGGAAGAAGAGTGGGTGCCACCTGGTCCAGCGCTGTGTGCAGCATGTTCAGCTCCCCAGTGAACCACAACTCCCAGCACCACCGTACTCAGCAGCATCACAAGATTCATGGATTGGTGTAGGTTCCCAGTGCCACTGAACCTGGCTATGTCCTGAGTTGCACATTGTAATCTATCTAAAAAACAGTAGACTCCATTGCACTCCTCTGTCTTCTTGCCATGTTTAATTGCGTAGATATTTTTCCTCTGTGTGTTCCCAAAAATCCAACTGTTCATCAAGGGCTTAGTCACTGTGGCATGCAAATGTGCATTAATATTTTTGTCAGGACAGGAAAAAAAAGGAAAGAGGTGAGGGAGGAGAAAAAAGGGAAACAGCCTCTCCAGATGCTTCACAATTGCACAGAGCAAATGAACATAAATGTCACTGTCAAACTGAAATGGAGAAAAAATGTGTCACAGCAGCAAACTGTGCTGGAGTTGGAGGACAGCAGGACATGTTTTGCATATGAAGAGGTGAATGCCCAAGGATAGAGAAGGAGGCTCGGCACCTGTAACAAATGACTGCCCACTGTCACACACACCCCCCACCCAAAAAAGCCCATCCCCTTCAAAACAGAAAAATGGTAAAAGCAAACTGTAAACATGATGCACGGTACGGTAGACTTACTGTGTTGAAAGAACATTTTTGGAGTAAGGTGGTAAATCTTTGATGTGGAGATGGAATTATCCAACTCTGTTAAATGAGTCCTCTTAGTCTACGTTCACATATTTGGACCACCAGTGGAGCAACATCAACACTTCCTCTGTTATGCATGTTTCCTGTGGTGCTGCTCTAACTCTGCCCATAGCTTCTGAGACCACAAGAAATGTGCACAGTGCTGGGTGCTAAGCAGTAAAGTCAATGAGCAGCTTGGGCATGCATGAGGATAGATATGCAGGGCATGCAGTCGCTCCAAGGTGACAGTGAGGTGTGTTGTGATTATTGACTGTGTGACCTCGTGCTGACCCCGGCTGTGAGCGAGTAAAGGGCAGGGAGTTAGTGTGTGCCGCACCGCCTGTCATGCCCGTCAATACACTGATGAATGGAGCTGGCGGTTATTAAAGCAGAATTAGAGCGGGGAGGGGGGAGCGGGATAAATGATGGCGCAAATGGTTGTGCAGTGGAGACTGTGGAGCCGGATGGCACAGCATCAGTGTCATCAGTCTTTATTACCCTCCAGGGAACAGAGGGGGAGAGACAGGGAGCGGTCAGCGCCACGCACCCCTCAACCCCCAGCCTCCACCAACACCTAGGTTTCACCTCCACATCCCTCTGCTGGCTGAACTAGTCCTTATGTTGCATACATACCTGCATGTCACGACAGGAACAGTTGATTTTGATTCTTATTGCCATGAACACATTTTACCTATTCCATTGTGGGCCTGTGGAGACCCACGGGTGCAGACATGTACGTACACAAATACTGTCTCTGTTTCACATTACCCATCACACACTCTCTCCAAGCGTCTCCTAGCTTTGCCCATTCCCCCTCTGTTTTCTCCTGTTTTCCCTCCTCCATTTTCTCTCTCACCGAGGGAGTAGAGGACCCCCACCACAATCAATCATGGCGAAGTCACAGAGCACAGCGGCAGACTCATGGAGGAGAAGAGAAGAGAAGAGAAGAGAAGAGAAGAGAAGAGAAGAGAAGAGAAGAGAAGAGAAGAGAAGAGAAGAGAAGAGAAGAGAAGAGAAGAGAAGAGAAGGTGGAAAAACTGAGGGCTACAGTTGGACGGAGGCTTGGAAGGAGGGGAGGAGGGTGCGATGGGTTCACTGCACAGTCAAAGAGTGGGCACGCTCTCCGCCAGGGCGAGTCGGGAATGGATTGGTGAGCCGGTGCCATTGGTGAAGCCCCTGTGAGGCCCAGCCCCTCACTAGAGAGCTGTGCCTGCATACAGATGTGAGCGTGCCATTGATATTCTCCCCCAGTGCTGCTGCTCCTGCTCCGCTCCGCTTCTTTTTTCCTAATTAGAGGTTTATTTATTGATACCCCAGTTAATGTCTCTCCTAATTTTGCAATAGTTCTGTCTCCATTACCCAGGGGATTCATTTGCTGCAGTGTTCAGAGGAGTGCCTCCACTAGTTTGCGGGCACCTCCTCGCTCACCTCCCTCCTAAATTTGGCCCCTGACCCACCTCACCCTTGGGCAAACCACCTCCTGCATTAGTGTACCACCTGGCAGGGAAAAATCTGTGGCCTGAGGTTGTGAGAAAAAAGTAAATGCAAGGAGCTCAGGTAATTAGATGTCTACTTATTGCACAGTGTTTTAAGCATAATTTTGCAAACTTGAGGTAAAATAGGAGTATATTTTTGAGAAAGTAATTTGAATTCTCCTTTGCCTCTTAGCATCTAAAAGGTTTCAGTGACCTTGGTCTGAGATTGTATTCCCAAATATGTCCTCAGTGAGCTCAGAATTAAAGCTAGTTTTTAATCAAGCAACGCTCTGCCCAAATTTTGTCAGAATCCATAAACAAGACGTAATCAATACTGAGCCTTGAAATGTTGCACATCAGATCCAATGTTTTGTTCCAGCTTTTCAGAGTCTTCCAGCAGAATCCACTGAAACAAATATTGATAAATGAGGTCCAGTACGAGCGCTAAATGACAGTGATGCTTTTGCAGACATACTGGGTGTAATGCGTTTAAGTACATCCAACATTTTATCAAACAAGTTTATTGTATTACTTACCCACTCAGACAAACTCATCTGTAATAATCCCATCTCTTTGCATTCTGTTGAAAAATAGCTGTTGCACTGCTGTTAACTCCTCAGCATATTAAGAGGAGAGGAACTCTGAGAGCAACTAGCATCTCTATAGTGAGGAAATGGTCCTTCCAGCAACTTCAAGGTTGGGTGGTCTGTCATTAATTTGCATTACATGGCCTTACATGTTATGCATAAATTATGAGTTCATAATTTTTTTTTCTTGGTTTGTGCACCGTGGACTTGTTTATGTTGTTTGGATTGGTTGTGCATTTCGGTTTATTAAAGATATATTTCTGCTTTATAGCAAGCGGTGTAGCAAAGGTTACACAATTAAAACTGAAAATGATAGCTGAAATATTTTACAGCTTGTGCTTCTATTACAGTTTTGATGTAACAATATGTTCCTATTGGTCAAATTTATGCCTGTGCCTTTGGAGAGTGACTCCATGATTAAGTTAATGTTGATTCTAAAGTAAAAGTAAAAAGTGTATGTTGACCTGCTTCATTAGCACAATCAATCCATAGCCTGAAATAAGAGTTCTTGCATCTGATCTCAGAGGTTTTTATGTCCCAAAACTTCCTGATGGTTGTTGGAGAGATGGTTCTATTGTGGCCACCTGCCAACGTTGTGTGTTATGAATGCAGCTTTTACTTTTCTGCAATTCATTTTAATCATAATCCATTAGTACAATATCAAACACAACAATAAAACATGCTGTTAAGAACGAAAGTGAAATGTTGTAGGAAAGTCCCTTTCAGTTAATTCTGTTTTTTATTATACTCCTTTGTAGTTGACACACCTCTTTCATGACATCTTGGAATTCAACTGAATGTTAATGTGCCTCAAATATACAGTTCAACTGAGAGAAACCATCACCAGTGTGGTTATGGGAAGCTAGCTTAATTATATATCAGTGGTGATAATGAAAGCTCAAGTTAGCAGATAAAAAAGACAAAAACATCTCCATGATCACCCCTAAAGCTAATTCACATTGAGTTTGACACCATGATTTCAGAGCCTGATTTAAAATGGGGATAAATTAATTTCCTCCCTCTTTGTTGTACGGCCTAATCCTTGGTTTGAACCTGGCTTGACAAAATAGGTGTTAGCACCCACATGACAACCAAACCACGAACTGTACCCCACCAAGTATGTCAATATGAGCTGATTGTGTTATCCCTCTCAGTTTGAACCCGCTCTGTGTCACTCTGCCTATCTCCCCAGCTGCTGCTCCAAGCCCAGGTGCTGCTACACTGACTAACTCATGGATCACAATCAGCCCCCTCGTTCAGCCCAGGAACATCCCTGTCAGTCTCTTCTGTCTCCCCAGGGCTCAGTCTGATCCCATTTCAGCCATCACACTGACTGCAGCTGCCCCTGGCGCCGCACTGGAATTGGATGGTCTGATGACTGGTGCGAATGGTCGATAACTGTCCATGCAATGTGCACAAGACAATGAAACTTACAACCTCAGATGTAATTCTGTGGTAGCAGCGTATGGCTGGCCTTGCAAATGCGCCAGTAGATTAGGAAAAGATGCTAACAAGATACAAAAGCAGTTCACTGGGAAGTCTCTTTATCATAATGCTCTAATGCCCTTCAAATAGGGAGGATGAGCTTTTGTGCACAAGGCATCGACACCAATGGGTTAACTAATGATGGCATTAGTGTGTGTGTCGGTGTGTGAATGACTGTGCTGGTGTGCGCTTGTGCTTTTGTGCATCGGTGTCTGTGTGCTATCATTTGTGTGTATATGTGTGCATGTGCCTTTCACAGGTGATCAGTCAAGGCTATCCACTCAGCCTTTCTCTTGCAGCCCCCTCATTACAGCCCACTATCTCCTCTAAACACCTGCAGCCCCACAGCCCACCTTCAGCTCCCGGGCCCACACGTTGCCTCTTTTTGTCCCAGTGTAGAAAGAGCCTGCCCATCACATCAATCTACTGCACTGTTTATATTTATGTACAGGAGAGAGGCTAAAAAAGGCCCCTCTTACTGTGGGCTTTATTGACTAAGCATTAAGCGGACATTATCAGGCGATAGCCTAGTTATTTATGAGGCGGTGATAAAGGCTGCAGGACTGAGTTATGTGAGAACCAGGAGCAGGATGAAAGCTGCTCATACAGAAGCACTGATACCCAACACTTGCCTCTCTCAGTCTGGGTAGAGAGGCACAGCAAATGCACCAAACGGAGCTGAAACACTCAAGGATTTATGGGCGGTAAATTTATGCTCTCCATAGGTCAAACGAGGGGCTGTTTATCTGGGTTTCATTGTCACTGTCCTCGTGGCACTGCGCCGCAGGTACTGAAATTTTCATATTTGCTTTAGGCATGTCTCCAAAGAAGAGAGGGGAGGGGGGGTCACTAGGTGCAGCATCCCCTGACCCTCTGAACTTAGTTTTGAATTTTCAGAGCAACACAGTGCTCACACCTTTGAGATGTTGATATAAATTATGCATGACAGAACATACCAACTGTTCAATACTTGTGTATTTCAGTATTATGCAGTCACCTTGTACAAGAGGTCTGTGGCTGTCTCTGACGTTTTGTGGGAGGCTTGCATATCTTAGTGGCATTTGTTGTTGCTACATACCGTAACTATGTATACACTCTGATTTTGATTTAAGACGTGGATTTGTATGGCGCCTGAGGCACCTCTGTGTCTTGTGTCACTTGAATCAGCCCAGTGCGCACACACAGCTGAGCTACACATCTTCCTGCTCAATCTTTTGTAACTTACATAAATCTCAACACTGCCACCAAAAATTTTTGACATACATACATCCTCACCTCTGTATACTGTACATAGCACCATCTTACCCAGCCAAAGCCATCTTTCTCCTCAATAAACCAGGTCAACAAACAAAAAGCAATTACGTTGGGCAGCTGCCGCCTGGGAGTGGGTAATTACAGTGCGGTGTGGACAGCTTCATTCTAAACAGGTACTAAAAGCATCATTAATCATCCTCCCTCTGACGCCTCGCCCTGGTCATGTGATACAGGCTGCTGATGAGCTGGGGAGGGTGATCCGCCTTAGGGGGGAAGTAGCAAGACCTGATTGGCTCCTTCCAGAAGTCCTTTTAGAGGTCAGCCAGTCAGCTGAGTTGACCTGCCAATGACCTTGTATCACTTGACCCCTGAGGGCCCGAGGGTCACTCTCTCATATCAGTTGGAGAGCAGGCAGCAGAGAGACAGGAGGGAAGACGAATGACACAGAGAGAGGGAAGAGGAGGAGAAGAATGGTGCGAGGGAAGAGGGAAGGCACACAGAAGGTTTGTGCGGAGAAGCACTGGGAGGGGTGAAGATGAAAAATAAAACAGTAGGCATGAGGTTTGATTGAGCACCTGGTCTTTCCCTTTTGCATAAAATGGCTGATGAAAAAATGTGTTTTTATAGCAGCAAGGCCAGTCCTGATGGCCGCTTAAAACCTACACTCCCCCTTTTTCCTTCCCCCTGTGTCCCCCCTCCTTTTCCTTGTCCATTGTCAAGCTGTCCTCAGGTTGGCTGAAGAGCAATGCTGAAAAGTTGATCATCATCTGAATCTAATTAACGAGGAGCAAAAACATCTGTATGTTTGTTTTCCTAATGCTGATTAGTCATCAGTGTAAACAACAAAATGGCAAGAGACAGCAAAATGTGCATACAGCTTTCCAAATCAGGTTAATAATACACATTTTGGTGCCGCCACGCATCCTGTGTTTTTTGGGCTGTGAAGCCGGCTCGAGAATCAATTCTTTCCTCCATGAAATACAGCCAAGATGGCTCCTGACAGAGACTTGATTGAGAAAAGTTCATGAACTGTTCCCTCGCTGAGCACAGACTGCCACGGATGGCTGATTGACAGATGAAACACAAAGACACATCTGAAAGACAGAGCGCCAACGTCCTCAAACTGGTACCCATCCCCTTCTCCTCTGTCTTCCCTCCACCTCACCCCTTCAGCCCCACCCCTTCAGCCCCGGCTCCCTTTCTCCTCTCTCTCCATATGTCTATGAATCTGTCACTATGGCAACCTCACCCCAGGGGCAGAGGAGGAGGGGGTTGCCTTCGTTCAGACAAATAAGCATCGCAGGGCTCATTTATGATGGTTTGTTTAGGGATTATAATACACTGATGAGAGGTCAAAATGTGCATTCTTGCACACATCTGTAAAATAAGAGAGTATTTGTGTGTTTGAGCTGATTAACAGACGATTGTGTGCAGCATCTTGCACAGCATATGTGGTAAAGCTGCACTAAAAACATTTTGGAAGGGGAAAAGGGGACTAAAAAACTGTATCTGTGCACAAGTGTTTACAAAATGATATCTTGTCAGACATTTTTATTCCTATTTTTTTCTTTCAAAAAGGCAACCATTTTTCTTTCAGATGCTAATTAAAGAGGGCATATACAGCATCTCGCCACAGGACCATTAAATAAGTGCATTATATCAGTGCCATCACTAGCATAGCTGCTCCCGTGTTATAGCTGATGTATTAGATGCAATATCAGCAATATCTGTAAAGGCTTATTGCATTGTTTCCTTCACTTTGTGCTTGTCTGCAACTTTTTGAAAGGGCAATCCAAACTAGTGAGTAGACAAAGCTGCACACGAGAGGTCACTTAGACTCCACACAATCAGATATGCAGCAGGGCCACCTCAGTCAATTTTCCTGAGAGATACTGTACATGACGCTGTCCCACTTCACTCTGACATCAGAAGTCTCAGGGAAATGGGGGTAAAATTTCTAGCGCAACAGACTTGTAACCTTGACACAGTTTCACCTCAGCGTGCACCCTCCTTCTCACTCTTTTCCCCCTCTCCTCCCATCCTCATGATACCTTACACTTACTCAAAGGCTTCCCCCTCTCCTCTCCTCCCCTCCCCCCCTTTTCAAGAGCAAATTTCCCATTGCAGCCAGAAGTGCTGAGTGCTGCTGTTTGCTTTGTACACAGAAATTCGCTGAGGCTGTAAGCTGTCCCCAAACATCTGCTCCCTGGAGTGGAGCAGGAGAGGAGAGGCAAGGACTGGACTGGTGTGCATGTTGCTCAGCGTAGCTTCTGTCAGAATGTGTTATGTATGGATTTGTCTGCGTGTGTGCGCACGTGCACAAGCGCGTGCCAGTGGACAATTATTCAAATAGGTGCTTTGTATCTTTTTTGAGCGCTTTATTAGTAGCACCTAGGAAACAAAACACATATTTGTGTAATTGTACACAGGGCATCCCAACATGCACAGGCACACACAGACAGGTGCACTTCACTTCAACTTTCTTGATGCACAAATTGTTTGGTAGTCAAATATGTGAACGAGACCTATCAAAAAGAGTAATTGTGTATGAAAGTCTGTGCAAATAAAGAAAAACAGTAAAATCAGACAAGCAGAAAATTTTAAAAGGGAGGAGAACATTCAAATAATTACAACAACAAGTGAGCTATCTATAAGTGCTTCACACAGAGTTAGAAAGAGCTTAACGTGATCAATTGATTTCATTCCCCTGAGCTCCGGTGAGGATATTACATGCATAATATGCATTAAGTTAATTTTAGGTCAACTTAGCATTAATTACAATGAGCTCAGAAGGAACCGTGTTATATGTGTTCATTTAAATTGTAATATAAGGCATTCCGTACGATGCATATGTTCCTCTCATTTCTCATGCCACACAATAATCCTCGGGAGAATTGTAACAGCTGCCCACATCAGGTAACTTACACTCGAATACAGGGGAAAATAGATGCTGTCGATAGCCTCATTCATCATGTGCTAATACTTTTACCGGATGTACTTTGATATCTCAGTTTTGAGTTTTGTGTTCAGGAGTGTTTTATTAAAAAAAACTGTATAAATGTTGTACGGAACTTTATTTTTTACAAATAGTTATTTAATGATACATGTGTTTCTTATTGATTTAAACAATAAGAAACACATTTTTTATTTCATTTAAATAAGTAAACTTTGGGGTTGGATTTTATCATGACAAATGATATGGAAGAGAGAAAATAAAAGTGAAGAAAGCTTTAACTCATTCAATGTCAACGCTGCAGCAGTAATACACTTTGATCTGAGTTATTTTAGCTTTTTACTTTCCATGTGTTTGTGTGTTTCGGCACCGCACAACTGTCAGTCTCGTGAGCCCACCGTACATCTTCAGGAAGGAATTACAGAAGTGCACAGATTCATCAGAGCAGAGTCACACTCAAATGCTTTCAAAGTAAATGTCAGGTGTGAACAAACAATGCGGTTCTCATTTCATCAATTGAGATGCAAATGCTGAAGCTGCCACAGAATAAAATTAAAGTGATAGTTTGCCCCAAAATAAATCAACTCTTTTTTCCCTTCACACCTTCACCTCAACCTTATAAGTCACAATAAGTTTTTGCTTTAACACATATTTTTGGTTGCTACTGCTTAAACAGTATTACTAAGTGAATCTGCTGCAGAGTATAAACAGTGATTAAGTAAGTTAAAAAAGAAGTGTGAGAGCACACCTGCTGCAAGCATCCTCTGCACACATTGCAACCTGTAACTGGAAGCCCCATGGCAAGGGAACATATTTGCACAGATGATAAAAGAGTTTCTAATAAGGTCATCGCAACACACTTCTCAGTAGGAACAGTGGACATGAGAGACCAGTTTTATCGTCGCAAGCTTCATCATCGCATTAGTTCAACATCATTGTCCTCACCATCAACCTTGTAACCTTCACACACTTTGCATTAAAGAGACGAACACATTTGATGGTTTTGTTAAACATTCCACTTTGCACTGTTTTGTTTAGAGGAAGGCGACCTTAATGACGTGCGTTTTGTTTGAATGCAAATTTAGAAATAAATTGGGCTCAGCACATTTTTACTCGTGTTTGAATGTAAAATTATTCTTATAAATTACACGCAAAAAAACTTTTACATGTCAGCTCCTCTCTTTTAAGTTTGAACTTTTACTCCTTCCTAGCTGTCATTTAATATTCATGAGAGGAGCATTGTAAATGATATTGTTCAGAGGGGATTAATGTGTGTTCTTAAAAATTATTCAATATGCATGAAACAAATAAGCTGTGAGCATCTAATAAATGGCTGCTCCAAATTTTGTTTATGCTGCCTCTGACATGGAATAGTACTAAGAATGCTCAAGTAACTTTAATTTTTCAGCTTTGCTATTAAAAAAGTGTAGTTTGTATATATATATATTTTTAAAAAGACTATTGGGTGAAAAGACTCCTTTATCCAGTTTATAAAGTGAGCCAGTAGAAGTGCATTTTTTGGCTCATTAAAATAAGAGATAGGGCAAAAATTAGGTTAGCTCTAGGTGTAAGAAGGGGAAAATGCATTATCTGGCCTGGTATGGAATTATAATATGAACAACTATCATATGGTCTGGTCGCCTTTCTATTCAGCTTCATGAAATATTGCTGTGTGGACATAGAGAACCCACCGCCAGAACAAAAGCGTTCAGAGCTGCTTGTTGGGAGTAGAAAAAAAAAGAAAATGGAAGAAAGAAAAAGCTCAGACTTGGAGGTCACCCAAATTAATGGTGCATCTTTCTCTATCTGAGCCGCTGACCGGGTCACTGTTGTCCCGAGGCAAGACAAAGGTCAGGAGGTGAGGGGTGAATTCTGGTGTGACTGCATACATTAGCTTGGCCTTGCAGCCTCTGTGTCCACTTCTGCACTGCACGGAGCTGCAATTATCTTAATTTTTATAAGTATATTCTGCAGCATTTTATTTGCAGGACACCTGTTAAAGGTTTAAAACAAGACCTGATTAATTCAGCAGCAGTGATGCACTTTTGCTCTAATCTGCAACAGCCAATTGTAATTCCTTTGTTAAGATTAATATCCATTTTGCATCCAGTAACCTTCACAAACACGCTAATTGAAAGCTTAACAAAAATATTCCCTCACACAAAATTAATGTGGCTCATGGCCCATATCTTGATATTAAAAGAGACATTAACATGATAAAAAAAAAGGAGGAAAAAAAAAACCCGGGACCCTAACAGTGTTTAAGGGCCGTGTTTACTATCATTCACTTTATATGAGATGAGATGTGAATCTGGAAGGAATATTTAGCTGCTGGGGCCACGCACTTTTATTGGTTGATGCGCAAAACAGGCGCAGCCATCGTTTTTTATTGTCTGATCTCCCGCATGAGCGTTCAAGCTAAATTATCATTTTCTGATGCATGTGTAAGGGTAATAAAAAGAGGCAAACAACTCCCGATTGTGAGGTTTCTACATTCCATTAACGTGCAGTTACAGATGCATGCAGATGCTCCCGGATTTGCTGGATGGACCACTGCGGATCGATACTGTCCAATAAATCGATGCGTCAATTATGGCATTTTAATCTTTGCGTGGATGGAAGATAATGAAAACCTTTTTTAAAAAATGGGGACAAAATGAGTAAAAGCAGCACTGGAGCTCTGACAGCAGGCTTCTAACATGCGAGTTAAAGGCTACAACAGGTGCATTTGTGCTTAAATTTGGGCTGTCAGAGACAAATAAATAGAGAAATAAAGCTCCACAGAGACAGCAGCAGCGATCTGATGCAAAACTTACTTAAAATTCTGCAAAAACTTAGTTAAAACGATTGTCTTTCTATTTCCATTGAATAAATATTACCACATGTAGGCTGATCCTTGAATAAATAAATAAAATAGCAACCATAATTTGTCATTTGAAACAAAAAAAACTACCACACACACACGTGTCCTGTTGAATAAATATATTCAAGTAAAGTCAGTCCCCGGATAAATTGTTCAAAATAAATAAGCAAATAGGCCACAGCTTCTATGCACAATTAATATACGTTTTGTATCTTCGTTTACATTGTGTAGGCAGGAGCGCAATGGAATGACTTGGATTTTAATATTCAAATCAGAGCGCCAGTCTGAGACCGGGGGAGGATGACAAATCGTTTTCAGCCGCTCTTGCATGAAGAAACTTGCCATCGCGCTTCTTGCGACGGGCATTCATCGTGGTAAGCAAATAAAGGTGAAGCCTGATTGAAACCGATGCAAACGCGAATCAAAACATCTGCAGGCTGCCGCGCAACGCTCGATGCAGCTCCCTGCATGTTCAGTTCAGGAGGTGGAGGAGGAGGAGGAGGAGGAGGAGGGGGAAGCAGGTGTTTTGTCTTTTCTGTTTCTTTTTTCCCCTCTTTTCTTTTAGGGAGAGCTCGGTCCTGGAGAGGGGCAGGTGTCCAGAGTGTGTCCTCCGCCGTGCGAGTGCGCAGCCGCGGGCCTCGGGTCGCAGAGCAGCCCGTCTCTCTGCAATTTCTTCTGCTTCATGCGTCTGTTCTGGAACCAAACTTTCACCTGCGTCTCGCTCAGCTGCAGGGCGCCGGCCACCTCCACCCGCCTGGCCCGCGTCAGGTACTTGTTGAAGTGGAACTCCTTCTCCAGCTCGGTCAGCTGCTTGGTGCTGTAGCTGGTCCTCGGGGCCCCGTTTGCCGAGGGGGGACCGTCCGTGCAGGCGCTGCCGCTTCCAGCCTGTGCCACGCCGAGGCCCGAGCCAACCAGACTGAACCCACAGGTCATGTGCATCCTGGCTGGGAGCAGAGGACACAAAAAAGGCAAAATCAATGAGGGCTGCCCACAAAAGAAGCACAAAACCTCTCTGAATAAATTATCCACGCCCATATTTTAGGAATTACACTCTTCCAAACCTGAAAAATCACACTGTATTAATAACTTTAGCACGTTATCACAAAGTAAATAAAATGTTTATTAGAAATCGAAATGATTTACTGCCCAATTTGAGTGCTAATGGGTGTTATAAATTGAATAAATAATCACAGATTTGTTGGACACAAAGGAAACAAGTATCCAAAGCTTTCAAGTTAAAATTATAGGAACTGATTTGTGGGAATTGGACGTGAGCCAGTTTGTTGATTTAAAGTCTTAACTTGGAAGCCATTTTTCTGTCTGTGTAACAAAGGCATCAACTTTATCAGTAGCCTATAGGCACAGAGCAAAATCTGCTGGTGCTGTAAAGCAGGAAAATCTACAGAAACACCTGTGCAACATCACACAAATCCAAACTACAATCTGAAAAGATGCCCAGAGATTCCAAGTGGCACCTCTGATTTAGAGAGTTTGACATTTATTTTAGGGCTGCTCAACTGCATTGTGTTATATTTTATAAAGTGTTGCTTATAAAATGCATTCATCAGCAAGTTTATTAGACCATAGGGGGAAAAAAATGTGCCACTGATATGTATGAGAGTAGTCAGAGAAATGTTTGGCGATTCAAAACAACTTAGTAGCATTTACAGTCCATTAACTGTATTCATCAGAATCATTAATTATTTGCCTTTAGGCCTTTCTGTGTCAATGACAGTTTAACAGTTTACAAAATCCTTTCAAACACTGCATTAATGACAAATGTCTCCATTTTTGTCCTCTGAGGTTTCTGGGTTACACATTAAAGTATCATCTGTGCTACTTATGTGCAATGAATGACAGCAACCGCAGCTATATCTTGATTTTTCATCGCTGACATTGTGGGCAGTCGTCAGCGCGTCTTTGCCTCTGAGAAAATGTGCCGCTGCAATAATGGAGTCAGTGTGCCAGGTGTAGAGCAATGCCTCCCACCACAATTCACGGAGAGGAAGGTTAACAGGCCTCCAGCCACTTGGAAAAGCACAGCAGATGGAAAGGTCAGTTATAGGATAAATGTCAACATCTGTGTTTTAAGGAAATGAATGTGAAGGTGGCCGAGGCTGAGAATTAGAGGGCAGCGGATACCAAGAACCAATGCAGAGAAACTGTACGTAATTAAGAACTTGAGCTTTCTGGAGTGCAAATCACATGCACATTCTGATTAATGGCTCCAAAGATAATAGAATTGATGCCGGCCAGAAGGCATAAAAGAATCAAACCAAATATTTGAGGAATGACTTGCACGCTTAAAAATAGCCAGAGCCAGCAGAGGGAATGTGAGGGCCTTCCAAGCCAAGGAGAGGGAAGAAGAAAAGGGAGAGATCAATACACATTGCCTCAGTCATCTGGGCATCCAGCCCACAGTAATTCAGGTGCTGTCAAAGCATAATTGAAGAATGACGCACTGGGAGTATATACACTGAGCCAGGAGATCAGGTTACAGCAGGTCTGTGGAGGCCCTTCAACATGGAAGAATACGCAAGACTTTGTGTTGTGCCAAAACCAATACAACCTCCAGAGGAAAAGCGTACTTTCACTAATGACTCTCTTACAAGTTACACAGTAGTGCTAATGAGTTACTCCTACAGATGATCTCCATCAGAGACATACAGAGAGAGGTTACAGATATACTAACAATACTGCCAGGAAATGTGTCTGTGCGTGGGTGGGTGTGAGTAAATGGCTTTCTCAAGTCCATGGATGTGGATCAGATGAGTGGCTAATGTGTTTGATGGAGAAAATGACTTCCAGGGCAAACCGAAGGTGTGGTTGTCACCTTCTGCCTCCCTCACTTTGGCATCATCTGGGAGATGTCTATCCACTAAAATGTAAATTCTAAAAGCACATGATTAAAAGTAGCTGTCTTAATTCTTTTTATTAGGATTATTATTGTTGCCTTTTCCTGCATTTCATGGCAACTAAATGGTCACATTCTAATTCTCTCACAGCAGCTCGATCAGAAATAAATACTTATCCAGGTGTGTTGGATGCACATCATCACCCACAAATTCTAATTTAGCATTTTTTGAATTCTAGGTTTGTGTTTATTCCATCACAAATCAAAGCATGTGTAAAATGCACATTATTGTACATACTAATCAGAATTTTTGTAAGAACAAAAAGTAGTTTTGCACCAAAAAGGTCAAATCAAATGTGTAGTATCACCTTTCTGTTAACACTGTTGACATAATAATTATATACTTAATGTGTTTGTGCCATTCTGTTCATGATGTAACACCCGTACTGTATTATAATGCACTTTACTGCAGCTTTTGCAGCTCTGGTTAGATGCTAAACTGAATTTTCTCTGTGCAATAACAATAAAGTTGAATCAAATCAAATCTAATAATAATGCAGCAGCGCTACATGTAACATATAAATTCCACAATATTTTCCCCACTGATCTGAATTTTGCAGCAGCTTTGTGTTTGGGCCTTTTACAGTTTGTGATAGAGTTGCCTCTTTGGTCACTGAACATTTGGGTCAGCAGCAACCTCACAAACAAAGATTGGACCACCGCTGTAGTAAATCTTCCTCCATGTAAAATTTATGAAACCCAACCCAGGTACAGTGGCCAGTCAGTCAAGTGACATGATTGATCAAATGAAGGATCTATATAAGATACTATAACTCACATAAAATTGAGGATTGATAGGCATTTTTTCACATTAGCAGGCTATTGGTATTTTTTAAGCCTGGGATATGTATTCTTCAGTGGGCTCCCTGCCCAGGACTCATCAGTCAGTGAAATGATGATCTGTGACAGCAATTATGTTAAAAAGGTGGACACATGTAAAGGTGCTGCAAACTGAAATCAATACACAAGGGCTTTCATTACAAACAGACAACTAATCAATAGTCAGGGAGCACTTCAGCTTACAAGAGTAAGTTTTACTCAACTTCCTGTGAGTCTCGACAGGCAGTGGTCTGTTGCATTATTTAAAGTCTGCTGGTTAGTAAGGGCAAGGCTAAATAATTGATCATTTTCTGGGTTGAATATACACTGAGGCTGAGCAGGCCTGTAACTGTAGCTCTCTCTGTACAGTCCGAGTCCAGCTTGCAACAGTAGGTGGAGCAAAAATGTTAAATAACCGGACAGTCGCACATTAACATGAACACCGTTAAGGAAATGGTAACCGAGTCCTCATGTGCATATTCAAATGTGGCGCCGAGGGAACAGCTACAGCTGCCTTCCAAGCGTTTTCTTTTGCTTTTAAAATGCAGATTTCTTTTTTTAAATCCAACTTTTGTTGTTGGTGACGGAGGATATTGTGCACGGTGACGCACAAAACACGTCAGCTTTTTTTTTTTTACTATTTTTTTCCAACTCGACGATGAAAACTTCGACCAAACTTTGTCAAGTGTGAATGAAAGTTATCCAAAGCTCACATTAAAACTAATTTATTTTAAATAAATCTTAAGGTTACTCCCCCCACCTTCCTCCCGAGCCCAGCAGCTTGTCCCCTGATTTAAAAAAAAAAAAACTTACCCGCCCGCTGCTGACTCCTTTTCACCCTCATCCACCCAAAAGTTTTACTCCTTCCTTCCGGATCAGCTCCGCTACAGTCCGAGTTGGCCGAACTTCCCACGGCGACGTGAATCTCGGGGCCGTTGTGGGAATAGAGTTGCATTTGTTCCGCAAGTGACCCAAAAGCGCCGCGCCGCGCGTCGTCGTTTGACGCGCAGTATCCTCGTCCTGGAGAGCCCTGCCCCTGCGCCCTGCACCGCCAGGGGACATGGGACGAGTGGGGGCAGGCCGGTGCCGAGAAGCCCTCCAGAGTCTGTGGAAGAGGAGGAGGAGGGATGTCCGAAGAGGTGCACAGAAGCGGAGAGTAAATTCCTGAGGCGACGTCCACCTCCAGTGTCCCCTCCTCGCCACGGAAGCCGAGTTGTGGATGAGACCCGCCACCCAGGTCCCGGTTTATGACCTCTTTCGCTCGGCGGCAGCAGCCTGTGAGCAGAGGGCGAGTCTCCCCTTCGGCCGTTAACTCCTGATAGGAAGTCATTATCACCTTTCCCCCTGCATAATCATTGGACGGGGTTGCACTTCATGCCCGGCCTCTCATGCATCCAGCGACGCATGGTCAGGCGGCTGGACGACCGTGGGGACATTCCTCAGAGCAGAAACTGCGGGTCCCTGATTGATGGAGATGACGTGCCCTCCTGGTCTCGGCCAATAGCTGGACATTTTCTGTCATCAGGGAGGACAACACTGATTAAGCCAAGCAAGCAAGTTGAGAAAACTCACCTCAGGTCAACATTTAAGTGGTGTCCGAGCGCATCAAGCAGGCAAAGAACATCTTTACAAAGCGACAGTGAAGTTCATCATCACTGAGGCCTTCACGGGCCTCTCACCTCTGCACACAGGTAGGATGTCACATATCCAGCACAGTTGGTCCTTTAAAAAAAGAGAACTAGAAAGTTTTAAGGTTTAAAGTTTTAGGTCAAATTCTTGGATAGTGGTTATTTTTCAACTCAACAATGCCAACTTTTCTCTCTCTCTCTCTCCAAAGCTAGATTAACATGATATAGCCATACATTGATGCAGCTAATGGATTATGCAAATTGTGGACAAAGCTTCTTGAAAAACGCTGGGCCCTCTTTAGCAGAGGGCTCGGGTCATGTGAAAGGCACACTTAATGGGTTCAGAGGTCGTGACAGCTGGCATTTAGAAGTTCAGTGGCAGCAGATTTGTAATTAGCCTCGAACAAATACTAAAAAAGCAGAGAGAAGAAGATCAAGAAGTTGGAAGTGACAGAGAGGACATGTTCATCTCAGGTTAAACTGGCTCCTCAGCTGGATTAGCCAAAAATAAAGTGTGGGAGTACACATTTGTTGTTAGGATTGTGTAATTTGTATGTGTGTGTGTGTGTTCAGGAATGATACTTGTTATGTGCAAACAAGGCTAAGTGCTAATTAAAGCTGCAGGAGTGACAAAAAATACAAGCAAAAAATGTTCTCCATTTGAAAATTATGCTTACTGCTGGGTTCATCTTCTTATATAAAATACATTTAAATAAATATGCAAACAGAGACTTGTGCTTAGTGCAACAGTTTTTAAATGAGGTATTTCTTTATTTGTCCCTCTAGTGCAGAAAAGAAAGAATCAAGGAGCTCCTCAGTGCAGCAGAAGTTTTACTTTTTACAGTGTTATTATTATTATTTATAAGTCTTCTAGTCTGCTTTCAAATACACAAACTGCTGCTTGCATACATTTAAACATTTAGGAATCGATAGAGTTAAAATATCCTGATGTGCCAGTTAACAACTATGGTACAATTTCCAAAGCAGTTAATTTATTTTGCTTTCAGTTTATACTGAAGCGATGTCTTGCATTTCCAATAAATCCAATAGTTGTGAAATAACAATCAAAAAACTGAAATTATTAGTGAGCTTTAATTTGAACTCTGTAGACTGCAGATATGTTTCATGTGATTGGATTAGAAGGTATTAAATTAACACTGAGCAATGATGCTGATATTTTAGATATTTAATTGTTTAATAAAATAAATTTAATAAAATGAATTAAATTAGATTTGGCATTCCTGCATTCTTACATGAATCAATGAAAAAGAGATAAATGCAATATAATTTATTAATTTAAAAATGCAATGTACATTTAGTATACTAATTAACTAGATTGACTATTATTATTATTATTATTATTATTATTATTATTATTATTATTATTATTATTATTATTATTACCATTATTATCATTATTATTATTATTATGTTGTGTGAGATTCCAGTGTGGAACAGCCATCCACAGCATTTAATTAAAACCTACCTATGCTAAACTACTATCTTCTCCTTCTCTTATTGTTTTATTTTAACAATATTTCCAATGTGTCTCAAGTCTGCAGTAATTACAAAATAATTCAGCGTAATGAACAACTTCTAACTGCATTCTTACAACACAGAAATATGGTCCCAGCTGTGGGAGTTAATGGGATTCTACAGGCAGCGATGTGCTGAATGACTGAGAGCAATATATCCCTTCTCTCCATGCATTTGCATGGTGCACTGATCCATCTTCATGTCAGCTCGGAGGTTACTCAGGGTTCACACGCTAGCTTGTTTCTCTCCTCCACACTCAATAAATAAATCTCTGCAGCTTTCTGTTTACCGCCTGAATATAAATTTGTTTGCAGTCGATCGAAGACCTGTGCGGAGGTATTAGAAATTGTATTTCTGTAATGGCTTTCAGCAGAGGGAGGGGGCGGGAAGGGGCTGCAGAGAGGGGAAAAGAAGAAGAAGAAGAAGAAGAAAAACAGGTGTGAACAATCACTGCTTTTCCATTTGCAAAAAAATAAAATAAAATGCAACATGCAGCCCTTTGGACATATTCAAATTACATTTAAAAAAGCAAGTAACCTTTCTTATCTCGTAGGACAACAGCAGCAATCCATGTTTGTTCCTGGAAGTGCCATATGTTTGATTAGCATATTTGAGGTGTTGTTCCACATCGCTGCCCAGTGCAGCAGAAGTTCCATTATCACATTTAGTACAACAAACACAGTGATCTCTAAGCTGAGTCTCCCTCCTCTGGACAGCTTGTATCCCCTAAACCACAAACTCTTCATGATATTCAGAGATGGGAGTTTAGGTGAAAATGGTGAAAATGGATCCTACAAATACAATTCTGAATTTGATTCCCCCTCAAACCAAACATCCCCCAGAACATCCTCTTCAGACTCTGTGCATTTTTCATTCCAATCGCCTATTGTTTTGACTGGAGGTGAGGTAAACATGGCAGCACTTGGGTGGCTGTGTCAGGAGGCAGGAGGAGGGAAAGGATATTGACTGATGCTAATTTGTTTTGCGTCCATGCTCTGATGTGTGTCAATAGGCAGTCAAGGCCCTGGGATCAGTGCGGCCGTGCTCGGATTACCTCTTTGGTTTGGACTGAACCGCCACCCTGTCGCTGCTGACACGATGCTACGGCCGCTGTTGACACCAGACCCCTTGTCTGGCCCTGCAACACTGTCAGGCCTCATTATATGTCGGCTCTTGACCCTCACAAGACTGCGAATTAACCAGCGCTGACAGACGACTGTCACCACCACCCAGACAGGTCACTGCTGCTAATGCAGTTCCAAAGAGGGGAAGATGACAGCCATCTATGCCATGTTCATGGTGCAAAGGCTCATCAGGCTTTATGATAGAGCTGTGAAAAGGCAGAGGGACAAAGAGAAATAATGCAGCAGCTGAACGGAGAGGAGGGTCAGAGCAGAAGCAGACACAGATATTCAAGAGCAGCACATTGACCGCTTGAAAGACGGCTATCTATGTGATTGATAGGGCATGTCAGCTTTTCTCAAATATTGACATTTTTGAAAAATTGTCATGTCAGAAGTAAGGTTTGGCTTAGTGTATACCCGGCCCACACACAATCCAGGGAATACCACTTGAAAACAAAGAGAAAAATCCATCGGCTCACAGTGTGAAATTCTAATAATTGTCCTTGCGTCGTTGTTGAATGGTATGAAATCTGTCACAGCGCATGAGCCGTAATCATAAATCCAATGCAACTACTGTGCAAATGGCCGGGGACATTACAGATAACTGCATTCTGCAAGGGGCTCAACGCTGTGACAATGAAGCAATACCTTGCTAATGCCAGGACTTCTCAACAACAGCCTGTAGTATGTGTTGCAGCGCTTCACAGCCTCAGTGAGCCAAGAGCCTTCGAGTCGGCAGAATCCCAAACATCATGACAACAAGCCATCAGTCATCTTCCCCCCAAGCTGCTGCGCGCACTTGTGTGTTTCCGGAGTTCTTACTGTGGGAAATGAACAGGGTTAAACATGAAACAGGAGGAAATGTTCATCACTGCAGAAGTCTCTGTAATATTCCCCCTCATACAGCATTGTTTTTCGCTGCAGGGAAAGAGAAGGAGTTGTTTTTAATTTTTTTCCTTTTTTTTTTTAGCTTAAACATCCCCTGCTTGTTCACAATGCACATCAGTCGTCTACTGTGCTTGCTAATCATGCTTAATAGCAAAACACTGATAGAAAAATGACACTGTATTAATAAGGCACTAATCTTCTGCTTAAGTTCAAGAAGGATTATCCCTGTAGTCAAAACAGGAAAAATGTCAGCTGTGGAGAAGGTTGAAACTTAAAGGCTGAATATTTACTGTTTCCAAATATTAGTTTAATGTCTTTTATTTCCTATCGAGCAGCTTTAAGGTGATTAAAATCATCTTATTTCATACAATCTGTGTCTGTGTGTTCCTGCTCTGCACTGAAACTATATGATATTTACAGGTGAGATATCCTAAGTTAAGACTTTTTCATATAAAAAAAGCATTCACAAAATTGTGAATCATTTCAAACAGAAAACCGAGCCTGACACATCTGGTCTCACTGGAAACTGTTGGGGTCTCGATTAGAAATTAAAGTAAAGCTATATGGGTTTAAATATTTCGTTGCACAGCATGAGTTTAATGACTCACCTACCAGTGGAAATGAAGACTCAGTAACATTACTGCTTCAGGAATCTTCAGTTTTAACAGTTGAGGTTCTAGCAAAGATTATTAAGGCAGTCAATGTAAGAGAAAGGTAAAGGTCACAGCTCTGGGAAATGTCACTCATGACACAACTTCTGATTGAAATTATATATACATGTACAGCCATGTAAAAAAAATTAGGACACCTCTGGAATGTTGAATTTGGTTTACGCCAAACATGTCCTCTGTTCTGGTGTCCAAAGTTCAGTTTTAAATGGCGAGACCTGGGCATGTTGGCAGTTGTTTTGAATGTCCTCCACTTGACTGTTTTCCGGACAGTGGAATGGTTTCACAGTGTTTTGAAATCTTTTTAAGACCCTGACCAGACTCATAAGCTGCTACAGTCTTCTTTCTGATGGCCTCAGACAGCTCTTTGGATCTCACCATGGTGTTCACTCTCAATTCAAAAGTCAGGAGCGCACCAAACAAAGTGTCTGAGGTTTAAATAGGGCAAGCCTCGATGTCCTAATCATGTGCACCTGATGTGATAAGGCTGTGTGTGATTTTAGCCATTTTAAGTGGGAATAAACGTGGGGGTGTCCCAATTTATTCCTGACCAGAAATTTCATTTTTTTAAAATTACATTTTAAAGAAACTTAAAAAAAAAAATTCTTCAGTTTTAATTGTTTAGTTATATTACTTCTATCTCTCAGTAATGTTAAAATTGATATTAACATCCATATGTCTAATTGCATTTAAAAAACACATAGGCTTTCATAGAGAGTCCTCATTTTTTCACATGACTGTATAAATATGTATGTATATATATTCCAAACAGACTTTTTTCTTCAAACACTTTTCTTATTTAAATCATCCAATATCTAGAAATGTATTTTAAAGCTAACTCCTTCAGCTGCTGCAAACTGGGCTTGTACTGTGGACAAAGGGAATAAAATATGGATATGGCCATTAAACATTATTATTACACCAAGAAAAAGAAATGTTTCCTATTTTGTAACATAATCTACATACATGAATGAACACACACTCAGTTTATGGCAAGTTTATTAGATACACACAGTGAAAACTAATGCAGTCCAATACAGTAAATCACGCCTTCATGAAGTTTGTATATTGTATGTTCGCTTACGGGTTTCAGAGATGTGTTGATTTGGTTTTGGAAGACGCAGTGTGTGCTGCTGTTAATAATATTATACTGAAAGGTGTTTCTAATATTCATTCCACCCTCTTTGATATAAATGGGCTGGACAGTAAATCAACACGTCCATAAATTATAAAAGAATTACTAAAAACTAGAACTTTCTGGAAGGAGGATTTAGTGCAGGACTGTTTTATTAGGCCATGCTTGTGTTATTTGGGTGTACCCAATAAACTTACATTTAAGTCCATATATTACTTTTTTTCATTACTTTTTTGGAAAAGTCTTGGCAAACAGAAGACCAGAGACTCAGTTAGACCACTTATAAAGTTGTAAAACTACAAATTCAAAACAGAAATGTACAGAAATACAACAGTTTGCATATACCTACCTGGTTTTGGAAGGTTTAATCCATCTATCCATCCTTCATCTATACAACACTTAATCGTCTGTAAGGTCATCGGGGAGCTGGAGTCTATCCCATCTGACTTAGGGTGAAGGTCGCCAGTCCATCACAAGGCCACATAATGTGATATAAAAATGTGCTGTCAACACCAGTCACTGATATGGACCTTAGTCTATGTGAAAATTAACATTATTTAGCCACAGCTGAGTAGCTGAGAGCTCATTTAACAAGTTTCTGTAGCAAACTTTAAAAATATCACATCTCTTTAATCCTCAGTGCTTCAATAGAAGGACTTCTTTTTGGTTCTAAAGGTCAAATGTCAAAACATCAGGGGTTGAATTTTGCATATGGTGAATATTTCCAGTATCCAGACATCAGTAACATGCTATCTGCCATAAATTTTACTTTTAAAAAAGCTTGTGCACTGTCAGTTTTGGTTGATGTCAAAAAGGTGATAACTCTAGTGTATCACTGAGGTCAGAGAGGGAGGTGGTACGCTGAACTACATTCTATTTAAAAGTGTTCTAATATTTTGTCATTAACATACATGAAAGGGGGCAAAATATTATACACACAGTTTTAAAAGCAATGCAGTACTGTATACAAATACATTTTTAAAAAACTGGTAGGTACTAGGACTAATGGCCGAGCTGTTGTGTTGGATCGCATTGGATTTCACAAGTGTACCTAAAAAAATGTATGCAATATATGCATATGTTTTGCAAAATATTGAAATATGTTTTTGTCTTTTGCTGTTATGTTTTTTTCCCAACTAAAAAACCAAAGTGTGCATTGATTAGATTCTGTGTGATGAAGCCATTGGGTGCTGAACAATTCCTGAGTGATCGATAACGGTCAACGTGTGACATTTAACAGGGTGACTGTTGTGATTACAAGTTCATTCATTTAACTGGAGCTCTTTGGAGGGAGAAGCGAGCTCCAGCAGGTGACTCCCCTCGCTGTGCACAGCGCCGCTCTCCACAGCGGAGACAGTTTCCTCACCAACTTACCTTTTTATTGTCACCGATCATCCTTAACTGGGAAGCATTTAAAATGTCATTGATCTTGATAATGCTGTGCCGTTATATGACAGTAACAGTTGTATGAGATTCAGGAAGTCAAATTTCCAAGATTGATGAGTCGTAGCAGTTGAGTTATAATCCATCTACCTGAGTGATGCTCAGGCTCTGTTCCACATGAAGGAGCAGACAAATAAATAAAACCCATAAAGGTGACACAGGAAATTGATACTTAACAATCATCTTGAGCAACAAGCACCAGGAGAGACTGGTGGGCAGCAGTTACTACTGTGCAGGGAAAAAGGCTGAGAAGGTTAATAGGTCATAAAAAGAACAAAACCTCCTAAAGGCCAGGCATAAAAGTTTAGGGTTTTACTCCACAACGGACCAAAGTTTTGTACGTAACAGTGACTTCTGGGACGGTTTCTCCTCAATGATTTTTAAAATTGTAATAATTTAAAAGGAAAGCTGAACATTAGTCCCAGTGTGATCATTATCTTGAATATTATGTTCATCCAAATTATTTTATAACACTCGATGTTGAGTCATGGCCCATAAAGCTGTGTGAAAAAACTACAATAGCAGATAATTTGAAAGCTTTGTTTAGTAAAACTGTAGTTCACAGCAGTCTCCTAATTACATAATACTGTGGATACAGCTCACAGGACTCTGCTGATGTTTTTTTCATGCAGTGTATTTTTTGCAGAATATTTTTTATTTCCCATCTAGTGCACTCTGGGTTTTTCACCAAACATTTTCTGGTAACTTTTCTTCATTTGTGGGTGGTATTTTTCCATTTTCCTCATACTGAGTCCACTGATGAGTCATGTGGCTTATGAATAAAAAACAACAAACCCAACATAACCACCATCTTTTTCAAATACTTCCTTACAAGATACCACATTTATAACCACAAATACAGACGATACATTAGACAAGATATTCTTTAACAAGTGATTTTTCCTGTTTTAATTCATCTGTAGCAGAATATAAATGGCAGCAAATTCCAAAGAGTTTGCAGCTTTGTATTGAAGTATGGAGATTTAAACTTTGTAGCCAAAAATATTTGGTGGGGTGAATAATGGTGTTCTGTAGAGGAGCTGTTTGACTTCGTTTTAATCTATTTAATGCATAATGTGTATTTATGTTATTTACTTATCTTGTAGCTTTTGGCTGTACTGTATTCTGTCATGTTTGTGTTTTTCGTGATATGGTTTTGCACACATGCTACGTTTATACTGTTTCATGACAGAATAAAATCTGGTTGTCGAACAGATACACACACTCCTGTTGCTGTTGTTTTCCTCATTTCTTTACCCCTTGTTAAGAGTCCACCAAGTTCAGCTTCTGAAACTGGATTACGTTCAGGTTACTCCCTTTATGCCTATCTGTATATTTTCAGAGAATTTTAATTTTAAAGTTAAAATATCTGTTGTTACTACCCCCTGCCCACCTGCAGATGTTCTCTTAATCACTTCATAAGGAAGAGGCTATCCCTCTTCATGTGCTCTGGTGAAGGCTTGTTTATTAGGTCGACGTAGTAAATACATACATTGTAGAGAAATAGATGAAAATAAAGGATTCAAACATTTTTTAATGCTTTTCAGAATCAGAATCAGTTTTATTGTCATTATACAATGTATAATGAAATTGCACGACTTCTCCTTATGTACAAATATCAGACCAATATGTAATATAAAGCATAGATAGGTAGTGCAGACTGATGTGCACAGGGATATAAATAAGTAATGCCAAGTGATATTAGTGAAAGTTCATTATGCAAAATTGCAGATGAGGTAGGGTAGGTAGGTAATCTTGGGAGATTTCGTTCATTAAAGCTGTAAAACTGGTTAGTTGTTGGCATTATTTAGTGATGTAAATGTGAGCATGTGTGGTGTGTTGTGTAGGAGGTAAACACAAAAACAGTAAATACACACTACAAATTAAAAGCTCCTAAAGAGAGTTTAGATGGTTTGTGTGAAGTCTTGTGGTTTAGGAGGATCTGATTCAGGCCACCAGTCTGTTTATTGGCATATACACCAATAAGTACATGGGCTGACACATAGGCATTTATTATCATCATCATTTCTCTGCTCTGATAGTGATCCCCATATAATGAATGGAATTACCACTTGATAATATAAGACTCCAGTGTACCAAAATGACAAGCTTCTGGGCTTTGAGTTTGCCGAATGCGGACGCAGATCCTTTGTAGGGGGAATTAAAGCAGCACGTCTTTGTTAAGCACAGAGCAGTTTTGTTTTCACGGCAGCTTAAGAAAAGTCCTGATGCACGGAGCATTTTTCACGTCTAACCCCAAAAATCAGTTTCACAACAGCTGCAAATGGGACAGTCGAACATCAGTCACTGTAAAAGACATAATGCAAAAATTTTGAAATTAATGATGGACCGTAACCAAAGCTAGTTTCATGGCACCACGGCTGGCATCATTTATCACTTCAAAGATCTACTTAATGCAAAGCCAGGAATTTGGAAAAAACACTTGTGAGGAATTTTTGGCTTTGCAGATTCTCCCCTCCCCCCTCATCCACAAACACATGCCATCAACGAGGGCAGAGGAGTCAAGTGAGTAAAAAGGATATAATGACTTTAGCTGCTAACTAGGAGCGTCGCAGTAGGAGAACAACTGGCTAACCTAATGTTGCAGTGGAAGTAAACTGTTCCCCCTCGCAGTGGGGCCCTTTGGGGGGGAGGCTTTCCTTGACCCTTCGGGATCCCCTTGACCCTGTCCACAGAATTACTGCACTCCAGTGTGTGGATCCTCCTGGCTTTTAGTGTCTGGAAGGAGAATGTGTTGAGGAACCAGAGGTAAAGGTCCTATTGAGCCTCGGCACCATTAAAACCATAAATCACCCGGCATATGCAAGAATCTCAGGAATCCAACACTGTCTCTGCTCTTTTCCTTCCTCACAATCGCCCTCTTTCTGTGCAAAGCGAACATATTTTTCGAGGGGGAGAACTTTTTTTTCTTTGTCTCTCTCTTCCTCTCTCTCTTGCCCTTTATTACTCTCCCCCTAAATTACCCAGCTGTCACCACCTCTTTGATACAGATGTGGTGTAGACCTAACTTTATTTGATTCAAAATGTTCACAGAGTTATAGCTGCTAAATAGCTCCCCTGACACCTACTGAGACCTGCCGCAAATGGTGTCAAATATTTACCAAATGACAGCTGATCCAGAGACTGATTAAGTAATGAATTAGGGGCAGGAAGTCATTCTATCCAGGACCACTAGGGGATCAACTTCCTCATTACCTCCCCCCATTTCTGAGTTGTCAGTAGTCCTCTGTGACAGCTCATTTACAGTAAGGCCACTGATATAAAACTGTCAGCGTGCTGGAAATTTGTGTGCAGTTTTGTTTAGAATACTGATACTAGGGCTCACGTTATCAAGTGTGAAAGAAGGCTTGCTCCTTCATCATGCCGAGCTGCCATCTGTCTGTCTGTCTGTGACATGTAAAACTGTTGAGGCCCAGGAGGACATGCGACCCACTTCTGTCAAATAAACGCACGACGCCTCCTTTTTAGCTCAGCAGGGATCGAAATTTTTGAAATCAAATATAGCAAAAGAAATATCTCCACGACACAGTTTTCATTTGAGGATGACACAATGACAAGAAAAACCCAAAGTCTTCCTCATTGTTCATTAAGACAATATGTTGTCATTAGTGACTGAACGGCATTGGTCTCTCAGGGCCCCTATGGCACGTTTGAAGGGCTTCTACTCTGCACAGCTAACATGCCCCCTGAGAGGGAGGCCTGCCCCAACTTGCAGCACTACAATTTGACTATTGAAAAGGCGAGGGCTGGGAAGGAGGAGGCAGGAGATCTTGTCATGGTGCCCAGTGGGTTCAGAGCTTGTGGTTGGAGAGCTGGAAAGACTGCCATGTCTCTGTGATTAATGGAGGGGGGACCCAGAGGCAGGAGCGAGGGAGATTCTTATGTGGCAAGATTGTGCAACTTGAATGCACAACACTGCAGAGTTTTCAATGAATCCAAAGCATGCCTTAATTTGATTACAGAAATCTTGCTCATCTTTTTTCCATTTGGGATCGACTCCAGGAATCTTTAATCATAAAAATGCCGCTGGAAAAAAAAAATAAAAATGCAGTTGTAATCAGCGATGAATAGGGTAAACATGGCACGAGGGCTACAGTTTTCCCAAATGCATTTATTAAGCATGTACAGTATGTGACATCTCAATTAATCAAGAGCTGTATCAAAGACTTGCCGTTTCCTTTAATGGCTTTAACAAAAATATAACATCATTCAATATGAACATTATTCTGCCCATTTCACAGATTTTACACAAATGACCTATTTACAGTAGATAATGAAAAGAGCCCTAATGTGACACTTAAAAAGATGACAACCACTTAACAATAATCTGACAAGGGAGGGAAATAGAAAATTCGCTCATAGTCTGATCCCCACATGCATTAAACATGCAATAATACAAATGTTACACCCACGAAATTACAGCAAAAAACAAGTAGTTATTATTTTATCTGGTGTCTTGTGAACGCCGTAATGTACACTGTGAGAAGACCTGCAGTCTGCGGTCACTGTGCCTGAGAAAAACAAATGATATCGCTCTTCTTTAATTAAGACGTGTTCATATAGTTTAATTAAAATGTGTCATGAATGGTGTGAGTGTGTGTTAAGGGGGTTTCGAACCGAGGGATGCCGATCAGACACCCTCCAGCTTTTCATAAGTGGGAGAAAGTAGATGTATCATTGAGATTTTGATGAGCACGGGAGGGGATGGCTGTTATGAGGCCCTAGGGCCAGTTTGAAATGCCAGCATGGTGATGACTATCTGTGCCTGTACAGGAGGGAGGTGCAACAGATGGAAGAGTGCAGTTCAGATGGGGCAGGTCTGCAGGGTGGAAACTCTGACCACTGCTGCTGTCACTAAAAGCCCCGAAAAGAGACGACATGGAAGCAAAGTCCATGGAGTCTGAGGAGGAGGAAGTTCCGACAACACTCTGAAACCTCAGGTGGTCTGCACAAGAGTTCAGGCTGGAGGACAGATTGTAAGAAGAACACTGGGACAAACCTGCCACCTTTCCATACCTGTGCTCCCTCTTGTACCTCATCCTGCGGTTCTGAAACCAGATTTTAACCTGGCGGTCAGTGAGCCGTAGCCCAGCGGCCATCTCCATCCTCCGGGGACGACACAGGTAAGGGCTGAAGTGGAACTCCTTCTCCAGCTCCAGCAGCTGGTTGTTAGTGAAGGCTGTTCTCTCCCTCTTCACACTCTGCCTTCCACTGCCTGATAGACCAGCTGCCACGCCGCCGCTGACTGATGACGGAGGAAGCACATAAAGAAGAGAAGGTGTTAAAAGGAAGTGCCACACATCTAACAGTTCTATCCTGAAATGTACGAGCTCCACACGAAGGCTTTCAAAGTGCCGGCAAGGCCCCTTGTTAATCCTTAAGCCAATCAACCCGAGACCAAGCAGAGCCCCTCAGCTCTTCCTGTGTATTCAGTCATGCTTGAGACACTATACAAGACCGGCTGTCTACTGTGTCATGTGTTCAGGGGAAAGTTACCTCCCGAAGAAGCAGTCTGGGGGAAACTGACGCCACTACGGCTGCCTGACAGGCCACATTAATCAGAGCTACACACAGAAGCAGACCTGTCAAATCCCCATCTCAGTCACTTAAAAGGTACCTTGGGACCACCACTGAAAATAACCACCATTAGGGATTCAATTTGACATGTATATGAGCAATACCAGGGCCCTGTTGATAACAATATGACATACAGGGGTTAATGGATACTTAATAAGACCTGTAATGACCTCAGAGAGAGAACTGCACTGTTTAATAAAACTCCACCACACTGGGAGAATAGCTGCTTGTATGCTAGCATGTTTGCATCAAGGCAGTTTACCCATTTCTGTGAAGAAATTATAGCAAAATTACATATTAAATAAGCAATTAAGACCATAAAGGTTATTAGAACATGAGTTTTAATACAATCTTACATAAATATATTTGTATTGTTTCGTCTTTCTGTTGTGGTCCTTTTTCCTTTTTTTAAAAAAAAAGTGTACAAAGATACTTTTGTGAATTTACACTGAAAATACATATTTACCTTTTTGGTTATAGCATAGCTGATATACTGAATCTATGTTGTGACTGTGTTAACAAATAACAGAGTGAAAAATTATGATAAGGTTGATGAAAAAACAAGGTCCTCAATTGCAAAAGTGCTGCAGTTTTTCTGTCTTGAGCATTATTTTGCATCGTCTGTATGCTATGAATTTTACACTGACATTTGTTTAACTGTGCTGCAACACTAACATTCAGTCATGGACTGAGGAGAAAGAGTTTCCACATCTGATGAAAGTTATTTTGCCCCTGATAATAGGAATGCAGGTGACTTCTACTGTTGTATGGCATCCCGGTGTCTTCATGCAGCAAACAAGTTGCAACAAAACCAACACTAGTGTTCAAATTACACATTCAGTGCACAAATGAGGGACATTTGCGGAGCATCAGTGCATGAAGTTTGTGTCACAAATATTTTGCACACTCAGTTGCAGTTTTAAAAAAAGATGTAATGAACAAAAGTGGTTACCAGATTGTTTGGAGCCAGTAGTCCGTGGATTCATCCAGGGGAAAATGACTCCTGAGCGGCAGATGGTGAGTAGGCTGCAGCTCCTGCTCTTGATGTCCAGCTTGCCCTTGGCATGGCAGTGAACCATGGGCTCCAGTGGGCACTCAGACTGTTCATCTGGGTTCAACCTGGAACTGACACCAGCAGAGGAGGTCATGTTTTGCTGATTAAGTTCTGCTTCTTGGCCTCCTCTTCCTCCTCCTCCACCTCCTCCTCTTTCATTGTATCCAGCGTTTAGTTTTGGCTCTTGTCCAGAGCTCATAGCAAAACTGTTGCCATGCAGCTGCAGAGGGAGGGCAGACTGTTGGGGGTCCATGGACCCAGCTCATCAAACTGTCTCAAATAAAAACCAAAGGGTCCCTGAAGAGCAGTAAAAAATAAAAGACGAGGACTTCTATCTGTCTAATATGCGATCACAATTAACCTGGATGTATAAATGCACCCAGAAAAAAGTGCAGTCACCATGTGGAACATTGGAATAATATTTACCAGAAGGGTGCCGTAGTCACGTGTGTCCCTCCTCCAATGACCGAGCTCTGGAGTTGCAAAGTAATCCGACAGCAACTTGGGGCGCCCGAACAAGCTTCTGCCATATTTCTTCAGACATTTCTATGAGCAGCCTGCCTTTCTTTACCTATAGGGATGGGAAAAATCATATAAGGGAGAATTAATAGGCGCCAACAATCTGTGTGATCAGTGTGAGGGAGAAGGAGGAAGATTGTGTTTGTGCGGAGGAGAGGAGGGGAAAAAATGGCAGAGATGCAGACAAAGATCACACGTGTGGTGAGGAGCGTCTCATTAGAAAGCAGATTCCTTGTAATATTAGAAAACCTCTGACAGGACGCGTTCATGTGAAGGAACCGAAGCTTGCAGCTGCACATCCCGAACTTTTTTTTTTTTTTTTTTTGGTGGTAGGTTTTAATTAAATGCAACGGCGAGGAGTCCCTGGAATAATATCTGGTGATCGATCACTACTTCATATTTATTTGCTTTTGTAGATGTAAAAAAAAAATGTGCAAAGTAGAATTTTTTTCCAGGCAAATGTAATTCTGATCTAAATAGTGACATGCATCCTCGGATTTCATGCTACCAGATTGTCCATCTGCAGTAAAGATGCCTTTTTTTGCGCGTAAAATTAAATTAAATAAATTAATGCGATTATTTTGGGGATAACTGCTCATTATAAACCGGCTGTCCTCGAAACAACAGCTTAAATATGCTTCTTCTCATTAACTGTCGTGCAGCTTTGGCTTATAATAGGATGCACTGGGAGTGGTCAAACAAAGACGTGACAGTCATTGCCACACAAAGACAAAGGAGGCAATCATTAAAGATCTTTTCTTTTTTTGCCTCTGTGGGACGATTCAACGCGTTTGCATTAATCAGGCATCAGTTGTACAGTTTCTGCGAGGCAACACTCAGACACCGTTGGATGGGAGAAAACCTCCGGCTCGCTTGCAGGGGACAAAAGGAGGGAGATGCTCAGAAGCTATACGAGCACACAAACACACCGGGGGGATTTGTTGTTGTTGGGGGGGAGAAACAAAAATACAGCCAGGAAGGTGCAGCACAATTAAATGAAATATGAAATTTGCAACTTCATTTTAAAACTGCATAATAAATATTTTTTGTTTTTATGGGTGGGGGAATTATTTTTGGCTAAAAAAGCTACATCAATTGTGGCCTAACTGAGTTACAGGGGAGCAAACAAACTCATAAAATGTGTTGCAAAAAAAGGATAAATAATGAGAATAATGAGTCTATCACTTTTTTTGTTTTAAATAGTGCACCATCCTCTTAAAAAAAAAGCTTCTGCATATTCTAGGGGCTCAGTATCAATCTCGGTTGGAGCAGGCTTTAGATATAAGTTCCTTCTGGTGTTTCACTACAACAAAGCTGTCGA
This sequence comes from Dascyllus trimaculatus, assembly GCA_024666655.1. Classification (NCBI taxonomy): domain Eukaryota; kingdom Metazoa; phylum Chordata; class Actinopteri; family Pomacentridae; genus Dascyllus; species Dascyllus trimaculatus. Next base: position 22,101,492 of record CM045452.1, read on the forward strand.
GAAAACCCTCTTTAGATGTCTCGGAGGTGATGGATTATGCACTCAGGGTTGCATAGCTTGGAAGGAGGGGAGCCTTCCTCCTTCTTCTTTTTTTCCCGTTTCACCCCTGCTGCCACCATCACCGAGGTTTTACCTGAAGAGTGGAGTCACGTCCTTTAGATTTATTTATTTTTTGTGAAATTGAATATTTTACCTCCCATTAAAGGACATGAATCCACTACCACCACCTCTTATTAATTACAATTTGCAAGATTAAAATTAATTACAGTTGGTATTGATTGATATTTTAATTTTAAACTGTGCAAGCGGATAAAATAAATAATGTGGTTTTAATTTTAAATATAGAAGATGTGAAACAAATTGATACAAAAATGTGACACATGCTTGATTCTTGCTTATTATCATCATTATTATTATTATTTTCATTATTAGGTGAAGAGGTGGGTGCATGAGGACTGGCTGAAATGGGGGGGAAAGTAATTAAATTCGTTTTGTTTTCCTTACCTCACACCCTTGAACACACTCTCTGAATTGGAGATAGAATCTATGATATACTAGCTCAGCAAGACCATAATTTAGCTCCTCCGCGCCTCCACCACAATTCTCCGTGAACTCTGTTTGAACCGCCTCAGCGGCAATAAATCATTTTTCTCTCTCACACAAAAGCGCGCCGGTCGCTCTGGGTGTCAACCCTTTTACAATTCCTCCTTACCTTCTGCGCTCTCTCGCCTGCTGACACAAACAACCAAGAAAATTGTCGATAAACTTTTATTTTTCATACCAATAATGCGCAGAGAGGAGAGAGAGGAAGAGAAGAAGGGATAAAAAAAACACGGGAGGCTTTGGGAGATATCTGCAGCTGCGCACAAGAAGAGGGGAGGGAATCTATAGCAACACAATTCTGCTTTTATTTTCCCTTTCTCCCCTCATGCACATCAATTATATATTTATGTAATATATATACATACCTACAAAAAAATCATAATTGGTTTTCAGAGCTCAACGGATCAGTGGCTGTATTTGCAGGGGACAGACTCGGCAGATAAGAGGAGACTGAGGGAGAGAGCTGCGGAGGAGACGTTAATGGGCAGAGGATGCTGTCGGTTAAAACGGTGCATACAAATGGTGCTGTCTTGGCAGAGCAAGGAGAAGATTTATGGGCCCGGTGCCCTATATTGCTGTAAACAATGCAGAGTGAAATGAAAGGACTAGAGTTTGCAGACTGCACTTCATAAGTGAGGAAAAGACAGACATTGTCAGTTTCCTCAAACAAGTCCCGACTTTTTGTGGAAGCATGTGCATTAACATGGAGTATTAATGTGGGCCTGTGCTGACTGTAAATCCTGTCCTGTCTGTGCAGGATGGAGGCTCACACAAATCTTCTAGCACCTTTTGAAAGTGTTTTAGGTTTTTTTTTGCAGGAGAAACATTAAAAATAAAGAAATGGAAAACTGAAGCTTTTAACACTTGTGAGATTTAAAAAATGTATTTTGAAATCTGGGATCTTGCAAATGCTGACTGTTTGTGTGTATATGTTAACAATCAATGCCCAAATTTAGCCTTTTTTGTCATGCAATCACGTCTGTAGAGTCTGTGCAGGATGGAGGCAAACATACATTTTGTGAAACCTTTTGAGAATTTAACATTTAGAAATAAAATTGTTTGTTTGTTTCAGGAGAAACACTTAGAATGGAAATCTGAAGCTTGAAAGACTTGTGGGGTTGTTTTGAATTTTTTATTTTGAAGTCTGGAATCAAATGCTGTCTGTTTCTGGATATGTTAACAATGAAAGCCTAATTTATTATTTTGTTTGCATGTGATCACAACTGTCCAGTCTGTGCAAGATGAAGAAAAACATTTTGTGGAACCTTTTGAAAATGTAACATTTGGAAATATTTTTTTATTGTTTGTTGGGGGGGAAACTTGAAAATGGAAATCTGAAGCATATAACACTTGTGGGGTTGTTTTTAAAAAAAATTTAAGCCTGGCGTCCTACAAATGCTGACAGTTTGTGTAAATGTTAACAGTCTAAGCCAGAAAAATGCCTTTCTTCTCATGCAATCAAAACTGTCCTGTCTGTGGAGGATGGAGGCAAACCTAAATCTTGTAGCACTTTTGAAAGTGTAACACTGGAAATGAGTTTTAGTTATTTTCGTTTGTTTGTTTTTGTGATGTGTTTATTTGTTGCAGGAAAAACATTTAAAATGGAAGTCTGAGGCTTCTAACACGTGAGTTTTTAAATTTTATTTTGAAATCTGGTATTCTGCATATCTAAATGTTTGTGTAAATATTAACAGTTCAAGCCCAAATGTAGTTTTCTGATCACGACTGTAGTGTCTGTGGATGGAGGCAAACATAGATTTTGTAGAACTCTTTCAAAGTGTAACATTTGGGGATGATGACTAGAGATGCTTGTTTTTATTTTATTTTGAAATCTGGCTTCCTACAAGTGCTGACTGTTTGTGTGTGTAGTTGTCTATATGTCTGTATAAGATGCAAGTAAACATAAATCCTGTTTTCAGTGTAACATTTGGAAATAGGTTTTAGGGTTTTCACAGAAGAAACATGCAAAAAAGGAAAATTGAAGCTTATGACACTTGTGAGGTTATTTCGAAATTTTATTTTGAAATCTGGCATCCTACAAGTCCTGACTGTGTGTGTATATGTTATCTGTATGTCTGTACAGGATGGAAATAAACATAAATTATGTGTCACATTTTTAATGTCTAACATTTGGAAATAGGTTTTAGGGTTTTTGCAGTAGAAACATGAGAAAAAAAGAGATTATATCAAAATTTTATTTTGAAATTTGGCATCCTACATGTATACATATATAACAATTAAAGCCCAAATTTAGCTTCTTATCATGTGATCACAATTGTGCTGTCTGTGCAGGATGGAGGCAAACATAAATCCTGTAGCACCTTTTGAAAGTACAACCTAGAAATAAGTTTTGTGTTTTTTTGCAGGAGGAACTTTTTTTTAATGGAAAGTTAAAGCTTGTAACACTTAAAAAAAATTGAAATCTGGCATCCTGCAAATGCTAAATCTTGTGGCAAGTTTTGAAAATTTAACATTTGGAAATAAAGTTTGGGTTTTTTTGGCAGGTGGAACATGAAAAAATGAAGATTAAAACACTTATGAGATTTTTTGAAGCTTTATTGTGAAATGTTGCATCCTACCAGTGCTGTCTCCATATATGTTAACAATTAAAGTCCAGATGTAGCTTTCTTCTCATGTGATCACAGCTGTATATATAAACCTGTTTTGCAGCACTGCAGACATCAACATCTGCCTCTTTCCCTGGCATTGCTTCATTAAATCGTGCTGTGACCACTTTGTTTTCAGTCCAGTTTTAACATCCAATCATCTGTTGCGCCTTATATAACAACACATAACGACAGGTATGAATGTAACTGCAGCAGTGGAACTCAAAGTGCTCATCACTGCAGCACGAAAAACGCAACTGGTGGCCGCGTAAATGCACCGGAGGATCATTTTGGTGGGAACAAATCAAATAAAAAGCGCATTTCACTTAACCTATAGCTACATAATTGTGGATCTATAGTCTCAGGATCGCATATTCGGATCACTTTTGCTGATGAAAAGTGAATAACATAATCATAACTCAATCTAGCGACTGTCTGGGCCCCTGGTGACACCTTGAACGGGGAGGGGGGGGAAATGACTGTCATTTCTAAGGTCCTCAACGATGCAGCAAATAGGCTAATTAAATATTTCTCAGCGAGGCGTTATGGTGACATAAAGTACACTCGTAGGTTTACCCAGGCCATCAGCTCCTGCGTGATGTGGAGCCCGTACAGTGGGAGATAGCAGGGTGTTGATCCAAGCTGCTTTGTCGCTCCTCTGCTTGAAATGTTTGCCAGCAGCTGACAGTAAATCATTTGAGCATTTCTGATGGATTTTTAAAATCTAGCTTTATGTAAATGCATCTATCACACACACACATACACACACACACACACACAAAGGCTGGTGCGTTTGCTCCCTCGAGTGAACGGATGGGAGAGATTTACGGATTTATGACACACCCACTGCTGGTCAATGTGAGACAGGCTTTCTGTCCCTGGAAAATAGCAGCGTGACCCCTGTTTCAACTCTACTGCCTTTATGCAGCTGCCATGGCTGCCGTTTAAACACACTACACCATAACAATACACTGGGCTTTTTTTTTTCTTGGTAACCCCCAAAGTGGTGCAAGCAAGCAAGAAGAAGAAGACTCTCACCTGAGACGAGAAGGGGAAAAAAAAAACATTTGCACCAGACAATAAAAAGGTGAGGTAATAAACCACCTATGCGTCAGAGCAGCTGATCATTTTTGGTTCGCTCTTGTTCAAACATTTCTGTGGCTGTTTGTGTAAAGTTTTTATATCTTCCAAGAGAGAAGGGGAAGCAGAGAGAGAGAGAGAGGGAGAGAGAAAGAGAGAGAGCCTCCTCGCCTGAGGTGCTCATAAATCACCGGGAGCCTGCAGCGGTGCAATGTGAGCTGAAAATCATATGTGATTCAACAGTCTCGAGTCAGAGAAGAAACCAGTTAGAGCTGAGTAAGTGCGCAGGAATTTAAACAGTGGGCTTCAAACATGGTGGAAATGCATGATGTTCCTGCAAGGTGGTGAGGTCACAGACAGACACACCTTCTCATATTTTCAGGAGAAAGGCTCCCTCAATCTGAAAAAAGCTGGAAATTAAAATCAAAATATTTCATTTGAAACTGTTAAAATGGTGCAGAAATTTGAAAAAAAGCCTAAAGAAATGAAGTTTCTGGCATGAATTGAAAATTCTAGATTTAATAATGCTTTCTGAGATCATAACAAACCACAAAAATAAACACATTAAATGTAATAATGATACATATCGGTGTAAATATCAAGATGCGGTTTCATTGTGCAAACTACAACCTTAATGGCCAAAAAATGCAAAGCTGATATTGATTTATTGCTGACAAACGACCTGAGATATTTGTTTAAATATTAATAACAGTAGATCTCCACATTTTTTGTTTACCTCCATAATAAATCCTCACACAGGTGCGTTAGTTAAACACACCTTGGCAAAGCTCAGTCAAATCAGGCCTCCCTACTTAACACAAATCCTCTGTTACAAGAGCTCAAACAAAAAGAGACGTCTCGCCATTGTGCAGAGCGTAATTTGAGCTTCACCTGCAGCCTCCTCGACACGAGAAGGAGGATGAATTATCACATACAACTGACACACACTGAGATTAGTTTGGCTTTCGGTGTCAACTGTTTATCTTGGAAGACATGCTGTCGAATGTTTTTCCATCAGCGCTGAATGTTTGGTCCTGGCCACACAGGAAACACCAAAAGTGTTGTTCAGTGGAGTGTTAGAGTACATTAAAGAAAACGAAAGGCTTTTCAGAAATAAAGAGAGATGCTGGAACCTATTCCTCACATCAAGAGTATCTCACGGTTTGGCAACAACATTTTCTTTTTTGAGCATCTTGGAGGATATCTGGATTTTAGGCTCTGCAGGTTTCACTCTCCCTAAAAATTTGCATGTGGCTAAAAATAGGAGTTTTCGGGGAATAGAGGAGTCTCCGTAGAAAGTTTGGAAGGTTTTTTCGGGGGAGAAACTTGAAGGTCCTTGTCCACAAACTAATCACAATGACCAACTGTCCCAGTACTGTCAGAAACATCTATAATTGGCAGCTTGCTTTTGAATGGAAGTGCTGACCTGAGACCAATTATTCTCTTAAGTCACACAGAAGTCATGTGACCGAGTCAAACTATTTTTACTGCCCCTTTTTTGGGGGGGGGACTTCAGGGAAATGTCACTGATCCCTGGGAAAAACCAGATTTTTTAATATATTGTTTCCAATTTTAATCAAACTGCAGCAGCATTTGATGGGAATGTGGCCTATAATACAACAAGCCTGAATAATGTATATGTGATATTTAATTTTAACTCCAAATGGAAAAGATGCGCCACTTTACGCACGCTTGCAAGCTCCTGCGCATCTGCAGGGGTGCAGAGGAGAGGACAGTCCGAGAGTTCAACTCTGTCCGGTGTCACCCTGATTAACAAAGGCAGCAACACACTCAGTGATGCCCCGCCGCAGGCCTCTCTGAAAGGCACAACGCAGGAAAAATCCACAAAGAAAGCCGAGGCCAAGGGGGGACCAGCGAGGGCGCACACAGAAGGTACACGTATAGAGAGTGAGCCAGGTCACAGGGTTGGAGAGGTCGGCCATCCAGACTGAAATGAGCCTAATGGGACAGAAAATGTGTCCTCGAGGTGAACTCGGCCTTCTCCCATTTGGCCCCCCAAACTTCAATAAAGTACCTTTTCAGCCTCGCGACATGGAGGCGACAGGGCCGAGAAAGGGGCTGGAGGGATGCTGCGACTGTGGCGAGGACATTAATTTCTCTAATCTGTCCAGCAACATAAAGGCTTCTGGATTCATTTTTCAGCGCCGTCTCACCATCTATTCTTTCCAAAAAAGCCACGTCCTCCCCCCGCCCCTCCAAAAAGAAAAAAAGAGCAGATTTTAAGCGCTTTGGTCCAGTTAAAATGGTCCATCTTAAAGTCCAGTTTAGCCTTTTGGACACTGGTGAAGGGGGACACGGGCTGGTACATAATATTTGATAAGCTCAAAAGTGACTGTTGTCAGAGCTGCTTTTTTTGTTCCAGACCACAACACAAAGCTCTGCGGTGAAAGATTGATGATGAAGAATACCTCTTCCTTTTGTGTCGCTTTAGCCTCCCACTATGCGAGGCATTTTATAAGAGCTATTCATGTCACAATTTCAATAATCTATCAAATTCTTGCGCGTCTTTGGGTTTAAGTTATGTTGGAATCCATCTGTCCAAAAAAAAAACGTTTAAAAATAGAAAGAGAAAAAAGAAAGAGAAAAAGCAGCATCTTTAGCATCTTTGATTTAAAAAAAAAAATCAGCTAAAGGTGCAGTTTGAATGATATTTGGTCCAGCAGGTCCTAAACAGTCCTGCAGCGTGTTGTTGGTCCTCCTGCCAGAAGAAAGGCGCACGATGACGTTGCACAGAGACGCACTATAGCGCCGTTTTTTGAAATTGTAGGTTGTGTGTGTGTGTGTGTGTTATTTTTTGTCTCTCTCTCTTCATTGCTGCTGCACAACTGTACGCAGGCGAACTGCCCACTGGGGACACAGAAGGCAAATGTGCTAAAGTGTTTACACAAGCAAAAGTCAAAAGAGTGAACACACAAGAAAACATCAGCATTCCTCCTCCTTCTGGCGAGGGCACAGGAAACAAAAGGTCAGCTGCTTAGCTTTACTCCATCACCCATGTTCAACTGTGATATTTAACGAAGACGCATTACAGTCAATCTATCTGCAGGACTTTATTTTAGAATGATTTTTAAAATTGACTTTACATTTGGAAAACTGAAAAGTCGCATGTCGCAGTGGATTCCAGATAGAAAAAAAGCAGGGCCACCACTTTATGTTACAAAGAAATAATTCTCCACAACAATCTATCATCTCTAACACATTGTACTCGAAATGAATTGCATGCATCTTTTTTGTGTTCAAGTCAGGACGGAGGAAGCAGAGAGCTTCGTTTGTGGCACTAGAAGGCAGTGCAGTGTGGACTGGAGGGCCTCAGTGGCTTGTCTGCAGCGTTAATTGAATGCCCTTCAGACTGATGAGGTTGCACGTAATGCACAGCGCAAACTATTTCATTTTCATATTTTAGAAATAACTTCAGTCCATCATGAGAGAGGCTTTAACACACACACTCACACACTCTCTCTCTCACACACACACACATGGTGTCTGTACACATTGCTAATTTAAAGACGACAAAAAAGGAGCTGCAGGATTGATAAACAGTCTGAGAAAACACAGTGATTTTTGTTGGAACATCCACACCCTCCTATCCACAGACCTCATCTTATAACCTAAAAATGAACTTCGACCAAACGTGTATAAAACTAGTAGACACTCACTGTTTTATTGACCAATATGATTAGCACAAGTACACTAAACTCCGTTTATTGCATTTCACAATAATCTGCTTTTGAACGGTCTAAACACAACATCAACACCACAAAACTAAAATTGTAAAATCAAAAAATCCTGCTTTCTGAAATACACGAGGTAATTCACACATTATTATCCTAAACATACAAGTTCAAGATCAATGGTGTGTTCCAGCCTTTTTTTTATATACCAAAAATAACTATTATTATAGTGATTTCCTTCCAGTGTTGTTTGAAATAAATAGATTGTGCATTTCACCTTATTGGGCAGCAGAGCAAAAGAATGGCCCACAATAACATTTTTTTTCTGATAAAATGTATATTTTTTTTCTACTTTTTCTTCCTTCATTCAAAACATTTTTCAATAAAAAACATCATTTTAATTGAACTTCAAATAAATTAAACCCTGTGTCACGTAAAAATAATCCATCGGTATTCGCAGTAATCCATGCTATATAACATGCATTTTATATAACTTTGGACTTAAAGGAAACCGCACAAGATAGCTACGAAAACAAAATATATAATTGTTCTATAAATAACCAGTTCTTTTCTACCCCCGATCGTCGTTCGTGGTTTTTCTTTCCTTCTCTTTTCTTTTTATAACCTGGTAATATCCTCGCCATGCTGTGCTCCGGTGAGTTCGTCGGGGGCCCCAGTGTTAGTGGCCGAGGCAGCGGCTACAGCGCCGGCTGCTGAGCTTGTGTTGGACCCGGAGGACGAGGAGGAGGATCTCACTTTGGTGTTCGGCAGCCTGTGATCCTTTTTCCATTTCATTCTGCGGTTTTGAAACCAGATTTTAATCTGTCGCTCGGAGAGAACCAGGGTGTGTGCGATCTCGATGCGCCTCCGCCGAGTTAAATATCGGTTATAGTGGAATTCCTTCTCCAATTCTAAGACCTGCTGCCGGGTGTATGCTGTCCTAGACCGCTTGGGCTCCGTCCCATTGTAACCAGAGTTCACTGGAAAAAGGAGAAGTGGAGAGAGAAAGAGGGGAGACAGAGAAGGGAGGAAAGGAGGGGTAAACAAGAATGGCCTCAACTGAGATATGGCTGGAAAGATTTATTGGATATGAATGTTTAGCTGTTTGAGAAATTTAAATGGGGAGTTAAGAACTTCTCCGCGTAATGAGAGGACACTCACATCCAACTATGAGCTAAATTATTAATGCAAGATTACAAAGCTCAGTTTTTTTTCACCCCTTCTTCTTCTTCTTCTTATTCATTTCTCCCCCTCTCTCTATCGCGCAATACATAACAGCAGAAGCCACATGGTGATACGGCTGCCCTGAGTATACCTCGGCTATAAAATTTATGGTGGGTGTAATTACCAATGCCGAGTCGTAAATCCGCCTCAATTGTGCCATTTCAAAGGCTTCCCTGCTATCGGAGCAGGGGCTGGCAACGAGATGGGAGTCAGAGGGACTGATAAAGGGAGGGAAAAAAGGGGAGAGAGGAGCATGAGGAGTGCAGGGAACATAAACACACAAGTTGCCTACCAGTGCTGACGTGAATTTTCTTCATCCATGGGTACACCACAGGCTGTTTGGAGGAGGCTGTGCTGTTTGGATGCTCCGGGGTAGCTTGGTTGCAGGCGGAGGTTGCGGCCGGTGGGGTGGCGGGGGACATGGACAACTGTGGGGTTTCACATGAAGCAGGCTGCCCTTTCCCTGTCAGTAGGTGCGCAGAATGGGGTATTCCATGTCCCCTTGGCGTGTCAGGTTCGGGGATGCTTGCACAGTTATACTGGCGCTCTTGGTAGCTCGCCCGCGGAGGATATAACTCCTGGTGGTGATGCTGGTAGCCAGAGTCCCTTGCGCGGCTGTAATATTCTGGACTATGCTCGGGGATGTAGTTATTTTGCGAATATTCCTCGCATGGAGGAAATTTCGGATCAATGTAGTTAGACTCCATCAAATACGAGCTCATGATCATTAATTTCTGGAGTGGAAAATAATTTTTCTAGCTTTGTCGTTTTTCTGCTCCATAAAGCCCTCCTACTTGCGAGCAGCCCTGTAAAGTTACTTTTACCACGTGACCCAGTGGCCCAATAGCAGAGTAAGAGGTAGTTCCCGGATAAGGAACCAGAGGTATTTAGCATACCTACAGTCGCCATTGTGGGCACAAATCTCTCTCTCTCTCTCTTTCTCTCTCTCTCTTTCTCTCTCTCTCTCTCTTGTCCTCCCCCCCTCCTCCCTCCCTCCCTCCCTCTCCGGTTGTGTTACCAAAGCAATTGATCTTGGGGACAAAACTAGTAGCTAGTTGCTGACCAAGGAAAAAATAAAACAGGCAAAATCCACCGGTCTCAATTATTCAAAGGGACAATAGGTGGTTTGCCAAGGATAAGGCACAACAATAGCGAACCAATCATTTTTTGTTAGTTGTTTAAAGGTTATCTGCTAATTAATGCAATAGCACCTTCAGCTGTGAAGCACATGACTGTACATGAATGCACTCTAGAGCTGCACTGTGTTAACCCTTTTTAAAAAAGCATTCCAGCACTAATATTTATAGGAGGATGTGACTCTAGGAAATGTCAGAGAGCCCTGGAGAGGTGAGAGACTCTGGAGGTGTGGTTGGGTTTTGGAAAATAGACCTGATGGTTTCTAATGATGACACTCTTCTTTTTAGGCATTCAGGCTATTTATTAAAAGACCCAGCATTCAGTTTTTAATTGAAAATCGGTGAGGATAGCATTAAAAATGAGGCTGATTTAGATATGGATTCTTTGAATGTCACAGCAGCAAAAAAATCTCCCGGAGCTGAAGTTGCTCTACAATAACAGTAATAATAAAAAAGAATAGGATATGAGAAATAAAATCATGCTGGGATGGTACAAAAATGAAAAGCAGACAAGCTTAAATGCATTTAGCATTTAACCCCTACTCTTAAAAGAAAAAAGAATAGGATATGAGAAATAAAATCATGCTGGGATGGTACAAAAATGAAAAGCAGACAAGCTTAAATGCATTTAGCATTTAATCCCTACTCTTAAAAGATACAACTATTCTCCAACAAAGACCTTCTTTGCATAAGTTTCAGTGTGATGTCAACACAGGTGCAGCACTGACACCCATCCAAAAAGCAGTGCAGCATCCAACAGGCCACACTAATCTAATACTACTTGTGTGAAGTGACAAAAGAGCGTCACTGTGGAGTAACTTTGCAGAGCAGCATCATTATGAGGCCACAAGCCAGTTAGGAAATTAACCGGATCATTAGGATGCCACAGACTAGAGAAAATCCGAACATTACGAGGTGCTGACTAAAACTGCAGAACACAGGTATTGTGTCACATCAAAGTTTCGCTAAATCTGATTGCTGCAGACCAGAAAGTTGCACTGAGGAGCAGCTGATCCCATTCTAGTGACTCACTGGACATCCTTCCTCCATGCAGGAGAGCCCTCAAAGATGCACATGAACAGAAATTAAACCCGTGATCTTTTTTAGCTTCTCATGCTTTGACCAAAAAAAATAAATAAATACTGCTCTTGGGCTGTTGGTCCTTGTGACTGTGGTTTTACAGCACTGGGAAGCTCGTATCTGCTACACATGTCTAAGCATAACTAAAAAATTAAAGAACAAGGACGGTAAGTGAATGAACAGCATCTGACAAGCAGATGAGACACCACAAAGCAGCTAGAGTCCCAATTTAATGAAAGAAAATGCTGAGGAAGACTTTGGATAACGCTGCGTTGCTAAATATTGCTAAATACAAGCACACCATCTTTCATATCCATGATTTAAACTATAACCCCACATATTCCAACAATATTAAAAGTATTTCCAATAACAGTTCAGTTTTCACTTGGAAATCAAGCCTCCACATGTTACATACTGATCCTAAGTGAACCATGAGCCATGTTGCTGGTGGTCTGCTGCTATATTGTAAACTGATACTGGCCGGCTGTATAAACTTGTCATGTCCTGTTATCTCAGAGCAGGCTATAAGCAAAGAGAGAGAAGATGACTCCCTAATAGATAAGCAGCAACATGCACTGCAGATTTCTCTTCTTTCAGTCCTATGTGTTTAATTGCAGGGTATTTAGAAAAAAATAGAATAAAATATTATATTAGCTGCTTCTTGAAGGAACAGTGGAGCACACAGCATCCAGCAGCAGCACACTGTAAGTTAAGGGATCTATTTCCACAGCAATAATTACATAATATGCTTAAAAACGACATGGAATTGCATATCATATTTCTGGCTGCACTGTTTGTAAAGAATGCGCACGACATTTCTATTACCCCTAGCGAGGATGTTAGAGGCGTTTTATAGAGCAATAAAAGCCGTAAATCAGTCACTTTTAAACGACCCCTGGTTCCTAACGTGTTTTACAGGGTCTGACACAGTAGTAGCCGCACACACAGCGCACACATGGGTTTACTCTCTGTGGCCTACACAATCTATGGCTGTCTGGACCATGAATACACTCTGTGACAGTGTTATTGCAATTGCTAGTGCCTGGATGGAGGCTGTATGTATCATCACTGATGCTTGTATATGCAACAGCAGGAAGAAGAAGCCGAAGAAGAAGAGGAGGAGGAGGAGGAGGAGAAAAAAAGAAGAGGCCAGGGAGGAACGTGAAGAGGAGCAGATGCAGACTAATCCATTGGCAGGCGTGGTATTTCAGTTGCCCATGTATTCCTGTAGAGACGTATTTGCGATTGTTCGTACTTCACACAAATTCGGTTCTACAGGGTACATATAGACAACTAATGTGTGTTTTAGGTTAGACTCTGCAAAGTTGATCTGTCAGTATCTGTGCAAACAGGTCATCGCGTCTGAAATCGGGCTGGCATGCGTCTGAGAGCACAACACAGATGGAGGCTGCAAGAGAGACGTGCCCAAAAGAGAAACGGATTGCTGTTTATCCAGCATCAGGAAGCTGCCAACACAAGCCAGTTCTCTACTATTCATACATTTACAAACGGCAGAAAATAACACTTGGACGTTATATATATATATATATGTGTGCACACACGCACGCACACACACACAAACGCGTCGTGTCCAGAGGACAGAGAGGGTCTCTTTCTCCACATTCAACCTCTGCCTTTGAGGTACCTCCTCATATGAATATTCAGTCACAAACACGGCGGATACAAAGGGACGGCGTGACAGCACAGATGAAAAATAAGTTTCTATTGTTCCCAACCATTTCTTCTGCTTGCTATTACCATACTGACCGCTCGGTAACCTTTCTTCCTGCCACTCTGGAAGCTAATGAGAAAAGCCTCGGATGAAAAATGCAATATCAGACATGTGACCTGTTTCGGGGTTATTAAAAACAGCAAACATGCTCAGATTGTGAATCAATGGAATTGATTACAGTGGAGATGCACGGGGGGACTTCAAACACTGTCAAAAAATATCTTCATCTACATATTTCTCCGCATGCACTCTGGGCATCAATTTAATAGATTTTTTTTATTGGATAACAGAGCATCCTAGTGAACTGTTGAAGAAACAGACGAAAAAAGAATGTACCTCATGTTCATTTGGCTTTGTCATATGCTCATCTAAATACATGCTGTTTGTTGTGCGCCCAACCAGTGTGAAAGAGCAGCACGCACACCACATACTCCCTCTCGCCCCATGCGCTCTGGTGGACGCATTTTAATATTAGTTAGACAGCCTGACCCGCGTTTCACCCCTCGCGTTTGACTGGTTCCAATAGTTCACTGCCAAGGATTATTGATGGAGAGACAGCAATGAATTCCTTCTCCCCACAAATGGCTTTCAGATCGTGCACCTAGTTCAATAACTAGTTATAATGTAGAAGTACAAAAAATGAGGCCCTCAGGCGGACTAATTTGATGTTTCATTTGTTCATTTGAGGAATTGTTAAGCCTCCCTTTGCCCCTTGCAAAATAACAGCTGTACAAGCGTGTTCACACATGTACATATGTAAACAGAATAAATCTGCGCAAAACTATGTGGAGGCTGCTCTGTCCATGCGTGGTTGTTTTTTAATTTGATGGTGCAGTACCGTGGGATTGCGCGTAATTGTTACGGGCACATTTAGCGTGTCGTGTCCACGCATCTTGGGCTTTTTTTTTTGGCGTGTCATTGTACTGCGTTAAAATAACACGGAAAATGGACACAGGGAGGGCAAAGGGAAAAAAATGCGTAATGATAATGTTACTAAGATTATATCAGGCTGGACAGTGCGGCAATATTCTGCTCCCTGATGAAAATGGTTACGATGCGCTTTTAATCAAACCCTTAACCTAATAGCCTTTTGCACGTTTACTCTCCCCAGGTGCAATAACGTTAAGCTGGATGGTCCAGTTAAAATAAAAAGTTTTAATGAAGTGCAGACAGACTGGAGACTAGTTGGATATGAATGCTCTTTAAAAGCAGGAGCAGCCAGGGGAGCAGAGGTGGTTTCAGTAACTGGATTCCTCACATAAACCACTGGTTGGTTTTAGAGCAACGCTGCGGTTCATTAGACTCACGGTGCGGTGGTAAATCCAGCTAACCTGTCCACTAAGAGTGCTGCTTTTACTGGTTATTAACCAGAATCATGGGAAGGTATTCGATTTAAAACAAAAAAACAACCTCTAATGTTTGAATTTGAAACAAAAAAAATGAAATAGAAAACAACATAAGAATCACCAAACAAGTTCATTTAGGGTACACACACCAGGACCCTTGATGTCAGCAGAACCAGCTGTTTGCCTGCAGCCAAATAACAAGCTCCACCATGAAGGTTGACTCTTGACTAAAGTCAGGTGGATAATAAGGGTTGTGGGGCGATGCGCAACACTTACTGAGAAATCCACGGTGCCACTCATTTTGACCCGATGAACTGTCTGAAAAATAGAAAAAAAAAACGGGAATTAGTTTAAGAATAGTGCAAAAAAAAAGATTCTGCAGGTGAGTTAGTTTTTGCATCTAAACTATAAAAATAACTGCAATGAAAATTCTACTAATTATTAAATTCATTAGGAATTTTTAAAACACATATTTGATCGATAATTTATCCAACATTCCCCTAAATTAATTGACCAAGCAGCCTATTTGAAATGTCACATATATTAGGCCCAATAGGGTTAAAATGAATAAATGTCTACAATATTTCGTTTGTGCTCTTTTTAAAAGAGCCTCCATGCAGTCTAAAAATATTACTATTGATTTTATTCCAAACATTGTCCACAAGCTTCCTACAGTTAATCTCTCGCTGATCCAATTCAGAAAGGAAACATTTTGATATGTCGCGTTTTATTTCCTCCTAATAATCCTTCAGTCTGTCCCTTCGCCTCTGAAATCCTCTGCTGTCTGTTGAAGGCAGCCTGTCCTAGAAACAGGCTTTGACATGTGTGCTGCTGCTGCAGAACTGGGACCGAGGACGGAAATTTAGGACGGGTCATTTTCGGACAGTAAAACTAAATTTACAAGCATTTTCGGTATTTCCTTGGGCAAATGTCCTATGAATAGAAATCCCTGGACTTCAGCGACACTGAATTATGGCGAACAGTCAATAAAAAAATCACGACTTTGTCTTCACATTGTAGATAAATTCGTGCTGCGTTCAAAAACGATGTAATGGGACTTTATGGTTCTTATTTGGGCTCAGACAAAGGGAAGTCTGTGCTCACCCGGATGTGACCTCGGCGGGTTGAATGATGGCAGTGTCAGCTCCACAGGTCAGAGAAAGGAACACAACTGCCCAGAACATGGCACTGACATCGGATGTTTATACAGTTTCACTTTTAATGCAGTGATAGTAGAGCGCTTTACGCAGGAGTGTCCTTATTTAGGTAAGGTTAAAAACATATAATAAAAAAAAAAATAATACAATAACCCCATGGCTGAAAAGTCATGAGAATATAATTATTTCGATTAGAATAAGCGTCCTGTAAGTTCTATTAAGATGTTAAAATACGCATACCAATTTGTCTCTTATTTATCAGAAAATAAAAACTGTTTATTTGCATTATTCTGGAGGAAAACGAATCTTTTAATTTGGGATTGCTTTTATTTTAGTCTGGGAGTTGGTCATATTTTCCCTCTCTCTGGCATTATTTAATACAGCAATGGAACTGCTTAAAACAGAGGAAAAATAAAGCACAATGTTGGGAATAACAGTGCGCTAACAGATGCCCTGGTTTTGGACACGTTGCCCCCACAGTGAATCACCCACACAGGAGCGTGTTACACAGTGCCCCCTATTGAAAGTGCATAATTGATCCTGCACACCTGAAAGCAAACCTGCAAAGTGCATCCTGATAAAATGGAAGAAAATACAAATAGGACTAAAGCTCACCAGTGAGTGGTCAGATTTCAGTGCCTTTGCGCACTGAAGCTAAAGCCTGGAGAAGCTTCTGATGACAGCAGAATCTAAATCTTTGCTTTTCTGCCTTATTTATTTCCCACTGATGCTGCAACACAGTCAACATATACACTAACAGATACATATACACCTGAACTCTCTGAAAACAGGACCTAATGTTATTTAAATTTATTATTAGCCGTTTGCAAATCCGCACATTGATTAAGAAAAGAGCAGCGTTTCTAGGTTAAGCTGCTTTCTAAGACATGTGGTCAATTTAAATGATGAGACCCACAGAGCAACAGAAAATGATTGAGCTTATAAGATCACATCATCAGTCTCCAAACCGATCAATTCAGTAATATCTGTAACAAGGACAAGTTAAAAGGGGGTATGTGAGGGTCTGTGTGCAATAAACACGCATTTAAATACTGTGCAAGAAACGTGTGTTTTCGTGCAACGTGCCTCCAGTTGTCTGTGTGCGTTTGGATGAAGCCATATAACTGAGCTGCAAAGTGCCTTTGAATCAAAGCTGCTCCTTGGCCCAGACATGACCCCATAATAACAGCAGTTCACGAGCAACAAACCTCGAGTCAAGGTGAAACAGTGAGATGAAGCATTTTAATCAGCTGCTTTCCTAATTGTTTGGCTCTTTTTTATGGATGAGTGCAATATTTTTAAGCAACAGAGCGAAAATTTAGCATCGACAGAGCACAAGTCACGGTATGTTTTCAACACACAGCTGCAAAAACAAATGCGACTGAGGCTGAACCACTGCAGGAATTTAGTTGTAATCAAACAAAAATAATGTTTTACAAATTACATGAAGGTATGTGCGTAAGAGAGAGTGTGTGTGTGTGTGTGTGTGTCTGTGTTAGAGAGAACAGGGTGGGGTGGATGGTGACGCGATTTTGGATAGTTTTGGCTGACTTTCTAGATTTTCCACAGTCATCTTTATCTTCAACTATTTTTCTTTCCTCCTGCTCACAGCATAAACATGCAAAACAAACTGTTGAATCAAACCTGCTGCTACTGCTGCTCGAATCTGTTGCACTGAAATAAATATCATATTTCCCTTAAATGTTTTTAAAAAATAATAATAATAATAAAGCACAGACAGAAGGATGACGTTGCGTAAAAATGACCATCGTGACCACAAATTCACTACCATCGACATGCAACTGCAGTATGATTCCACTTCACCAAATACACCAAATACACCGAATATATTTGTTGTTTTTAAAATAAGCATTTCCCAGATTGCTTTTAAAAAAGCATCCATGAATATTCAGTACAAATTAACAGCGTTCATTTGGAGGTTTAATCGATATAAACACCCGTGCATTTAAAGTCACACTAACATACAACAAAAAATATGCTTTGTCGCTATGAAATAAGTGGCAGGCCTGTAGTCAAAGTTAAAAGCAACTTACTGCAGCAGCTCTCAGTCCTCCTCACCACCCGACTACACAGTCCGGAGAAAGGTACTGCATCCTCTCTGCCACAAAGCCCTTTCTTCCTCCGATAAGGGGAAGCCAGCAGCTGCGATTCCGGACAGTTAAGATTATATATGATGTGTATATATCGAAGGTTTGTCAGCTCTTCCAGGCCATAAAACCCACTTAAATGACACCACGTGCTTCCTATGCACCATTCACAGGCCCTGCTTGGGGCAATTGGCATATGTAACCTTGTAAACTTTAAAATACCCTAAAAGAAAGACATACAAAAAGGGGATTGAATACATTGTCCACGCATAGGTTAGGCCTAACAGAGCGCAGAGAAAGTGGACGCTGCGCTGACCGGTTCACATAACCGTCAAGGAAGTTCAATAGGAAGCTATTAGTTTGAGAGGTGAGTTGATTTTTATTTTCTTTAAGTAGTGCTAGAGAGAAATTACCTCATAACCTTGGGCTACACCAGCGTCATACTGCTACTCGTGCTAAAGCTGCAGTTGAGTACAGATGCCCGGCAAACTGGCACGGTTTTATGTCCTTTTCTCCTAGCAGAT
The DNA here is from genome assembly GCA_024666655.1 of Dascyllus trimaculatus. Lineage (NCBI taxonomy): Eukaryota > Metazoa > Chordata > Actinopteri > Pomacentridae > Dascyllus > Dascyllus trimaculatus. Next base: position 22,119,780 of record CM045452.1, read on the forward strand.
AGTGTTGTTTTAACTGCTGCGTAATGATGCCAGGATTAAAGAGCAACGCGATATCACAGAGTGGCCATATGGCTCCAGCAGCCATGACGCGTGAGTCAGCGGCCACAGGAAACCCCAAAGTTTTGCATCCACGTTGTGTCGTGGGCGAGTGTTATCACAGCCCAGTGTGTCCCTTTCCTTCCCTGACAAAACAGGAAACGGAGTGCGCCTGTGGTGGAGTGGTGGAAAAGGGGCAATAAAGTTTTATGAGGGCCTTAAACTTCAGAGCGCGTTTTGTCAGTCAATGAAATCCCGAGGATTCCGAGCCAAGCTACAGAAGCGAGAGCAGCTAAGAAAAGCAAAAATAAACAGTATTCTTTAAAAAGACCATGCATGCTATAAACAGTTTAATTCAGCAGGCTTGTAGCACTAAAAATAAATCAGCTGGATTCACCCACTAGCTACTGATATGGAGAGGAGGGGATTCGAAAATAAAATGTGCATAGTGACAGGAGATTTCCTCACTGTTAATGAGACTTTATTGGTTACAATCAACAAAACAGGCCATCTATCAGTTATCCCAGGCCTCGTGTTAACCAGGCACCTTTAGTTTACAGAGGGGAAGAGAAATAGCTCCATTGCACATTACAATATTGTCACATACAGTCACTGAAGTATACATCATGATTTAGATTCACAGAGATTAGGACAGACAACATGGATGAAATCCACTCACAAAGACACATCACACATTCAACGACATCCTAACTGCAAAACACTGGAGAGAGATTAGAAGAAAAAAAGTAAAGAGGGTCAGAGGGAACTATTTGCAGTCAGAATTGTTATTTTTTGCCTTTTATTTGATTCACTGACCTTAAGGTTTTTATTACATGGTGATATAGAGCTGGGGGTGATGCAGGCGATGTCCAGCCGCCACTATCCTAATTAAGAACACAGATTATTGGTGTATTGTGCAGCTTCTTTCTCTCAGTGCACTGCAGACCAAAAGCCTCGTAGCGTGAAGGACCCAGCTCCCCCTCAGCCTCTTGTTCCCTTTCGTGCAGCAAAGTGAGGTTATCATCGCATGGGCAGCAAATTAATTTAAAAATGTAAACCGATTGATCAAAGTGAGTGATATTCAATACATTAGGTCCCAAACTGCAGCAAGTGACACATAATTGGTGATGAAGCACACAGAGCGGTGTCATGATGTCATTGCTCCTAGCAGTTCATCCGAAGGTCAGGCGGCACTCCAGCACTGTGCAGAGTGGGGCTGAAAACGTGCTGCATGCACCCCGTTTCACCGGCGCACCTTCTACTCCTTCACTTTGATCTTTGAGTCCTTCTTCCACTTCATTCGTCTGTTCTGGAACCAGATTTTGATCTGCCTCTCGTTTAGACACAGAGTGTGGGCGATCTCTATGCGCCTGCGGCGGCTCAGGTACCGGTTGAAGTGAAACTCTTTCTCCAGCTCCAGAGTCTGGTAGCGGGTGTAACTGGTCCTGGACCGCTTACCCTCCGATTCTAAAGTGGTATTAAAATCAGTTAGCTTTCAGCAGCATTGTAGAGGTAAAATAAATAGAAAATAATACTCGAACATTTAAATTGCATTAAATAAGCTTGAGATGTCCATAAAATAAGCATTGGAAGCAGAAAAATCTGATATTTATATCCCCTTTCCACCCTCATTTCAAAGATCAAATATCTTTATATAACCTAATTTAACCTGATATTACTTACAGTGGATCTGTGCAATAAAAATTTAAATCATGCTGATAAGGATGGTTAACTAGATCCTATAAATATCAGTGTAAAATGGAGAGAGGGCCCTCTTCATTCACTCACACCAAAACATAAAAAACACTAAATGACTGCTTAATAAATCTTATCGTAATATGTAAAATGAGATAACTAATAATAAGTGGGCCTCCCTCTAAACACTGGCCTCGGCCTAATAGCGCTGCACAGGGGGCAGTAATGTGGTGGGAGAATAAACAGATTTGCAAAATGTAAAGATTAGAAAGGTGATGCTTTCCAGAGATATTTAAGCATGAACAGGCGTGCCAGGTAAAGCAACAGGCCCGTGCAGTTGGATTGAAATAATTTCGACATCCCTGTTGTGTGCTGCTGGATATTTGCATATGGAGCAACACTAAACAAGAGCAGCTCCTTGGTGTTTTGCAGCAAACATGCTCACTGTCCATGCTGCAGCCTAAATAGTGCAGCGGCAGTTTGGAGGTACGAAGAAGGGAGCATGCCTATTCAAATCTTTTAGAGGTGAAAAGTTCATGATTGGGTCAGGGCATTGGTGTTTCCCAGAGTTCAATTTAAGGCTAAAGCTTCTCTCCGAACACAGTCTGATGGTGTAAAACATGTAGCCTGGCTTGACTAAGACTATAAACGAAGCAAGGCAAAGAAGTACGACAGAAGAGTTGAATTTGTAATATTATTTCATAGTTTTTATCACAGTTTTGTTCTCTTATCCAATTATACCACCATAAATCACACCAGAGATCACCTCTTCACCGTAACAGAGCAGGTTTACGAGCAATGGATGCCTTTGTCATAAAATTTATGACCGCGAGTTTTTATTATTTCCTGCGTTTGGCCTATAAAACTCAAGAGGGACACTGAAACGGGCGAAAAGAAGTGTTGCAGCGTTAAGAGTGAATAAGGGAAAGCATCTTAGTCGCACTTTAGAAAATAGGCAAACTTTACCGTGGCTCATGTGCAGTTTTGTCATCCATGGATAAATCTGTGGCCGCTGCTCACTGTCCTGACGCTGGCTCACGTTTGTGTTTCGTTTCACCGATTGCGCCTTATCCGCGTTTCTATCGCTCTCCTGGCTCTTGTTGCCGCCGGATTTTGCGCTCCTCTCCGGGTCTCTGTCCGCCCCTCGTCCTAGCAGCTTGCTGCTGCCGTAGTTGAGCCCGCTTGCGTCCACAGACGAGCTACTGGAGACCATGGTTATCTGTGGTCCTGACGGGAGAGGAGTATCCGTGTTGCCACGCAGGCTAGTTTTCATCTCCTCCCGTTCAACAGAGGTCGTGGGGACGGGACAAGAGAATATCCCGTTCACATTAACACCCTCATAGCGGCTGGACCTGCGCCCAGAGAGATCGAAACTAAACATAGTGTTAGGAGAAGTTGTCTCGCTTGTTTGCCTGAGACTGGAGATGTCAACATACGAGCTCATTTTCAAACTACCACGGACACTTTAAACTAGACAGGGCTCTGCGGGATGTATGTGGCGGTTATTTCCTTGTTTTTGTTGATCATTGCTTTTCTTTGTTGCCGCTTTTGGAAAATTCAGAGCTGTCTGCACTAAAAAATAATCCAGAATTTATAGGTGGAGTGCGCTTTGGTATCTTTTTTTAATTCTTGATCCGACGTGCGCTGCCCAAATATGGGGTATTTGTGTGGGATCACGTGCACGTGTTGGCCAGTCATAAATTGGCTTTGATACTCAATGGGGATATTGATGAATAGGAGAAACGTGTCCGGTAAACTTTGAGCTGTTGGTTGTCGAGGACCAGGCAGGGATCTTTTAGCGCAAAAAGGGCAGGACAGTAAGACAAGAGCGTCATCTGGTGTCTGGTATGGGGCAGGACGGTCAGGACCGGCCAGAGCTCTCTGCCCCCTGACGCGCAGCGAGCCCGCCACCAGTCCACAATGATGATAATAATAATAACAATAATGTTAATACTAATCATCATTATTATTATAATGGAAATTTCCAACGCTCACTTGGCTAAAACATCTTTACGCACAGAACCTGTGCGTTGCTGGGAGTTTGTGTCATTGTAACGCCATGCGTACGGGAATGTTATAGTGTTTAGTTGGATACTGGACTATATCTCATTCCCGTGCACCAAAAAATACCAACCAGGATTTCAGTAACTTAATATTTAAGAGTTTTGACCCCCTTCTAGTTAGCAATGTCAATAAACATGTGTGCCCTACTTGCCTTTGCAGCATTCTGACCCAAAAAGGTCATTATAACATTTAGAAGTGATTTCCACTTTTACGTAGTCTGCCAGTTTTGATGCGTAATTAGGAGACCTGCTTTTACGCATTCACTGTCCCCAAAAACACAGAGGACGAAGGCGAAAGTTTTACAAATATTTTATTCCATGATACACAATTATGACAAAAACATGACTCTGTAACTCTCAAACAAAAGTGAAGAATTACTAGTGTACAAATCTATCTCACATGGAAGCCTATTGTGTCAAATGATCCGAAATAAAAATATAAACAAGGAGGGACAGGGTCTAAGCGCAATTGTATGTTTTGCAACGTCTATCAAAGCGGCTAAATGCACATAAGTGTTCACTGGATTTACATATTATACTGTTACTTTCATTATATACAGGCATTTCACTTGTGTTTTGTGTGTGGACTGGAGATTCTCCGTGCAACTTTGAGGGTTAATGCAGGGCACTTTCTTCTTCTTCTTCTTCTGCGGACTATTCAAGTAGTAGATTATTACTGTGATCAAGTGTCCGGCCGGTTCCCCTTTTCCTCCCGGGGAATGTGCATGTACAATAATGAGTAAAAGTCAGACCAACACTGTATTTAGTGGGTTGATCAAAGAGTTCACAGTGATGGATGGGGTGTGGGGGTAAATACACACATTTTCCTGGTATAGGAAATAACGTAGAAATTAATACTTCTTTTTATTCTCACAATACAAGTGTGACATCGCAATAATATTATTATTAATAATAATAATGATAAAAAAAAAACTCAATGCCCCAAATGTCACAAAGGGGGTTATACTGTGGTTGAAATAATTTGGATTTCTAAGGCTCAATACTCCTCAACATGAGATAAAAGTGGGAGAGCTGCGGGGTAGCATCATGCAGTGAAGTCGCTCTCAAGTCCATATAGATTTTTAGGTAGTTATGTTGGGTTTTAATGGTCACCAAGGTGTGTTTTTTCCTTTCTTTCCACACTTCTTTTATTCTTTCTTCTTGTCCTCATCCTTCCCTTCTTCCATTTCGCCACTGCGTTCCTCCTCCTGAGAGGCTCCTGTCTGTTCACTTCCAGTCACCGTGGAGGTCAGGTTGCTCTCTTTCTTCCATTTCATGCGCCGGTTCTGGAACCAGATTTTGATCTGGCGCTCCGTTAAACAAAGCGCGTTGGCGATTTCGATGCGTCTGCGCCTGGTCAGGTAGCGATTGAAATGGAATTCCTTCTCCAGCTCGAGCGTTTGGTAACGAGAGTATATCTGACGTCCTCTGCGTCTGTCTGTCCCGTAGCCGACTCCTGCTGGGGTAACAAAGTAGAGTCACTAATTTGACCGTGTGCACAAAGAGAAGTCAACATGAAAGAAAATAAAAAGCATGTCTCTGCCTGTAATTACGCTCAGAGGCGGTTTAGGCACAAGTTTGGCTTCGTTGTTAGAATCTTAATTGTAATCTAAACCCACAAAGTAAAATAAAAACATTCTATCTGCAAGGCAAATCCTTTCAAAAAGGCCAGCTTTATGCTTTATTATCGAAAATTAAGAAAGCATCTCAATGCAGCTTCTGTCTGAACGCTGCTGATTGTGACTCCTAAATCATTCTTAAAATGAAAGCTGTTTGTTTGCACATGTAAAGGCCCATCTACAAGTCGAGGGGATACAGTAATGTTTTATGGGGGCCATAAAAAGTAACTTACTCTCTTGGTAAGACATATCGTAAAACTGGCCCATTTCCTTAATTTATTTGTCGTAGTAAAACTCACCGCTGTGTGAGTTCATTCGCTGCATCCACGGGTAGATCGGGATGTTACTTTTCTGCTCCTGGGCTCCTGCTCTTCCTTGATCCAGACTGTACTCTTGAGCAATGTGGCTTTGTGTATTGAGTCCCATGTTTGTTTGCCTGCAGCTGGGCAGCACGTCTTTGTCTTGAAGAAACACGTTTGATCCATATTCATACTGAGCCCTGCCAGAGCCAAACACGACATTATCTTGAGGGGAGTAGAAAGGTGCATATATCCGATTCTGGGTCACAGCTGCACCGTACGACGAAAAATGCCTCACTGTGTCATAGGTGGTGGAGTTTAGGGGCACGTTAGGCAAAACATCTTGACCACCGGATAAATGGCAGGAGAGCGACGGGTTTGCGAAGTAAGAATTCATACCTTGCTGGTAACCCTCTCTCCAACTCTCCCCACTTCTTTATCGAGTCTCTTTTCAATCTCCTTCTCAGTAAATCTCCTTCCCGTGAGTGTGTGTGTCAACCAACCACACCTTTTCTCCAAGGTCTTCTTTTTTTTCCTCGACTTTTTCTGCCTCTCTCACTGGACCGTGGGCTACTTTGAGGATTCAATATTATTAATTTCCAATCTCCGGTTAAGACGCACAAACGCGAGTGTTATAGCCGAGGCTTGGCTCGGTGAGAGACAATATGACAATGTCAGCTGACCGTTCTCCACCAATTGAGAGGCAGGAGTTGAGGAGAAACTGTAGCTTTTAGCTCAGAGCTTGAACATTAGTGCTAAATGCCGATAAACACAGCGTAGACTTGGAGTGGCACACGATATACGCAGCCTGGCTGGATGAGAAGTTGCTTTTTTTGTCTTTACTTTTAAGCACATGTGGCGTTTTAAGGGGGAAAGCACGAAGCAGGATGTGGCCAATGTCATTCAGAATACAGTGATCACATTCAAGGGGAGGATGAAACTGGATTAAACACGTGGAATCCGGTCCAAATTTGTCTTAAAAGAGACCATCTCTGATATATTTAATCCATTAATGCTGATAAAATGCGAAAAAAACCTCAACTGAAGTTACTATGTGAGTGATTGTGTGTGTACGTGTGTGTGTGCGTGTGTGTGTGTGTCCTGTACTCAGTTTTTATTTCACAACACCACTGCAGACATATAGGCTGCAACAACTACAAGCCCCCATCCGCTTCCTTTGTACGAGATCTGAAATATTTTGGCATTTATTTGTTTATCCCAGCCTCTGTTTCCGTAAATATCCCTTAATAAGGTTCTCTGCGAATTATCAGGGCATGCGAGCAATTTCCATGCTTTTGCAGAGAACTGGGGGAGGGTGTAGGTGGTAAGAATGCGTTTATGGTCTCTCTTCTGTGAGGGCAATAAAACAAGTGACGTTCCCCAGCTCACCAACAACTATCTCTGCAGCAAAGCCTCGCAACACAGGCGAGCAAATCTCCCAGGCTCCCAAATGAAAGCACTGATCAGCATGTGGAGGGCAAAGCCAAAAAATAAAAAGGAGGGGGGGGGGGGGAGAGATCGCGTAAAGGTATGGCCGACTTGGTTAAATAATGCGTCTGAGAGGATGACTTTTGCCACCATTTTGAAAAATCTAATCAATTGTGCGACTGTTCAGCCAAAAAAAATCAAATTCCTCCACAGGCCAGCTGTGGCCGGAGAGCGACTCAGGTACAGTCTATTCAACTCACATAACAATCAAATGCACACTTGAGGTGATTGATTTTTTTCCCTCCCAAAACAGTAAAAAGTGCAGAGTGTTAAAATGCTTATACAGATGTTCCACTCTTTCTTTTTTCTGATCATACTTCGACATACCTCTGACACACACACACACAGGAAACGAGAACCGATAATTATCTCAGCAGCAAATGATGGGTTTGGATATTACTTACTTTGGAGGTGTTTTTTTTTTTTTTTTTTGCGCAAATCAAGCAAAACTTTTGCTCCTTTCTGAGCGAAATGTGCTGCCTCGAAATGTAGCATTTGCGACATTATAGAAGCCAGCGTCTCCCAGTCTCAGTTTTCTGTCTTCAATATAATTAAATCACTTTTTAAAAGCTTGACGCATTTTATTCCAGCAGCATTTTATCCTCCAAAAAAAGCGTTTTAAGGCTAAATGGAATTTTAAACTCTATGCATGCACTTGGAACGATAATTCACATTATCTTGGCGTTTCGCAACAAGCCATAATAGATACCAATATAATAATCAATGGCGCTATTGAACATGTCTGTTCAAAAGCAGTCGCTGTGCGCTGCAGCAGCCTATTGGTTCGCCACCTCATTGATTTCTTCAATAGAGTGAATACGTGCAGCCTAAACGTGCAACACTGTTTGGTCTGTTGTTTGGGATCCTGAATGGACCATAAAAGAGACAAGAACAAAGAGAAGGAAGTAGCTGGTGCTATAAAAGTTTCCCCTTCGTGGCCATATGTGACATCCGCGTCGCACAGATTTGGGGGTAAATAAAAGCGCAAAAGTTGGAGCCTGTAAAGTCCCAATATTGCCGCCCTGGGACTGTTTTCCTCCTCTTCTCTTTAGTATTAAGTAACGAATCAGCTGATTAAGAGGAACAACAAGCACATGTTTTAGGATTTGGGTCCAAAATTCTTTAAAACAATTCTGATCTCTCAGTAATGTGGCGCAGAGCAGACTATGACAGTGAAAAATAAATTTTGGAGATGTAATAAGTTTGCCTACAACATTAAATTTGAATTATACTATAAATGAAAGGCGAAATGTGATAAATTTGGTGTTTGCTTACTTTCTTCATCTGTCATGCTCGCGATGTCAGGAGCAGCATGTGTATCGGATTTGTGGAAGCTTTTTGTTTCATTAGAACAATTCCTGTTGTCGTCGCCAAGCAGCCGGTAGATTATAATGTACTCCTCACAACAAAGTGGTTAAAATTAATACAACTTTTAATAGCTTTTGCTAAATTAAAATATAATCTAATTATCTGCGGGTTCAAAACACGGGGTTTCCCCCCTTTTTTTCCTCTTCTTCTCCCTGTTGTTGTTCACACGCACACGAAAAACACGCCGCTCCATAAAGTTTAGGTGGTAAATAAAGGCTGAACAGTGAAGCCAATGTGTGGACTGGAGAGGCAGGAATGCAGCGGAGGTTTGTGTCAGTGTGCAGAATTAGAAAGGTCATTCTTTCCCCCGTGTTTTAGTGTTTTATTGCGGCCCGTGAGGCAAATCACATGCACGGCTTTTGATGCGCGCAAAGGAGAAGGAGCCGTTTGGTTTCCACGATTTGGAAAGAAGGGACGTTATGACCACCCATGAGTGGAAAAACCAGGAAGGTCTGAGACGAAAATAATAAATTATTTAGAGAAGGCTGGTAGGAACCAAGGAAATTAATAATTAGGATTAATAATTTATTAATGGATGGTATATGCTCTTAATTTGTAGTAATCCACGGTGATGTGCAATGAGGGCGCCACCTAACTTATTATTATTATTATTATTATTATTATTATTATTATTATTATTATTATTATTATTATTATTATATGCTGTGTTAGGTTTGAATTTACGCCTCACTTCTCATGCTCAAGGCCCAAACTTTACCAGCCTACTCCCCTGCAACACAACAAGGGCCCATCCACGAACCCCCAGCTTCTCCTCTGCTTGCTTGCAGATTGCGTTCAATATCCAGCATCACAACATTACTCAGTGTTAGTTATATGGGGACCTTTAAAAAATTTCTACATTATCAGCCATGATTAAAAACACAGCGAGGGGGAGGCAAAGTCTGGTCAGCCCCTGATGCTTTTTCCTCTCCCCCGCTTCTAACCTTACTAATAAGGAGTAATTCACATACTAACAATGTAAAGCCCTCTATAAGCACTTTACCATCGCTGGCAAGCCCAATTAATGTCCGGAAGTGTTCGACTTTATGCTCGTTAAGCACTCAGGAAGCTGTTGCCCAATGAGCGCATGTTGATCCACACATCATAAATTATGACCATTAGTAGGCAAAATTTTTTGCCCTGTCGGGATTTGTAAGTGAGGTTCTAAATGTGGTGATGCGGACAGATTCATGACTTCATGGAGTTTTATGCGAGCCTATCTCTGGTTTTAAAAACACTGCAGGGCAAAACAATAGACTGTGGTTTTCCCCTCTTATTTTAAACCAAGATTTACCTAACAGCCCAAATGGCATATATTAAATGGACTCTCTTTTTTCTGCCTCTCTCTCTCTCTCTTTCTCTCTGCAGGCACAGTGTTGGGCAGCAGCGGACACGATCCATTGCAACAGCAATGTTTCATAAGGGAAAAGCAAACAACGTGCGTAACAGTAGGTTATAAGACTTTAAAGGCTTCCACAACGAGGCTTTGCCAATAATTGTATTTTGCAAGTCGGGAGTGCTGAGCTGCAGCAGGAGACAGAAACACATGAAACCCCCCCTTTGATTACATAAAACAACGTTTTTTTAAAAAAATCTCTGCACAGACAGTAATAAAACACACACAGGGGGGAGATTTCACCAGGAAGAGCTCTGATAAAAAACAAACGCTTTCAACTTCTAATGTGCAAAGAGAAAGGAAGTACTACACACACACACACACACACACACACACACACACACACACACACACACACACACACACACAGTCAGGGTTATTTAAGATGTCTTTGGATACTCCTGCAGTAGAAACACTATGTATACTTAGTCTTACAGTGCTGGATGGACCACTTTCGTGTAATGCCATTTATATTTCCTTTTGTGCTTTCTTGGTTTCTCACATTTGAGCCAAACTCGAGTTTCAGGCTCCTCTGCGTGTTGTTCAAACTACATGTTGGGAATATTTTGGAATTTAATCCAAAAGTGTGTTGGGGGGTCAAATGTTGAGGTGAAAAAACTTAAATTGTTTAATGCAATTGTGCTGCATTTGTGTATAATTCCCTCATGTCAAATGCCTGATGTTATTGCTGCTGGTTTTGTTGATAAAGGTGGATATCTATGCCCAGTTTTATTTCCTCGTGGTGCAAATAAAATGAAGTCTAAACTCACCCTAAATGTCGTCAGTGATTATGTCACAGAGCAATATCTTACACACAAGAAGAAAAAAAAATCACTGCATTTCATAGCATAAGAACAAAGCGATAAAACAGACAGACAGATCTCTCATTTCCCAAACGACAAATCAGACACTCAAAAACACTCCTCGATGTCAGCTCGGGCAGCTACTCGCAGTGTATCAGCTGGGTCAGCTGACATCCGCAGTGAACCGCCGCCGAAAACCAGCAGCCATAAACAACAAGCCTCAACACCCACCCACTTCCACATGCAGCCCTGCTGGTCGCTAGGGGGCACTGCCGGGAGCTACCAGTGTGTACATACTGTAGCCTGTGTGTGTTTGCTGTGTCTGTGTGTGAGCTTGTGTGTGTGTGTGTGTGTGTGTGTGGCACAGGCGTGAGTGAAATTTCTCATAGATGTTATTCAGGCTATTGGCACAAACATGTGACAACAAGTGTGGAAACAGGACACAATTAGAGCGCATCAGCTGCCTCTCAATGCAATTCGTCACTGCCCGGTCAGAAGGGGCCTGTGAGTGATGAGAAAGTTTACTATCAGAAGGCAATTTATTACAACAGATTGGCACAGCAGCCTCTCATATGCTCGGCTAATGTGGGCCAAAGCGCTCAGTGCGCACGCAGGTGCTGCTACAGCAGCCAGAGAGGGAATAATGACAAGCGCTCGGGGCATCAGCACAAGCTTCCCAGGCTACAGGTCAGGTCACAACTACACAGAATCCTTCAACTTCCCCTCATCTCACACACTCAGCGCTCTGCGTCATTCATCACATCAGCTGAAGCACAAGCAGCGACCAGCACGGAGAAAAGAGAGATAAAGAAGTGTCTTACCCCAGCAGACTGTCCACACTTTGTAGCGTCCAACGCAGCTTGGGGGTAGGCGTGGGTGGGTGGGGGTGGGGGGGTCACCGATGGCGAGAGGGAAATATCAACACAGCGCACAGCTCCCGTGCTGCCTCGTCCTCACATTCCGGCGATAAGCAGCTCGGAGTGTCTGTTTGCCGGAGAAAGTCTTTTCTAGCAGGCTTGCTTGCTCCTTTTGCCTTCCCAGTCGCGGTTTTATTGCCTCCGGTGGGGGGAATAAACGCAGGCAGCGGCTGGTAGAGGCGGCGACTGTCCCGAAGATCCCTCTGTCAGGAAGTCGGAGATCGAGTGAATATCACAGAGCCAAAAAACAGTGTGCAGCATTTTCTTTTTTACATCAGAGTAAAGAAAAATAAAAGACGTTTCTACGCCCCAGCAGAGTCTGCTGCTGATACAAGGGAAGGACCAGAGAATAGACAACAGCATAAAGTTCATGTTCATAGAGCGTGTGCCACGTGGCTCGCTGCAGCCAATCACAGGGAGGATTCAGTCGTAAACTTTTATTACTCAGCTGTAAATTTCTCCCTTTAACAACCAGGAATGTTTGCACCCATCTTTTCCTTTCTTTTTTTCCCGATTGCACTAAACTAAAAAAAAAAAAACGGCCACACAATCACACAATATTAAGCGCAACGCTCCAATTCCCAATATGTCACAAATCAGACATGCGTCAAAATATGACAGTTCCCCTGGTGGACGAGCAGTGTGCCATGATGTACCCAAAAGCCAACGGGAAAAAGGGAAATAAGAGTGTGTGAGTGAGAAACAGAGGGAGGGGAGACAGAGAGAAGTGGAGAGAGACGTCTAATTAAGCCTCAATTAGCCTAAACTATACTTCCATATTAGGGCCTCTGTCTCACATGACAGTTAGCAGATGTCAGGTTTGGCTGCTCCGCATATCCAGCATCAACTACAGGCTCCAGGTGACACAATAATAATAAAAAGACGCAGAATTTAACTAATTGGCTGAAAATTATAGGTTTTTTTTTAACATGAAAAGCAGGTAAGCTGGAGTTTCAGCCTGTATAGAAGACACACACACACCACATGAGCTACCAACCATAAGACAAGCACCATACATACACTGTAAATTTGATGCAAACTTCCAAAGACAACTTACAGTAACACAGAGGGACAAAAAGGAAAATGACGCATTTGGAAAATACGCACGTAAATTTTCCATCTTAGAAACAAGGAGAACAAAAGGCGCTTACTGGGTTTATAAGACGATTTCTACACCTTCATAAAATACACCACTTTGATATATACGTTTGAGAAAATACGAGTAAGAGGCTTCAAGATGAAGAGAACAACTGAGGACAAATCATTTAATTTGAGCCCAAGTCGCAGGTTTTTATCTCGTAAATCCCACTAGAGGAAAAGCTCTCGTCTTTCTTTAAAGGAAACCTGCCACATGCAGCCCGAGTGACCAATAAAATAAAATTTCCACACACAAATAATCCCAGAAATTTGTGTTACATACTTGGATGAGCGGTGCATCCTGTCCTTGCAGGCCGTGATCTCCACACTGAGCCGTGGCGCACGGAGACAAAAGATGCAGGCCCATCTGAGCCGCGTCTTTACACCGCCAATAAAGTTTACAGCAGGTACACTAAACTTTATTGGTAATGTCAACCCTCTGGTAAAAGTACACACACACAAAGGGACAATCCGGGGGTGCAGCATAGCTGTGACTTGGGGACACATCCGGATTTTTCTAAAGACTACACGCACCCGAATTGGGAAATAAACACCCAGAATGAAAAGGCTGCGCTTTGGGGCAACATTGTCTCATCCAGGAAAAAACAAGACTCTATTTAGGGGTGGAAAGCCATAAAACGGAGACATGCAAGTCTTGATCTCAGCTGAGACTAAGAAAAAAAATATTTAATTACAAAAATAGCAGTGTGCAAAACAAAATAAAAAAAGGAAAATCAATCCTCGTTTTTACGCTTTAACTTCCCTCCGAAAGTCTAAAAAACAGTGATTTCGCTTTTATTCGTTTGGCTGCACTATACACATTTTCCTGGTATGTTAACATTTCATATATTCAAATTAATTTTTACTGAACAATGTAAATACAACAATTTAAAAACAACAACATTTATGCAAAAAGGAAGCGAATAATGCGAGGTCGTTCATTTTTTTTCCTGATACTAAAGAAAAAGCTGTATGACCTCAATTTTGCAAGGCCTTGGTCATCCAATTTCTTTCACAAAATAAAATAAAATAAAAGATCTTGAATTAATTTAAAGTCTAGAAACTAAACTACACCCACTGGTCGAATAACAGTCTCCTAACACTCACACTTTCTAGCAGTCTCCAAGGTAAAGTATTTGCATCTCTCACATACACATCGAATGGATCACTGGAGTTTATTAAAACAGTTATAACTGAGTGGGTAAAAAGCAGACAGACTATAGACGCACCAAGAGCTTTGAATTATTTAGCTGCCCGACAATGAAATTACTACATAGAGACATTGCTGCTACTATATTGTGTTATTACTCAACGTGTTGGAAGTAGTTTCAATATCACGATAATTAAAGTTGTAAAAAAAATATTAGAAAATAAAGCGTCTGTTTTGGCAAATTTCTGAGAACCTCTCATTAAACAGCAAGAGGAGGATTATTATTGTTACTATTTTGGAAGAGAGGAATCAGATTTCTACTGGACTAATATAATCGAATGAGTGCTAGTATATTTTACCAAGTGCAGGACCACTTCAAGCGACCTACATGGATGCCCTTCTGGACACACATCGCAACGTTTGTGCTGCTTCAGTGTTCCTCAGGTTTTACGCAGCTGTAAAGCAGCAGCAGCACCTGGGCTGAAGAAGAGGAAACACAAGGTGCTGGCTGCACTTGGCCTCCTATTCGCTTTGATTTCAACGCTCTGATGCGTCCCGGAAAGGTTCGCCTGGACAGTTAGTCTCACACAACACCTTGGACAGGGTAAAAGCCTCCCTCAAGCTTTGCCATTACCTAGTCTGATTATTAACACAACGCGCGAGATGTTTGTTCATCTCATCTCAAACAGCCATCATTCATCCCGAGATTCATTAAGAAAAGCTTCGGGTTCCTCCCCGAAGAGAGGAAGTTTCTTATTAAGAGGATGAATCAAATAGGACTCAGGCTTTGGAGAGGACGCATGCTGTGAATGGGATTCGCAGCTTTTTCCTTAAAAGGTAAAGGAGATACATCTGCAAACGCGTGCCTGGCGCTTTTTGTCTAATCGAATAAGTTGGAAAAGTTTAAATTGGGTTAACTTTTAGTCAAGAGATTATTCAATATACCTTCCTCCTCCCTCATGCCGCCCGCCAGTGAATGTATCGAGCGCATATGGGACGAAAATCAAAGCCTCATCAAAAACACCAACACTGTTGCATATTAAGCCATTTCCTCGCTGA
Source organism: Dascyllus trimaculatus (assembly GCA_024666655.1). NCBI lineage: Eukaryota > Metazoa > Chordata > Actinopteri > Pomacentridae > Dascyllus > Dascyllus trimaculatus. The sequence goes on from CM045452.1 coordinate 22,134,810, forward strand.
ATTGTTTTGATTATTCGCAGCAAATGACTTCTGGAAGTGCTGCAGGATGAGAACTAGGGGGTCATATTGAGCTCTGAGTGTTACATCTGAAAATACAACTTGTTAAATAGAAAGAGAGAGAGAAGAAGAAGAAGACACAGTAGAAAAGGCGCACCAGCAGAATGTGTTGTAGGCTGCATATTTTTACTTCACTTATGTCTGCGCCTTGCTTTTTTATGTGCATGAGGGGAGGGGTAATGCTTCCAATAACCGAGGCTGTAATATCAATAAAAAAAGGCAGAAATGATTGTGAGCCATCTTGTTTATTTGTGATTTTACATCAACAGTGGCGGGGACACACAATTCCGTCTTTCACAGGAGAAACACCAGGAAACGAGCATATTGTTAAACATCAATATATAACAAGACGTACATAAAGATTATATTCAGTGCAAAACAACTACGCTATATCACCAGCACATTAAAATAAAAATTCCCTTACTTTAAAATCGTTGTAATTGTAGCAGGTATTATCATACACAGTAAAATGTGCGTTATAGGCAGTTTTAGTTGTTGGGGAAAATAGCTTGCGATCAAGTCAGAGCGATGCCACAAGTGTGGAATATAAATTCTGCAAAGGCAAAGCTCTGAGTTTAGGTAGTGCCGTGGTACAATCTCAAAAAATTGTTTGCTTGGCTTTGAGCTAATTGTCTTCCCAAGACTCACAAATTGTCTTCAACAAGTGTATATTGTATATTGGGTAAATGCTACATACATAACTTAATAATATAAGGTCGATATAGAACACTTTTAAAATTAAAACCATATGAAATCTCTATATTCAGAAATCTCTATTGCAATTTCCCCAGGTTTAGGTAGCATCAAAGGATTTCAAACGATTGCATTTCCCTGGTAATCCTAGAAAAAAGATGTCTGAGGAGCTAATGGCTATCTTTGTCTAGGCCATTCACATGAAAACGAGTAAAACAGTAACAGGAACAATTAGAATAATAAAACTTGTGGTTGGTACATGGGCTGTGAGCCAATGTAACTGCTGCAATGATGTCTGGACACTCACTACTAAGTTACAGGCCTACATTTCGTTTACAATTTCGGAAAGGCTACTCTGAAATGATGTTTTGTGTTTTTTTTTAAATGTAGGCTATAATCTATTTACAACACAGGTCGGCGTTGGTCATGTTTTTGATCTTATTTGGCTACGCTTCTGATGACAGTTATTATTAAAAGCAAATCGGTAAAAAATAGCTAAGCCATTTTCCATCTAACATGCGTTTTAATTTTGACCCTCTCTTTTTTATTTTTGCAAGGGCGAGAGTCCTATATGAAAGAAAACAGGAAAAACAAATCGCTACAAGCGTGTGTAGCCTTCTACAGAAATCCAAATGCGCATCATGTTAGGATAAATCGAGAAGAAGGTGGATTTTTTTTTTTGTCTATTTATGACAGCAATATTGGTGGGATTCCTGTTCCCCCCTTGGACAAAATGGAAGGGCGGTCATAAAGTTGACGCTCTCTGCCTCCTTGTGACTCTTCGTGTGTTTATGGGACCTCTCTTTTTTTCGCTCTTTTTCAGCCATATAACCATAAAAAGGACCATAAAATCACTCCTTGGTCTCCTCTTTCTCTTCCGCTTCTTTCTCCTCTGCCTCTTCCCCTTCACCGTCCTCGTTGCCCTCCTCCTCGGCCTCGGCTTCGGCCTCTCCTCTCTGACCCGGAAACTTGTCCTTGTTGTTCTCTTTTTTCCACTTCATCCTTCTGTTCTGAAACCAAATCTTCACCTGCCGCTCGGTGAGGCTCAGGGCGTGGGACACCTCGATCCTCCTCTTGCGCGTCAGGTAAGGGTTGAAGAGAAACTCCTTCTCGAGTTCAAGAGTTTGGTAGCGACTGTAGGTTTGCCTCCCATTCCGTCTTCCTGGGGCTTGAATGAAATAAAGCCAGAGGTTAGCAGGACTGACCACCTTCTCCAAATAATAAAGAAACATTCACTTGACTGATAATTCACTTTTTTTTCCCCCCACTGTAATTTCGCTTTTTCAGCACTCCAAGTCACATTCACTCCAAAAGAGCGGGGAATCCCTTTTCATGAAGTGTGATGTGGGTGAATTAGATTTTCCATTAGCAGCAACATCTGCACACATTCCAAGCACACAGACATACAGAGCGCTTCATGCAGCAAACCTCGAAATAATAAACTTCTAGTTAATAATAAGTGGCTGTCGTGCGTGCAATTCTGTCTGCAGGACTGATCTGAGCTGTGAGATGCAACTTTGTTTTACACCCAAATTCCCCAAAGAGTTGGATGAGTGAGGTGCAGTATTTATATTTTTAAAATCAGTTGTTATTTCAAAATAAAAATGTAAAAATAGAAAAAGAATGTGTCATTGACTCATATTGATACTACATTCCTGCAGACTAATTTTATTTTTTGGTTTGTAGCACAGGAGTGAGTGTGGTGTCCCCTCTCTCTCTCTCTATAGCAGCAGGGCCTATACAAGCCTGATTGTGATTCTCAGTCACACACAGAAGAGGAAAATTAAGCAGAGAAGGGGGGAAATTACACGAAGAAGAAGATGAGATCAAGCTGCACTGCATCAACAGATGGGGGAGAGAATGATATATACCCCACTGTGCGGATAAAAAATGAAGCTTACACCTGTGTGGGGTTAATGTAGCCTGATAGCTTGGACAGAATGATCCCATGAATGGAAGAGCTGATATCTTACAAAGCCCTTATGATCATGTCTGTGTGAGTGTGATCCACGCTGGGCCTGTGGGTCAAATTACCCCCCAAAAACCGGATTGTGACTAATAGTGGGGTAATGTTGTGTTTTCCAGGCTAACCCTCCCTGTCAGTCTGCATGTTGCTGCTTCTGCTGCTGCTGCTGTGTGTGTGGCGCCATCATACTTGAAAACTGTGACTTATTCATCACTCCTGCAAGTTTGTGAAATATCTTAGGTGAGCGATAATTGACTTCAAAGAGCTGGTGTCATGAGCCAGCAACTCGGCGTTTTGAAAGCACTTTTGAAAGGCACCACTCAGCCCTGTATGGACATGTGCAGCAGAGTTAACATCAGCCTTGCAGTTTAGCTCGTATGTGCCCCATCATGTCCTCTGACTTATTTTGTTTTATACTTTTAACGACATGCATATTTAGCACACATGCACGGACGCATACACTCACACAGGCAGGCACACGTTGACGCACACACACACACACACACACACACACACACATGCGCGCCACACAGCAACACAGAACAGAATATAGGAAATAATTGTATGATTCTGACCGTGGGGTCTCATCCAAGGAAACATAAGACTGGGCGAGGAGTTTTGATTTAAGTGGCCTTGTCCTTCCCCGGGGTTAGAGCTGCTCGACGATTTACAGTCTGGGTATTGCGCTAGGCTTGCGTCTTGCTGGGTACCATAAAGCGTTTGCCTCGGAAGGGCTTCATATCCATAAAATTTCGTTGCGTCTCCGTGGCAAGCCAACGCGCAGGGGTTTTGCTGGTATCCGGGGTTGGAGATACCCGTGGTCCCGTGGTGGAAAAAGTCCTGCACATGATGGGACGGGTGCTGAAAGCCCGGTGCGGCTGCTCCGGGTCCGTAAACCAGCGTGTGGCTGCGGGCAACGCTTTGTGGAAACCTGCAGTCGTAGTAAGTTGGCTCCAGTGACTCGCTGCCTTTGTATTTAGAAAAAAGAGGGTTAACAAAATAGGAGCTCATGTTTAGTTAGCATCAAGCAGACGGGCTCTCTCTCGCAGCGGAATATCTCCTTTAGGATGATGGCAGCCTTTTGTTTAGGGTCCCAACTCGCACAGCGCACACAGGCAGACAAACCGGAACTAGGAGAAACGCTGCCCCTTTGGACAATCTACGGCAGCTCACTCTCTCTGAGCCGTTCCTCTCATCGGGTTTCTCTCGCAGTCGTGGGTGTTTTTTTTTTCCTCTCTTCGCCCCCCAAGGTTTTTTTTTTAAGCAGTCTCAAACCCGGCTCATGGCATGTGCTTTTTGGATGTGCTAAGGTTAAAACGCTGGCTTGCTCGACCGGCACAGTCACACAGACGCTGCTCTTTTCTTTCCTTTTCCTTTTTTTTTTTTTTTTTTTGAAGCTTCCCACCCAACCACCCCCACCTCAGGCGCCCCCACCCTCCTCCTCTCCAACACCCCCCACCCACCCCTTCATCTTTCCATGACCGGTCAGACGTGGGCCCTATACGTATATATATATATATATATCCACCTTGAGAGGAAGCTTCACTAATCATAACCAACAATCTAAAGAGGCTGTAACTATGATCAATGTCATGTTTATCGTTAAAAACCCCTTTGATGCAAACTGATCAATGGTTGTGAAATAATAATAAAAAACATATATATAAAGACTAAGAACCATGATGCGTTTTCACTGTGAATTTATAGTTGAGCTTCTAATGGAGGCTATGAGGCGTTTTAAAAAAGCAGGGACGATTTCCTCTCTTGATAAAGCTGTTAGTTATGAGTTGCCCTGTCAGACCCTAAAGGTTATACGCGTTTCTGGAGAACAGTTGACCTTTCATGGGCTCTAGTAGGTCAGCATTGCATTTGGGGAGTTCCTCAAGACCAAAGTGTTGTAAAACAAGAGAGATAGAGAGAGAAAAACACAAAACAAACTGAGGCTATGACATGCACCCCTAAAAAATAACAAGTTTAAAGGCAAAAACATCCTCCTCGGTGTAATCGAGTAAAAGAAGAAGAACAAGGCCAACGCGACACACTTGCGCCAGGCGCTATAAAACACCGACACACGCAAATATAAACACGACCTATGAATACTAGGTGCCACTTACTGACCCCGTAAAACCGACGAGGATAAGCAGTAAATCTCCCCACGTGGAGGAGTTCATAAAATTTAACATTGGATGTTTAGCTGCAATCAACGCGCGCACAATTCCCAGCTCAATACTTCGTATGGTCTCCCTCCCTCTATCTCCAAATATGCCAGTGTGGTTTTTGTGGGGTTACTGACGTTTTATACACATCATCGTAAAATATGAAAGGCGCACTGGGCGAATTTATAGACCTTTCACACTCTATAAATATGCATATTGCCAATCACTTCTTGGAGACTTTGAACCTACTGGTGGAGACGCAGCAAAACCGACACAGGACAAAGGAAACAAACAAACTGGTGGCTCTTTTATTAATCCGACCAATTATTATGATTATCATTATTATTATTATGAGTATTGTTGTTGTTGTTATTATTATTAATACATTTTTTATGTTTCTATTTTTGTTTATTTTGCTGTCCATGCTGCTATTTATCGTGTTGCTGTATCTTACATTACTGATATAACTGTTTACAACCTGTTAATGGATAAATCCTTTCCTAAAAAAATATATGGTTTCTGGCTCTTTATTAATTATGGATTTTGTTGCTTTGTCCCCCCTCCCCCACTACAGTATTTAAACGTTCTTTTGATTTTAAATCATTAAAAATGAAGGCATCAAAAAAAAATAAAATGAAATAAAACAAACAAATAAAATTTACAGACACATATTTCTCAGAGTTATGTATGGTCCCATCTGCATGTAAATGGGAGGATACATCATGTATCTGGTGTAAATGCAAATATTGTTGTCTTTTTTCTTAAAACTAAAAACCTTTCTGGGAAAAATGATTCTTTTTGAAATGGGTAGACAAAGTGTGGCAATTAAAAATAGCATCCAGTACAAAAAAAAATCTAATTAGGTCATAAATTCAAAGACAAGTAACATGTTTTTAAACCAAAAACCGTGAGAAAAGCAACCAACGACACAATTAGGATTCTGCAAAATAAAAAATCACTACATCATATATCCTGTTGATGCGCGCAATCTGCGGACAGCACAACAAGCAGCTCGCTGCATTCCGGAGAGCTGCTCTGTGGCCTATTACACAAAATGCGGTGGCTGACCATATCTGTCATTTTGTCATCGATAGGTTACTCTTCATTCTTCAGCCAAGCCACAGAGCTGTTTAAAAAAAAAAAGCCCCCTGAAAGCGGAGACGCCGCTCAAAACGTGGACCAACAGCGTCATCTAGCGTTGAGACGAGCACCTAAGCATGAGTGAATCCACCAATCAGAAAAATACTGCGACGAGGACAGAGCAGGGTCTCCCCCATTTGTCCAAAAACCTGCTATGTATGTATCCTGTCCTTTATATTTAAATAAAGCTGAGTTAAAGCAGCTATTTATCACCATAATCTATAACCACGTGGGTTCAGTCTGCTTTGTTTTACTGCGTGTTTGAAATAGTTGCCGTGCAGCATCGTTCCCTGTCATGGCTACTTTTATAGAAGCGATAATAGCGCTCTGCACCACTCACATTTATGCATAATAACTATTGACTTTTTTTCCCCACGTCTAATTGTAGGCTAATAGACCACTCATGTGACGAAGTGCAGGGGGGCTGCGGCAGGCCCATCAGGCAAAGGTAACCCCCCGACCAGTGCGCATGACTCTCCTTTGAACGAGTCCACCACCACCGTCCATTAAAACCATAAAGTAATTTAGCCCAGACGTCTAGCCAGTCAGTCCACTTTGCTTTGTTCGTCTGCATTTGAGACAAACAGCCGAGCTCCAACAGGGGCTGTAAAACTGGCATTTTTGTCCGGGCTGAGCGGAAATGCACTGGATTGGGGCTTTGAAATTACTGCATCCTGTCCGTATTGTTTGCCACCACAAAAAGGCAATTTAGGGCCTATCCCAGGAAACAAACGCGAGACATGAGAGATTGTCTTCTCGCTTCAAAAACTCAGCTGTTCAAAAAATGTGTCCACAGATTTTCCGACCGTCTGGCAAAAAGTATGCAACTGGAAAATTTGCAAGATTATTAAGAATTTTAAAAATAATATATTGGAAGGAGTGATTAATAATTAAAAACAGATCGATTCTTGGAAACAGTGCGTAAATGTTTTGGGCACTTTAAACGCATCCAGAGCGTGGATTATCGTGCGCTTGTTTTTGCTCTTTTTAGAATGTTATGTGAACATTTTAAATAAATTATATTGTTTCAGCTCCACATAATTGTAACACAAAACAGCAGAGAGAATTTTAGCTTTTTTTTAAAAATGTGCTTTGACCTAAATAAAAGCAGCACACGGCTGCGTGTGTGTTAGTTTCATGTCTGTAGTTCTTCTAAAATGCAGAAATGTAGAAGTGGGTAGTTAGGACTCAATTAAGGGTAATTAAGACGCATGTTTAAAGCGATTCAAAGCAAAATCAAACCAAAGCTGCCCTGCTGAAGCTTTAGATACATTGCCAACCTCTATTTTTTGCCACTATTTGCAGTGGCAGAGCGCATTTAGGCCTTTGGCTCTACTTGGAGGAATGCTCAGCGGCCAAAACATGGTTAAAACTGCACGAGGTTAAATGTTTAAAAAATAAAAATAAAAACATCCATCTGTTTGCAACATGTAGCTTAGCCAACAGTGATTTGGTGACTCAATTTTCCTGTGGTTCCTTTCAAGCCAGAGAAAAACTTTCCCTGATTATGGATAATATTCTGCTTTTGGGGGGGCTTTCTGTGCAGCCATGTTGCCTGTTAGTGCGCTTAATCGCAAACACGTTATCCACCAAGTCACAATGAACACAGAATACAGAGCACTTTGTGATTATGGTTATATTTGCAGAGGTCTATATCTACACTCTCTAATTAAACTCGTAGGCTACAATCAAAAACAAAAAACAAAAACAAGAAGGCGCACAAATACAGCAACAACTATCACAAAAAAATACAAGACAGACGAGTCGGAACGCAGATGTTTCTGTTTCTGTACAAAATACTACACCTGCACAACAACGTACAAAGGAAATAATACATGGAAGAAAACATTCACATCATAAATTATGTTGTTTTTTGTGAAATTCAAAAGAATTCAAGTATTCCACTTCTTCGGACAGTTTCACGTATCCAAACTGCGTTTCTTTAATTTTCTCTTACAAAAAAAGAAGAAAAAAAAAAACAAAAACAGGAAAGTGTTTAGAAATGAAAGCAGAATGTAATTATCTCCTTAGAAGTGTTTTTCTTTAGACGCTGGACACATGAATGTGCACTAGAAAATAATAGTCAGCCTCGAAGTTAAAGGTTAATACAAAACAAAAATCCAACAACAAAAACAGAAGTGATAAATATGAGAAAAAGAGGGCTCTTCGTGAGTTTTGGTACATCTGTGCTGTCCATGTGACTAGTGGTTATTATGGTTTGTATTTTCTCAACTGCAGTCCACATTATTGTTCTTTGCTGTCGGTCTTTTCTTTGTTCATTTTCTTCATCTTCATCCGCCGATTCTGAAACCAGATTTTGACCTGCCTCTCGGTCAGATTCAGCACCCGAGCGACCTCGTATCGGCGGTCTCTTGTAAGGTACATATTGAACAAAAACTCCTTCTCCAGTTCGAGAGTCTGGTACTTTGTGTAAGGACACCGCTTCTTCCTTGTGGAGCGGGCATGTATCCAATTTGCCACCGGGTTATCTGGAAATAATAATAATAATTAAAAAAAAGCATTATAGCAATAAAGTCTGAAGAACAACAGGAGGAAACAGTGTGGCATTCTCAAAACCCAAACAATGACAAATGACGCCCACATTAAAGTTTAAGCCTCCAGATAAATATGCCTCTGGATTTACTGCAAGTCTCCTAAGAAGATGCCACAACTAAAAACAATCACACACAAGTTTGGTGTTCAACATTAAAGTTCAGTGGACAGAAAACATTTTAAATAAAGATTCTCGAGCCTTACACGTATCCAAGCCTCGACTGATTTGTTTCCTTGTCCCCTTAACTTGTGAGTAACACCGTCGTAAAATACTCAATGCGCTTATTCACTTTATTGGCCCATAAAATGGCCCGTGGTTCAAGCCTTTACAGGTCCGTGGTAAAAGTCGTCGAGTATGTCCCTACATTCCTCAAGTTGGCTGGAAGAGTCATGTGAATTTGTTTTGGACCCAGAGAGGGAAGCAAATTGACATATGCAGGCTATATGCATATAATCTTCTCAGCTCTAATGTGGCCAAAATGTGCATTTAACTACTTGGGGTCAGACTGAGGCAAAATGTGGCTTTTCCCTTCACAGGATGGGCCTACATAAAAATATTAGACCTTAAAGTTGCTTTACATGGTTTAATGTGCCGTGTTTAGCAGCACGGGGTCAGAATACAGTCACAAGAAAATGCACCATGTGGCATTTTACTGATGAATATTGACTCGTATGTTGTTTTTAAGTTGCCAACTTCACAGGGAACACCTTCCGTGTTTTAACATGATGCAACGTCCTTCCAAATTCAACGTCTTTCTGCCGGTTTGAGTCCATGTTTACAACCCCGGTCTGGTTTTATAGCCCCAATATTAGCCTAGTAGCATTTGTCTTTTATAGTTCCTAAAGCGTTCCACCTAGCAGAGGGGACTCAGAGCGGAGCTGGAAAAGGCATGGATGAAATCGCTTATAATCCCACTTTACGCACGGCGTTAAAATGCCTGTAAACAAAAGCAGTTTTACACAGACTTAAATTCCCACCCGTAAAAAAAGAGCGTAGAGGAGCTTGAACTTACTCGGATCTAGCTCCGGCTTGTCGTCTTTATGTTTCCCTGAAGCCAGGAGCTCCGACTCGGGAGAGGGGATCATCTGCTGCGTCTTGTCCCGAGCGTCAGTGGATGAGCAGTACAGATAATCCGTGTAGGTCCGTCCGCTGGAGCCGAGGCACTCGCCGGCTCTGTGCTCCTGAAAGGCGTCGGGCTTCAGCCCATAGTGCCTGCTGTTCCCCGGATAGCCATGGAAAGGCACGGCGCCTGATATCGGCTCCAGCCATGACCGCATATACCTCGAGTCTGTGCCTAAGTGAGGTTGGTGACTGTATGGATGGTAAACCACTGATGACTGAGAGTGTACAGGGGCCCAGGAGGTGGAGAAGACGGGTGCCTTTGGTGCGAAGCTGCAGGAAGGATAGTCAGCACACTCCGGTACTAGGGACGTCGGACGAGGGCCGGCTGGGTGCGAACCGGGCGCCGAAAACCGAGTTGCAGCAAGGACATCCTCGTTTTCATGGCTAATCAAGGAGTCCACATAATAATTACTTATGGGACCCGTGGTCGACATGACGAAGCCTCCCCGACTCTTTTACATGCATCCGATTATTATATGGAGTGTATGTGTACTTTTTTATCTAGCCATAGAACAATCAAGGCAGGTAATTATTTCTCAACGCTTGCCTGGCTGCTATTGGCTGCCTCGGCGACACGTGATTATATTTACCCCCACAAAAATTGTACAGTGGATCAATGCGCCACTTATCCTGGGATACCAATGCACATAAATCGGATTAAAGAATGTGCACTTTTACTCCTTTTCTCGGACGTTTAGAGGTAACTTTACACCGGAAATGTTTGTCTAGGAAGAATTTTTGCATCTCTAGCGCGAGCAGTGGATCTTTCCTCTAGTCGCACTACAGACCTGCGCACATTACGTCTGAAACCAAGGCACTATTTGATGGTGTAATCAATCTCTGTCTGGCAAAATCTACCGGAGCCCCCATGCTATCGCGATGGATAGTATTACAGCATTCAAGTGTTTATTGAATCGTCGCCTCGTTTTATCTTTATCAAACATACAGCACATTTGATAAAGAGGAGGGTTTATAACTTCCTCGGGAATGCTGTTTATTTCCTAACAGAGAAACAGAAGCCTTCACGGTGGACACATACAGACTGTACAGTTGATAGAGAGAGAAACGTCACAATAAGGGGATGCAGGGCACAGCAATAATAAAGTTTGCACTGTTTTAACGAGGGCAAACCAAACATTTCCTAAATGGGATCTGCGGAGATAGGAGAGGAGGGGATTCAGATTCTTGACAAGCAGCCCACTACAGCGGGCTATATTCGGCTGGTGACCGTTCATGTTTTTATGCCCATCAATAAATTTTAACGAGGACCATTTGATTGTTCATAAACGTGTCGTTAATAAGACTGCATCCGAGTTCCTGGCTCGGCATTAAAAAAAACCCTTCACCATTGGGCTACATGTGAAACAATTCATTTGAAACAAGGCCGAAGACAGCAAAGAGGGAAGCATGCAGAAGTAAAAGGGTTCGTTAAAGGGCTAACCCGATGAAAGCTTTAATAACAGGGATAATGTTACTGTTGTATCCAGTGACATGAGTTTGCTGTTTTTGCACCGCAGTATACTTGAGTGGCTCGCCAGTTAGTGGACTGTGAAACAACCCTGAACTCTTCAGCAGAGATGCAGCAAAAAACACAAAGCTATATACGGTGGGGGGGAGAAAAAGCAGGAACCAAAGAAGCCACCCCAGCGTCAGACGGAACGCAATTAGGCATCCACACTGAAAGAGCACAGTTGGTGAGGTGGACAACAAAGCTGATGAATTATTAAATCCTAAAAGCTGCAGACGTTGTGTACATGCATGTATGTTTGAGCTCCACTGTTTTATTTTTGGTGCATTTCAGGCTGTTTTGTGTGCGTATTTACGATTCTGTGCGTAATTCCTGGTTTGAGGTTTCAGATGTTATAATTCAGCACTTTAATTGCGGGCTGACAGTTTGCAAAAGTAGTTGGAGGGTTAAAAAAAAGTTAAATTATTGCGACTTTTAAGACTAGAAATCTAAATAAGGATGTGTGGAGCTGACAGTTGCTACGCGCAAAAGTGAAATTCTAGCAGTGTAGCCGAACAAACCACATTTTAGTGTGCTAGAAATGAGCTCTAAGAGGCCGAGTTCCATAAATTACAAAAAAAATCAGAAAAGACATATTAAGCAAAGAGAACAAAGGCAATATTATTAAAATACATCTCAGTTCCCAACTGATGAGTACAAATGAGTGTAGTGCATTTGCAGGGAAGTAAGTAACGAGCCTGCGCCATCGCCAATTACAAGGATTAAATGGTGTCACTATTTATCCTAGAATAAATCCAACTTTGGTCAAAATAAATTCTTAGACGTGGGCATTAGCTGATGTAATTCTCTGTATTTGGGCTCGGTGGAGTAAAAAAAATGTAATCAGTATGCATTAGGAGGTGCCATGCTTGTCCTGGCTGCTGAGTTCAGATTCAACCATGAAATTTAAAAGGCCAGACGTCAGACCTTAACCCGGATAACGCCAAACGGTGTCCTGGTGTGTGCTGATGAATGCGCGAATCTGAGCCGAGTTAAATATTTTCCCACATGTTTACAGAAATAAATCAATTCCCTAGATTTACTATATTCTAAATCAGCTCTCTTTAAAGTTGTTGTTTTCTGCAGGTTGAGGCTTTTACTGTCTGTTTATTCCACTGCTGCAAATTAAGCTCAGAGAAACAGTGCTCACTGGCCATTTATTACCATAACATGTGGTCATATCACCACATTATATATCCTGTATCGATGTCAACAATAATCCAGTCAGATCATTTATACTGTTTCGGGTGTGCGCCTGTGTCCACGTGTACTTGTGTGTGTGCGAGCGCATGTGTGTTTGTGTGAGACATACTGTGTGTGTGTGTGTGTGTGTGACATTAATGAGAAGTAAATAAATTGTTTTTACAATATCTGCGTCACTTGCTAATCCGCCTTAATGTGCTACAATAAAAACGATCACGTCGCTAAATAATCCTTTGTTGTTGTCGTTCCTTATTTTTGCAGTCTCTGTCCTTTCCAGCTGCTGTTGTTTAACAGTTCCAAGCAGACTATTTGAGATCCCACTTTGTTGCATTGTAAACTAGTTGGATATACTGGATTTTTAGCTCTTCTTTAATGTTTCACCAAAAAACCACAAAAAAAAACACAGTCTGCAAGGCTAAACAGAGCAAGATAAGTGTTTGTGTTCGACCATGTGTTTCTCGAATGTCCCCAATATACTAACATAAGGCTGGACATTAGTAAAAAGAAACGCATTTAGGAGTTTAGAAGGAGACAAATTATGCCCAACGGCCTGACTTGCTTTTAGATGACTGTGCGCTCGTATGTAGGAAAGCCAATTTTAGTTCTGTGGTCCAAAAATCACACATTTGTCTCCGAGGTCTAAGCAACATATGACAACCCAAAACCTCTGCGAACACACCGAGTCTGTGTTGTGCTTAGATTTTACTGCAGCTCAGGCTTACGTTGGACCCGTCGTTAAGACTTAGAAGGAAAAACAATTAATCTTTTATTAGTTGATAAATCAGAGATGATAACAGCGGTGCCACAGTCTGATGCTATCTTGTCCAGTATGACGCAGACGCTAAGCTAAATAGCTGCATGGTAACCGGTTACTGATGTGGACAATGTGGGTTCTGTTTTAGATATAGACCACTTGTGTGCAGCCAGTCTGAAACTGGACACAAAAGAGCAAAAACCTAACAGTGAGACACTTTTCGGCTGCAGCCTGGCATTACCACCCAAGTGCACTAACGCCTCATAATAAATTGAATTTACATGCAAACATAATGCGGTTACACATTGGGAAAGGCGCTTCTCTTCTGCGTAAAAATGCAAATGCACATATTCTTAAACAAGGGAGCTTTAGTTAAGAGTATGAATTCATCCACAGGTAACTAAAAGACTCCAGAATCGCAAAATGCAGAGTATAAATGTGTGAATGGTAGACTAGACTGTATGTGCATCCTTATAATGACAGTGACAGAGCTCTGCAGACGGATCAAGCTCAGATTATATTATGCAAGGTAAAAAAAATGATTAGTCTTTCCTGACGAGTGAGTTGTCTTTGTTCACTCCCATCAGCACAAGCAGTCTGTGCCATTGCTGGGAGGATAAATAATAAACGACAGACGTGCGCAATGCGTTCTAACATGACTTTCTTTACTTAGAACTGTGCGGTCACAAATTGCAGGCTGCTGCGTAATGCGTAATGGCAGCGGGGAAGGCGCGCTGTCTATCCTGTTTATACGATTGACACTGAATATAATTATAACCTTAGAGGAACACTTACAACAAATGATAACAGTAGGTTTCCAAGTGAAATTCCAAACTTTTCTGTATCTCTCTGTCTCTCTCACACACACACACACACAAACACATGCACAGTTCAGGGGTTTACAACGTGCGACATTTGGACAAAATTCTCCGTGCTTAAACTCTATATGTGGAAATTTCAAAGTGGATATCACAAGATTTTTTTAAAAAGCGCCATTTGCTGACCAGGAAGCACAACAGAGAAACAGGACGAACAGCTCAAAGTCAAAAATGATCCGCGTTGTTCAATCTGTATCAAATAGTTCTCCATCCAACAACCGCTGCATATTACTGTTTCCTACAATCCAAAACCCAACCAATCCAGCCTCTTAATTCAGATTCCAATAAATCCTCCTTCCAGGTCGTATCAAAAGCCATTTTGATACAATCACTTCCTCAAAAAGCAGTTTTCAGCTGAAATTCTGTGAATTATTGCTGATCAATATCGATATTCTCATGACGAGTAGGCCATACCGAAATGATATGTTGCGTTACGTCCTATAGAAAAGTTCTTTCGTGGACAAAAGAGTGAAGCCGTTTCTGTGAGATATTAATCGATCCCGTACATTTTAAATAAGATTTGTTTTTATGTCTTTTTTAATCTAAATATTAAACATTTGATTGAAAATGCCATGCAATGCGGACAGGAGTCACTCCAAATTATCAATTGTCATTCAGAAAATCCAAAAGGAGACACATTTTGAGTTTCATTTTGCAAACGCTGCACAAAATGATAACACGAAATCTTCACATTTCCCATAGAAAGAAAGTTAATGTTCCTCGTCTCCTTAATTTAATCTTTAAGCTTCAAAGAAAATCAACTCCGATGTGCTAATTTCTCCTATATGTCGCAAGAAAAACCTTAAGTACGCCGGAAAAAAAAACGAGGGGGAAAAAAAGAAAAGCCTTTAGCATATTTGGTTCATGTCTGATCATGCCAGTGGCAGTAACACTTCTCGGGCTGTCCCAAGGAAGTGGCTGTCTATAGGCTTCAGTTCCTGTGTGCCACTACAAAGTGAAATAAATGACTTTATGTGTATATGGTTTTAGGGTGAATCTGTGCGGCTCTCGGGGCTGTTTCCAGCGCTGTAAAGTCTTTGTCAGTGATGCATTCCAAGGGAGACACTCATTCACTGAACTGAATGAAAGTGACTTTGGATTCCAGACTGTCTCTTCCAGTGGTGCTGCTGCCAAAAGGAGGGGGCTGAGAAAACAAGGGGAGGTAGTGACCAGCACAGACACTGGGCTCCCCTGCAGAAAGAGACGCTGACTGTGGCACAAGAACAAACTATTCCTTTATTGCTTTTCTCACACAAGGAAATCCCTTTTGATAGATTTGTATTTGTCCTAAAAAATCTTGGTTAATCTAAATATGTTAAAGTAATAGTGAAGACATTATTTGCTGCTTGACGACAAAGATAAATGAAGTTATGGCCTATACCTGTGATAATCAATAGTTTACTAGCGCGCAAGAATACCTTCTAATAATAATACATTTGCTCAGATGTGCCAGAAATTAATGCTAGTTAAAATACATTGTTAAATATAAGTGCTATAAGACAAATACATAATGCTGAGAATATTTTATTTGAAATCTAAAGAAGACAGAAGCATTGTAATCTGCAAACTTTATTCTAAATGATAAAACTAATCAGTCTAGTTCTCATTAATTTGCCGAAGCGAAAAAGAATCCACTTCAAATTTTGCAGTAAAACCACATAAAAAAGATGCTTAAGTGTGACATAAACGAGACAAGTTCTTTCATGCACAAATAAATCCTGTTTGAATGATTTTAAATTGTATTTAAAAAAATAAAACAGGCCTCACTTAGCAAAATGTGGCTTCTAAACGGAGGGATTTCTGTTTTTTGGGGGGGTTTTTTTGGTGAGATTTCTGGAAACACTCATCTTCAAAGTCAGCATAACTTCAGATCATGTAGCCAGTGATGTGTGTTTTATTATCAGGCGTATTCTCATTGTAAAAACATTGCAGCAATTTGGAGATTGCACGGCATTTCGGAATAAAAGCTTTTTGCAGCAGTGGTGCATTAGCAGTCATTAGAAAGAAGACTGCTCAGATCGCATCATGGGAATGTCGATATGCACCCATTTCCTGTTATAGACCCAGTTTCATTTGTCAGATGAATTAACGAGACAAATAAGTGACATCTCTCTGTCAAAGCCAGGCATGCATCCAGTCATCTCTCCATCTATCAATCCCATGATAACACAGCTGAAACCAAAACGGAAACCCAAGCCGGCAGGCCAGCGATGACAGATGCAACACAACGCAGTCTAAAACTTTACCCCATGTTGTTTACAACCTATTCTCCTTCTGAGAGCCTCAGAAGGTTTTACAGCCCACCACAAAATAACAGCAAAGAAAGAAAACGTCTCTGTCCAAGGTATTGCAGCTCAGTTCATTTACAATGCCATTTGCGGGGACCTGGGTGACTATAGGGGGTAATTCAGCGGAAATTGTGCCCTTGATGAAGACGAACTGACGTAATCAAGGCAGTTTCTTGTTGCCGAGCCAGGAAGCCAACCCCAACAACATGAAACTACCTAAACCACGCTTCAGCTTCGCGCAAAAGGGGGTTAAAATCCATGGAAAAGGAAAATGCATGCAAAAGCCAAGAGAGGATTAACACTACCCAGCACAAGGAGGAAAAGGCGAGTACCAGCACAAGAAACACACTGCTAGGCTGCAAGCAAGCTGCTTATTTTAAAACCCTGCCTGTACATCTTAGATAGACCCGCATGCCTTGACGTGTTTACTCATAAATACCATGTCAGTCTAATTTTAACAGCAGTTTTAACCGCACCACAACACCAGAATTTATTCAGCTGTTCAGCAAACTTGGCCTAAAAAACTCACAGTACACAGTAAATATGCAAAATGCCAAAAAAAACCAGCGACTAACCTTTTAATTCAAGTGAGAAATGGTAGCAATCACCTGCAGCAGCACGCTGATTAATGCATAACAACTTCCTATAAACTATCGACAGGAGCAGGCATGCACCATGCGTGCCACATGAGCTGTCAAACACGCTGCTCTGACATCTGTGGCATGCTTTCCGGAATAGGAAATTAAAAAAAAAATTGCAGTCCTACCTTTCTCTTGCATCCTGCAGACGCCTCCCAGGTGCGCTTTGTTATCCACGTGTTTGCCTTGTTGTTATTGTTCCGGCAGCCGCCGCGTCCCTCCTTTATCCACCATCTTTCTTATCTCCTGCTCCCATGAAGCTCCATTATTCCGGGTGGAGGCAGGCTGCTCCTTCCAGCCCGGCGCGCCTCGCCTGGATCCTGCACATTGCAGTCTCTGCTGTGTGGATTAGCCCTCCTCCACACACACCTTTAAACGCATCTTTACTGCTGCAGCACATTATATTTGCAGATCATAAAATCCACCCCCAACGCTTTCCAGGGCGAACCTGACATTAGAATTTTATGACCTTGACTTACTGTGGTCACCTGGATAATATTTAAATCAACGTTATGGTCTCTCACTTCTATTAAAACTGCCATGATCTCCTTCTCTCATCCGCAGTCTCTCTCCCTCCCTCTCATTTTCACCACTATGTCAGGGGAAGGACAAAGTTGGTAATACCTTTCCATTTCCTCCCTCCGTTTTTATTGTTTTGGAATCGTTTGCCATGACATAGCTTAATATCATCTTGTGCATGCACATTACACTGCACGAAAAAATGCCACAGCAACAGACACCAGGGAAGAAGCAAGTGGCAAAACATTCATTATAGCTCAGCAAAGTGAAACTGCTCACATGCCACTGGTTATTTATAGAGTACTTGAGAATTGCCTCCTCCTTTCCTTTGGTTCATGTCATATTATAATTATAATTATAATTACATGGTAATAGCACCTCACGGTTCCAATGCTGCTGCAAGTGTTCACCCAGGATTCAAGTCTGGTCTGCAAGTTGCAGCGTTTTTATAAGGAAGGCACGTTGTGTGTGGCTATATGTGTGTGTTTGTGTGCATATGGAGAGAAACTGTATGAATGACTATTGGAGGCATTACAAAAATGACACATGCATGTGTGTACCTGTGCTAGTGTGTGTTTGGATGTGTGTAAATGTATATGTGAGTGTGCATATGTGCGGAGATTTTTAAAAAAATCTCCTCAGGAGTAGTTGTAAACTGCACCATGCTCCCTTTCTCGGTTCTCCCTGTTGAGCTTCTTGAGCTTCATGCGTCTGTTTTGGAACCAGATCTTGACCTGTCTGTCGGTCAGGTTAATACTCCGGCTGATCTCCAGGCGGCGCTCCCGAGACAGATACATGTTGAACAAGAACTCCTTCTCCAGCTCCAGCGTCTGGTGCTTTGTGTAGGGACACCGCTTCTTCCTTCCACTTTTGGCTTTTAACCAGCTTCCCGTTGTCTTTTCCGCGGATAAATCACCTACCGGAGCGAGAGAAAAAACAACAATAAGCAACTGCGGCCAAATCCTCACATTCATTTTTGCGCAGAGATCGTTTGCAGCATGATAATCTGCATCCTATAGACTGGATGCTGTGTACACACCCATATCACAAATGCACATTCAGCACATTTCAAATGGATTAAAGAATTAGTAATTTATAAGTTCAGCTTCACCTGCGTGTGGACTCTTCCTTCCTTCTCTTGAACAAAATGAACAAACGCCGAGCATCGCACCTTTTCGCACCAGCTCCTACTGCTCGCAAATTGCTTTTGTGTGATGTAGAACTATAATTGGATCAAATCAAACTAGGGTGTGTAAGCACTTCTTTTGTCCATGCTGGACCTCAGACTCCCATAAAATTTTATTACCTTTGCACACCGGTGCCAAATGAATTTTTTGGAGGTTCATCTCAAAATAAAAGGGAAGTCTCTGTAGCATAATAACAGATTTAGAAAAAAAGAAGAAGACAAAGAAAGAAGACATCTCCACAGTAGCAGTGGGGGGAAGAATCACACTGCTGCACATCGAGTTAATTTCTTGATTAGCTTGCAGACTCTGGGGAATAACACACACACACACACTCTCACACACACACTCACACACACACAGGTTACAGTATACAATAATTACCCTAATGTGAACACTCAATGTGTGGCACACATTTAATCATTACCAAAACATTTAATTCAGTAATATGAGATTAACAGGACACACACACACACACACACACACACACAGACACACGTACATTAACGCAGGGTACACACACTGAAAACATACTGACCACAGATATCCTCCAATTAAATTAAAAATAAAATAAAAGACGATGAATGAAGCTGCTGGATAAATCCATAAGTAACAAAATGAAACTAATTGTAAATAAAAGCTAAAGAAAAATATGTATTAACATTAACTGCATAGCTCCAATTAGTTTCTCAGTGGACAATAATTTTACCAAAATACTCACGTTTATAATATGATAGCATCAATTCAGTATTAAAGTTTAATTTAATTGTACGTTTTCGTGTTTTGTCAAACGGATTGGGGGGAAAAAGGCCAGATTCGTTCGTATCAACCTGTCAGTGAAAACAAATGTGCTCAAAAGGGGGGTTTTGGCTTAAAATAATTACGCTCTAAAAACCGAAGTGGATTATCATTAATTGCATCGACGCAGAAAAGTGCAAATTTATTATGGAGGTTTCTCAAATTTAATATTGAGAAATGTCTCCTGGCGGCTGTAACAAACCGGGGCGCTGTGGCCAGAGGTTCTCCAGTGGAGCAGCAGCGCAGAATTTAATGTTGGCTGCACACCAGAATTTTGAAGCATAAAACGGTGCTGTTAAAAATAGTTAAGTCTCACGATGGAAATGACCCTTGTAAGAGAGAGAGAAAGCGAGTGTGTGTGTGTGTGTGAGAGAGAGACAGAGAGTGAGAGAGACAGACAGAGGGGTGTGTGTGTGTGTGTATAAATGTGTGTGTGTGCGTGTGACAGAGAGCGTGTTTATTTCAATGATAACTGCCCATCTCACATTCTCACATTAATGGAAAGGTGTTAAATGCCATGGGCACCATAACCCCCGCTGGGCGAGGCTGTCAAATGCCCATACAGCCCATATGACTGCTATCAAACACAAGCCTGCATTACGCCACCGTGACACACACGCAACGTGCGCAGGCACAACTTATGAATAATGCACGTGTGGGCTAATTTTATTGAAAGTGTCAGACAAATGACGTGTGTG
Source organism: Dascyllus trimaculatus (assembly GCA_024666655.1). NCBI lineage: Eukaryota > Metazoa > Chordata > Actinopteri > Pomacentridae > Dascyllus > Dascyllus trimaculatus. Next base: position 22,154,965 of record CM045452.1, read on the forward strand.
TGGGTGCGTGTTTGTACTGTATTTCTGCGCAGATTTATGTGTACATGTGTGCATGTGGGTGTTAAGGAGGGGGGGTGAGGGGCGAATAGTGTACCTTTTAATTCCCCGTCCGAGTTATCTGAACAGCTGTCACTCTTGGCCTTCTCTTCCCTCCTGCTCTGACTCTCATCTGCTTTTGAAACCTCTCTCTGCGCCGATTTGCTGCAACTTATTGTCGATTCTGCTGCTGATTCAACAGATGTCGCCAAGTGGGTCAGAGAGAAGCCGGAGGGGAACTGCTGGTCGTCTTGCTGCGGCCTCTCTCCGTTGTACACCTGGAAACAGCCGCTGGATGAGGCGGTGGTTTGCTCAGATCGGCTGCTATTGTCCCCAAGCCGGATGTAGGTGGCTGACTCTGTTGTCTGCTTCCCCTTATTGCTGTCATCCTGATAGAGGCAACAAAACGCCTCCTCTTTGACGCTGCCCGCTGGAAACGAGCAGGGTTGTAAACACTGGGCAACAGGTTGTTCGTCCCTACTGGTTTTGGAGCCTGGGGTCCACGGAGCCAGCTGTGTTGACAGGTAGGGCGCATCCTGGAAGCCGCTGAGCGGCAGAGCGCCCGGAGGAAGCTCGTCTCTTTTGGAGAGTGGAGATGGTCCAATCTTGCCATTGTTTCTCATCACTGAATATCCGTACTCTGCAGCTGAGTGGATGTACATTCCGGGGTTGCTGGAATAACCCTCACCCCTGAAGGAAGATGATCCTCCCATTAAGGAATCCATCAGGAAGTTACCAGGCGCTATGTTATTCGGACATGACATTTTTGCATGTGGCAACTCAGGAATGGTGTGTTCCACTGCTCTGAACTACGGGATTTCTCCAGGAGAACAAGGACAGTAGGATGCTGACATCTTTTGGAGGGGGGTGCAAAAATATCAGTAACATAATTATGGATGCTCGGAGACATGTCATGTGAGCTTCAGACCAATAGCGGCGTGGAAGTGGCCTTGATGCTCCAGACTGACGTGACGTCAGCGCGGTCAAGTTGGGAAACCTGGGGGCTTTTTGGTGGAGTAAGAGCGCCACCCAGCGACCATCCACCGGCCACTGCAGCAGGCCCAGAGCAGGAAGAACAAAGGACGGCTTCTGCTGCGGCAGGATTTTTTTTTTTGAAAAGGCACCTACTACGTGGCTTTTGAACATTTTAATTCCATTTAAGTACAAAACTTTTAAAATCCCTGAGAGAAAATTACCTCTAGTCACCGTCTGACTTCTTTTTTCGTCCTGGCGCACTGCTGTGGAGATGAAGCCATCGTGGATTTGTCAATAGAGTGCATTTGGTGTCAGTTCATGTTGTGTGTTTTCATCGGTTTGCTTTGTTGTTGCCACAGATTTAGCAGGTAAGCTGTGCGTAGGTGTTATTTGTTTAAGAAAATCACTGCAGAAATGTCAGAACATGTTTTTAAAAATGGTAAACTGGGGGGGGAAATAGTCTAACTGATGCTGTTAAGATACTTGAAATGTGTTTGTTTTTGCATTTGATCTGCTAAACTTAGAACTATTGGATGTCTTCCAAAGTCAAAATGCCTTTGTAGAGTTACAGTCACCCTCAGATTTTGTGTTTGCAGTTTTCTTTATACCACAGCTACTGTGGCAAAACTGCACCAAAATTCGTTTTAAAACAACACGTTTGTCACATGTTATTTGACCAATAAGTTACTTTAACGATCGTGAACTAACTCATGAAACAAGGCTTGGCTGTTTAAAAGTTTCTTTTGATGAAATGAGAAACAGAATTTAAACTAGACGGTGGAATTTGTGCGCAAACGATGGTCTAAAAAGGATGATTGTTATTGTGGTGTAAAGTGAAATTAAATAGAGAATTTAACAAGCACAGTGCCTACTCTTTTGTTGTTTTTTTATTACTGTAAACACAAAACATCTTAAAGCCTAATAAATAATTAACTGCTTACCTGAGCTGTTGTTACACACAGTCCTGTATTTCTCTCAGTATATTTCCTGTTGCTCTGCATGTGCTTTCAGTGTGTCATATCTCCACAATTATCAGTCCTATTGGCGTTTTTGTTTTTTAAAATAACGTTTCCAATCTCAGAATAGATGTGGGCCGGAAGAGTTTGAAAATTAAGACTCTCGCTTTAAAATTAATGCGCATTTCTGCAGAAAGTTTTTTAAAACGTAGATCATTTTTCTTCTCCCCTCAAAACTATTCAGATGCTGTTAACATTTGAGTTTTAATTTGTCTCGCTCATGCAAAAAGCTAAATCCTGAAATAAATATGCCAGTAGCCAATGAAAATTACTTCGCAAACTCCTGACACCAGGGAGGATTAAAAACGTAATGAATAAATTCGTGGCACATAATTCAAAATTTAAATCAAAAAGTGCGAGGACACTAATGCTGTAATTCTACTCCTACTGCGCGAATTCAAAATGTTATTTTCAAATGAACAGCTCAGTAAGAGTTGTCTGTTTTTGTGAATTTTGCACGTTTATGCGGTGAAGTTAGTGTCGAAACCCCTATCATTTATTTATTACACACTCTGTTGTGTTCAGTTAAAAAGCACAGTTGCCTTCGTTCGTGTATAGGTGAGGTGTTGGGCCTGTGCCTTTGCGCTTTTACGCGTTCATTCAGTGGAAAATAATACTACAGTTACACGAAAGAATACAAACAGTAATACTTGATAAGATACTGATCCGCAATTTTCTCATTCACGCCGTTTACTTAAAAAAGCGCATTTGGTCCAGAATAACCCGCATTGGATTTCATCCTAAATAAACTGAATTGAGTCGAGGACTGCTGGGTTTTTATATATATGTGTGTATTAAATTAAATGAAAATCGTGATTTAATGTGTTTAGGATTTCTCATTTCTGTAATTTCAGATTTTAAAAGAGCCACATAAATTAAGGTGGGGGATGCGTGTTATTTAGTATTCCACATTAGCATTTTGGTCTTTAATAATTGGAGTCTTGAGCAATTACAAAACTACAAATGGGGACTGTGATGGCGTGCGTAAATCCGATTTTAAATGTGTGTTTTTTGTAATCCTGCAGTGTGGGCGTGCTTGTGCGTCTGTCCGTCTGTCCGTCTGTCTGTCTGTCTGTCCGTCTGTCCGTCTGTCTGTCTGTCTGTGAATGCAGTTCAGAATCATTTTCAAAGGCAAGTCCAACATTTTTCCCATGAATGCCCGTTTGCTGAAATGTCCCCTGCATGTATTTGAAGATGAAGAGTGATTGTTTCAGGAAGAGACAGAACCTCTGTTTGTCAGCGACACACTCGGTATGAATAAAATGCATCCTGGAACTAATCCGATTTGTGTTTTCCCTCTGAAATCCCCAACATTCGCCTTAATTAGAAAGAAACTGCGGATTCTCAGAACTGCAGATCGTAGATGTTAGACGAGCAAACTAGGCTTGGCTGTAGAGAACATGTTGGATTAATGCAGCTCCTTAGAAGACTCATATTGGACAAGGAGCTAAATGCTAAAGATATTAGTTATTTTCAGAGCTCATCATTCCTTAATACACATGCTGCTTCATGTAGGGACACATTAACCACACCTAATGCGGTTACCCCCTTTTTTACACTCACATCCTTGAAAAACACAAAGAATGCTTTATGACACAGTCACACCTAGCCTGCAGGCTACCACCAACTCTGCCTAAAGCACACACACACACACACACACACACACACACACAAAAGTCATGCACATAAAAGAAAATTAAACACTCTGAAAGGAGTGCAGAAATCTAATAAATGCTTAAAAAATTACAAAAGATGCTGAGAACATTCCGACCTGGTGGGGTTTTTGTTTCCCAGACAGACTTGGCACGTAATGATGTCATACACCTGAAATGATAAAGTGGAGCAGTAGACTTGCTGGAATGTCACACATCTGACGGAATAACTTTTAGAATGCAGAATGTGTATTAAATGTCACAGATGGGACAGTCATGTGTAGTCGCAGACATACCAGCGCCATGGGAAAAATACAGTAATGTCTGGCATCGAACTGTGTGAAAATGTGTTTTCTGACACCACAGATTTGTCTTAGAAACATGAAGTCTGAAAGAATCGCTGCACATAATGACAGAACAGCCATACAGAACTGCGCATTGCATGGTTTTCTGTGGCAGTGATTGTGGCATCATTATGGCACAGAAGTGGAAGAAGCCGAAACTTCTTGTTATAAAGCAGATATAACAAGACTATCGTGGTTGCCTTGTAGGCAGTCTCTTGGGTATTAACGAAAAGGCTATTCAAAAACGGAGGGGTGCTTTCTGTGATTCCATAACGAAATGCTCGTTGTTTATCCAGGTCTGACGGTCTCATGGAAACACGAAACTAAGATGTAAGATGTTCCTTACAAATGTCGTGATTGCTCTTGTTGCTGCGGACGCCTGTGCACTACATTTTAAGAAAGAAAAAAAGCTCACTTTGAAATGAGGTTTGATTAACATTGTGTCTTTAGTGTGTGCTGTATTTTTGTGAGCATTAAACCTTCAAGAATTCCCTCACGCGTGCATTGCTGGCTACACACACACTCACACACACACCCTAATAGTTGACTGCGACTGTATTTTACTACGGTCTTTACACTTGTCTAAACTACAGCCAGTGCTGACCACTAAATTATCGTCCAATTGATTCCAAACCTGGAGGCTGTTCTCATAATGCGCACAGGTAAGAAGGTGTTGAATGCCGCCGGACAGCTGCATGGGCAGCGGGTCTCCTTTGGAGCCACTGCTGCGACACAACTAATTTGCTCCTGGCAGCCACTTTGAAATATCTTTCCAGTTGGATGTGAGGAGGGTTCTGCTTTGTGTCCTATTTCATGCTGCTTGTCCACTCCGTGCATAATTTACGGTGCCAGAACCATGTAAGTTCTTAATTAAAAAAAAAAAAACCCAAAGTGATAACCACCATCAGAGCAGAGCAGTGTTCCATTATTAGCAATGACCACCGCACCCATTACGCACACCCGCTGGCATGGAGAAAACTTTCTATAAATTTCAGTAAGACTCTTTTTGGTGGCAACAATAAATAAATGACACCCTGGATGTAAATTAAAAGCGTTTTGAGAGTTAGTTGGTTGCAGCAATAGTGGCAGCTCGTTTTATAGCGACGAACTGTTTTATGGCCCCATAGAACTGGTTAGGTGCTGAGATATGAGTAGAACATTTGTAGTATAAAAACATTCAATAGCCTATAACGATTTGATTAGTATTTGTAGAGAGGCAAAAAAAGTATCATCCCCACATTTACTTCAAAATTAAAGATAAACGCAATAATGATTTATAAATTGTAACTGATTAATAGTTGTCTTTATTGCGCAACAACATCGCAGGAAATGGTACAAAACAGAAATAATAATATGAATAATAATAGAAAAGAATGACAACAAGTAAACCTTCAGGATTTTTTCTACATTTTTTTTCTTTTCATTTTACATGTTCTTCTAAAGCTGCTAATTTTATTACAAAGAAACATGTTTTATGGTGTAATTTTCGTCACATTTAAAAAAAATAGTTAGGTTTATAATCTTATAGTTTTGAAGACAAAAACACAACCTATCTAATTGTTTATAGATTAAATAGTATCCAAAATGAAAGAAAATCAGCTGATAGTTTTGGAGCCGAGACTCTTCTGACAAAAATAATTACTGATTATTATGTAGCTGAACTAATTAATGTTCCTTGTGCATTTTAATGGCACCAGGCTATATCTTCTCCCTGCTGGTTTCCTCCTCATCTACATAAAACACACCGCCATTTTCCTTCCCCAACAACACCCAAGTGCAATAAGCCAGACCGACTTCAGACCATGGCAGGAACTGCATTCCAGCAGAATGGAGCGTGCTTCTGCCACAAGCAAACGCACCAGCCAAAGGGGTTTGTCATCTAATAATACTACTCTGTTGTCACCGAGGCATCCATGTCAGGAAGCGTTTTTTAAGATCCCGTTGAGGAAACAAAACAGTGCAGAGGCCGGGAGACTCTTGGCCCCCGTGTGGCTGACAGACAACATTTGCAGGAGCTTCTGCAGCGCGCTCGTGTTAGTGACGTTGGGTGTTGGAGAAGCCTACAAATTACCCACGTCACCGTCCCAGGGCCAAGGTTGGTGGGTGTGGCAAGAGAGGGGCTCCTATAGCCTTGATCTCCGCAAGTGTGCATCGTCTTTCTTTTGTCAGAACGGCCCCCTTGTCCTTTTCCCCCTGATAACACACTAACATATGCAGATTAAGTCGGATTTCAGCTCATGTGGATGGCCACGTTTTCCTGCAGAAATGCGTGAAAAAGCTCGGATCAAATGGATGCAGCAGAAGGGAATTTCCCTCCTCTTTTTTCCTTTCTTCACATGAAAGCCCTGATCCAAATCTTAACCATCATCCCCCCCTACAACCTAACCAAAATTACACCAAGCTTATCTCAACACTTTACACGTGAACGCAACAACGATGCAAAACTGCATTGTGGAGTCTTTTTTAAAAAAAAAGAAACAACGCACAGACAGCCTGAGCCTTGTGTAAAGTCAAGAATCAAAGGGTGGACTGGACTCACACACCCACGCACGCACAGACAGTCATGTTTGCACTTCCACAGCCACCCATTACGACCAGCATCCTACACGGCAACAGCCACGCACCAACATGTTTTCTTTTCTTCGAGAATACAAATCCGAGGCCTACAGTTTATACCAACGTGTTTTAAAACGTCTCATGCGTGAAAACGTATACATTTTACAAGGACAATAAAGTGTATTTACTGGGCGTGCTAAAGCTGGCAAAGTTACCTGCTGTAGTTTAATGCGAGGGGTCAAAGTTGGTCTCTGTACACATTCCATTTTCTGTTCCCACTCATTCTCATTGGCCCATTCCGCCGCTGCACACATTTCCGGGCTAAAGGGGCTCCTTGATTCCACTTTATTGCAGCAGGTTAAAGGTGAAGGCCTTGACATTATTGAAGTTCAAAGACTACATTTAATTATAAATTGTACTTAATGCACACGTGCAATCATCATGCACATATGTTGAGTGCACGGGAACACATACGAAATACACATGCGCTCGCGTAAAGTACACACACACACACACACACACACACACATATTTTTGGGAGAAGAAAAAAAAAAAGAAAAATGGCAATTATTATTTCCTTTCCCCTAGCTATCTTGTTGGTACAATTCCGAACACATGGCCCAATTAGTCAACAATTATTTATTCATAACTCATGTGTTGAAATAGGGCGGTCAGTTTAAAAGGACTGAGTTTAAAACATCAGAACTCAATTATAGAGACATATTTATTATATATACAAACATGCATATATATTAATATGCATGCACATGTATATATAAAATATTTGTATTAGATAATTGAATCTTATTTCTAATATTTAAATACACACACACATATACACACACTAAATCCCTGTTTATATTTTGGTTTGCCTTTGCACTAACCAGTGTCCACCTGTTTAAAAATAATATGGCAATGCATATACAGCATATATGCAAACACTCTGCCTCTCTCCTCTGGAAATGCTGGTGGTTTTCCAGTTTACTAGAAGAATGCTGGACGTGGTGGACATGACGGTTGCGCGCACAACAGGGAGGGGAGGCTGGGGGTCGGTTTGACGTTGCAGACTACACAGATCCTAGTTCATGTCGAAACCTCTTGGCAAGATTTCTCTCCCTTCGGACATCCAGTCTTGCTTGTTTACTATTTACTGCGGAAGTGAACGCCATTTCCCCCCGAACAGACGGTGCAATTAAGAGAAAAAAATAGCCATTTAGTGCCTCTGTCTTTATGGCAGTGTCTAGACTTACAAGAGTGGCGATTCCATTTAGTGGGCACTAAAAGAGGTTATCATTCCACTCTCTTTCTCCACATTTCTAAGATCTGGGGCTCTATCTTCGCTTAACACGCGTGTTAAAATTCAAACATGATCTTTTGGGAGTTGCATGACCTTAGAATAGAAAAATCAGACAAGTGTAGGCCCGCAATGACGCCTGTTCCTTCGTTTCGCAATCGCCACCAAATCTACCACAGCAAAGCGTGTGTATCGTCATGTAGTGGCTTATTAACACGAGATAAAACTGTGCACATGTTATCTATGTAGGCCAACAGTTACACACATTTATGAGCAGTTCCAAAAAAGGGCTAAGTGGCTCAAAGCAGCGAGGGGGAAAACAACAAAACAGTGCGCACTGGCGAGGATGAATGGATCGTCAGAAAAAAGGGAGTAGTGATCATGGAAGCACAAAAAAAAAGCACAAAGAAGTCGTTCAAGTTTTTGCCTATACGTTTCTGTTTATTTCATAGGTATTATGTTAATGATACACAGGCCGACAATCTGTTCCTCCACTCTGGAATTTCCAAAGCACCAATGTTTGAGGCAAAATAATTTAACGAGTGTTGGAGTTAAAGCTGCTAAAAAAGTTGGATGGGCAGTGTACTGAGAAAAATAGCAGCAGGGGATAAGGGGGGGGGGGGGAATTCAACATACGCCTATTTACAGTCACGAATGCACATTGCATAGGCTAACTCTGTACAGGGTGATGGAGGGGGTGGGGTGGGGGGGTAATACTTTCACAGATTGGACGTCACAGTTCTCAATGGCGAAAAAAAAAAATTGCAGCCTGGAGATTTTTCTCTAAGTTGTTCGTACTCTGGTCGAGAAATAATTAGATAATGATATGCTATATACAAGGACCAGAGGGGGTGGGTAAGAGCTAAAAGTTGTCTGCGCAATAAGGATTCAAACTGTTTGTTACATTTTCTTTAAACAAATATGCCTATATGAACAATAGAATAAACACAATGTGGCGATCGTGATAAATAGAGGGACATATTCAAGAACAGCATATAAATGATTATTCTAACCATGTCAGGCCTTTTTCTGAGCTAGAAATTCATCGCCGCCCGTACAGGAGCAATAAGAAAATGGCGACTTTCTCCCCATGCAAGGCCTTATTTCTTCCACTGTCCACTTTAACATTGCACTGTTGGTGATTATGGGCTCCTCTTTTTTTTTTTTTTTAGAAAAAAAATGGTTATGCCCACGATTACAATTCAATGAGATAAGAGGAGGCCTGTTAATGCCACTCATCCATGGGGGGGGACTGGGACACTCTTCCTTGCTCCTGCTCACAATAGGGGGTTTCCAGAGAAGTACTGCAGGCGATCTCTGCTCAGCTTCTTCTCTTTCATTCTTCTATTCTGAAACCAAATTTTAACCTGGCGGTCGGTGAGGTTGAGCATTCGGGAGAGCTGAAGCCTTTTCTCTTTGTTGATGTAAACGTTAAAGAAGAACTCCCGCTCCAGCTCTCGAATCTGAAACTTGGAATATGGACACCTCTTCTTCCTTGTTCGAGGAGCGCCTGAGGAAAAAATTAAATGGAATTAAATAAAATAAGTGGGAAAATAGCAGTGGCGCCACATGGTTTACCAATAGCAAAATATAATAACAATAACAAAAGGAGTACTGAGATGGCGAGAGGCTTGGCTCTGAGAATTCAGCTGCATTAGTAATGATAACATTTCAGTCAACATTCATCAGGCGAAGTAGCTGAGGCTATCAGATAAACCAGCCATAAAGAGTGTTAAATATCCGAATCGCTTGGAGTAAATAATATCAACTTACAGCCTCTAAGTACGTGTTTATCTGTTATAAATATACAACAACAAAAGTATTTCACCGCATTATGTGCGACACATTCCTCTGGAGCTAAACTAACTATTTACACAATCTTCTGGCACTGAGCTGAAATGCACTGCCCTTGTCTGCAATGGCCTGCGAGGACCTCTGTGGCCCTATAACTTCTTATCAAACAGGTGACGAGGGAAATGGATTGTTTTATTGTTTTTTTGTGTGGAACTGGGGCAAACACTGGTCTCAGTTAGCTTGTATCTGCAAGCCTGGGCTGTGAGCTGACATAGTGTACATGAGGCTAAACAACAATAATGACCTCTGCGGCTGCGATTTTGAAATCAAGCAGATTATTATTATTATTATTTCACCTCATGCTTGGTTGTTGGCAGTAATGTCAGCTTAAGGCATGCAGATCTGTAGCAGGCATGCAGGGAACAGGGAAAAAGCTATGAAATGAAAGTTTAATTCAGAGGATTCTGGGGGAAATAGTATATAAATATATTTGCAGAGCCATGCAGGAAGAGGCAAAACAATCGATTATGTGATAGTGATTCATTTAGTGGCTGCTGGTAAATGGAGCAAACGGTTCTTTTCTATCATCTATCAAGAGATAGATAGATAGATAGATAGATAGATAGATAGATAGATAGATAGATAGATAGATAGATAGATAGTAGATGGAAAAGAACGCATTTTACCGTAAAGTGTGTAATACTCTTTGCAGCATGTCTTTTGCGGGCAAACTCAGTGCTAAAAGAACATTTCACAAGACGCCAAAAGCAATGTTCTGCCCAATTGGTTTTTACTCTCGACAGCCCAACGAGAAAAATCCCTTAAAATGCCCAACGCAAGTTCATGATCAAAGTTAACATTTGTCACAATAGCTCCCTCTTAAAAATTTCACAGACTCTCACCATAGAGGCGTCTGTGTATAACATCCCCCTTTTTTCAAAGCGCTTTCCCATCGTAAAAATTCTTCTCGTTGCAAGAAAGAGCTTTGTAGGGTTATAATAAAATCCTTTGAATGCTTATAAAACTCCACATAAAATCTGACCGACAAAACACCGGGCTAGTCCCCTTAACCTTCCCCCATTTTACTGCTTCGGTATACCTACTCGAGTGGCTGCTCTTGCTGGCGGTGCCGTCCTTGGTTGTTGCGGAGGAAGAAGTGCATGAGCCTGAATTTGTATGTTCCTCCTCATCTTCTGGGTCTTTTTCCTGCTCCGAGGCTCCGGGTACCGAGGCTGTGGGCTGCTGCTGTTGCTGCTGCTGCTGCTGCTGCTGGGAGTCGCTTTCCAGCTTCCCTCCCTCGCCCTTTTGTAAACAATTGTCTGACTGATTGTCCGTGCTGCTGCAGTATGCGGTCTCAAAAAAGCGGTCGAAGCCTTGCGGAAGGACGTTGTTTTTCCCCACGCCGGAGTAAAAACCTGTGGAGGGGTGATTGGAGCCCGGGTGGGTGTGATGGTGATGGTGGTGGCTGTACACGCTCTCGTTCTTCATAAGCATTTCTGTCATGGTGGATGGTGGAAGACAGTCCCTATGCACCAGATCCTCTCCCGAGTAGCACGATGCATAATTGCTTCTGTGGTGCCATTTACTGGCAGGGTCCAAGCCGTATGAAACTTCCCGTACCGGCTGCACTTGAGACAGATTTGTGGAATAAGGGTAGCTGATTTGCCGGGACGGGGCCTGTGGAAGGAACGAGGAGACGGCAGAAAACTCGGGCACGTAGTAGGTGCAGCTGGGGAGGTAGATGTTGGACGCGCAGCCCGTCCTGTCCCCAAACTCGGATGTCCGGTCTTTGCGCGTCTGAGAGCAGAAGTTGCCTAGATTCACCGAGTTAAACATCTTTCTCTCTCTCGTACTCCGTACTATAGATAGATGTTTTGGATACGAGCTGCAGCAGAAGGGAAAAATTTGGGAAGGCGAGATGACGCGCAATCCGTCTAAGTCGCCCCGGAGACACGTGATCGAAAGTAGATATTGTCATATATCAATTTGGAAGAGTTGGATGTGTAGGAGTGGTTGGCTTTAGGTAAGATCGAGGAGGTTCAAACGAATAATTTTCAAACACCACGGGCGCACCAAGAAAACCAGTAACACGTTCTCGTTTGCAGGCTTATGACAATTACAGAGATATGCTGTGTGTTTATGTTTATGGGCTGCTGGTAGGCTAGCTAAACAGCTACAGCTCCTTAAAAAGGCACAGCACAAACTGCAGGGTGCACTCACAGACATGCATTTCATAAGGTTATGGCGTTTTGCAGGTAAGATTATTATTATTAACAATATTTTTAAAATTATTATTACTATTATTATTATTATTATTATTGCAATAATTAGGCTATTCCTCTCATGAATTCAACTCCATTGCTATTAATGTTCATGTTTTCATTTTTAAAAAAAAATTAAAAAGGAGAAATTATCATCACTGATTGTGCACACATGCAGCACAAAAGAAAAGTAGGTTACTATATGACAGCAATCGCACAGAATGGAGCCCAAATAAGGTACAAGCCCGTTAAAAAGCAATCCCATGAGCTCAGTCATCCACAAGAAAGTTGAACAAATCACAATAAAAGACACATAGTATTCTCCCACAAATCGCTCACACTCCACTGGTCAATTTCACACTGATTTGTGAAAATAAAAGAGATCATTTGAGGAGGATTATATCATTTCTTTGATCATATCTTCCTCTTTTGATTTTTTTAACAGTTGTTCCGTGAGTTTGTTGCACGCATGATTCACAAACAGTGGCGTGAACGATGCGATGATCTGTTTAGAAATCATGCAACATATTAACTCGTCATCCTTTTGTTGTTATTTATTTATTTCTCTCTCTCTTTCTCTCTCTCTCTCTCTCTTTCACTAAATGAAAAACACAGCTACTTCGGATCACCGGCGGACGACTAGAATTATACTGTAAGGTGAAGCTGAAGCCAAACTGTTAGGCAACACAGAAAACGCAGCATGCATGTTGACTGAGCAAACTTAAGTAATCGGCCCACTCCTCATTATACTTCCTATGACTCTGGATCAGGACAGATCCCGTGGAAGGACAGCTACGCAGTTCAAGACTCTGTTCCTGGAGTTCCTGCAGGCACGCTATAACCACGGAAGCCCACCCTGGATCCCACATCTCCACCTGAGGGAAAATGTGCCCTAATTGCATAAACACAAATTCAAAAACACATACTTAGCCCCCCTGAAAATGCTTGATTGCCTTTTATTCCTGTTTAGGGTTGACTAGTGGCAACACCGCCCAGGATAACCACAATGAAAATATTCACACTGATCTGCAGGGATATGTGTGTCCTTTAGGGCTTTATTGTAAATAAAACTATCTTTTTCTTAAAGATTAAAAGCACAGCCACAATTAGTCTTCTTAGCACCGGGCTGCGTAGAGGACATGCAGACTAGGCTTATTGACCGAGCAGTATGAATGTATCCGACATTTCCCCCTAAAATTAAATAAGTCCCAGCTGATGTTCCAAACTGCTGTGATCATTTTATTCTCTAGCAGCACGTCGACATTTATCTGTGGGTGACAGACAGAGACATGTTCCCCGGACTTTTAAAAAATTGCAATAAAATGAGTGGTTTGCAGAAAAGATGCGCCTGCGTGTGATTTCCTGCGTCATTGTAAACTTTTAATTGTACTGTTGAGGCCCATCTTGGAATCTTTATAGACTAACTGATAGTATCACAAGGTGAAATTAATATGATAGCCCATTGTTTATGATTATAGTCTGCTTCCTAAATGTTGCAATAGACTCTCGAATTATTACCCAGTATTCTGATAACGCAATCGTTCTCTTACTATCACTTACGGGACACCTGTGTTGTTTAAAAATAATGGAAAACAAAAGTTAGTGTCTTTGGTGAATTTCCCAGAAGCAACTGCAGGAACAAAAAACAACAACAACAACAAAAAACACAGAAGCAACATCATCAGACAGAGGCATTGGAATTGAGAGTCCATTGCAGGCCTATTTGTGAAAACGTGGCAATGGCATTAGCTTGTTTACTACCCTTACAGACAAAAGGTTGTCTCACATGATGCATCCTGCATCCAAGTACAAAGAAAGCAGACAGCTGTCCAGACACAGCACTTGAATTTGACCACTAAAATCCTCTCTACGTCCACCATAAAACTCCGAATGGCTGTAGTAACGCTAAATCCCTTTGTTCTATAGAAAACCATAAACGTTGAGAATGAGAGGAATTTGGATTTCAGCAACTAGATATTCTGCAACTTTAAAACGGACCTGCGCGCCGCATTTCCACGCCGAACACCCCAAACGCATTTTCTGCAATTTCAGTTTGACTACGCACTTAAGATGCGTAAATAAATGTTTTAAATTATGTGTATTTACATGCATACAATGCCACCATTTCATTAAAATTAATCAAAATAAGAGAGATTATGACAAAACGCAAGAGGAGGCAGTAATGTGAGCTTATTTTGTGCCTTGCGATGCTCAGCTGCGTATGTAATTTTTGGTTGATCAACAGCCGCAGCTATGGAAATATTTGTGTAAACATTAAACTTGCTGGCCTCTTTCCTGTGTGGACACATGTTCGACACATGCTGCTGTACTACTGTCGTGCAGATGCACAACAATAATAATGATTCCCCACATCAAAATGTCAATGCCTATTTTAACTGTTTAATAGTGCACTATGTAATTTAGAAACAAAACACAGGACTTGCATCGGAAGTTTTATAAAACCTGAAAACTGGCCATATTAATTGGTCTTGCCTATGATAAAGGTTGTGAATTATGGATCCATAAGGATACATCCAAACTGTACCCGTATGCCAACATTACTCTAACTAATCAACTCAGAAAAAAAACTGGCAAGAAATAAAAACTACAAACTTTTCTTTCAGCAGGCAATAAGAGACCCAAGGCAGACAGCCCAACATGTCAATTCATTTCCTCTTCATAATCTTTTCAATGATGCGTATTAGCGCGGCATAAATAAATAATGTGAGTGTATGAATAAGCGATGCACTAATAAAATTCAAAAGGTAGGGCTGCTGATCAGGACAGCAGAAAAAAGGAAACGCTTCACTGTGCCCAAGAAGAACTGAGGCGTTTAAGCCAATGGGAAATTGGACTCCTGGCTGCATTTAAGTCGGAGTATTTGTTATAATGTGGCAAAATATGACTAGACAACGTCCATTACTTGGCAACAACCGCTTTCTGGGGGTTTTTAAACGCCAGCTTTTCTCGCCTTCGGTGCGCTCAGACCATCAGTCAAAGAATAAGGTTGACATGTGTTTGTTTCCTTGGATGGGCGACGAGCAGCTGGAATTCTGCTAGCAGTAGGACCCAGGAAAGTTTGATTAGGTTGCACCAAATGAGTAGGCTAAGCATATGCACATTCCCGAGCGAAATTGTCTGCATCTGAGTTATCTGCCCCTTATAATTCCATATTAGAAGGACACATGGAGTGAAACGCAAGGCTGTGCGTAAAGGTTCAAATATTCCACACAACAGTCACTTTGTCGTGTTGACTGCTTTTGCCATTCCTCGCTTTAAACATCACTGTTGAAGCACAAACTTTACGACTGTGTCTGAGGAATTTAAGCTATGTATTGCTACCAAGCACCATAATTACAATGGTTAACCTAGATGTCACCCTCTTGTAAAGAAAAAACTCTCAAAACTGGCGCTCCTAAATATTACAGTGTTCTTGCTCCTTGTCGATAAATCCTGTGTCAAATGATACAATACTCGCCACACACACACTCGCACACACAGACACACACACACAATAGGCGCAGTTCACCAAGACACTGCTGCACAGTTAGCTGAAGTCAGGGCTAAATGTGGGAAGCCTGTGTAATCATATTACTGTCCCCTCATGGCCTAGATAAGTTTAATTGGATGTAAGTCGGGCAGTTAAACTTGGCTGTATGAGCTGAGAACAGTTTCAAGCAACACTAAAGAGCCTTGTTTTTTTTTTTTACTGAGATCTCAGTGAATGCAACTAGCGTTAAGCGTTTGTGGTGGCAACAATAGCTCACAAGATAAGGATGTGTGTTGCTGTTACATTTAGAGCAATCTCCAGAGTGTATTTCACTTTCAACCACCAGGACATAAAGCTTTCACAACAATGTGTTAACTTTTTTTTTATTAGAAGTATTAAATGATTTCACATCATAAGAAATTGCCCAGTATACCGACTCCTGGCTTCAGCTCCTGTGTGTTATTTAGATGCCCTACAAACACCTGAAAACCCTACCAGCAAAGGTTGTTGATCAAAATTCTGAATAAGCTAATTCCAAGTATGTTTATATTTAATAAGTCGGTCTAAACAAAGAACACATCTGTGAAGGAAGTACTCAAGGCTGTGGTCTGTCATATGCCAATATTTAAAAAGAGATTAATGTCTGGGAAAGAATATGCCCAGTGTTTTCAAACAAGCCAGCACTGACTAGCTATAAATAGGCTGTTTTTGTCAGGTTTCTAAAACTACACAATAGTCAGAACAAAATTACGCACGAACTGTGAACCATTACGCATTTGTTTTTTAAAAATATTTACTTGGAGATAATACATGTCATTTGTTTACATAATATTTTAATATAACTTGATTATGTGCGGTAATATTAAACATATACTTGCCCAGAAGACGGGTTTCCTGGATGCAATTCTTTTAGAAAATATCAGATTTAATCATGCCTGTTATGCCACGCCTTGACGGGGGAAAAACTGGTTGATTATTTACATGCAGAGGAACAATCAGTCGACAAATTGAAACGCTGTAATGTGTTGAACATTTATGTAAAGTGCGACAAGGTCCGCACTGGTCAGCTGTTTTGGCATCGGGGGTCAATATGTATTATTTTTGTTTGCGCTGGCCTGGCAGAGGAGCGGTTCGGCGTGTGGGCCCAAAATAGCAGCTCCGAGCTTTCCCTCTACAGACTCAGATATCGTTGAAATGCCTGCTTAAACACTCACTGCTAATGTTTTTTCTTTCCCGTCTGTGCTTCAGCTTTTACCTCAGAGCCCATATCTTTAAACACAGAAGAGACTGCAAAATATAGATGTCAATACACGGTGAGAAAAAGTCAAAGCTGTGCTGCATGTGCGCTGATCAGATGCTGACCAAACCTGAACAGGTGACACAGAATTTCCCTTCATGTATAAAACAGCTTTAAGCAGGTAGCACCGGTTGTGCAGCTCTACGCCGCATACTTGACCTTCACTGGGTGTGTTAACTAAGAGTCGGCTTGGAAAAAGACAGCCATTATCCAAAAATACTCATTATTTGTTGGGGGAAAAAAGTGAATTTATTCAAAAAACACAAAAAATTTAAATGCAAAGCTGAAATTAAACCACACTGTGCAAAGAGGTACTGACAGAGCCGCACACGTTGTTTATATTGTCCCCTTGTTGTCACGTTTTCCAACATGGAATAAAAAGAGAACTACAAATGAAAACAGCTACTGATTTGCTTTCGCGACCTCAGTCAGTTCTGAAATGCTTTTTCTTGTTTCTTTTCTTCCCACCAGGGACAACTGGTCCAAGAGGAATTCGGCTGTTTTTGAGGCTTGTTGTCCGCCCAGTGCAATTGAAAAACAAATTGATAAGACGGCACGTTTCAGGAAAAAAAAACACAGCCCACGGAGAAGTCATTTCAAATCATGTCAAAATCAATACATAACAGTTCTGAGAGAACTAAAACGATATGGATCTTTCACGTGAAGCATCCTACCTATTCTCTCTTTATCGCATTAACACTGTCCTTTAAAACACACACACATTCACGCTGCACTCTCACTTACGCACACTCACGCACGTCCACACACTCTGCACTCCCCCTGCCTGCACACACACTTTAGGAGGAATAACATTGCTTTCTATTTCTCCAGCCAGCTTTGTACCATAAACGGCAGAGGGGTGGCGGGGGACGTAGACCACATGCCACACAAGTTCTCTGCGAAGGGCACTGGGAAGCTCACTGACCTTTGGGACGCGGAGACAGGCTGCCATAAACAGATTTAGCCAGTCTCAAAGTCAAAAGTGCTCAAGAGCAGTGAAAGACCTATTGTAAAAAAAAAAAAACTGCTGAGAGAAATATCCTGAGGTTTTCGGCAAGCTACCTTTTGTGTTCTTTCTCACAATCCCTCCTTTATTCCTGCATAAAATGAATTTTTACCAAATTAGAATGCGGCAGGACAAATAAGGGCAAACTAATATTAGCAGGGATCATATTTAGCTTCGGAGGAGAAAGAGATGGCAGGTAAAGGCTTCGTGTTTTTGTGGCTTGTTGGGGGGGGTGAAAAACGTTTCCAGCACAACAAAAGGAGAGGCCAAACAAAAGATAGAAATGCCTGAATAAAGAGGCTCCACAAAAAAAGTCACACATTACATCAACGGATGAGTCTGGTTTGAAGTTCAAGTTAAAATTATACGTTCAGCTCAGTCGTTTGGCGCAGTTCAAAGACCAGGCTGCTGTGTTATTAAGCCTAAATAATAGCAACAGATTCAGCTCACTGGCCGACAAATACAAACCAGTGTCTGCTACTATTTAATCAAAGCAGCAAACGCAACACGCTGTGCTTAAGAGTTGCTTGGATGCTCATAATCTGTTCACTCAAAATGAATTTGGGTCAGCAAATTGTGGAATTCCGGCTGCTGTGAAATGCAATTTTCATGTTCCACTTCTGACTGATTAGTCCGGGATAAAACATGAATCCTATTTTTTTTTCTAGTCTCTTGCCAGATTGTTTCACCCATTTTACAAGCTCTAAAAGCAGCACAGCTACCACTGCAGCCTAAGTTTCCACAATTGTTGGTGTTTAAATTCTATCTCTGCGTCATGGAAACTGTTTTCTGAATCCTTTTTTTGTTTTTCGAACACAGCTGACCTTGAAGATTTGTTTACGAAAAACCGCAGAGGTGATGCAGCAAAGTAAGGACCGCCATGGTGCGTTTTGCATACGTTATTATCCTCGAGCCAATTTAACAAGGCAACACACAAACATAAGTTTATCTCCTTTCATGGTCAACAGCGCGTTTGATGGCCTGAAAAGATTGGAGTTGTTATGAATGATGTCCTCTCGATGATCAAATTCAATAAACGCCATTTAAGATCTTCTAGTACTACTTCACAGTGTAAGTTAGTGTTATGCTGCAGCAAATACTTGGCACCCCTAACTGATCATACTTTGCATCAGATTTTGTGACGCGCTGTGTGTCTTCCTTTGATTAAAACAAACAGGGACGTATGAACGTTGTCCTCCGTGCGTAAAAGTGAACAGATGAAAACATCACGCTTACATTTTTTTTAAAAAAATATGCTGAGCAAATAATTCAAATTCAGTTGTTATTATGTCGTCTTATATTTAATGTAAAAAAAAAAAACTGGCAATCAATAAACTGAAATAATTTCTCAAATCACGTTTTAACCAGATGCATGAAAGTTCTTGGAGAGCATTTTTCCAAAACATAAAGCCGGCGTGTGTCATTCATTTATTTGCCCCCTTCGTGTTGACGCATACTGAATCTCACAATCAATTTGAGAAGAAAAAAATACACAATGAACTTACAAAGGCAATTTTGGAAAACCAGCATTAACAGCTGTATTGCTTGCCATATCAGCAAACTGAGGCACTGTGCCCGATTAGGTATAGCAGCGCGTTCCAGACGGCCCTCTGTTCTCACTGAAAGCCTTATAGTTATTCTATTCTGTTCACACGTGTCCTCTCAGTACAAATCAAAAAAATAATAATTATGCATTGCGGTGATGAATACATAAGAACGGTATTTGTTGTGTTTTCAGGTATTGTCAGCCAAACCGAGAAAGGGTGGGTCTCTGTCGTAAAATAAACAGGCACAAATCAGACGCTTCTGCAGAAACAGCAATGCAATTCAGCTATCATAAGACAAAACAGTGTGCTGCAGCAAAGCTTTTATCAACTCCAAACATGTCCCGTCATAAATACACTGCATCATGCGTCTTAAATGATAAATGCTCGACGCAATCAAACAGCAAGGGGACTGTATTAATTAATAAACCAACGTCATCTTACATTTGTGCATGCATGTGTTGTGACCAATGCACAGACTAAGTCAGGAATGTCATTCAGTGGGTCGGTTGCAGGAATGGCTGTTCACAGTTCACTGAAAAGGCAACATCTGATCTCAACATTGAGACAGCACGATGGTTTCCAGTGAACATGCTTCACCAAACTGAGACTGGAAGCTGCTGAAGTGAAACGCACTAACGCTTGCTTAATTAGCTGATAGGAAAACACTGCACAGCCCTGCATTGCTTTACACTTCATTGCCAGTAGGGAGAGCCTTGTGGATTTCAGAAATGGTGTATTATATAAAAAAAACCCTACTGTGTAGTTGGTAACTCTGAATGACATGTGAGTAAGAGTGTTTATGTGTGTGCGTGTATTCATAAACCATGTTTTGATGTGTAATTGTCGCGCGTTTGAATCCCTAATGCGAACCAGAGGATAGGATGCACAGAGGAAAAGGCAGTCCAAAAGGCTCGCCTATATGGAGCACTGGGGTGTAACCCTATTACTGCTTTACAGAGCTATTGCGTGTTTAGCTGCGCCGTTATAGGCTTGTAGCATACCGGTGACATTGATTAGGTCGAACTTCAAGGGAAGCCACAGTGGCTGCACGGGGGGAAGTGAAAGGGCATTTTTACTTAAGACTAATGCAGCAGTCGAATAATTGTGGTGACTTCTATAGAATAATATTCAATGCAAGATGGGGTGGAGAATATGCACCTGGCCGCCATTTTGCATGGAGAGCTATCACAGCTACCTATAGCCCATACCTTTGTATCTGAGGTGGCCATAATAACACAAGGCCAGCCTGTGTGGGCTCCTTTTGCTTAGATTTCACAGCATGCACAATTATGTGCCAACAAAACACCCTCTCAAATGCTTCCAAATGTCCCATTAATGTTCAGATCTTTATTTCACTGTGTTGGACACATGTATTTTTAAAAAGTGTTACAGGTCACGGCTATTAAAGTAATCCCACCAGTCAGCCCCCAGAAAGCCTTATTTTGAAGCAGAACACTCAAAGACGCAACCACCTAATAACAGACTGAGGTAACACCAATAAACGTTTCAATATTCTGTTTATTGAAGACCTTACGCATATACATTCATATCATTATTACTTTTACAAGACAACGTAGCAATCCTTATAAGCGCAAAGAAAGGAATGCAATGGGGGGCGACATAAAAGAACGATAAACAACTACTACACTGAAACAGGGTTTCTTTAAATGTCATGAATGGCAACATAAAATAAAAAAATACATACCATTTCTTATACCCATTCTTGGCAGTATATAGTTTTGGCCTACATTCCCAACTCTTACAACCACAAATAGGATATATGGAATGCGATATTGTACAAGACGATCAATAACATAAAGCACTATTACATAGCGATAAGGGCTCCTCAAATAGGATGTCAAATACTAACATATGTAATTTCATTTTACAAAGTTATACACGAGTACAAGGTAGGGAAAGGGACAACAATGAGCACATTGCAAGGAGCAAGTACATTAAGTAGGCCTAATAGGCCCTCCGCCCTTCAACCCTAATAATAATATTAATAATAATAGTAATAATAATACATTCTTTCTAGACGTCTGTGTCAAAATGGTTTAGGCTGTTGACTTTTGATTTGTTCAGAAAAAAAGTATAAAAAGTCACCTACAGAAAAAGTGGCCCGCAGAACATGACTTATAGCTATTTCACATCAATAACATGCTGCAAACATTTCACTGCTATAGCTTACTCATTATACATGACAGATAATGCACTGCATTCGCCCCGAATTAAGGGGGCACACACGTAGGCCTATAATTAAAATCTCTAAATGTCTACATATTTATTTTTATCATGAGCACCAAGTTTCAGAAACGCTCTTTCAGGCCTAAAAAACGCACTGTTGCAACTTTAGGCGGTTCCCTAGTTGAACTGAGTAATACTTAGAGATATACTAATGTAGTTATACTGTTAAGTCTTTCCATTACAGATTCTTGTCATCTTTCTTTATTGTTGATTACACGATTTATTTTTTTCATTGGCACAGTCTGGACGTGGACTTTTTAATAGCAGCTCAAAGCCGTTTTCAAACGGTGATCTCACTCAACGAAAGAAATGAAACCCATGCAGGATTCAGTGGTTGTTGATAAGACAAGTCGAAAGGTAATAAAAGTAACACAAAAATACCTTTAGAAACTTGTTTGCACATGGATAGAGTCATGGCAGTTAATTTTTCAATGCGCAGTCATAAAGATATCATATAGATTAGATTGCGGTTGTAGTCGTCCCCTCCTCATGCAGACTCCAGACTTCCACATTCCCTGCCCGTGACCGTGAACGTGCTCACAAACTTGGCAAAAACTATAGAAATGAGACGAAGATGACGCTCCTTTAACGCAACAAATAAATGGATGTGGAAGTTGAAGTAACTGAGAGGGAGACTCCTCTTTATCAGTTCCTAACGTCAGAGAAAATGTTGCGCGGATACGCTCCAGGCTTCTCTATCTGAGTTATGTTATTTTAAACCCTATTTAATAATTTACCGAGTGACCCCGCTCCCGCCTTATTTTTTTTTTCCTGACTAAAAACAAATAACAAGAAGCCCGCTGTCACTGTGTGTCATCCCAGAAAGATATTTTCTGGCAGACACATTTAGCGTGATCTACACATGTATGGCGTCCAATCTCTGAACAGATCAGAAAAACCAGCCTACACAGAAAACACATTCTCACAGCTTTTGTGCGATTATGCAAAACATGAAGGCTCACTGACATGTAGAGTGCAGCTTTGGATGCCCGAAAGTGGCTTATTTTGGGCTTTTGCAGCCCGCACCTTTTGAGAACAAAAAAATCAGAAAATTGTGTAATAATCGCCTGCAATGTAAAAGATGGATATATGAATGCATGCATTGAAAGAAGACCTAAGGGAGCGTAGAAGGCTGGGCTTTCACTGCCTATTGATTCACCTTCTGCCGCATCTCTAAAAGTAGGCCAAAGCTTGCTCCCTCAGCATGAGTCTCTTCTTCTTCATCCTGCGGTTCTGGAACCAGATCTTGACTTGTTGGTCGCTGAGGTTCAGGCGATCGGAGAGCTCCCTCCGCCGCTGCCTGGTGATGAACTCATTCAGCATGAATTCACCTTCCAGCTCAGCAAGCTGAAGTTTGGAATAAGGTTTGCGCTTCTTTCTGGTCCGAGTGTGCATCGGGTACCACGGGGCACCTGGAGGAGAGGGAGGAGGAGGGGGCAACACAGAGGATCAGTCAGCACAGTTGCAAAATCACGGTCACCTCCAAGGTTATGCTGAACCTACAGGGGCATCAGTTGTCCCTGGAAAGTTGGGCTAATTGCATTACAACACTAAGTCAATTTAACATCCACTTAAACAACATGCTGGGGAGCAATTCTAACTATATATCAGAAAACATTCTAATCACAAGGCATCTCGCTTTTCTAAACATGTCTGCGGGCGTGGAAATGTCGCCATTATTTCAGTAAACCAAAGAAGATCCACTTAACATGGAAAACATATTTGATGAAGGGTTTCTGCTTTATGTTAGACTGAGATAACTGACGCCACTGGAAGCTGTCACTTCCCCACAAACAGGCGGACTGGACTTGTTTTGCTGTCTGACTGGACATGTCTGATCTCATGATTAGATATATCAGGACAATCGAGACTCCCACTGCACTCCAAGTTTGGGGCAAATTCAGACATTAGCGTGTTCATCTTTTTATTTTTCAACCTCCTTCATGGAGACCACCGCTATACCGCGGTTTGTGTCACATGAAGTTTTATTGTTGCAGTTAAAGCTGCATTAACGTGATAATTAAGCCGTGCTTGCAAATACCCCTACTTATTTGCGAGTTTCAGAGCATATTAAATGACTCTTGAGTCCACAGCGACAGATATTAATTCTGTTTACGAGTCATTAAAAAGAAAACTCTCTCTGTTCGATGCAGTCAACCAAAGCGACTCACCTCTTTAAATCACTGCACTAATTTGTGTGTACAGAGAGCAACAATAGAGCAAAATCAACCGTGTGTGTGCCTGAAGAACACAACCTCGACTCGGCTATGGAAATGCGATGACAGAATTAACTGTTTATTCAAAAGGTGTTGGCAATAAGGTTTGGTGAGGTTGTCTGTAACTGTACACTGCCACATGGTGCATGGAGTATTTTAGGGCAACCCCTAGTGGCGTCTCTACACCACGCAACTACCCTGCAGGCTAAAGGCTGCAAGTTGTGCATCAACATAACGAGCTCTAATGACGGCTTAATACCGCAGATGCACGCCGCATGCAGCTTTCTTATAAAGTAATGTGAACGTGCGTTTGTAATAATTGTGATTTTAAAAAAACAAAACAAAACATCACCCACCTCCGCCTGCGGCTATGTTGCTTGAATGGCTTCCCGGTGACACCAGGGTCTGTGTATCGCTGGATGAAGGCTTGCTGCCCTCGTTGAGCAGAGACGAGCTGGAGTCGGACTCCATTGACTGACAGGATGGCGGGTCTTGCGTTAGCTGCTCGGTCCCATAATCATATTTGGAAAAGGCGGCAGTGCTGCCAATCCCACTGTGCATCCCGTGGTCAGATGTTAGGGATGATGTGTCTCTCGCCCTATCCTCTCGTTTGAGGCTGCTGCCACCTGAGCAGGTCTCTCTGTTCCCGTTGCCGTTGTTGTAATAACATTTACCGTCTTCTGGTCTGGAAATTTCACACGACCGATTGAAGGAAGGGTTAATAGACACGGGGCTGCTAAAGTAGGATTGAGAGTATCCATTGCACGGCTCCGAAGGATTCCACGGGAGGGAGCAAACATTGTCCCTTCTCGGGTAGGAGAGAGACGGTAGCCCCGCCAGTTGTCCCCCTGAGGCTCTAAAATTCGGAAAGTAAAATGTGTCTCCAGTGTGGATGTTTACCAAAGGTCCCACAAACCCTGGATTAAGGAGATTATGCTCGCCCATTTCCGCGGGCCCGACCAACAGCTTCTAGTTTATTGCAATCTGACATTTAACATAGTTAAACCTGGAGGGGCGCCTGATTGGTCATCCTCGAACCACGTGTCCAGGCTAACTTCTGCTACACATGGTACCACCCACTTGGTCCATCTCAGACAAAACAAAACATTAACTTCTGTATTACAGAGGTTTATATGCTTTTTAAAAATACCATAAACCTTTTATTAAAAATGTAGAATCTTGTTTTTCTCCACTTGAGCCACGCCGAGTCCAAAAGGAGCCCAGGCTGCTTCTCCTTTTACACTCGTGGAACTGTCCATGGCCTCGTTTAATGTCTTTATAAGCTGGCAAAAGTTTTTTTAAAACGCTATTTCTTATGAAAACTATTTTTCTTGCAGGAGAAGGTGCACATGACACCTTGTTTTCTAGCAAATTATGGTTGAATTCCGTGTCATATAAAGCTGTGATGTTCCAATTTTACAAGCTTGTTTTAAGAAAAGACTGATGCTCATTGCCGCACTCTACTCATATTTACAGTAACGGGGTCAGCAGGTTGAAGCCACTGGCTCTGTAAAAGAGGACGATATTCTACAAGGTTACTTTAAGAGGGTATATTTCACATAATATTCTCTAGTACACCTCACATGAACAACTTTAACAGATACCTCCAATAAACGTTCGCAGCCAAACTCTGGTGGGATTGTTATACCTCTCACAATTCTTTTATATGAATTTTACAAGATATCAGAGGGCACTTAACTGATTCAATCAGCCGAGGGTCTCCCTCTCTGCTTTATATCTCGCTAATTAGTTGATTTGTAGATGCAGTTTCTGCATGGACTGAACAAATAAGTAAGATGGCCTGATATCATGCGTTCTGGCGAAAAGCTCTGTTTTCAGACAAAAGAAATCCCACAAATGTTTCTGACACTTAAACTACAGGGCAGTTTCTCCACAGCATTCAGACATTCTACAAAACAGCTGCTCCAACTATTTCTAATGTTGGATCATCAACAAATCCTCGAGAAAATTCTTACCACTGACTTTTGCATTTCTCTGCTGAATCCACACACTCATTTATATATATATAATTTTTTTTTTAAAGAAGCAATCATGAAACTTATAAAATTGTTGTTTTACTATTCTATATCATACCAATCCTGCGACTTTTTTTGCATTCAAATGAAAGTCACATTTTACCACCAGCAAACTCTTCACTAAGCAAGATGAAATCAATTTATGGATGTCAAAAGTTTTCAAAACCCAAAAGTGGGGATTTTTTTTGCAAGTCTCATATATGGTGGTTTAAAAAAAAAGTCAAAAACAAGTGTAAATACAGATTTAAAATGAGAAAACATATCCTAAATATGAGCAAGCACGCACACACATACGTTGCCGTCAATCCACTCAAGTTCAGACGCACAGTCACGGTGAGTTGAACTTGATGTTGAACTCAAATACTCCATTAAAATAAAAATAAAACAAAGCAGAAGAAATTAGAATCAATCAATTCTAAATATACAACAGCTTTTTGGGCTGCGGCAGTTGACAGTGAGGGCTCACAGTCCGATTTTAATACAAAATAATGGGACTATATTTGAAAATGCGCCGGGTTTACAAAACAATCCATCTTCCTGAACATAGCAGCATTAAAAATAATTTCTAATAGTCAAATAAGGATTGAAACAGATTGGTTATATTGATTGATAGCAGTATTATAAATTAAGAATTAAGAGAAATCTGCAGGGTTATAGGAGCTTGCACATGCGTCCTGAATGGCGCTAGTTGCGTGCTGCAAATTTGCCAATGAAGTGTTATGTGAGAACATTAGCATTCATTTAAACACTGGTTTGGGAACGATTTGCAAGCCAGCCGATATTTGATAGCAGCATTCGTCACTTGTGACCATGTACCCTATCTAACCCAAAGGCACCGGGCCTGGCTCTGGCTCTAAATAGAAAGAAAAATATCAAATGTTTAAACTGGAGAAGCTCTGAGGGATCCGTTGGGGTTTCAGTCTGTCCCTTGGACTCGATGTCTCTCCTATCACTGCACATTCTTGCATCTAGTTAGTGAGTCTCGCAATGCAGCACAGCATCAACCCAACCTAATATCTAAGGCCTCGGTCTTATGTGGAGCATTTGGGTGTGTTGCTATCATTTCACAGCGTCTCAGCGTGTTATTGCAGCCTAACAGTTACCAAAAGCAAAACAGTGCAGTGTGATATTCACAACAAAATGGCCTTCCGCAGGGAGTAATGTGCAGGCTGAAGTCTCCAATTTACCTCCGAGAAAGGGGCCATGTGTTGCGCCTCCTTTCCTCCTGTCTCCACGCCTCTGATCCATTGCTCCCGCAAATCCGGATTTCTCATTCAAACAACTGCTCGTCTGTTCAGCGCATCTCTGGCTCAGCGGTGATGTCATATCTGAGCGTGAGCAAAAGGCCCAGTGCTTCAGCGAAACGAAAATGCTGCTGGCTGGAAAAAGAAGTTGATAAAGCGAGCAGATAGCACTGTCAAGGTCACTGTCTAGTACACTGTCTGCTCGATATTGAAATTAGCCTCCTGGAATGCGCTGGTCCTGTCCAGACAGGGCAATAGCCTAAACAAAGGGCTTTTCTTCCCTTTTCTCTCTTTGATTCTCTGCAGGCAGGTTGCCACAGTTATAGCCCTGTGCAACCCCTTTAAAGCTTCCTTCAAGGGAAACGAACCACCAAGGGAAGCCTAAAGAACCCACAAAGGTGGTAACGACTTAGTTGAAAGGTTTGGCTGATCTTTGTCATTTGTTTACAACAACATGCAAAATTTTTATGCAACTCTGCAACACAAACAACAACAACAACAACAACATCCAGCCTGGCTGAGCTCAGAATAAAATATGTACTCGCTTGTTTAACTGTTAGAAATAGTCCATATCAATCTGGGAATAATCTCATTTTTTTCCCATTTCAAAGTAGGCATAAAAATCTAACAAACTTTATAAACACTCAATTTAAATAAGTGTTCTGCGCAAATGTGCAAATTAAAGACGCAAACCAGTAATTGTGAAAGGCGTTTGCGTCGTTGTTTGGGTACAAATATTTGAACTTGACCGTCACTTTGTATAAAGTTGTCACACAATGAGCTGACACGATCTATTTGCTCATTAACAAATTATCACTTTTTTTTTTTACTCAGTAATTACTTATTTTTTTAATTCTTACTGCACAACTTTCGTGTTTGTGCGTGCGTATGTGGATGTTTGTTTGTGTGTGTGTGTGTGTGTGTGTGTGTGTGTGTGTGTGTGTGTGTGTGTGTGTGTGTCATAATATGCAGTCAAAGAAAAATCAAGTGAAATCGTTCATTGACAACACCGTGTTGACGATCAGTAAATGATGAAGTGTCATACCAGACTTGGCTCATGCCCTCAGTCAGATGGAATTCGGTGCTGAAACGATTTAACAGAGCGCCACTTTTCAAACAGCACAACTGAGCGTGTTGAACGTCGTCTCGCAGACATGTGTGCAGAGACGTTGACAAATAAATAAGCAAAACCATACTAAGTCCAAACACTGATCGTCTTTGTTGTCTTTTTGCCCACACTGCTCCGACATGTGATTTCCAGGCGACCGGATACACTCCGACAGCAGAGTCACAAAACTATGCATTGATTGCATCAATATATATATATATATATATATATATATAAAATCAATGTAAACCATACTTACTGAACAGAAACAACTAAGACAGCTCGGAGAGGCATGGCTTTTCGTAATAACTGCAATACTTTCTGCAGCACCACTGGCAGGCCCTTCAACTTTCATTGTCAACAGAAAACTTTTCCATCAAACTGATAAAAATTGTCAGCTCCATATTCCTACAATATTATCAAACGTACTGAAGAAAGATCCAACTCTGAACTAAAATCAGGACAGTGCAAAACAAAAAAAAGGACAAGAGACAAGCTAGTGAGCTAAACTAACCAGGAATTAGAGACAGTTGCAGCACTTCCTGATATTTTCCTCTGGTCACCACCAGAGGTTATCAGCCCCCTTTCTCATGTCTCTGGCACACAGCGGCCTGCATATGAGACGCCTCCACAACACAACCGAAAAGCGAGGCAACTTTTTTTCCTGCATTTTCGAAATAAAATCAGCAACTGATCGGGGTGTAAAGCATCTAAAAGGCTTTTAGTTTGCTTCTTTTAATTTGAAAAGATGCTGTCAGTTTTCTTTTTAGAGAGAGTTATACTATTCGGTGTCTTCCTTCATTCGTCATAGTAAATGTTCATCCGGAACGCAGGCTCTTTAATTATTGTGACAACTTAAATAAGGAAAAAAAAAACCTTTAGGAAACAGTGGATTGTAGTGCAGATTTTTTCTCTATATTTGCGCATAGGATTACTTGCAATTTGCGCATTTGGATATTTCTGCATTTGTCCATTCAAATATTTTCTTTTCTTTTTTTGTATGCATAAGATATATTCCACTAATTTTAAAAGCAAAACAGTCCATTTAAAATCAACATACGATTAAAACAAATGTGCATATTCTGTATTTTAACGGTTTGTTGGTGTGGATTATTATAGATACGTTATATTACGTGGCAAATCAGTGCTCAGACATTAAAAACACTGCTACACAACTTTGGCAAAATTAGAACTTCTCTTAAAATGTTCTCAAATACCAGAAGTGGCAATACATTAAGGCAAACTACTTATTATTCTCTAGACGCTATAGGTGCAGCGCGCCTTTTACTTTGAAACAAAAAAACAATATATATATTTTTAAAAAAATGCACAATATCTTTCGTGTTTCTATAAATTAGTTTTGTCTGTAGAAATGCACAGCGATTTTTTTGAGAGTTTAAAAGTCATAAAACAAAGTGCACGCAGGCCTAACCGCCACAGTAGGAAGAAAACGGCCATACCTTTAATCGTTATATTGTGGGCGACGTCGTGTTATTATTTCCTCTCGCTGTGTAGACAGTGTGGCTGCTTGCTGCGGATTACTGGTGTTGGTGTGAGACGTCAAAAGTCCTACCTGTCCTTCGTGGTCAATAACACACACCTCATGATGAAACTATTGGTGGTTCCACAGGCATGGGCTAGAACAAGTGCTTTCACAGGACTTCTGCAAAACACACAAAAAAAACGAACAGAGCCCAAATGTTAATGCAAAGCTCGGAGAGATGGTCAGAGACGCAGGTCAGGGGATATCGCTACACTTCCCCTTTTTATGTATTTATGGCATGTCATTAAGCCCGGCTGTCTAGACAGGGAAATAACACCTTGTTTGCCTACAAACAAACCGCCAGCATTGGTGTCCAGCCCCCTATTTATTATTCACAATCTGCTGTGATGTCAAGGTCAAAGTGACTGCATAGTCATGGTCAAGGGTAAATTAGGAGACCCAGAACTTTCCACAAGGATTGAAAATGCGGGAACCAGACAAACAAAAACTTGAACTCTGACGGCTTTGGATTCTCAGCAGCAACCTCAAGAGGTCTGCAAAAGATGGAAAGAATGACACAACCCACCCAGCGACTGGCATATAGAGGAATTAAAGCAGAAACACTAAACGCACACAGAAGCTATAGGTTCAGCAATATAGGTTTTCGGAAATAGCTACATCACACTTGGCCAGCTTGGAGGTTTCAGGCGTTCATTAGAGGTAAAGAAAAGCACAGAAGTCGTTCTTTTCTTTCTTTTTAATTTTTATAAATCCCTACGAGTAATTTGTCTCAGTGTTTTCAGATTCTAGGCTAAAATTACAGACGTGAGGAGGGCTTGTTAGAAGGAAATTAAACTGCAACTTTAATTTCTCTCAGGATAGTCGTGTCCAAACGATTATTTCCACGTATTATTTTGCTCCACTCATTTTCTTAAGTGGAGCCCAAGTAGCCTAACATTGAGGCCTTTACATTTTCCAACCTATGCTGCATGTACGACAAAAAAAACTCCCCCATCTGTGCATATGTAGGCTACACAAAAACATATCCATAATGCGTGCGCAATTTGTAAACAAAACTAGAGAAACCAGATGCGTAACGCCGCCTTGGACCGAATTTCTCATTAAGCGCATGTGCATTCTTACTATTAATATGAGGTTAGATCAGCAAAACAATGAGTGTTTATACTAGCTCACAGCATTAAATACATCCTCAAATTGATTGCACAATTCACCTGTGTTTTTTGCATACTGAAATAGTGACAGCAGTGAGCGAAATCCAAATTCGCGCAGTGCTGCAAGACGACACAAGTGTTCTGCGTTGCAAAACTGCATTTACGCAAGCAGATGCTTTGCCAATTTAATGCGTTCACGTGCCGTTAGCATCTTAGAGAAATCATAATTTGCAAAATGCAGCATGGATAAATTCCTCAAATACACAGCTGGCGCACTCTTTAAGGTTGCGGGTTATTACGTCGCCATTATAAGACCAACAACAACTAATTTATACCTGCGGAATATGAAAAGGATTCAAAATAATATCGTGCGGTAACCCAGTAAATGTTTCTGTGAGAGCAGAGGCATAAATCCCTCGATTTGCCTTTCGGCCTGTTTTCAATGATTGTGCTGATTGACCTCATGCCAAGAAACATCTTTGGCATAAACCCTGATTAAAATTGCGGTGGGAGCTGGTGGGAAAAACTTGGATATAGCGAGAGAATTTCTCCGACCTGCCGACTGAGTTTCTCAAAACGTACCAATCCGAAATATCAGATCCTGCAGGTTTTAATATAACAGTGCTGTGTGCAAAGAAGAATTAGTGTAAATGTGATAATTATATTTTTTCCCTTAGTTTTCAAGTGTAAAGGTTTGCAAAACGCACGTCGCTGCTCACTATTCGTGCGTAATCGCTGTATGGCCGCTTGTTGCCAACTAGATGACACCAGGATCCCTAATAACTCTTAATCAAACACTTTGCAACATAAAACCTCCCCTCGTCCATCCGCTGCTGATGCTGTAGAGGAAAGTCGACAGTGATCAGAGCTATTTGCTGCTCAGAAACCCCAGCGTAAGCTTCGATGAAAGGAAATGCTGCAAGTAGGACGGTTGATTGATTGAATATCTGAGCATTTTCATAATCATCATTTATTTATGAAACACGTTACCAGTACGTAATTCAACACCACAATACAGTTCACATACTGCACCAAAGTAGAAATTACAGGCTTCGTACAAGGCGTGGGATCAGCTCCAATGCTACACTAACAAAGTCAAAAAACAAAATAAAACGATTGTGCATTTATGTGTAATACTCACTGACTTTAATGGTTTACAATCATTCCAGTTGCATGACAGAGTCCTTCACTGATAAAGGAAAACATACAGGTTTTGGGATATTCCAGTTTACAGTTCCGCCATACTAGATAATATGAATTAAATAATAAAAGGCATTGCACTATACAGATTAACAACATAGCAGCCTTTGTTTTACCCCAGGCTTAAGAGAACATGTCCAACAGAGGAACATAGCTTTTGAAATTCAGATGGAATCTTTGTTTTGTTTTTTTAAAATCAGTCTTTCTCCTGAAAGTCTCCTCTGTGAGTTCCTGTTGAAGATGATTCAGTCTCAAGTTCAACGTGTCATCACGCCACAACAATTCTTGTCCATATGGCGATTATCTTTCTAAAAAAATGCCACCGTCTCCTCTGGTTGATCTCCCCCGTTGCAAGTCTTAGAAATGTCATCAGTCTTTTTGAGATTTGGCTTGAAAAAGAAAATACAAACGAAACAGGAAAACACGCAATACTTGTCTTTGAAATACAGATATCGTTTTAAATATTATATATTTATATATGTACATTCCTATAAAACAAATGTGAAGTGAATTTTCAATATTTTCACAGTTTTTTTAGAGCGTTATCTCTAAATTGAAAACTGGGGGCTTGGTGCCATGGTCGTTGGAGTTGGCGATGGAGCTTAAATTAAAAAAAAGAAAAACACTCAGCCAAAAAATGTTCTTCAGCCAAGATTTTCAATGCAAGAGGTAAATATATGGCATGATGTTTTGGAAGGTATAAGTTGCAGTTTCAAGGAGGTCGCTTATCAAGTGGTGTGCATGTGATTGTTCTTGGATTTACTGACAAATTTCTTCTCCTTGACTCGTCGGTTTTGGAACCAGATGGTCACTTGACGCTCTGAGAGGTTGGTGGCGGCCGAGATGCGCCTTCTCTTGTCTTTGGTGATGAACTTGCTCGCTGCATACTCTTTCTCCAGCTCCTTCAGCTGGATCTTGGTGTAGGGGACGCGCTTTTTACGCCCACGACGATAACTGCTGACTTCAGGCTGCAGTGGCACCACATCTGCAAGAAAAACGAAATGGAACCAAGGAAAATATTAGCCTCTGCGCAAAAACACCGCAGTGTTTCACTTCACTAAAAGCAGAGTCTATTCCTGAAGCACACTTGGAGATGTTCAACTTGAAATACTGAAAACAGTGTTCAAGCAATTTAATTCTAAAGGTCGGTGTGTGTGTGTGTGTGTGTGTGTGTGTGTGTGGTTGTGCGTGTGTAAGGATGGGGGGTCAGGGAAGAGGGGGAGGCTACATAACAGAAATTTTGTTGAAGTCAGGATCTCAGGTGTGCTGCACCTGACATGTGGGGGCGTCTGAGCGGGATCACTAATGTGAAATGCCACAACATCAATCCTTTGTTTCTGTCAGTGAACTATCACTATCAAGTTACAGCCACTACACCAACTGCGCATTGTTTCTAGTGGCCAGTGCTCATTGTTTTCTCTTGGGCCGCATGTCTATACTTAATCTGCTGTTTGATTATCTACAAGCCACTCTAACAAACACTGTTAACGGTATCTTAGATAAATCCCTCGTTAAGGCGGGCAATTAAGCTGCGGGGTAAGACTGGCTTAAGTATAAACCACATTACGTCTCAAAGTGTGTGCAATCCGCCAGTCAGTGAGAAAATACGAATCCAATTTTGGCAACTAAACTGAAGAAAACAGAATTTTTTGAGTAATTATTACGTTTTTTTTTTTAACATACTTCAAATATAAGTTTAGAATTTAGACAAACGTATCGAAAATTACAGTAAAAATAAGGCATTATTTCTCCACAAGAGTGCATTCCAAATATGTTTCTTCTTCTGTTTTTAAAAAAATTGGCACTGGCTACCTTTTTTGTGCAGGAAACCAAAGTTCTGGGAATACACCCTTTCGCCCTAAGTGGAGATGAGTGCAAGGCAGCCAAAATGAAACATGACTGGACAAGTATGGCAATACCTCTAAACAAATAGTGTCAAGCTGTGAGACAACAAGCTTTTTACCCCCGTGTAATTTTACAGTCTGAGGTTCTGGATATTTCCCCACACTTTATCTTCATATATGGTTATGCTTATGGCATCGTAGTTTACGCCAGTTATATTCAAACTTCATATTTGTGCTTGTTATTCTTACATATTAATTATCCTGTTAAAAGTAAATTGAGGATTACCAAGTGGAGTTTACTGTTCTCGCATTTGTACTGGTTTTAAAGTAAAGCAGTTGTGTCTGTGTGACAGGGCGTCAGTTTGTGTCTTAGAGACATGGACAGCGCGCACTTGTGTGTTTGGGCACGTGTGCGCGCGTATTTGACTACGTGCCCGTGCTTGCGTGGCTTGCTCTTGTGCATTTGCAATATAAAAAAGGGGAAGAGGGGGAGGGATCCCTATCTCAAATTAAAATAGCTACAGATTTCACAAAGATAATAAACCACTGAGGTAAAAGAAGCAGTCCAGTAAACACTCTGTAAACTGCATACTGCTCGGGCTCCTGTGTCCATAATCAGATGTGATGCATGCTGTGTGATAGGAAGCAAAGCAAAAAAAGGCGAACCTGAATTATCACGTGAACTAAATTTGTGTTAGTGAACCATTTATGTGTCGTGATGCAAGTCTGCATGTAATGCAAATGTTAGAAATAAATGCTGCTATATGCAGAAGACACACTGCGGGGGCGCTGAGATTTATTGGCACAATCCAAACAGTAGGCTAGCTAAGTCACTATATTGTCATAGAGGGGGCAAAGGTATTAGGTGGTGTTCAGTTCTGTTCTACGTGACAGAAACTGAGTTACACTCCTGCAGTCATATGACTCTGCAAATGATCAGAATATATATTAGTCTTTATAAGGGCCATGCAGCTGAAAAAGCTCCCTGAACTCACGACTCTGATTTCTCATCATTTTTTATCCATACTTTGCGGAAAATATATGTTGATGTGTTGAACGTCAAACTTAACTCTATCTCTGTACATAATGGCAAAGATCAGAAAAGTGCACGAGATAACTGACATTTGGTGTGTTTATTCAACACTTCTAGCTTCCCTGAACCCTCTTAGTTGGCTGATGGGGACGATACAATAAAACATAATAAAATTAATGGAAAAAATATAAGCATTAACAAACTTAGCTGCTTAAATAAATCCGTCTACATTTAAATAACCATCTTAAAGTGATGACACAGGCATTAAAAGCCTGAGCTGCTGGACTGATATATGAATCACAGCCTACTTAAGACGCCTCCAAAAAAAATCATTAGCATTTGTACATACCTGGGAAAGGTGACTTCCAAAGATGAGTTGACTGTGTTTGCTCTTTGGAGCAATACACCTGCCCATCCCAGCCATTGGAGAGAGCCCAGTGCTGGTAGCCCTCCATGGGGATCAAGGCGTCGTGCCGCGGTTCCGGGTGGGCACTGATACTGGGCACTACCGACACGTCCAGATATCCAGGAACAGCCTGATATGAGCTGGCGAAACTCGGGTAGAAGGCAAACTCTTTCGCCCTGGTAGACAGTTCTTCCGTGGGCAGCGCTGTGCTGGGCTCGGCATATTTCTCTGCGGGATGGTACGAGCAAGGCTTCTGCTGCAAGTTCACGTTGTGCGAATGGGATAATCTACAGCCGTAATATGGGTTTCCAAAGGGATAACCGTAACTCAAAGACGCGCTGGATGAAGTCTGAGGAGCGGGACACTGCCGGCCGGTGTCTGGAGAGGAAATATCCGAGTAGACGGAGCCCTGGTGGGTCGCTATGGTGCCAGAATGTCGTCCCAGCGCGGGGTGCGACATCAGGTCCCTGCAGTGGGTCGCAGGGCAATTACCGCTCAGTCCCTCCATTGTTTGGCTTTTATTCTGGTTGTTTTCATTCGGGCTTTTTTCATAAACGTACATCAAGGTGTCCGCCCAGCGTGGATGCAGAACCAGCGAAGTCGTCATATCACGGGCTGCCGATGCTTTTTAAAAGTCGACTACTCCAAGACGGACACCTCATTTCCAACTACATTTTACACCAAGCGCATGCGCACACGAGGCCCCTGTGTGTCCACTTCATTAAGAATCTGGCACGTGATACGCTAACAAGTCCTACGAGATTGGGCTTGCGAGCAGGGGCAGAGCAGCCCTTTAAAGACCCACTGCCTCGCATGCCACCGTTTTTTCCAGCAGAACACCGAGTCATATCATTGGCTTAAATCACCTAGACCCACACCCTTAAAGGGGAGTTGGGGATACTTGCAAGATTAGGGCAAACGAAAACAACCTGTGAAATTTAGCCGACTTCAGGACTGCAAGAGAATATACCAGCACATGATACATGTCACAGTTGGCACATGGAAAATATTTATAATAAAAAAGAAGTATACATTTCTGATAATATTTTTGCAACGAATTTTCTGCTTGCCTCTTAACAAACATGGTGCACAAACTTTGGGAGCGACATGATCCGGGCTGAGGCTTCAATGCAAATGTGTAACAATCAGAAATAATATTTAATCGGGAATCCCTGCTGTGTCATCAATTTACTGTCCATCATGTAAGAACAGCATTAAGAAATATAGAGTTGTGCAAACAAATCTGCACATGTAAACCTTCCAAAGTAGCCAGACTCCTTGTTTGAAGTCCGCTTTTTCTTTAGATCCGTATCTTCCACTGGGTCACTGTGAACATGCTGACAAGAGATTCTTGACCAAACCAAGCTGTGGAGGAGCCTCTTACTTTCCCAGTAGTTCTTAATAACGAAGCTGTTTACTAATAATTTTACCTTTCAGGGGTGGAACAAATTAGAACTTTTTAGCAGGGCATGCTCAAGAGGACTTTTTTTTTTTTTTTACCAAGTTAAAAGAAAAATGGAAATGTGACAGCTACAGCTTGTGAGTGTGTGTGTGTGAGTGAGTGTGAGTGTGTGTGTGGTTTAGGATTAGCAAAGTATGTGAATAAGTGTCGTTGCACCTCAGCGGTAGCAGGCACAGGACGAGATGAAGCTATTCCAGGTAAGACACCGTCATTACAAATTCCATGTCAGCACACAGAGCAGCTTTACTTAGAGGATCCACTTGAAGTAAGCAATGAATGATAGCCTACCCCCTTGCTTTAAATACAACTGCAATGTTTGGGCAAAGAGATTAGGGTTTTTTCCCCAAAAATATTTCTTAAAGCGATAAGAAGAAAATTGAATTTGCCAGTACAAGACTTCTTATGTTTACAATGTGTTGACGTTTCCAGGCGAAACTAAGAAAATGGGCCGCTTTTAGCTGGGTTGTCCGGAGGCTAGTGACAAGCCTCTCTTTCTCTCTCTCTCTCTTCTCTGCAGCCCTTTAAAAATACTTCCAGGTTAATATTTCAAACTTAAGTGTATTTTAAAGTTTGAAATATTAACGCTGGGTTTGGCCCGCTATTCGGTGGCAAAGAAGGCTTTTTTCTATCCCATGAGTCACTCATAAGGCACGCTACAAGCTGCTGTACGAAGGGCGCACAGTTTATCAGCTTTTGCACTGCTGAGCTGCCTTAGGAATAATCAGGGCCACGGTTGTGTATTTGTCAACAGCACTAAGGAAGCTGGACCCCCATCGCTCCTCGGACAGAGACTATAGGTCTTTTGTCTCAAGGAAATTACCACTGCGAAGGGCTCATCCAAACGGCAGCTGCACGGAAGTCCAAGGTCAAGGTAAAAAAACGCAGACAAACAGGGTCGTAATCAGAGTCTAGACAGACAAGAATGAACTTCACACTAGAGTATGCATGCAAACTAGCTGTTATTTAGAGACCCTCACTCTAAAATATTTGCTGTGTGTGGAGAGGGGAACAGAACTCCTGGTAATTCCTTGAGTTTTTCTTTTATCTCAATGATCAGGAGTGTGATAGCTTATGCGCCGCAGGAAAAGAAAAAAAAACCCGGCCCCTTCCAAACTAGCATTTTACTTCAGGAGATGAGGTCTGTTTTTTTTTTCTTAAATGTATGAATGAAAGTAAGTGACGATTAGTTTAGGGTAATTTGTTTTCAAGCAGCCCAACTTGCGCACCATCTCTAAAATATGCATGTTTACAAGTTAAAGTCTACCCTTCCTTCCCTACGAGATCCACGGATGATGCAGCGATGGTTAAACAGGAGATAAAGTGGCACAGAGGTAAAAGTTAAAAGTGTTACACAGACAAAAATAAATGAATAAATAAATAAATAAAAATACATACGACTGGATTAAGTCACATTTTCTGTTGCAGTAACCACAGCCCAAATCACAAGCCACGCCGTTATGTGGCTTTCTCCAAAACTCAGACTGAAAATATGATTTAATACTCTCACTATCATTGCTCCTGGAAAAGAAATAATAATCTCGCAACATAATAAAGTAAAATATTAAATATATACTGGCAACGGAAGACTTCATAAATTAAGTATTTCCTCTTTTTTTTTTAAAAAAATCCACGCACATATACAATTATTACACAGTGATGGCGAGCGAAAGTAAAATAATTAGCTTAATATTAAATATGTCAGCGTCTGGCGCGTTTCCACAACAGGAAATTACATGCCAAGTGTGCCAACCAGGATATTTTAGCCTGGATCTAACATCCGCCCCCTCAAATAATGAATGGTAATAACATTTCAAAGATATGAAACTTTAATTTTTAACTTGTAGAATTTATTATCTTTCATTAACAGTGGACTGGACGTAGACACACAGGTGGGTTCTTTAAAAGACTTATTTTTTAAATCCAAGTTTACGCACGTTTAAAGTTCCCACATTGCGGTGTTATTTTATATTTAATAGCATCCAAACTACAGCATAGTGACATTTAGAAAGAAATAATTTATCCACCAATAGGACGGACGTTTGATGTGAACGTAGATATTTTCTTATCCCATCCTAAACTTTAACTTCATGCGGCAGCGATGCTTTTGGTCACGCTGCGTATTTACCTGTTTATGTACGATTATCAATCTTAAACTAAATCAATGGAGCAGAGCACAGTGGAATAATTAGCTGGGTTTTGATTTTCATTTGGTCACATCATATTACTTTTCTTAAAGCTCGACCACCAATACATACTCGATACATACATACACGTAATACAAGGGGGGAAAACTGCATCAATAACAGTCGGGGAAGAAGCCAAACTATAACTAAATTTAAAAAGTAAAATGAAACACCAACACTGCAAGGCAAAATGCTGAAACTGTACGACGTGGCTTCAGTGAAACAACGCAAATTGTCATCACACGCTAAAGGTTTATGCTTAAATATCTAAAATAAATAAATAAATAAATAAAAAGCAGCTACTGTGGCATTTGTACGTATTTCAAGTCAGTATTTAGAAATACTCTGCATGCTTCTCTGCACAAAGTTTTTAGATCATCAAAGCGAAAAACGTCTCTTTTTACGCACATTTGTCCATTTCTATTTATAAAACACGCTTCTTAAGAAACGTAACAAACATCCAAGACTGAGTGAAATAATTCCTCTTCACTGTGTTTTCACTTATTCCAGGACCTGTTAATAGAAATAACCATCAAAAAGGCCTATCTTGACAACCGGCCATGATGTGTTGCTGTAAATATTTTGACAAGCAGACATCATGTTCTTCCAGACAGGCCCTTGTCAGACGAGGGAGAGCGCCTGTCTGATGCAGAGGTTTGTGGGGGAGGGGAAAGCATCCATCCCCATACGACTGCTGCCTACCTGGAGCTTCCGCATTCAACAAACTGACTGCATATGCACATGACTGAGCCGGTGAATGTTAGGCAAGCACAATTTGCCTTTGCAGCATGTGCAGCCAGCGCCATTTCGATCCTGCAGCACAATGCTCAACGCAACACTAAGGCAGCCTGTTCTACTATCCCCCTTAATTCAAATGATCTCATTCAAATAATGACAGAGCGACCAAAGCCTCCGAAGGAAACAGGTGACATTTCCACATTGGTCAGTTTTCTTTGCCTTGATCTCTGGAAGAGCCACAATTCTTGCAGTGCGGCCGCCCATCTAACTAACTTTGTGACTGAAATCTTTTTAATAGGTATCATTATTATAATATATTCTCAAACATTATCTCACCGGTACTGGAAGTGATGCAAATCCCCGAGCATTAAAATAAGCCTTTGAGGAGGCGATGTAGCGATCCAAGAATGTGTTGACAGCTTGCAGGTAGAGTCTGCGCCATGCATGCTGAAATCAGGTTGCGTTTATGTTTACGAGTTTCCAGCCAGCTTCGGGCTTTGCAGAGATTGAACCATTTTATAATCAAAGTAAACCGACCGGTAATTCTGCACTGAACAGTGGACTTTGGCTGCCAATCAAAATAACGTAACAGATTTGCGTCCTGTCGCATAGGTCATAGTCCTCCTATAGGGCTTTTTCACTGATTTCAGTAAACAAGACCTACTTTGAGCACGTCAACTGTGTGGACTAATTAAATGGACTAATACCTGACTGTGGTGCAAACATAAATATCACAGTAAATCAAGGCTGGTGTTCACTTGGAAGCGGTGCGTGTGAGTCATGAGCTCTTGTCGGGCGCGTTGCATATCGTTTGCATTCTAGCTTATGGTAATTAAACATTCTCATCTGCAAAATAGTGAATTTTCTCATTCGTTTAGTAATTTATATGATTTATGTTGCCAATGCGCTTATCTATTGACCTGTGTATGTGTAAGAGTGTGTGTGTACGTGTGTGTGTGTGTACAAAAGAAGGTGGGCTGTTGTTCAACAGGCAGGAGAGCAGAGCAGGCCACTGTCATGAAAACATTCCTACAAAAACTAAAACGGCATCTCAATTTGGTATTTTCTGGTGCAGGCTGGTTTTAATTTAGCCTGCCATCAGAAATGTTCATAATCGTGAACGCCAAGACCAGTGAACTTCTTTGCCAACAGCCAGGGCTCATGAAGGCATGTGATTTTTGTCAAGAAAAAAAAAAAATCCAAAGCGTGGTTTAAAATATATAACTAGGGCAGTGATAAACAGAACGAATGCAGCAAGTGGGAGCAGGATAATTAAACACAATCGTCCATATGCGTAAATAGATCGCCATGCGCATTTTTGTTTTCCGTTTCAACTGACGCCAAGCTCCACAACCCCCAGTGATCGCATTTCCTATATCTTGCCTGCATATGCATGAGCAGATCTCAAAATAGAGGTCCGACACTAATATGCAGCACTGGTGACGACCATCCAACTATCGAACACTGCGGGACAAAAGCCTTGTAGGTTCAAAACGCAAATCCACTGCAAAACTGCAATCTGCTTCCAAAAGCTGGAAGCCATGTTTGCCAAGCAAACTGGAATTAGCTTAAGTATTCGTGAAACGACATACAGTGAATAGAAGACACAAAAGTGTCGAGTTTAGGCCATATGAGGTGTGGGGGGAAATAACCCCCCTTAGACTCACTTTACCCACCAACACCTTCTTATATGATTCTTATAGACTCTTCTTAATCTTGGTGAAGTTCACAGTTGAACAGCTCTGCACATCTAAGCAGAGGCTTGAGAGAAAAAGAATTGGGCGTCTCTGAATATCTGATTTCTCGTCGTGTTGGTCGACGGTTTCTTTTGGATTATAATCACTAACAGGTTTGGGCATTTCTTTATTTATAACTGATCATTTCCATTACATATAGTGGTAGATGTGCTGTTGAGCAGCAACGCATGGTAAACACCATTA
The DNA here is from genome assembly GCA_024666655.1 of Dascyllus trimaculatus. Lineage (NCBI taxonomy): Eukaryota > Metazoa > Chordata > Actinopteri > Pomacentridae > Dascyllus > Dascyllus trimaculatus. Next base: position 22,196,545 of record CM045452.1, read on the forward strand.
CATTATACTCTAGGCATAATTTACTTTGCATTTCACTCGTTCAACCTCATCCAGAGCAGGTAGACTACGAGAGGATGGCTGTGGTTTAACCGCAAAATAAAGCAGGCCAGGCGGAGCCGCGCCCCGAGGACAGAGGGCAGGCTGGCAGACCACCACTACAGCCAGGCCACAGTGGATTTACAAAATACATCTCAGGCTTTGCAGCCTTTATATTTAGTTCACTTATCAGTCAGTTATCGTGTCAGTGATCATTACTCGAACATGGCTGCAAGATTTGTTTTTTTAATCAAATTTAAGAATCTGATATTTTACGCGTCGCTTAAGCAATAGAAAAATATTTTCAAACTTAACAAAAAGTCCTGAAGTGGAATTAAATCAGTCAGGAACATGACACCAGTTTATTTACGCGAATTTTAACCGCAAAAATGTGCAAAATTTGCTGCAATTTAGATGAATGACTACATAAGCAGGACCACATAAATATACATAAACATCTGGGAGACTGACTTCACAAGTTGAACAGGACAGTTTCTATACAATAGTGTGCAACTTCAGACACGAGATTCTTGCAGCTCAATAGGGACAAAGCTGGCAACAGCAGTGCTTCAAATCATCACGTATTACGCACGGTCACCAAATAAGCTGTTAATACAGACCAAATGTTTTTAATGCAACGTTTTGACACACAAGAGTTTATTATATATTTGTTTGGCTTATGATGCCAAAATGTTATCACGAAATGCCTTTTCAAATGCAGGCGCAACCCCTTTATCTTATATCTTTATGTGTGTTGATGTCATCAGGCAGAAGTCTTTAAAATGTGCTCAAATCTTTGGTTTACAGCTGTTTAAAATGAGTGCTGCGAGCGTACATTCTCACTTGTCCTGCTGCAGTGCAGAGGATAAACGGGTGAGAATGCAGACAAAATAAATCCACAGTTTGACGCGTCTCGTCGGAAGTCCAAGTTCAAGTTAAGAGAGGCGGTCGCTCCATCCGCCCAGACGGCAAAACAAAAGACACACACGTTCATCATTAATCATCTCTCAAAGAATGAAGCCCTCATCGGCATATCTGAGCTCAACTGAAAGGGGTCCAAGCAAGTTGATATGTGTATTTTAATGTCTTTTAAGAATCTATCTGTTGTCAGAAATAGATCTTCATGGAGCTGTATTGTTTAAATTTCCCCCCTCAACACATGTCGGAAAATACAAAGTTTTCAAGGGTTTAAACTGTATTTTTCAGCTGATTATCACGCTGATCAAATTGAATAACTTCCACAATGTGATATTTTTTTGAAGGTTATCATATTTTCAATGGGCAGCTTCAAGCAAACTGTGATCCTTCGGCACCAGAGGAAAGAGAGTAATCTATATCAAAATAACCTTCAAGGGTATCTTCATAAATATTGAGGCTTGCGTTATAGGCCAGTTTCTACACCACTTGGATTCGTGCTAATGTGCAGTACAGCCTGTAACACCATGCAACCTGCGAAGTGTTCATATGGAAAATGTGTCAGAATGCTGACAGAGGTCCGAGGACACACGCTATGAATGTTTGTGAGCTTAGGACGCCGCTGCATCGCCTACTTACGAAATGTGCAACCAATTGTGTTGAATGAAAACTAGTTCTAAAGGCAAACAAAGGTTAGAGTATAAAAAAGAGGAGCATTAAAACCAGTGCGTCCTGAACAGAGGATCAGAGCATCGCAGATTATATTTTTTCTTTTGAACATTAAACACATTTTACACGTTGATCCAAAGCCACCAGACTAAGATGCGCATTTTTCCTCTGAGTCAACTCTCACTTCTTAACTTATCAGCACCATGCATCTCTATTATTATCCATACTACTATTATTATTAGCACTTAACCTACTTTCTGTCATCAAAACTTGTTGAATTAACTATAGTAGTATGTAGATCATATTCTGCTGCGCAAAATGTCAACAATGAACCCAACTATTATCGGTACACGCAAATGGTATATTTATACAGCCCACCGTGTGAAGCCCACTTTGCTTTAAGACACCAAATAAAAAATCCGGGAAATTTACTGGAAGCGATTTTAAGGACAACAACTTCCTCATCCAGCGTGCAGCAGGTCAACAGCGACTGTGTGGAGAGTCGAAAAATCAAATAGGTCTGCTGGTTTGGAGGAGCTGCGGACTGGAAAATTATGTCAGCACCTGCTTGTTGTTGGTTGACTCGTTGTGATGCAGGAAATGTTAAAGTGAAATGGTGCACAGGAAGCCATACTGAATCACACGAACAAGGCAAGAAGTAAAAGACGCCTCATGTAGGATGCGCTATTAATCCGAATTGTTTTGGAATGTCTTATGTGGGAAACATCCAAGGCAGCTTCATGTAATCATCACAGAAATCAGTCAAGCATTTTTTTTTGGGGGGGGGAGAGCCACATTAGGATTAAAATATAAGACATTATGCTATGCACTGTTTTTTGGTCGATGAATCACAATCTAATCCAGCAGAAGCATGCGGTTATGGGTATTTGCTGCGGATGGAGGCAAAATATAAAGATTTTAAAGGTGGGATGTAAGAAAAAATCTAATTTTGCTCAAGTCAGGATTTTGAAGTTTAAAATTTGACTTTTAACCACTGATTATTAGAATTAGAAAGTTTAATTTTGATTTCACAAAGCACAAATCGGCAAAAAAACAACAATTATAACGTGGGTTTTTGTCCATTAAGGCGAGCCTGTTAGAAAAACTACACTTATTGCTCCATGTGGTTAAGCTCATACCATGGATCTGAGTCTTCATACGTTTATATAAACAAGTACTTTCATGCAATTTCGATGAGCTACAGTGAATCAAGGCGGCTTACAAACGAGCAGAGAGGCGTTTGTGTGCAACACCAGCTTTCCCACCGCACCTATATCTGCAATCAATCATACGTGCGACTCACGCAGCTATTGGCGCATACCTTGCAGCCTCTGCGTCATGCGCTCGAGGTAAAACGAAGTCATTAAACTGTACATTTTTCCCCTATGTTGTCACGTGCTGTTGAGTTTAATTCAGATCCAGCAAAGAACAAATGTTAATGATGATGAGGAGGAGGGGGGGAGGGAGAAACGCCTTTACGGAGGTGTTGGAGAGCGAGAAAAGAAAAAAGTAATAGATCCAAAATTAACATTTGGTGATTTCGATTGGGAAGTCTTTTCAAAGCTCATGGACTATTCATGATTTTAAAAAATGCAAATGTGGGGAACAGTGTTTCTGGCATAAGAACCTAAAAGGAAAAAATGACTTGCTATACAAATTAAACTGACTTTCTAAGCCACCTCTCATGCGTATTGGGCAACAGATAAACATGGCTATCCTGGAGACTGAAGGGCTTAAAGCCTTGAATTTGTGTCTGTGATATAATTTAATACTTCCTCCAGGTCACTAGTTTGATGTAGCGTAACCGAGAAGAGAGCTGAAAGCAAAGCAGGCCTAACCAAAGTGGAATTACATCGTTGACTTTGTGCTGTCGCCTGCTGTCTGGGCGAGTCTGCACACTTCATCACACCTCCTCCGGGCCTTCGTGACTTTCCAGCAGTCCTGCGTGCGTGGCCTCAAACGGACTGAGATGGATTTGATGGGTTAACGACGTGAATTAATCCACAGACCCCCCCCAAAAAAAAAAAAAAAATCAGCGGTTCACTGGTTCCGGTGTACTGCTCACATTATAAAGATGAGCAAGGGGAAGTTCAAGTTCAAAGTCCCTGAGCTCAGACAGAGCTGGGTGTGCTCAGGAGAGGACACCCCTCACCTCCATCACCTCGCTCGTTAAACCAAAACAGTAGCGGTTTGCATAAGCGAGGGTGCAAATCAAATCTTCCCGAAAAAAACAGTTATCAAAACCCTCCATTTAATCTGCCAGGCACAAGAGAAACGAAAGAAGACTGCGAGGAAGCTTATCGATCACCCCCATAGATGATTCATATATTCTAAGACCTGCTTTAACGCCTTTTCTGTACATACAAATAATAAGTTAAAGCACAAACAATGCTCTTTATTCATTCTTTAGTATGTTTTTCTGTTCTTTTAAGTCTGAATGACATCAGCATATCTGGCTGCACTGTGTCACCCCCATGGATCGGACCCAAAGAAAGCAAAAAATTAAAAAAAATATATCGACTATCAAAACGAATTCTATATCAGATTTGATTATTCTTAGAAATATTTGTCCAATCTTTCGTCTTTCGCATCGTTTACCGACAGAAAATGATGTGAAACGGTTTGAACTGAAGGCATCCTGTTTGTTTGTTTTTTATTTTTAATATTAATCTGATTTTTGAACGCATTAAAAAGACGCGCATGATTATAGAAAGACAAACTGAGTAATACGAATATAGAAATAGCCTACAGAAATTAAATGAAATTTAAAAATAAACTGAATCTCCCATCCTAATTAGATTTAACTCCTAACTTCGTATCCATGTCCCGGCTGTTCCCTGTTTTGCACGCACTTTAAACCGATGGCTGTAACAACCTGTGCATCTTGTTTTTCGATGTGAATTTTTCCATAAAGAACACGTAAACACAAACCAAATGCAGCCCGAGAAATTGCAGCCCTTTAATAAACATATTCAGCGGAGTAATTGGGTGAAGAAAAACCACACTCTCACACTATTTCTTCCTGCGTGGGATTTTTTATGGGCCATCCAACAAACTCCAAAAACTTCGGACGCTGATCTGTGCTACTGTATCGCCAGAAAAGTGCATCGGCCCTTCAGAGCTTTAATTAATTTTCGATTTAATTGGATAATTAACGAGTGAAGAGGCCATAAAATAATCCGCATCGCTAAGACATTAAATGCGTGAAAGGGTTTTACATGTTGTTATATGGCAATTATTTCGAGACTAAGATACAGGGTACAAATTAACGCGCTACATCAGGCCATCCGACTAATTTTAACCTGTTGACTAATAATGTAGAGAATAACACAATACAACAAACTTAATATGTCAGATATAATAAGGAGGAGAGAGAAGGGATGCAAAGAAAAATTAAATCTTCTGGCACTACACAGTTCAAAATATTTAACATATAACACACTAATATTTATCTTTCAGTCCATAGATTACTCAAGAAGCAGGGTATGTTCCAGGAAAGGTGCATTCATTAACAAAGGACAAAAATGTTCAGTTTTGACAAACTTAAAATTAACAATGTGTCGTTTTTGAAGGGAAATTTAGCCATTTAAAAAAAATATTTTCAGCCTATTTTTAAAACACTAGTGCTTTTTTTTTAAATTCAGGAAGCTCTTTGTTGTAAAATGCACCTATAGGAAGCGAAAACTACAAAAACTGCCAGGTGAGTGTATTAATAACCATCAGAATCTAGTTCAATGCAGTATTTTAGTATTACAAGTAATTTCCAACAAAGAAGCTGCAGAATTTATTGCAAATGATGTGGAATTTCTATTCAGTACTTTAATGAAGGTTTCAGACTCTCAACAGACTGTGAACATTACATACTACGAATAGACAAAACCTAAAGGTGGATGCAGATAAAATGTTCTAATAAATCATCTAATTTTTCACTGTGAATCCTGGTGGTCCACCAAACACCTCCCGTGTGTAAATGTTTCTCTTAAGCCTGTTGTGGAATCCTGGAAATATCCCAGCGTAGAAAAATTTGTTCATGACCTTGCACAAGGTCAGAGTAAACACAAAAAGACCATTTAGCTTGGTTGAATTTGGCCAAGAATCTGGAGAAGTCATTTCCAAGTGCCAGTTGAGATGTACAGTATTGGAAGCAATTCAATGTTTATCCGTCCAGCCTTTCCACATAAACTGCCAGTTGCATTCCAAAAACTACAGATTGAACTGACTGAAAGGCACTAGCTTTAAAAGCTAAAGAAACTGATCGGGTGGTCGGCTTTAAGCTGGGGCCAGATGTGACTTGAAGGCTGCGAGCATCACTGCTTTGAATCAATCAGGAACTACAGCGCAGTTGCTTTCAATACAGTTCTTTCAGCAGTCCAAACTATTTTCTATACCTGAAACTGTACTGACTGAAAATATGACTTTGTAGAAGTTAAGAATTTTGTACACATAAAGAATCCCTTTGTGACAGGCCTGATCCAGTGTCCAGTCTATTTTTATTTGATTGTTTTTGTAGTTTTATCATATTTTGTGGACCTTTTCACCAAATTGGAAAGGTTATGTATGGCCAAGACTGGCAGTAATGCAAAACTACTCCTTTTCTTTAATGTAAGTCATAATTTAATTAAGTAATAAATTTAACATAATACCAGAATGACATTATAGCAATGACATTTTTGTGAGGTTAAATATAATACTATATGATATAATGCAACAAAAAAACCTATTATTAAACAATTTATTATCCTGTTCTGCTTTCAGTCTTCGGGGAACTCCAGCATCACCAGTAATGTAGGATGGCAACAACAGAACAGTTTTACACAAGATTCAATTGAGCCCCATGTGTATTTTAATAATTAGATTTTGCTTCACATAAGACAAAAATATTGTGTTGTGCTGCAGCTCTAACATCTTTATTTTAATGAGGCACTACCAACTGGAAAGTTTTCTATAACATATTTAAATATGACAGCTTTTCAGATACAGCACACTTCAGTGATGTGTCTCTAAAAATTGTGTCATACCTACACGCCTGCAGTTTGACCATCTAAACAATCAGTGCCATAATTAGATAGGATGTATATCAGACATGGTGAAACATTTTTCATATGCACCCTAACATCACAACAATTACAAGTGTCACCAAAAAAGTATATACAGAGATTGTGGGCGTGATATTTGTATTATTTTTTTTATTTCCTTTTTTTTCTACTGCTGAAAATGTACAACTGGATTATACATAAGTAAAAGGTTGTGATTGTAGATAAGGTGTTTAAAGGAACACCTGCATTGACTGTGGAAATAAACATTGATATTTTACCCAAAGACTTACGTTTCTTCAAACTCCAATGTTAAATCTATAGTTTTTATTATTGAAATACAGAAAAATGAACAAATATCTGACTTGTGGCTATAAATGGTGGAATGGCTAAAAACAAGGACATTGCATCTGACTTCCTTAATTTGATAATTGAGTCTTTGCAATAGTTGCACAAACATTGAAGACACTACACTTTAAACACTATATTTAGAGAGACATCATAAGGGATTCCCATAGATTCTCATGGCCACAGCACTACCCCCTTACACATACACATTGACTTGACTGAGCTGTTTGAGGGAAATTGACACTCCGGATGGACAGTTTTTGTTTGTTTATTTCAGCACATCCTGTCAATGGGGCAAGGAAAGTTGTTATTTGCTCGTTCTCATACTGCATGAGGATATAATAAGAGTCTTTTACCATTTGAAAAAAAAAAGTCTCCAGGCTTTTCAAATCTTTAGTGGCATGAAAGGAAAACTCCCAATGGAAAACTTTTAATAAAAAGATAAAAGTCAAATTCCTGTAAACATTCAGTACAATTTTCTGTCAAGCAGTCCTTGTCACAAGTTCTTACATCTTAGAACGAAACCATAAGTCCTCGAAAGAATACGCAAAAGCACTTTCCTGCTTTTGTTGTTTTCTTGATCTCAGTTTTCTGCATTTAGAAAAGCAGCACAACTACAACATACACTATATTTATGTCCTATAGCCCCCTTAGCACTATTATATACAGTTTAAGTTCAACTGACACAGTTATCATAAACTCAGTGTACTCTGGCAAATCTGTGCATTTTACATAAATATGTAAAAGCTTGTGAGGCATTCTGTAGACCAAATAAATGCAATTACGTATATCATCTTGCTTGCATCATTTAACTGTATCACAAATAAAGGAAACGTACTGCAGTTAAAAATTAAGTATATTTTTCATTCATTTCTATGTATCATGACACAGTTAAACTAAAATCTGTCTCTGCTTTCCAAATGTGTCTCATACAGCCCCTTTATTTTGTACAAGATTTACGCACGGCCTACTTTCATTCTCACAATTTTACTTCAATGCCTACCTCCTTCATTATTTTAACACTTTATTTTTCTTTTCTATATCTCTACTATTCACTTATATCTTATTATTCTAATTAATGTTTATGACTGTAAATCGCTATTTGGTTAAAAAAAAAACATTTGCAGTGTCAAAGTTCTACTTCACTAAACAATTCACAACAAACTCTAAGCACTTTAAGTCCAGCTGAGTCAGCCTCGCTGACAACAACTTCCAAGTGGCTACAGCAGGTTTTACATACATTTTATGGCTTGAAGACAAATAAATCCTGACCGGTTTTTCTCCCCCTCCTCACCTTACCTTGCAGCCATTACTTCTAGGCTTTTGTTTCGAGCTCTATAATACGCAGGAGTTAAAACGAGATTGGAAGTCTGCCCTCTCTGTTACTGATGTCCTGGGGTGTGGTTTTACAAAAAGCAAAGTTTAAGGTACAAGTATACTCTGTGTGTAGGACTTTAGTTTTGTACCTACACAGAAAACTGAGAATGCCATATATATCAAATCAGGCAACAGTTGATCAATGTGGAAAGTCTCCAATCAACAAAGAAGAGAAACTTTGCATTTTGACCAAAACAAATTAACCATTTATTTCAACTACAGGAAACAAATAGCATAAAGAATCAGAAATAACATCCATAAAGAGATATAACCAAGAAAAATACCATTTAAGTGATCATTTATTTACATTTATTATACTAAGAGCAATGGAGCCTGTACGTCTAATCAGCACAGAGAAGAACACAAATAAATATTACTAGTGATATCTGCATTCTTTAAAAGAACAGCACTGGATAGAAAAATAACTGCATTTACTACCATATATAGTTTCCCTAACATACTGAATATGTTTTTAAGATGATGTGGTTACCTGCTGGGTGTGGATTGAAGCTATATGTAGAAGATCTGGAGGCTGTTCAAACACATGGCAACCCAGCTGCCCATTCCTAGGCTGTGACATGAAGAGCAGCAGCTAAAAAACTGATTTTAAAAAATCATTTAAGGAGAATGTACTAATTTACTGGATTTGTTTCCTGACGTCATTACTGACAGTGAAGTAAAAACATAAGGACATGGTGAACGCTGTAAAATACAAGGTATAATAAAATGGTTTGGCATAACGGATACCACTGAAAGTAATGCAAAGCAGAGGGGAATGCACAAAACACAACAGGAGCACAATAAATATCTAACCACAGAAATAAAAAGTGAAGGATTTCTTTACCAACAAATACTCTAATATAACAGAATATTCCATAAATTACCTGCAAGCAGTACATTACATGGTTACCAACCCACAAATCACTTTATGCAAAAAAAAAGAAAACGCAAATTACCTGACAGCAAATGTGTAGCATGACAATATTTTAAACTAATTCTATGTAGTGCACTACAGCACTGTGGTTGTGCTGTGCCATGCTATTGCATTTCAATTGTGCCACAACAGCAGGAGGTAACCATGAAGGCCAAACATTATTATGGTTTAGCTAGACAGCAGAGCGAGGGTGCCTGTCACAGAAAATGAAAGACCAAACATTTGTGGTCATACTGGTAACTTGAAAGCTTGCATTTTTAAAAGACCTGCTCCATATGGTTCCAGATACTTTTGTGACTCCTCGAAAAAATGTGAATTGCTGTGATTTGGACGACTGTCTCACTCCTGATTTCATGAGCTGATGTTTATCAGACAATCTGGAGCCTCAGTGTTTTCTGATTGATCTTTTCTGCTGTGTTGTTACAGCTGTAGTTAGTGTTGTCTTGGCGACTGACTGCTGCTCAGTATTTTTGTCACACTGGTGGTGTGGCTGTATGGAAGGCAAGGTCAGGCTGTTGGCCAGTCTACTACTTCAGTCGAGACTGACGTATTTCAACTACTATTAGATGGAGTGCAAAGCAATTTTGTTCAGATACCCATGGTGCTAGGAGGATGGGGCCTACTGATTTTGCTAGTACTTTGACTTTCCTTCTAGCTGGTCAATATGATTGATTCTTAGAGAAATGTCTCCATGTGTATGGTATTTACTACCACAACATTTGATGTAAATATTCATCAAATATTCACAGAAGATTCCAGATTGACAAAAAAATCATGTAATGTTCACAATGGATCTCACATGACAGATCCTACTGACCAATGAAGATCATGAGATGTTTGATACCACCACTGAGAGATTTAATTGAATTTATAGTGAAATATCTCTGAGTGTCCTGAAATTTGGTGCAAACATGCCAGTCTGCCTCGGAGTAATTGGTAATAACTTTTGAAATTCCTAACTTTATCATTTGGCATCGTCGCCAGGCCCAAAACTCAAGCCGTTATTAAAATGATCGTGTCCAAGTACAGCTTCACATAGCCGTTAATTTAGACTGCAAACACTGGTTATGACTGGCATTCACTTAAGAGTTAAATATGTTTCTGCCCCTTTTGTTTTCAATGTATCAGTTTGAACTGATTTACAAGCATCCACAGTAATTCATTCATTTATCTGGCAACAGTCTGGATTCTTCTGCTATTCCAATCAATAAATTCACACTTGAAGTCCTACAAACCAAGAGTAGCTGGTGGGTTTGTCCATTTAGTGTTTTCCTAACTGCCACCTCTATTATTTCCAATTTTTCAGTCTTATCTGTGTGCCAGTTGAAACCTGATTATCTTATTAATTTGTCATCTAAGCATTAACTGCTATTTTTCTGCTTTAGTTACAACATCAGTCCCATAACAATGAAACAACATTCTTTAACGTCTCATTCTGCGAATCCTAAAAGGCTTTGTAGACATTTCCATTTATGGCACACTGGAACTGCCTTCCCACCTACAAAGCCACTGTATATGTAACTGTGCTAAATGTGTGGTATGGTTCACCCTCACAACTGCTCAAAGCACAGTGTTGCCATACAGTGACAGTAAGGTTAGTTTGTGGACATTTTGTGCATCCACTGAAAATATATTTAAGCTACTCAGTTGATCTACACAGCCATGCAGCAAAGAAACGAATGACATGAAGAGGCGCAAAGATTAATTATACAGTTAAATGAATTAATATCAACGTTACCTCCATATTGTAGGACCAAAATTTAGAGTACAACTGAAATGTAAACTCAGCTAACCTATTGTTTGACTAAATTAATCAGGGACTATTCTGATAATCTTTAAAATGTTCAATTTCTCAAATGTGAGGATTTGATGCCCATTTTCTTGAATATGCAAAACTGAACAGTTCAGGTTTTTCTACCGTTTACTGTGAGCTGGAAGAGACTTGCAATTTTCTAACATTTTAAAAGAATAAAGATTCAAGATTAAAGAGTTTTTATTTGACATATGCTCATACATACATGTGCAGTAAAATGCAGAATGCTAACTACAACTTGAGGTTATAGTTAAAGTTAGAATTATATTAAATATTAGTAAAGAAATACAGAAAATAATGGTGAAGTAATTCATTATTTGGCATTTTTAACATATTTGTTTTGGTAATAAAATGAGTATTCTTAAAAGTCCTATACAATAAAGACAGTATATGTATTTTTAGGAATTATTTTGAGATGCTCATAATTTTGTCTTCATATATTTGAATCTATTTTTGGCAATTAAATAAAATTTGCTACGATGGCACTGACAAAATGGAAGTCAAAATGTCAACAAGTCCTTACATAGTCTCAACAAAAACTCATTTTCACAACTATGCTGCCCGAAATGATCAGAGCAAAGAGCCTTTTGTATCTAATTCTACAGGAAAGGCGCAAGCCCTGCTGTTGAAGTAATACTTTGTAATGGTATTAGGGGACCCATAAAAGTGTCAGAGTCCTGTAAACAGGCAATCAGAGAATGAGCCATGGTCTGTTGCTCTCACAGGCATCCATCACTAAGTAATGAATGTGAAGTCTGAAAAAATTGCAGTTGATGTGATGGGATTGGTCTACATTGCTTGGTATTACTGATCAGTAATGCTTATATATGTATATATATATATATATTTATTTTGTGTTATAAATGAGTTCACAAATTTAGTGATTCTGCAAAAGAGACAAACACAAGGCATTGCCATGAAATTCAGGAAAAAAAGTAATTTTTGAATTTAAGTTTGGATATGAAATGACAAGGAAGACATTACATTAATGTATGCACAGTTACTGCTGCTAAGGAACATTCAGTTAAAAAGAATTATAATATGCAATTCAAAATTTCATAGAAGTGTCATGTTTTATAAGGCATATTGTGACATTTATGCCTTCGTTTGATAGAAGTGACAAGAAACATGGAGAATGTCATGCAACAATCATACCAGGGAGGTTACAATATCAATATGTAATATTAAGCCATGAGGATGACCCCAGTAATGATTCTAACAATAATTCTGTGCAGATGGAGATTTTTCATCTTCACTGTCATTACTCAAAACAATTACATACATTTTCTTTCCAGTAATAAATGAGATGCCAGTGTCTGTCTTTTGGTCAGTCCAGGCTAAACGATCTCGGCCATTATTGAATATATTAACATGCAATTTCTTATCGTCTGGTATTTACTTAACGCCCTACTCAAGGTTCCCCTTTCCATTTCATGTTAAATATCTTGACAGTTATTGGATTTATTATTACAGAATTTGCAATAATATATATGATCAGAGGGATGATTTCTAATCACTGATTATTGTTGGACCATCTGTCGAGCCAATGTAGTCGTTATATCTTGTTTTTTCAATAAAATATCTCACAAGCTATTTGATGTATTGTTGTAATATTTATGATGCCCTGCAAACAAATTGTTAATCTTGATTATCACTTTGGTAAACCAAAGTACTTTGGTTTATTTCCAAATACATGTTGCACTATATAATTTTCTCATCAGCCTCAATGGCACTTGCATTCAGTGCCAATCTTTACACACTAAGCTAAAACAGTTAACGTTAAACTTGCAAAACATGTTAGCCTTGTCACTGTGACAGTGTCAGCATGCTGCTGTGAGTACTGTCCTAAGCAACACTGTGCCCAAATAAAGCATTACAGAACCACTAGTATGGCTGTAGACTCTGTCTTTACAATGAACACTTGAGCATGGAACCAGTTTATAGGGCAAAAGAGATACTAGAATTAAGTGCTCTGTTATTATTTGGCAGCAGTCCTACCTCCAGTTATTTAAAGGATTTGTGTGCTTCCTGCTCCTATGACTCAGTGTCCAGCGCGCCCTACTTCCTTTGTCTCCCCGAGGTTGCACAGACAGGGCTGGTTTCAGTTACGGCAGACAAACTATCTCTTAAAAAACTTAGACCATGCACAATATCAATATCTCTATAAAGAGGTGACTTAGTATCCATTCTTTAAAAAAGCGTGGCTCAGATTTTAAAAATTGGTAAACTACTTTAATGTAGACAGCAGCGCTTTTTGGCAAAGCTGTAACTCTCTTACGGTATATGTTCCTTATGTCATCGACTGAAAAACATATAATACATTCATAAGTGGTATGTAAATGGTGTTCTGCGTGTTCTTTTCTGTTTTGCAGCTTTGTTAATTTGTGCCACCTTTGTTGCTTTTCAAATGTTTTTATTCATATCTGTTGAATTTCTCAGAAATTTGCACAAAAACAATTTTGTGAGGCTATAATTTTTGCAACATCTGCAATTTTATGTTGGTGAAAAACTAACACGCCCACGGGGGAGGATCTGAGTGAATGCAAATGCACATGAACAACAAGCAATCTACAGCTAAGTAGAGTCTAGACTGAACAGGTTTTATATACATGCAAAAGAAAGATAAAGGGAACATATATGTAGTACAGTCTAGCAGCAGAATTTTCAAGACACTGTAGGCTTTTAATGAACCTTTAAGTAAGACCACTGAAATAAAGCACTGACATAACATTAAGGCACTGCTTGTGATTTTGAGGGGGAAAAAAATATTACGCTCTTTTAGTTCACCTTTTGATGTGTGTGATGTAAAGCTTAGCCAGTCTAATGCTGCTTTCAAATGCAACTTGTGAGCTTGCCATACATGACAGGAATAGTTGTGCACACCAAATGCTTAGTGACCAAGTGGTAGCATTTGACATAAGTCATTAGAACACTACTTTTAGGCAACAGCAACATGGACTTGACTGTTGTTGTCTAGGAGCCACCAAAGCGAACGATTTAGTAAGCAAAAGAGTCGGTAACATAATGTAGAAAATGCAAACACATAACAAAGATAGGTAGTTGGGTGTATCAACATTTTTCTTAGCCATTATTAAGTTACAAAGAATGAACTTCCATGGCTTTTGCCATTTTTGAAAATGTTAGCAAGTGCGTCAAAACTTCTGAACTTGGCAACGTCAGAAAATTTCCACTTACTAGGCCTTGAATACTATAGGAGGGTGGTCTTCATATAGACATATGGTTGTGTTTACCATTTTCACAACGACCATGGTAAACACTACCCCATTTGAAGGCCCATTAAGACAACACTAAATCTCGCAACTGACGTAAGAGTATATTTTGGGAACCAGAGATTCAGACCTGTGGTTAGTGCATCTTTTTTGGCTGTAGTATAAAGCACAAATATGTTGTCTTGCATTTATTGATTTTTTAAGAAATTATTCATTAATATTATTAACTGCAGACAGATTAGAAGAAAGTTTATGAAATATATATCATTTTGCTCTACAAACACATGAAACTGAAAATCAAATAAACTATTTTTTAGTTTTCTGACATCTTGTTTATGAAAGAAAGTTTGCTATAATTATACAGGAGCTTATTGCCCAGACTAGGTTTCAGCAGAGGTTTAACAATGGTGTATAGAGAGAGGAAGAATCCCATTCTCAAGGTATTTGTATGCATTTATATTTTCTGGGACACTATCCAAGACAAGGTCGTGTCATGTTTAAATAAATCATAGTCATGTTTACAGCTCTGTAAGGCTGTACTTGGGCACAAAAATGACTTGAGCTATACGTTAATCAAAGCATGCTTGAGGAGAAAGCTTTAGCTCACGAGCATTATACCACCAAACAAAATGCAAATTAGGTGAATTGGAATTGCAGGTATTTTGCCATAAACCCAACAACTGATGCAATGATTGTACTGGAAAGAATGGCAAGTGATCACTGAGGTGACTTGACTTAATTCTGAGCAAGACAAATGTGAAATATGATCACAGTGAACCTAGAGTCAGGGAATCAAAGTCTAGTATATACACTACCTTCCTGTTAACAATGAATGTCTGTACAAAAGTTTGCGCAAATCTATTCCATAGAGGTCGAGAGATTTCACTGAATAGCTAAAAACTTTGACGTAGAAGTGGTATTAATGGAAACATGGGAACCTTCCACTTTCCTGATTCCCCTGCAGTGAATATCAGTTCAAAATTTATATGCCATTCTTTGGCTAGTGGAGATATTTGAGTCTGGACCAAATCAGCCAACCAACCAAAAGACGGACCAACGTGACCACTGGAACCATTCTCCTTGCATGGATTAAAATCTAGAAGGGACTGACCAAAGACTATTCAGTTGAATGCTCTTGATGGTATAGGGGCTGACATTTATTTATCTACTTGATGTAATAAGTAAGCTTCACAGAGTCAATTTATAGGAATACTTTAACATTTTAGGAAATAGCTACAGTCACGTCAAAAAGTACATCCCATAGAAACATTTTAAAAACATTTTTGGACAAACATCTGAACCTCTTTGAAATAGAGCGTATCAATAAAGGTCATACACTCAGACAAATTACACATAAAACTGACATTCTGTAGTTATTAACATATGTCATCACGTGAAGTCCACGTAAGTTACATGAAAAAATCAAGTATATTTACCAGATCTTGAAAACCATAAAATTTGAATTTAACATTCATTATTGGGTGTCATTGACTAAAACCTCATTAGGGAGTGACAGGTGTATCGTCTCTTATTTCAAATTTTTAAGTAATATAAACGTTGTGGATGTCTAAGAGTGGCAAGGTACTGAAAACAATCTCTGAATTATTTGAAATGTATCATTTTACTGTGAGGAAAATCATCCACAAATGACAATTTATCCAGGACTTGCTATCCCAGCAAATTCAGCCCATGAACAGGGCAACTGGTGCAAAAACGTCTCCAAGAACCCCAAAATTTAATCACCCCATCTGCAGGTAATTCTTCCAACTGCTAATGTCAAAGTGCAAGTCTGTAATCAGAAAAAGATGGCACAAATTGGACCTGCATGGGAGGCATGCCAGGAAATAACCTTTGCTGTCCAAAAAGAACGTTAGAGTCAAACAGCCAATGAAAATATAGGCAAACACCAGGCCTTTTGGAATAATGTGCTCTGGAAAGACATATCAAAAATAGAGCTGTTTGGCCATAGTAACAGTAGAGGTGTTTGGTACAGACCAAAAACAGCTTTTCAGGAGGAGAACCTCATACCAGCTGTGAAGCATGGTGGTGGAAATGTTATGGTTTGAGGTTGCTTTGCTGCCTCTGGGACTGGGCACAGGGCTCAAAGCAAGGAAAGTTTCTGTGCATGAAATGTGTTCGGGTGTTAGGAGAAAGACTGCAGGGAAAGGGAGCTCACCGAATGAAGAAATGAAGAGATGTTTATGATCGAAACGGATACAAATAACAAAATAAAAAAAGGCAAAAATTAGAGATGCTTTGGTAATAAAGGCATGCAAACTTTGGAGTAGTGAAGACAAACATATGCTTTGTATTTTAGCTGAATGTGAAACCTCACACTAACTTCAAAGGTCCAAGTAATGAAAAAAATACTCAGAAATCATAATGTGCTAACTGTATCACAGTCCAAGCAAAACATTCAAAGCCAAACAGAATATACAATATGCCTGTCTTTCAGTGTTTCCTTGCATTCAGCAAACGTGTCATAATGAACCTACTGTTCTCAAATGACAACAAAACAAATGTGCATTTTTGAGCTGACACTTTTCTGAGCCACAGTGTAAACCAAGGATTTAATTAATAAAGTTGGTTTGCTTTATTAATACAAAATATAGGGTTCCTTATAGTTGTATAAAGATGGGTGACAAATTCAAGGAAAAAAACAAAACCTTAATCCTTGACATTTTTCTGGCATGGTTTGGGTCTACTTGTCCCTTTATAGGGAAGGGTCTTTTTATTATACAATCTATTAACTAATACAACATTGTTTTAGGTGATCACCCGTACCCCATTACGGATCATTTCTATCTTGACCAATCCATCTATAAGGTATGAGGGGTCACTGAATGGTTTGATGAGTGTGAAAATTATGTCAATTATGTGATATGGACTTTACAGTCATCCCAGTTATCCCTCCAGTAGAGTTTTGGAGACTTGGAGAATCCATGCTGAGGCAGCACACAGTGGCCAAACATATTAATAAGACGATTTATGTTGGTTTTTCCTTTAATTCATCACTTGTCTGGACATGATCTTGCAACATTGCAGTTAAAAATAATTACAGGGATATGCTGAACACACACATAAATATCTAATTTCTAACTTGAACAGACTAAACCCTGAAACACTGCTGGGGAACTTCAAACACAGTGAGCAACTGTTCCAATTATCAATTCAGCATCATATCAAAAAACAGTAAGTGAGGTCAGCCACCTGTCCAAAAGTTGAATTTGAACTGCAGTAAACCTTTCAACAGAATGATACCATGGACACTGGGAAATCCACCAAGGAATGTCTCAAAAAGAAGAAATGGAGGGTTATGGAATGGGCTAGTTCAGAAAGAAAGGCCAAATTTATCTCATTGAAATGTTGTGGGAGGTTTTGAAATGGGCAGTACATGCAAGAGAACCCGCAAATATTTTGCAGCTGGCAGAATTTCGTATGGAAGGGTGGTAAAAATATTCAGCTTTCAGAGACTGGTGGACAATTATGCAAAGCTTCTACAAGAGGTTATTTCTGCTAAAAGTGACAATACATGCTTCTGAGGCTCGGGGTGTGTTTACTTTTATCCACAGAAGAACATTACAGTTATTGATATTCTTTTTGGTTATACTGTTGCTTTCTTTTAATGTTGTTTAAAAAATACCACCTATATATGTAAGGACTGTTTCAAAGAAGACGAAATGTTTGCTTTACCAAATATGTGTCAAGGACCCAAAAATTAAACTGTAGATGAGAAATTTACAGATATTTGTGAAGTTAACATATAGATGGATCAAATAGGCTGGTAAATTTTGGATAAAGATGCTGGTTGCTTATTTATGCTAAGTTTGTTAAGTGGCTGCTGGTTCCAGCTACATTATACAGCATACAAACTAACATGTATGGGGTACTGAATTTCTTGGTTAAGAATTAACAGGTGATCTTTGATGCATACTGTACATTTCTTATATTTTGTTCAATAAAATATATTATAAAGAATTACCAAGTGAAAAAACACATTTCCAAAATGTCAAACTATCTCACTAATAAATTAACGAGTCTGTTTGTGTGTGTGTCTGTTGTTCATTTTCTTCAGCAGCTGTTCATTCAGTTTATTTCATACTTGGCTGGTATACTGCTTGGGTACCAAGGGAGTGCAATTGTGAAGTTGTTTGGATGTGCTGTCATTACACTTATAGGCTAAACATTGTTTTCTGTTCTGTTTTCAGTGACATTGTCAACAGACTCTCATCGCCCAAGAGCTTGACAGCACGTTCAAAACAGCTCATTGACTGCAACTCATTCTAAACCCAAAATGCATGCAAAGGTATGACTGTTCCATGTGATGTTGTTTTGGTGGTGGTTAAAAACAAGTGACTACAAATCGAGTTTCTGTTTATTTAGCAAAGGATGGTTCTGTTAGCATTAGCTCTTTTCTTCATGCTCAAACACACACAGTACAGAATTTACCTTTATAACCATCCTCTTTTCAAAACAGTAGCATGACTTGTGGTTTGTGTGTGTTAGCTTTTTTTTTTTGCCAATTTTTGTTCATTATCGCCACAACAATACAAAAAAACGTAACAAGAAGTAATGTAAAATGTTAGCCCATGCATATATTAGTATCAATTCAAATTATGTCACATATCTGGATTGCAGTTGAATCATTACAGCTAAATGTTGGCAACCTGAAATAGCTGTCTATTTACTAACACACCCCCTTCTTCCTGCGACGCAGGATTTAAATAACTTTCTCATGCTGCAAGCCAAAATCAACCCATTCCAAATAAGCGTGTGTTACACTGGCACTCCACTAGTTTAATTACTTACGTATATAATACATAGTACATATGTATATTAAGCAATTTCCGCAAAGGGGTCAAGAAAGTGAAAGTGTTTATGATTCTGATAATTTCATACTTGTGTATTGTGAAGTTTGTACCATTTCTGTGATGTTTCAGTTGTGGTCAGAAACTGGGATATCAAATATCAAACAGATATTTTCAGAGCAGCTGTGATATCATAAAATGTGGTATATTGTATATACAAACATTTACCCAAAGTATCCTTTGAGACTATTTTCAATTCATCTACCATGGCTACATAGTAGCATGCTGATATTCTGAATTTTATAATATCACAGCTACACTGAAAATAGCACAATTTCACATGCCAGTTTCTGACCCGTAAAAAAATCTTTTTAAAGTACTTTCCCAAATCAATACATTTGTAAATGTCCTCTTTTTTTCACAATTTCAAATATTACATTATGGAATTAGCTACATGACAGCTGCTAATTAACAATACTTTGAATTACAACCAATAAAACATATACATATATATAAAAAATACAATAATAAAGAAATAAATCTGAAGCATTTTGGTCTTACTGTGAAGCCAAATGTAAATTACACCAGCAATGATTAGCAAATAATTCAATTACTTATTCAACAGACAACGCTAATCAATTTTAAAAGAAAATATACCAAAATTCACTGATCTGGAAGTTAAATTTGACACCGATTTTTAAGACAGTAAACAAAATAAGACATCTGAAGACATCACATTGAGGTCTCGGAAAAGGGGTTTGACATGATTTGCAGTTTTCTTATATTATTTGCCAAATGACTAATAGAGAAATCAAAAAAGTAATAATCAGTCCCATCACAATCATTCACATCAGTCAGTATACATAGATCAGTAAGTAGAGCGCCAGAATCATTCTCAGGTGTAAACCAACAGTTATAATCTGCACTGTAGAGCCTTTCTTGAGATCCTCAAACAAAAATGCACCAACACACCATCATATCACTGTATGGGCCACATAACAGTAATGCCATTACATCAAAAGTATATCCATCTAAGTAAGACTAAATTATACAGAAGCCAATCAAGCTCTGACAGGTTTTCCCAACAAAGCTGGGATACAGAAACCACACACCAGGCAACACAAACACACACACACAAAGCAAGAAGGCTGTAAATGCACATAAGAGCGCTAACCTCAGCTGCAGTGAAAAGCATAAATCAACAGGATTGATTTCCATGGTTATATTGGTTTACAATATAGACATACAGAGATAAAGATGGAGACAAATAGATACAGATACATGAACTGATTAAACGTCCCACTTTAAGCCTAACATGCTAAATGCAAATTACAATGCTTCTACTTTTCACACTGAATCTGAAAAGTGCTAAGTTTTTCTTAGTTTTGACAGTAATTGTGAAGCAGTTGCAGAAGCAGAGAGTTATGAAAATTATTTGCACACCAGTAACATTTCAATACTTCATAATTCAGTTAAGATCTAAAATGTGTTTACTTTTTTCTGCTTTAATGTGTACTGTGACAAAAATATTAAAGTGGAGATGAAAGGATAACAAAATGAAATGCATACACAGTAGATAAAATACATTGCAATACAAACATAGTACTGGTTAATAGCTTATATTTTTTTACCATGTGGTGTACTGTCTACTGGAAGCTTCGCACTCTAGTACTGCAGAGTAAAATGTGTACTGAAAAGCTGCATATCTTCACTTTTACCGCAGAGATTAATGATGAGCGATGGACTTAGTGTCAGCATTAGTGTTTGACTTACACATAACATGGAATATGTGTTTTAATATATGTTCCTGTTTAAAATGAGGTGTAACAAAAATTATTATACAAAGTTTAGACTCCAGATTTTGGCTACATTATGAGTATTTATAGATATTTCATGAGCCATAGCTTTTCAGTTTTTTCATCACATCGTAACTCAAAAATAAAGGTCTTCTTTACTAGACCTTTTACAATCAATAAAGTGGTTTTTTAATCTTGTTTAACAGTCACTTACTGTCAGTTTTTGTATAAAGAACTCAGGCTATAAATTTGGGAATCAAATTTACTCCAACCCCTTGTTTTAACTTTAGGTGGGAGATTGTCTGTTTATTTATGATTGCAAACTGCAAAAGCTGTGAATCAAAATCACTTTCTGTGGTGCATCGTTCTCCACTGCAACTGCTGCACCTCTAGAGAGTTAACCACTAACGGTCATTTGACAAGGTCTTTAACTCTCTTCATCTAAGCAGTTTTTCCTCGACTCAAGTGGGTTTTCCATGTCTGCATGAGCCCACACCCATGTCTGGAGCCTTAATGTGTCCCTGTGAATAATTACACAAGTACATGCATATACCATTGTCATAAAATACTTGCAAAAGGAAAAAAGTATTATTTTTAATCGGACCTCAAAACCCTTTGCTTTGTAGTGAAGAAAGGTGGAGTATAGCATGGCCTTGTGGACTTATTTGGTCATGTGGGTGGAGTACAAACTGCAAAAAAGAAAAGGATTCAGCTTTTCTTGTCCACTTCTGACCAAATGGAGGAAATATGCCTCTGCACAACATGGCTGCACTTAGACCTATCCAGCCCTCTTCAACGATTTTTCCATATTAATTATTCAGAAATGTTTCCTGTCTTTTTTGACACCTGCAAAGGAGTTCAGTCTCACATTCCATGATGTCAAAGATGGATACTACGTAATTAGACTTCATATGTTTCCAGTTACACATGCTGATTTCACCCTTTTTCACAACCGCCAACTCTATGACTCCACCACCACTACTAACCACTGCAGAGCAACATGGAAGCCATTAGGTGGCCTCTGAATGAAAAGCCATGTCACTATTTATTTTCTGGCTACAGACCGAATGTCGATGTCTAAATATTGCAAAGTGTCACAGCGCTTTCCAGTTTCCACAAAAATTGTAAGTACATTTAAAATTAGTCATTAACCTCTGTGGGAAGAGTAGAACTTTGTGGATCCCATAAGCATACATGTAATTTAGAGCCACTGTTTGAAAATTTATTAGCTGTTCTGTCACTTCAGATGGATTTAAGTGATGTGCAACCTCAAGCAAATATTTATCTCTCAGTAGCTGTTGGTGTTTTGTGTGTGTAATGGAGATTCTGCTTGTCTTAATCATTTTTCCTCATGTCAGGCTTTGCTAGGTACTGACATCTGGGCATTTATAGTGCTGGCAAGTAATGGCTGCTGGCTGAGGTTTAGCATACTTCAAGCCATACCTTAGAGGGCTAAGCAGGGGTTTGTTCAAATGGACAGATATTCCAGCTCTAATTTGAGCTAAATCCTGACACAAGGTCAAAGTTTCCCAGTCTGGACTGAGCTAGAAGAGGCAGCAACAACAATACATTCATTGTGAACAGAACCTGTATAAAACAGTACAACTGAATATACTATATTTCACATGAATACTATCTATTTAAGCTCATACTTAGACTACGTCAGGGAATTGGTGATTATTGGTGACAATCCAGACAAGACCTTAGCTTTAATCAAGATGTGGTTTATTTTGTGCTGCCAGTTGCTGTTAGAATGAAATAAAAAAGTCACATACAGTCGCTTTACTCTTTCACTCTGTCAATCACTAGGCTCTCCACAAGTGTATATTATAACAATGAATGCCTTTATGGCAAGACATAACACTTGACTGTAAATATGTCTTGGCCAACACAAAAATAAATTGGATTGCCAGTCAAGGACCATATGCAACTAATTATGAACTCTTTTTGTGTTTTTTAACAAGAAACTGAGGGAGGCAGGGAGAGATATAGAAGGAGACACAACAAGCAGGAGGGATTTAATTCTTTGATGTACTTTTACTTACTAGTAAATGCAATGTCTCATTCATGCATTCATAGACAAAAAAAGATTAAGTTAAAAATAATGATGATCACTGTAGTCCTACGTACACTATTTAGCAGCACATGTTGTAGCAATCCACAACGAACCAACATTCATGATTTTATACACACACCGGCAGTGTTCCAAATCTTACTCCACCTCAATGAGAACACTTTGTTCTTCTGTTTAATCACTGGCAGTGAGACTGCTGTGGTCATGAAATGCAGCCAAACATGTCAGAGATGCACCAGAAGGGATAAAAGCAAAACATATTTGTTCTATTTTACACTTTTACTTCTGTAGCATTCTAATTTCTATGTCCAACAAATAACCAGTCAAACATCAGTGATAATACCAACTCAATTTTGAGACTTTGGTTGCTTATTAAGTCGTCCTCGGTCTTAAGAAACAAAAGACTTAAGGGTCAGCAATAAATCAATGCAGACCTTGTTTCCCCTGGGCTATTCAGCCACTTGGGGTGTAAAACGCTCAAAGGCAATGAGCACTTGAAAGTCTGGAGCTGCGGACAGATTCTGCCCAGCAATTATCCTGTCTGCGTGCCTCCTAAACACTGCATACCAGATATGTTTGGGCCTCTTCAGCCTCAGTCCCAGTTATGGAGACACAGATGCTAATGACACCATATTTTTGAGCTGCAGAGACAGAGGGCCTCTGGCCATCACTTCTAAAGCACATGCCACACAGCCTGCACCACCCACACCACACAGACCTGTTATTGATGACCTCTCCTCTTCACTCAGGGTGGTTGCCATAGGCAACAAAGCAGTAAATACAACTTGTCAAGGTAACATAACTTACTCATAACTGCTCATCAGTTTCCTGCACTTGTCTTGTTAGTGAGAATGAATATCCTATAAAGATTTGTTCATACACTTGAGATTTCCTCTTCCCCTGGTAAAGATGTACTATCTAAAACTTTGTGTTTCTTTTTTGGGCTGCTGCCCAGTAAGGAGCAGACTGACAAGCACCTGTCACATGGATTGATGTGTCCAGCTGGTGAGCAAGAGGTGGGCTAAAAGACACAGCAGCAGGGGCACCACACATTAAGCCTCATGGTCAAGATGAGATGGGTGTGGCTGAGACCTGAGCAGAAGGTTTGAAGGTGATAGAAAGATGAGGTAAGATGGAGGGGTGGAGGGGAGGGAGGACTGGCTCACTGAAGGAGAAGGTGACAGGAAGCGATTCTACCTTAGATACCTTCAAGGTGACTCAGTATGACAGAACATTCCCAAGGGTTTACTACTGCGAAGAGGGATAGACAGAGAGGGAGAGACAGAGAATCTCAAGGTGCAAGAGCTCTTTGCAGATGTCCAAATACGCAGTAAATCACTCTGAGGACCTGAGGGTGCTCAAATGCTTTTTGACTGAATCTGTCTCCCAGCCCAGCGGCTCCAGAATGACTAAAACATTAACAGGAGTCTTCAGGGTAGCTCCAGAAGCCCACCCATCCCCCACTTGCAACCGCACAATCCCAGGACTGTGCAAACATAAGGCCAAACCAAAATGGCCTCCATTCAGATGTTGTTCAAATGCATGTTTTGTTGGAAACCAGGAGAATGCTCAACTGGAAGATAGGCTTGTACACAAACTATGTATTTAGCAGTGTGTCCCCATTCCCATGAGTCATAAAGTTGCCCCTGGCATTTGAGTAGAGGGGTCTGTGTGTCGAGTTACAGGTGTTCTTTTTAACACGGCTGCTCAAAAAAAAAGTAGTTTATGACTTTTCTTCTATGGAGGGCCAAGGAAACAGAAGTGACATTGGGCTAAAAAAACAAGTTCAAACATAGGATGTAATCACTGTTATAGCACAACAATAACAAATAGGCTTACACATTGTGCTATGCTACTATTCCTCTGCAATCAACATCTTTTTCTGTAAATACCCACTGAAAAAAACGTACAAAACATTTCATAACAGCAGCACTGAAAGCCTTAAAAGGGAGGAAACAAATTACTTGTAAATTAAAACAAATAGCAATATTAATTTTATTATGTTCCATTATAAACACATAAAGAAGCATTAAAATAAATACAAACAATAATAAAAGTGATAGCTTATAAATCATTAGTGGCCCAGAATCAGTACTTGATTTTCCCTTTTTTTGGTTAGGAATAAAGAAGAAAACAAAACCATTCAGTTAATGTCCAGTAAGAAGTTTAGTGCAGCACCATTATTTAAAAAAAGCAGTAACATTAATGTATCTATTCTTATTGCCCATAAATAGACCGAGTAGGAAAATGAGTAGTAGTGAAATGAATGAAATTCTTTCAGCAGTTTTATTGGTACAAAATTACAGCTCTACATTTTGAATTCAATGAACTATAGCTGGCAAGCTTACTTTGGAGAGTGAATAAATGTACTTGTTATGTATGCTGTTTAAACTTTTTGAATGCTTTAACATGAATATGTTATAGCCTGAACATTGCTTTTTTTATTGTGCTATAGAGAATATCTTCACTCCATCCATCATTTTGTCTCCTCTGACCTCCAAATGGAAAATGACTGACATGATTTAATGCTAATGAAGTGAACATTAATTGGGAATATAAACCAGTGAGTGCTTATAATTACAACAGAGCTTCACAGAACTATATCCACAATTCAAAATGATTCAAATACATTTAGTAGTAATAATATGAACAATTATTCATCTGACATTACACAGATATGCTTAATTTGCAACTTGCTTTTAATATCTTCGGCCATAAGAACAGAAACAGCAGCACTGCCACAAAAAGGGAGAAGTGGGGATCTGCAAAGGCAGGAGTGCCTGTGGCTCTGCTGCCTTGATGTGTGTGCACGCCTGCCCCCTGGCAGATGCAGCTGTCACTGCAGTAACATTTCATCAGGAAGGAAAACCACTCCCTACACCAGAATACCACAGTAAATGTACTGTGCTTTACACATTTGTCACATTCATCCTCCCATTTATGTCATACCAGTGTTTAAAGTGGATAATAATAAATCCAAAAGGTTCATGTCTTTCTCAAAAGAATAATATTCTGAATACAAATATGTATGATGCATAGTGGTATTCAAAGCTTTGCAAAAGAGGAAACTCTTAAGTGCAGGCCAGGCATTCGCAGTTTACATTGCTGCACATTAAGACTAGCTGAAACTCAGATAAATTTAAGTGATCCAAATTATACATTTGAAACATTAAATTAACCAGCTGAGAACAAGTACAGAGAATGAACATTATGTACGTATGAACAGAGAACTGCCTCAGTCTTTGTCCGGAACCAATGAGTATTAATTGCACATGGGGGAAATACATGCCCACGACTACAGCCTTAAAGCAGCAACACCAATAGACATCAGTAGGTAATATTTCATGTTTCTGAAAGACGTCAATCAAAAGACTGACTCGGGAGGCAAAGTACCAGAATGTTAAGGGACATACGATGGAAGACAACGCTGCTCACAAAGCTAACCTGTGGTTGTTTTCAAGTATTAACCACACTCATAGGTTGGAGAAGCTTAAACACAGTTGCACAGTATGTCTTTGTGACATTCAATTTTACATAAAGTCTGCATTTTCACTGGTACACTAGCTGTAATGCAGTAAGGTTAGATGTGTTGTTAAACTACCCTCTGTCACAAACAGATGCTGTGTGACTGAACTGCAGAATAGCCCACCTAAACTGACATGATGAAAAGGGGTACTGCATTACAGTACCTCAACCTAACTAAAGGTGGCAGCACAGCCCCTGACACAGGAGTTGGATAACTGTGAGCACCACCAGAGAGCATCATTAATGTCTAAACTTCAACCACCAGAACCACAGAGATCCACTTGGTGGATGACCAGTAACTAGTAGCAGATTAAGTCCTTTATGAAAACTGTAACTCACCAGAACTAAAACTATTAGCTGTATATGGTAAATCAGTAGTCTAATCTATCCATGTCATCATCTTGGGTTAGAAATATAGCAACGGCATGTTCTCTCCTTGAGGAGTGCTTTGTGCTCAGTGACACCTTCCTCTGATACATGGACACAGGGCACCAAATACTAGAGGGGCCACTGCAGATGAACATGCATCGCTGCATTCATTTTACAGTGCTTAAAGTCTGCTCAGTGCACAATGACATCACTCAACCAAGACCACTGGAGCAGAACTAGAGCCTGTACGGCTATTCAAATTAATTAACAAATGACCTTAGATTAAAGGGGGAGTCACTGATCAGACAATGAAGGCATTTATCAATTCAATAGGCTAGGATACTCTCACATGTCTTTATATCACTTCTCTGTGCTACAAGCCTACATTCTCTTACACAAATGCAAACAAGACACACAGCAGGATTTATAAAAACAGCCATGGGTATTGTATAATTTACATTTGTCTCGCAACCATTTCACTGAAGACCTGGCTTGTATTAAAATGCCTTTGGATATAAAAGCATCACTGGTTGTTTTTCTATTTCAGGAGGAAAATTCCCCAATAAAGAAGCAAGCAGGAATCCTGTCACAGTGCTGTCTGATAAAGTGCGAAATAAGCTACAGCCAAGATGGTATTTTCTTTTATTTCAAGAACAGACTATATCTGAACAATCTGAGAGAGACAGGTCAATCTCAAGGTTTGCTAATATAGTCCCATGGACAGGGGATAAATCCCTGCCAGGCAACAAAAAGCAGATCAATAAAGAAAGCATGTAAACAAACCACGGTGTAAATGAAGTTGAGATGGATGGAGAGTGGGGCAGTGCAGGTGACCAACAGTGCTTCAAATAAAGCACATTGCCAGGGACTGAAAGAGGA
This sequence comes from Dascyllus trimaculatus, assembly GCA_024666655.1. Lineage (NCBI taxonomy): Eukaryota > Metazoa > Chordata > Actinopteri > Pomacentridae > Dascyllus > Dascyllus trimaculatus. Next base: position 22,224,351 of record CM045452.1, read on the forward strand.
ATAAAGGGCAGAAAGCCAGGGGGAACATCAGGGTGGGAGTGCAAATGAGGAGAGGAAGATGCACAACCATGAAGAAGAGAAAGAAACAGAGAAAGAGGTAGAGAGCGCATGAGGTGATGGGGGAAGCGAGAAATTGAGAGAGAGAAAAAACGGTAGTGTAGAAGTGATTTATGGTAGTTGTATAATTTTCTACAACGCTGCCCCCCTTTGCTACAGCTCTCCTTACCTCCTCCATATCCCACCCTCCCAGTAGGGTGTGCTCCTCCTCACTGTCACACCAAGGAACAGTCCCTGGCCACACCAGCCAGTGATTAAGATTCTGCAGTGATGCGACTGCAGCACTTCGCAAATGGAAGACTGGACATAATTTCCCTAAAATGCTGTTTTTTATCACCTATTTCCCCTTCATCAGCTTGCCGCACACGATTGATAGCTGATGGCACCTCTGACAACTTAACGTTTTTATGGCTAGATTTATGGGCTATCTGCTCCTCTCCTTTTACAGCTCAAACTCTGTAAAAATGCTTATTTCTCAGATAAGGAGAGGGAGGGTGTGTGTCTATGTGTATGGAATGGTATCACACCCAGCTAAATGTATGTATGAGAGAGAAGGGCCCAACTCACTGCATTGCAGTCAAGATCCGTGCTAGGCTTCCAGGACTTTATGGCTACTTTGAGACTGAAATTACCTCTGCATAGCACCATGGATTAAACAATACGTTTCACTTCTTAGATAGTACAACTCTCCTCACGTCTTTAGGAGCAAACAATTGCTGTCATCCTCTTTCTAGGAAAAAATAAACACTTGAACACTAAAAGACACTATCGTCTATGCAAACAATGTGTGTATTCATACAGAGACTCATCTCTCCCCAAAATATAGGCCTATAATCGCTTTATTTATTGTTTTTTAACAGGAGACGAAACTGACACACAATATTGTAAAATACTAACAATAAAACACCGTCACTATCTGCCACACAAAAATCTCTAAAGCATGCTTTTCTTTTTTTTCCTTTTAAGAAAGGCTCATGACCTGTTGGCATGTATTTGTATGCTGTTTGATTAAGTGAAAAAAATTACCAATACAGTAAAAATGCTCATTATCATTTTCAGGTTAAGACAATGCTAGCTAATTGTAGTGGTTAATTTAGGTGAGCTTCGATGGCTGCTAACACCTGAATATCTGCATACAAACTGCCTTGTTGACTAATTGTATGCATGTGTGTATGCACATGCTGGAGCAAATAAGAGGTCTTAAGTGTATTAGGGGGTTGCTGGACTTATTGGGCTGCAGTGGAAGTGTGACCACTGCAGGTTCCCCACCCTCCCTGGTCAGATTTACAACCAGTAAGGGCTCCCAGTTAGCCTTCTCCTCTCCTCACTGATGAGCCTGGCAGATCCCAGACGGACGCCCCAGGGGACTGGACTGTGACAGGGAATGGGGGAGGGGAGCAAAGCAAGAGAGAGATGTGAAGAAAAGGGAGGAAAGAAAGAGAGGGAGAGAGAACCAGTTTGATGAGATCAGTGATTCATAGACACCCAGGAGGACACACCCTGGAATGGGGTAATACCACACATGTTTTAACTGGGCTGGCCCATAATTCATTAGGGTTACCAAGGCTACATGGAGCACCTTAGGAGATAGGCCCCAGAAATCATCTCTGCATCTTGTTAGATGCAGCCTGTAGTAGGGATAGTAATATTCACAGTTGCAATGTGCTTGCCCTTACAGAAGAAGACCAATCTGTTGAGAAGAGAAAACACACATTTGATGTATGCATATTTCCACATCAAGTCACATGTTGATCTACATTTTTTACATCACCTTTTTCTTGGTACAGTGTCTGCATCTGAAGGTGTCAGTGGAAATTTTATGACATGAAATATGTAAATGGAAAAGTACTGTTTTAACGTGCTTAAATACAGCAATCTTCCCATGTAATAAATCCAGCATAGGGATAACCTTACCAGGAATCAAAAAATATTTTAATGCTGCTTGTACCATTGAGATAAATATGCTAATCAATGTGCACTAGGCGCTGCAAGCTGGCCCTCGCTGGCCATTCTGGCAAGAGAAAATATACACTATCATCATTGTTAATTAAGATCTAACAATAAAACTGCATCACATCACAGATCTCAGGACAAGGTAAGTCCAGATAACCCACAGATAAATACTGAATTTGGAAATACCACATTGAAATAATGAGTTTCAATTACAAATGATTTAAAGTCTTTATCATGTGGATCGACTATAGGATTTTAAATTATTCATTTTTGACACATTTTCAGATTGTTCTTCTTTCATTGTCCATTTCTCTGCTGCACTTCAGTTTTTCTGGCAAAAGAAATTTGGATTTCCTTAAGATTATTTAATTAAATAAATGGTAAATATATGTACATATATACATCCAAGTTATTTAATGCATTAAAGTAAGGAAGCTTAATTACAACAAGCAACAATTACCTGTTCTTTAACTAAATTCTAAATGTAAGACTAAGGCACTGTACTGTTACAACAACCATTGGAGGCATTTTCCCATGAAGTGCAGAACAGTTTCCAGTCCTCACTGGGGAGCTTAAATGCTCTAATTATTGCCTGTAACTGCTGGTTCTTTCTCTGTCATGAGTTTTATAGGGGTTCAATGAACAGGTATGGTTTGCTTGTGGCTTTGCAGGGTGGGCACAGCTCACATCGTTTCAATTAAATTCAGGGCATTTCTGTAACCATGTGAGTCAGAGTCCTCATTTCTAGAAGATGATGATATTGAACGAGACCATTACACCTTTACACAGCACCTCGGAGGTCCTGTATGACTACAATACATTGTGCTTTATCATCCCCTTATTTCCTAACACAGCACTGGTCTGTTGACATTATACTGTGAACTTCTGGACATGTGAAATATTGAGACAAGTACACAACTACCAGGTAGCACTATGACCTCAGTGGAGTGAAAACTCTTCATCATCTAAATACAATTTAATAGAAGCCTATTAATCATAAAATGTAAAACGTGGTTTCTTCTAAAAGGCCACAAAGTGGGTTATCCATTGAAAAATGGTCTCTTTCTGATTAAGCAATCACATTGCAAGCATAGGCTGCCCAGTTTTCATAAATCACTTCAAACATACATGGCATTTGATTAGAACCCATTAGCAATGAGCAACAGCGTGTGTGTATGAAATGCATGTGGGGAGGCATGTGCATGTGTCTCATCTCACATTTTCCATGGTCTGCTCTTTAGGATGTTCCTCATTAGTGTGAATATTAATGCAACCAGAAAGGGAGGAAGAGGGGAAGAAAAATGTAAAAGGAATTTGGAAGAGCTTTTTAAAGGGGCCATTTCATCAGAATCGTTATTTTTTTGCGGTTCTCTGAAGGCTCGTAACTGGCGGTCTATGAAGAGAGACATGCCGCAGTGGGGCTTAATTTAAAACCAGAAAGGTCACTGCACCAGGAAAGGTCTTCGGCTCAGCCAAAAATATAAAATGAGAAGGAGAAAAAGAAAGCAGTGGGGGAGGAGGAGTGGGCCAAGAAAGCAAGCAAAATGAAAGGAGATCAGAGGATGCCGATTGGGAGGGGGGTGCCCAGGCAGGAGGAAACACATTCAAGTAATTTAGAAAGACAGTGTTATGGAAGGGAGTACAAAAATGGAAAAATACTGAGGAAAGAGGAAAACAGAGAGGGTAATGAACTGAGCTGCATTTGAACTGGAACAGGTTTTTGTTTACTTTAATGGTGTTTTTGCAAGCAATTTGTTATAATGGTCTACAATTTCAGGAAAAAAACACTGCATCCACACACAGTGAAGGATTGCCAATCTGTCCAACAATCTGTGTTGGCAGAAACACAACCCTCCCCAAGCCTTTGCTGAATTAGGCTTCCCATGCTTGGGACTTGACCAGAGTGCTAATGGTCAGATGGGAAATTAGCTTTGCCATATGCAACTCAGCACAAAATAGGTACGACTTTGAAAACTCTATTTCTCTCCAGATCAGCCTGTCTACAAGAGATGATGACACTTGATTTGGCTGAGAAATGCTTGTCATATGTTGGACCCGGCCTTGTTAACAATAATAAACCACACAAGTCACCCTCCCCCAACTCTACAGTGCATTCCACAAACTAACTTGCCGGTCTTCAATCACTTGTTTATCTATCAGCTCACTTTAATTGTCCACTGGGTTTTTTGACTGCACCACATTACATAAAAGCACACAGGAGCCTCATGGCAGAAGCACGACAGCCTCTGATGTAAAGCCTCACGGTTTGCACAGATAAGACGAGTTCAATTTTAATGTTGCTAGCACACCGAGACGCACCAGGCTCACTTGTAAAACAGAATGCCCCCTTCGCTTGTAAACGCAGCAGCCCAGGAGGAGGTGGAAAGAATGGGGGTTGGGCCCGCTGAGGTGGGGCTGAATTAAAAGGAGGAGAGGTATTCCACTTGTCCAACTCCAGCAATCCATCCAATGGATCAATTTTTCTCTCAAATTCCCAATCCATTCCCCATCTCTTTTAAAAAATAATACCCAATTCCAATCACTGCTACCATAAAGCATATCTTGTAAAAGGTCATAGTGTGACCTCTGAGTTCTCTAAATTGGATGCTGGTTGGCCCACTTTCCCTTGAAATACCGCACAGCCTGATATAAAAGTGCCCTGTACACAATCACATCACCAGTGGGACCGGCATCCAGCCCATCAGTAGGTGTTCATTTTGATGTGAAGTGTCACAGCACAGAGAATTTAACAAGATATTGGTTGTCTTTGTTGAGGGAAACAGAAACCAGAACCCAAACATAAACTAGAACATTGAGGCCCAGGAATTATTCTGGGATAGGTGTATCTGTGCGTGCATGTGTGCTTGCCATAGGCAGCATACCGGTATATAGTGGAGCATCTCTCTGCAGCCAGCCAAGGGAACTGATCAGATGGACGATCAAACACTAATCATTCCCTCACGGCCCATACCGAGTAAAGCTGTCATTAATTTTGCGGAATTACATCAAATCTGAGACATTCTTTATGTGGCCCACGGCCTGTAGACAGTTATACGACAGGGACTGCTGCGCTAAGCAGATGGGGCAGCTTGGCCGTGCATACTAAATACCACCGTCCCCCATTTCTCTATCTCCGCCCTCCCAACACTCTGCCCTCCTTCCAGGCACTCTGCTTCTGCTCCTTCTTTCTTTGTTTTCTACCCTTCTAATGCCTTTCCTTGACTATATGGTCACACAGGTCCACTGATTACATCACTCACCCCACAGTGACGGGCATTACTTCCTTCAGAAAAGCTCATACTGCTTACAGAAAAAAATGGCATCGACTTGTATACTTAGAGTTTTATTCGTACATAAGACACATTATGCATTGATTTAGTGTGATGAGAAAATAAATTGTTTACCAACATAAATCTTTAATGTTTGTCTCTTGGATGTTGACAACTCTAACAATTTACTTGCCTGCACAACAGAAGGTCATAATCCCATTTGAGGTTTCCTTGGCAACTGATTACTGCTGTAGGCAAGTTGCAATTTATGACTAGTGACACATACCTGCCATTCCCTTTGAATGAGACATGTGGTAAGCTATATTCAGACAAACCACCTCAGGTAATAAAACTGCAGTAGCACTCAGGGGCTATACCATTTTCTTATGGTGAGAGGAATTCCAAGCCAAGCTGCTAGAAATCAGCAGATGACAGGGATTAAATTTGTGTGGAGTAGTTCTACAACCGATAAATAAACAGCATGCTCAAGCTTTTGTGCCAGAGCCGTTGATCGTGTTTTTTCTACCTAATGCTTCAAAGTGTAAATATTAGTCCAGCTCTTCCCCAAGAATAAAACTATAAATTCAGTCGGTGTGCGAATGTGCATGTGTGTGCAAGTTTTGAGGGTAGAGGTGGGATGTTATGACAGACAGAGGAGCCATAACAGCAGGCAGCTAGGTCAAGATCAAGCTGTTTCATGGACAATCCACTTTAAGTCTAGTTTCTATTAATGTGAAGTCTCACATTCCTGCTGCACAACTATCGTCTAACTTCACACAACAGTGACACTTGAAAGTCGAGGCTAACCAAGATCTACTGTAACGCTTACTGCTCAATGCTAACGGTATCAACAATTAGCACAACAGGACCAAAGCCAGGAATGGGCATAAATGACTCCTTCATAAATGCTCTTTAATACTTCTCTATATTTTTAATACACAACATCTGACTTTTCTTTAAAAAAAACAAAGCCAAAGCAAGACACCTATTCTGAATACTGTTAAAGATATACAATTGCAACAAATTTAAATGAAGAAATAAAACATTTAGTTTTTTTCTCTCATTTCTGAACATCCTAGCCCAAAACATAGATGTAAACAATGGCTACTGAATAAGCTAGTCATTGCAGTACAACCTATTTAATTATCCCACTGCGAGAGAGCCACTACTTTCATCACCACTTTGCTCACACAGGCTCAGCACACTATTAATCCACTTAAACACAATTTATAGGGTCTCAACATCGACTGTCCGTCGGCATAAAATTACATGAAGCATCCTTATAGTGTCGTCAACAGACTAAATTAGCCAAACTGGACTTACTAATTGAGGAGGAGTAAAGTACTGTGTGACTGGCTCGACTCATCAGTGGGCAGAGATAAATTGCAGGCTATGGGTGAAATGATAACATCAATAACTATAATAATATAGGATGAGCATTATTTAAGCTGTGATTGCAGAGGCATAACCTTAAATCTAAAATGCTAGCTTTAATTTCCACTTCTGTCATTTGGGGTTTTGCCTTTCTAGGGCTTCAGACTGCTAACTGTCTTGTGCTGGATGTACTGCAGTGAGAGTTTTTTCACTTACTTAATTGTAATTTTTATTCTGATATAAATTTTAATCCATTCATATCATATTCATGTTGAATTACAAAGTCAAGATTAAAATGTCTTTTGTTAAAATATTGATAATTGGGCATTTTGGCCAATTTTGAAAAAATGCATATTATTGTAATCTTATCCAGTGTCATTATTTTACCCTCATCCTGAATTATTGCCATCTGCCTACACAGCCAGTAACGTACACTACATTTCTGTTGTAATATATGCAAAATCTAAGATCCTCAAGGCTTTATTAAAAGCAAAGTTGAGAAGATGCTGGTCTAACTGTCCTGACTTTTGAGCTCCAAATCCTATAAGTTTAATTAAACAGTATGTTCTTTTACCTCAAATTGGGGAAAAGACAAAAAATGTTGGTGAGATTCGTTCATAAGACTGTGGGAAAGTCTCAGGAGGCTAACGAGCTTGCACTGTGTGTTCTAGAGGGTATGGTCTGCGTGTGAAAGCCTGAATGCAATGCATTGGAGTTTCAAGATGGTATACTGCCATCTGCTGTCCAGCACCATAGCATCATCATTCTCTCGAATTTGTCCTCCACGTTACATGGCACTGTGAGCGGTGAAGCCTCTCTTGTGCAAATTGCCAAAATGGAGCACTTCCTAAAAGTGGGATTACTGGGTTACTTGGAAAATCTTTCTGACTAAAACCCGAATTCCCCACCAAAGATTTTTCTCGGCAAAGTTATACAACCAACACAGGAAACTGGAAGAGCCGGGCAATTCGAGACTATTCAAACCAAACGTTACAAAAGTATATGGGTCATGTGCAGGTTCAAAGCCGACAGCATGCTACTATCATGTCAACTAAATAGCCTTCATAGAGCACGGTCAACCTTTCAACAGCATAGAAAATAATGCAAGTTTGTTATAGCAAATACAATGCAAACATTTGTGAGATTTTTGCAACCCACATAATAACTGCAAAAGATAATATCCAGTTCCATTTTTCTATCGTTACTCGTTGTTTTCTTCATCATAACCAAGAAACTCTCCTTTCTATTGGCGAACCAGTCGGACAACCAGTAGGTTTCTGGTTTGACAGGCATCCGATGCGAAAAACAACGTCCGCCGATGAGCAGCATCATATTACGATCGGTGGACCTCAGCTGTTCAGCTTTGAGCCTGGGGATTGTAGTCTATAGCGTCTTATTTCAGCGCAGTTTCAGCTACACGGTGAACCACAGCTCCCATAATGCCGCGGTGGAAGTGAGGCTGTCGTGGTTGTGTTTTGCTTTGGTTTTTTTGTTATTGTTTCGGGTTATTGGAGCAACTGAGCCCAAGAAGGAAAGCACGGCTGTGTCGGTCCAGCTTTTTTTGTTGTTTTTCTTGCGGACTGTGAATCCAGTAAGTCGCATACAGACGGCTGGTTTATAGAGACGTAACGGGGCTACAAAGGTAAGCGAGACATCAGAGACGACCCGAGATAATGTGCGCAGATGTCTTCTGTAGTTAACAAAGCATTCACTGTGTCATCTGATTTGCACACGCATCACTTTAACTTACTGGACAATTATAATTGCATCGTACAGACTCGAGTCTACCTGCAGTGGCTGCTATTACACGTTTATCTTCATAAACTTGCATCGACGTGCATGACACACTGTTTTCTCGACATGTGCTGCTGCTGCTGCTGCTGGGCCTCAAGCCTCGTGTCGTGTAATATGAACCTTCGGAAAGCTACTGTATATTTCCAGTCACTTATCTATTGTTTTCGTCAGTATCTGCAATTTGTTCTGTAATATTTACACGAAATCCTTCGTCCCTGATCTGTCAGTTTAGGATGCTTTACTAAAATAGAAAACTCTGCAATTAAGTTGGATTATGACTGTACCAGAGGAGATAAATATGAAGTATGGGAAATTCACAGTTAATCCATAATTACAGCACATGTTCACTGTTTGCTACTTGCTTTATTTCTTATCCTGTGCATCTTTTCTTATTATATTAGTCTGTGTATAAGTAGTCTTTTCCCCTGGGTTGCTGATTGCTTGTGTGACAGGAAGGATTTCTGTCACAACATGGTACATTGAACACAGTTTGGCACATATAATTTATATTAAAGTTAATACCCACACAATGCTAAATAATGAATAATATATAAAACTCTCTGTAAGAAAGCAACGTGGTCGAAAGCAGGAAGGGATTCCAAAAATTCATGGCAAGCATCTGCCAGTGGAATTTGAGCTTCATACATGCTGGAGGCCCCAGACACCTTGCACTGCACGCTTACACGTGACTATCCACAATAGCAAATGATTTTGAAGACGATGGAAATAGCCCTGGCGACAAGCATGTAATATGTCATGTTGCTCAAATCCCATGCTGTCACCAAGGTTTAGTTCTGGTGTCCTCTCCTCAAGTGTGCACTCAGTCAGGATATCTTCTTACACTAAATAAATATTTACACACTTTTGGCTTGCTCTTGTTTGTTCACTAGCAGTCACCCCTTACCTATTTCCCAATTAGCTCATCTAAATATGTTTCTATCTTGAACTTGTAGTAAATAATCTAGAAAAAAATGATCAATGCAAGTTTGCCTTTTTCTCTTGTAGGTGCAAAATAGCCTGGCTTTGTTTTGTGTTGCCATGGACAAGGCTTGGCAGGTGGAGTTTAGAAATGTGGGCTGCAGTTACTTCCCTCAGAGCAGAGTTGACTGCCACTACACTCTGAGCTCACAGCACAACTGGGCCAGCAGTGACTGGATCGGGCTCTTCAAGGTATTACCCTTCCCGGATAGCTGTCACAAAAATCAAGTAAATAATAAAGAGAATATCTAACGGCATATTAACAGTGTGTATGTGTTTTCTTCCTCAGGTGGGATGGTCTTCAGTGAAGGACTACCACACCTTTGTTTGGGCACTGGCCCCAGCTGACTATCAGGAAGGCACAGATGTCAACTGCTGTGTGCATTTCCAGGGTACCCATGCCTATGTTTTCTAATAGTATTTATTTCCATAGTTACACAGAATGAGTACAGAGCCTAGATCAGTAGATAAAACCTTCAGCAGGAGATTAAAGTTTCTGATAAGTGAATTGCGCAGTTGTATACAGAAGGCCAGTGGCTCATGTACTGACTGGAGGAAAATGTTCGTTATCTCCATCTTAACAGGGTACTTCCACAGACGTAAAAGGAAAAATGTCCTATGAAGAAGACAATTATCCTGCTTAGCTTGGTCTCTAACACAGACAGTCTCTGTCATGCCTTGAATTAATTTCTTTGGTAAGCAGGAGGTTGAGTAATGAGGATGACAAAGACAATGGCTCAAAGCCTGCTCTGCTGACTGCTGCTGCTCACTGGAGAATACACTGTTCACTTTGTCCTGTGTGTCAGGGGCAGCTGATAAGCCTGATTCAGTGTGAGGGGCACGTGTGCAGCAGGTGTGGCATTGACCCCCGCTCAAGTGATTTATCACTAACTTAAGCATACTGTCAATGTCATTCTTCATGGAAAGAAGAACATTGGAAGGGAAGTCTAAAGAAACTACTGATGGTTCCTTATCACCGGCAATGCAGTGATTTAAAAAGAAGGTTGCCTCTACTGTGACCTCAGCCGGTGCTCACAGTTGAAATACAGCTCATAAACCTTGCCATATGTCATTCTTCCTGTCTTTACTGTGCATTTGTTGTAAAACAGAAATTCTAAGTAAATCAGTCTAAACATGAAGCTAGGGTCTGCGAGAGATAATAACAACATTAGGTTAGCTTACTTTATAGGCTGGATGAAGTCAGACGGTGGCTGGCTGCCCTGTGGTCACAGCAAGGGGGGCAGGATGTTTAACATCATTAGTTCCTGTAAGGTTAGGCATAGTAGATAAAAATTAAACAAAGAATCACGATGTGATATAGATATATGTAGTTAAACTAGCAAATAAACAGGTGGTCAGTTACAAAAATATCCAAACACCGGTTATTTTGGTAGCAATAGCAATGCTAATAAACTTTAAACTTGTGAAAGAAAGAAAATATAAATAGCGTTATCAACAGTATGCTGATGCTTGCTTTCGCGCTACTACAGACAAAACATTTTGTTTCAAGTCTGTGGTTTCTATACAGTATCATAAATAGCACTTAGACTTGTCTGGCCTGTCTTTGTACAAACAGCAGAAGTGCCTGAAACTATATCAGTAATGTTCCATGTATTTGACATGTTTAGAAATACAACAGCTAATGAAATGTTCATGTTTAATGAAGAGTAACTTAGATGGACTTAGCGCTGACAATAACGTTTGCTTCATTTAATGTTATTTGGTAAACATGTTCAACCGACAGCAGACAAATGTATCTTAAAGAAGGTATTTCTATGATAGAAAAGGCGCCAAACTGCTTTGAGAGTCATGTCCAAACTGAAGCAGCATCTGTCACATTTTAGCTAGCTAGTTTAGTCTGGTACAGCAATGCTAGCGGCGTGTCGCTATTTCAGGTATTTTGTGGTCGTTAACAGAAAAACAACGAAAACAGGAACTCACTTGAGGCGAGGTGAACTTCTCGACGACATGTCAGGATGGAGGAAGATTATTTCACGCGGATGCTGAGTAACAAACCCACAACATATCTCAAAGTTGCGCGCATTATTTCCACTGACGTAACTGCTACCATAACAAATTCCAAAATGGCGCCTAACGCCATTTAATTTCTTCCTCACCTGCGCTGATTGACTGTTTTTGCTGCCTCTAGTGGCCGGAAGCTGAATTACAGCACTTTTCATCAATTAATATCCCTGCAAAAGAACAATAAACATTTTCCCCAGCAAACTTTCTGACTTATCACAGTCGGGAAACCACGGCGGAAATTATTGGCGGCTTAGTTATATTGGACACATAACATGTACCATCTTTTGCCGCTAAGTGTCTCACAACCAAAACAACGCGAGAAGAAGTGGTCTAATGAGGAAGCAAAGTAGAATTGGATCATGGGAGTTGCTGTTTTACCACTATTGCCGATAAAATTCAGTTTGACCTACCTCAGGCTGGCAGAAATTGTGTTACCAGACGAGGTAATTAGGTAAAGATTTATTTAAGTGAAGTTTAGTACGTAATACATATTTACGTTATGTCGTTTTATTCTAATGGGATAGCCGAAAGTAATGTTAGCTAGTGTAGTCCACCCACACAGCTGCTGTAGCTAACGTTACGTGCTGAAACATAATGCTACAAGTAGAAACAAACTGCTAAAATAATCTTGAGCAACTCTTACAATAGTAGAGTGGGCGGCTAGCTCGCTAGTTTGCTAGGGATATGACCCATTGACAGGTAACTAAAATAAAACGCACTGCTGTATTCGTAACATGAAGGTTTGAACATTGGGGATAGTGTAAGAATATATTTTTAAAAATAGGTATATAATTGGCGTTGTCGTTTTGTGATATTTTAATGTTACATATAATACCTTTTTGGGCTCTAGTAAGCCATGATAGTGAACCATAGTGCACGAAAGCAGGACCTTATAGTTTAATTTAGCCATCATTAAAATTTGCCTGTTTTGTAATATGACAAGTCAAAATCTCTGCAGTAAAAGGGTTTGTAAAGGGTTTTTCATTCTCTAAATGTTGCTTTATGCATCATGTTATTGCAGTAATATAATACAAAAAAAGTTTATATATACAAGAAGATTCATATTTATAGTGACCTTAATAGGTGATTAGCTCTTTCAAATTTAAAGGTAGTTAAATTAGGCTACTTGAAATGCACCTAATTTCCACATAACCATGACAGCTCTGCATGAAAACCGTAGTACTTTGAAGCAAAATTATTTTTCTCTACTGATTAATTTTAATATGACATTCACTTTGTTTTCCCGATTTTTTTCCCCTATTTTTAGCCTCCTACCTGCCCAAGCCCGGCTCCCAAGAGTATGAGTTTGTATATATTGACACTAAAGGGGACGTGTGCTCCCGCAGCTCCAAATTCACTTTTTGTGCACCAAAGCCACTTGAGGATCTGGTGACCCTCGAGGAAGAGCCCCATGGGGAGGAGGAAGGCACAGACATGCTGCTGGTAGTACCCAGGGCTGAACTGCTGCAGGTGAGCACAACAAATGTAGAATAAATTAACTTGATGAAATACTACACGTACTGTGTTTTCACTTTTGCAAAATTAATGAATGCTGATAAAACTCATATGCTGGAAAATCAATACTGCTGTTTATTGCTGCCACACGGAGCACGATTACTGTTCTTCATTCACTGCTTGCTTCCTCTGGTCTCTTGTCAGAGTCGACTGCAGGAATGTCTGCGAGAGCGCGCTGAGCTGTTGCACGTGCAGGAGGCGGCAAATAAGCAAAGGGAGAAAGAGAAAGACGAGTACAAGAGGGCAAGGGAAGCCTGGGACAGACAACGCAGAGAGTTGGAAAATGATATTGCCAGGCTGCAGGATGAGCTGAAGCAGAGTCTGGAGAAGATTGAGGCGATGGAGAGGATGCAGAAGGTTGTGTATGACGCTTAAGCAAATGATTGGCAAAATTTGCCTTTTGGAATTTCCATACTTTACTCTGAACCTGTGCCTTTATTCTAAGGTGAAAAGTTTCTACTTAAACAATATCCTTCCACGTTCAGTGTCAAATTTTAAGTAACAGACATTCAGGAAGTTGTCTAGATTATTATGTTAAAATAGATCCAAATACAAATTAAAAATACCTCTGCTCTGATAGGAGGAGCAGGCTTTTGGAGAATCACTAGCCCTGGAGAAAACTCTCTTAATGGATGCAAGGGAGGCCAGTGAAGTGCGGATCAAAGAGCTAGAGGAGGACATCCAAACTCTGACACAGAGAGCTGTGGAAAGGGAGACAGAGTTGGAAAGGTCAGACATATTTTTTCTCCTTTTTCCTTCTTTTAGTTTTATATATGTTCATGTGATTGTCCATAACCAAGTCTGTGTATGCAGGATGAAGGAACGAGCAAAGAGAGCTGGAGTTCTGAGAAAAGAGGAGGAGAGTGAGAGAAAGAGCCTGCAGGTAAATGCAATCCAAAACAAGCTGTGTAACACAATAAAACTTGCATCTTGGTTGTTCTTCCCTTCTGTTTCTCTGTTTCACTTTTCCCATCTGGGCCATTTATTAATTTCTAATAGACAAAGCTGGAACAGACTGAGGGGGAGCTCAAAAGCCTGTCCAAGGAGTTCCAGGGCCTGAGGAACTCCCTCGCCCAGAGAGACACCAGTGTCTTGCAGCTTCAAAACACCATCACCACCCTCACCCAGAAGCTCACAACTGCCCACAGGAAAGAGGTCAGACACTTCTTTGGAAGTGAGAATGGAGAGTTTTGAAAGGATTGTTGTAACTGCATATAATAAGTCATAGGAAAGCTGAATGAGGCAAATAAATTTGCACGCAGAATAAATGTATGATGTCCTGACAGCATCTTTTGTTTACCAAAGAGTACTTCCCTGAAACTCTGGAATAATTTATTATTTTTAAATCATTATTTTAAATTTGACATAGAAGTATTTGCACCTGACACAAGCATTTATTTGGGGCAAACAAGTAATCTTGGTTATATAGCAGGGATATTCTCTGTTATACTTTGATTTTGTGATTCCAACAAATATATATCTTCCTGAACATGCTCTCTAGTGTAGGTTTAAGTGAGAGTTGTGTGACAGAACAACTTATAACATTGCTAGAATTAACTTAAAACATAACTTTGGCATTCCAAAGTCAGTACTGGGTATTTTCAGGGTTGGTCGATCACATTCAGTAACAGACATGTAACCAACAAATGCTCTCTTGTTACTTTACGGCCAGACGGAGAGTGAGGCATCATTGAAGGAGATGCGAAGCCTGCGGGAGCGTCTGCACATGAGTGAGCGTGCAGCAGAGGGCTTAAAGACAGATCTAAGTGCCATGGTAGCCCAGAGGGATCATGGCCAGGCCGAACTGCACCAGGCACGACTGCAGGCCGCTCAGCTCACCCTTCAGCTGGCAGATTCCAGTCTGGCCCTGAGAGAGGGAAGAGCAAACTGGGCCCAGGAGAGGCAGAATATGCAGCGCAATGCTGAGGTACTGCACTGCTGTAGAAGACAGAATCTGGAAAAAAAAACTTCAGCCTATTCGTACTGCGGTAGTGTTAAATTTTTGAATATATGTTACTGTTCAACTATCTGAGTTATGTTGTTAAATTATTTTAAAGACAATCTCTAATGTCTTCAGGATAAAATGTTCCTTCAGCTCTCCTAAGAAGCACACATTGCTTATTTTATTGTGCATTGCAGCTGTGATATCATTTTAAGAGTTTACACTTGGTTCAGCGACCTCACTGCCTAATGTGAATGTGCTGTAAATATGAACTAAATATATGAAGTGTGTATTTCACCCGGACAGAAAGACCACGAGCGTTTAGAGAAACTTAATGCAGAGATGCAGAGGATGGAGGAGAGACTGCAGGAGGAGAGGATGGAGAGAGTGAAGCTGGAGGTTGAGCTTGGAAGAGAAAAAGATTGCAACCGGGTGAGATAAACTGCGTTATTTTATGTTTATGTGGCAGATGCTGTTATGTAAAATCACTATAAGTGTGCTAAAATCTGATAGGGACAAGGAGCAATGTGATAATTACCCCATTTACCCCCCAATTTGTCACAGAAGTCACACCATTTATGAAGTGGTTCTTATATTCTGTATCCTGCTGTTTTATGATATCTGGCTTGTAGGTTCAGCTCAGTGAAACCCGCAGGGAGCTCCAGGAGCTGAAAGCCAGCCTGAGGGTCGCCCAAAAAGAGAAGGAGCAGCTACTTGCAGAGAAACAGGTTAGAGATGGTGTTTGATTATCTGCAGCAAAAAAGAAAACTTCAATCTTTTCTAACAGAAGTTTGGAAAACTATAATGTTTTGTGAATGGTTTTATTCATTCAACGCTGTACATGTATAGTGCCATAAGGACTGACTTTGAGCCCGGTTCATTTCAGTTGCTGAAGTCTCAAGGTTTAGCTTTAAATGTCGCACAAGGTTAGTTACAATTTCTACTACTGTCAAGCTTGAGTGCACCTATTAAAAAGTTTTGTTTTTTAAACCTTGGTATTAATAATAAATTCATATCCTAAAGCATACTAATATAACAGGAAGTATACTGGCATTGTGAATGCCCCAGGTGTTGGGAATCTTCTCACTGTGTTGTCTTCTTGTTATTGTGCAATATAAATTGTTTATAGTGCAATATAAATTGGTGGATTTCAGTGCTGTTGCTGTTAAAGTGCTTGCAGAGTTTTTGTTGGCGAACCACCATCACATTTGCCAGCTACAGGCAGAGCAGATAGTCAGTGTTTTTAAAATCAGTGTCCAGCTTAATTTTAACACAGGCCATATGGGAGCCTAGCAGCTGGTCTGTAATGCAAAATAGCATGATAAATCCAACAATGATTATGTATATTGTGTTTATGGCGCAGTGATAATAATATTTACATAATAACAAATTAGTATATTTACCTTGTAACCATTTTATGTGACTTTGGTTTGAAGAAGTCACACATCATGAGGGTTGTAAGGGTTGTGGCTGCTGCAGCCATGATCAAAGTCCCGCCCTGGTGCGTGATATGATGCCTATATTTTCTACTACAGGAGTTGATGGAGTACATCTGTCAGCTGGAGCAGAAGATGGGAACAGTGGCCAGTGCCAAGTGGAGCGCGGCCCCGATTGCATCTACAGGTGAATTGAGCCACACATCAATCTACTGTATGCCCTGCAGATGTGAACAATAAAAATTGTAACTATCATCCAAGAGCAACACTAAATATTGTTGAGAATGACCTGTGTTCTAGGCGACAAGAGCAATACTCTGAGGGAAAGCGACCATTTTTTCTTTGCCAATGTTTCCGTCTGGCAGGGCACCCTGATAGTGTGTTATCTGACTCTGAGGATGAGAATCCAGAGGCTCTGCAGATCCTCCATCCACCAAGACCTCTGGGACACTACAGCCTATGTGAGCAGGGCCAGCCGGACTCCTTGCTGCTTTCCACCCCTCCTCCCTCCCCCAGGGAGGTGGACAGGAGTGCAGTGGTCATCAACCAGCCAGCTCCACTCTCTTTGCCACACCAGTCCGGCGCTGACACTCTGGCGCACAGCTCTGATTCGGTGAGAACCGCTATCTGAGCCATTCAGCATCATAGTGTAATTATATGTGATACTGAAAATGAGCTATGTCTTCATGCTGATAGCCAAGTACACCAGTTAAACATGGGCAGTGGATCGTTTGATATAGACATTATCTCCTGGAAGCAATTAGGCCGCTAGTCTGCAAGTTATTAGACTGTAATAGCTGCCGGACAGATATGTGTTAACTGTGTGTGTGTGTGTGTGTGTGTGTGTGTGTGTTTCACGCTCTGGTATTGAGGAGGAGGAATCTGATCCACTTCAGTGCGGAAGGAACACCTCTGGAGAGGAAACAGCACTTTTGTTGCCTGAGCACAGGGACACTCCTCTCAGGTAAAACCTCCCACTCATACTACAATAACAATTAGCTTCCATATACATGCACACATACCAAAGGTGTTACATAAACACACAACACACAGAAGGACAAAACATAGCACCATTATTCTTGAGTATCAAAGGGCTAAATCTCCATAAATGGTCCTACATTTAATTGTTAATGTATGTGTTTGCATTGAATTATACTGAAATAGTAAGTAAAAGTCACTTTGAGAAGTGGTTCCTTTCACCATTGTTGGGAAGTAATTAAGAAGCCCATTTAAATAAATATAGTGTTTTAGCACAGTTTTGAGGTACTTTAATTTTATGTTCCTTTATGCATCTATTGTGCTATATTTTAGAGGAAATAATACCAACCCTGTTGACTTGTGACCTTTTACAAAATAGCAGCATCTTACTGAAGCCTCTTGTCACATTTTAGATGTCTATAAGTTGTTACCAGAGAAAGATATAAAAAGAGAGAAACACAGTGTCCAGTATACACAAAAAGCAAATATTAGAGAGAAATCTAAAGTATGCACCAAAAATTGTGTAGAACAATGTTTTTTTTTTCTTTGTATACGTCTCTTCTAGTCCATTTAATAATGCCACAACCCCTCAGATTTATCTTATGACCATTTAGGGACGACCAGACTCAAAGGTTGGGAATCACTGAGCTAAACTACCCAACTTTATAGTAGTTCAAACTCACTCCACCTTGACCATTTACAACAGTAAAATGCTCTTTATGCATTGATAAATCAGTATTAACAATCTAATAATGTATCAGTGATATGGGACAGAAGATATTTTCTGCAGAAGCATTATTTCCCTATAATAAATACAGCACAGTATACTAGAATTTTCCATGCAGGAATTCTATGTGTACCAGAGTATATTTATAATACTGTACTAGTATTTTTACTTAGGTAAAAGATCTGAGTTGTTCTTCATCACTGCCTTTCACACTGTTGCACTGATGTTGCATGAAAACAAGAAAGTATTTAATGTCACAGATGATGTAACAGTTTCATAAACTGTGGGCGTTATAACCTTTAAAAGGCAGAAATAACTACTTTCCGGCACTCAAAATATATTGAAGGATATTCCCCTCAATGAAGGGTGAGGAATTACTAAACAAGTGTCGATGAGATCCCAGCAAAAGTGAGCACAGGTGAAGATATAACGTTCAAAAATGGAGATTTGCGTTACTGAATGCATATGAAAATGAACATATCTCCGAGGCTAAAGAAGCAAGCAGATATCATCCTGTCATGCTGGCTGGTTTTAAAATCCAGCAACGTGTCATATTTTATGTGCTCATGACTTGATTTGTGTGTACAATCTTTCTCTGCAAAGTAATTAGAGAACAAAGCCTCCATATAAATGCAGTGAAGTAAAAAGTATCACAGTCCTCTCTGAAATGTGGAGAAGTAGAAGCATAAAGTATCTCAAAATTGAAGTAATGTACTTTTACTTTAAAAGCTACACAGTACATGAGAAAATGTACTCAATTACTTTCCTTTGCTTGCCTCAGACAGAAATCACTTCACACATACACAATGATTTCAAAGCTTGCTAATACACACAGACATATGCGACCAATTATTTATGGGGACGGGGCGACTATGGCTTGAAGATGGAAGTTTTGAATATGTGGTCGTAAAAGAAGTTGAGTCAGGGTGAAGCGGGGTAGACTGTTTGAGACAGAGTCGGGGCGTGGGAGGGGCGAGATGGGAGGACAAGGGGACAGACAAGTTGACAGCAAGCTGTAGCAATGATTTACCTGAGGGGTGTACCGCAGTCACGGGCCAATTTTCAGCATCATTAAGGCTCTCGCTCTCCCACTCAACCACTCTTTCACTTTAACCTCCTCTTTCAACCACAATGTGTGTTTCTTTCAGTTTTAACTCTCTCTCTCTCTCTCTCTCTCTCTCTCTCTCTCTCCCTCTCTCCCTCTCTCTGCCTTGTGTCTTCCTCCAGTGATCTGGCCGACACCTCGCTATGGTAACCAGTGGACATCGAGCCGCGGCCACAATGAGTGATTGAAAAAGGAGGACTTTGTCAGAGTTCATGTGTTTCCACATTACTTCCAGTAACAAGCACATTTTACAGCTCACTCACGACACAGACAAAAATGTTAATATGCAATTACATCGTATCAGAGGTGAACCTTAGCTTTTTCCCTTCTAGACTGTTGTGTTAGTGCCCCGACTGTTTTGCCAGTGGTTGCAGGTCAACACCATGTTTATGACTGACATAAGACTGGTGCACGGTTCGAAGCGGCAGGCTTTTAGGCATGGGCTCCGGCGTTTGAGAGTTTGCAGGCTGTAGCAGAATGATTTCTGTTGAATCATTGCTATGTCGAGAGCTTTACGATGGATGTTATGTCGTTTTTATGGCATTTGTGATTAGGAGTCATGACAGGCACTGTAATTATGATGTTTTGTGCAGGCCTGGCTCCACTGGAAATCATGGCAAAACTGACTTCCAGCATTAAATTCTCCACAGCAGCTTTGAACACTTTTCATGACGGCATAAAGTAATGATACAGCATCATGCTAAATTATATTGCAGTAATGTAGGTCTATGACATCATATTTCTCCTCCATTTACTCAGAACTAAGATTTGATATGCACTTTCTTGTATGCATTAGCCGTTGATTGTTGTCATGCAGACGCAGTTAAGGTGATTTAGTGACGCAGATGCTCGCTAAGATGGACAAGCTTTTGAAATAGGGAGCTTATTGAACAGATTGTGCTTAACGTCTATTAAGATAGACGCCACACGCAACTTTCTATTTCAGTAACTTCACATCATCTTTATTATAGAGTTAATGCTCGTAAGCTTCTCAGTATAGATCAGCTGCCGTTTTTATTTGTCAATGAACCCAGATTTTACATTTAATAATTATTGAAATTTACTAGCTGTTCGTTTGGAGATTTAGAATCTGTCTTTATTACAGTTTATATTGTACAGAAAACTTAATTCAGACTCATGCAGTTCTAAATTTGTGCCTCAAATAATGAAGTAAGAGTAAAAGAAAATCATCTTTATAGACACTGACATCAGCATCGTGATGTTGGTACTTTCCCCTTAGCCCTATGGCAATGTACTGCCAGAATAAAAATTGCTGCCTACCTTGTAATCAATACTATATGCATTTTTCATGATTTTCTATTTATAATTAACTTGAGTTATGCTGCAATTAAACTGTTTCCAGGTTTCATTTGGATTCTGTTTTCACACGACTCTTTGTACAGCGTGTAACAAAAGTTTCCATGCTTGGCTAAGAAAAATTCAATATATACCTTGATGCTTGATTTTATCTGCTGTATTTGCACCCTATTTTTACTATAGAAGAGTTTTTAGATGAAAAGTTGATATATGGATACTTATAATGTGAGCTGTGTTCTCTCATCATTATCCTAATCATTACCATTGTGTGTCGTGTTTACTCATACTTTATCTACTTGTCATGTTTTTGCTTTCAAATACTCACGTGGCTTCTACTAAGATTTGATATTTGAGTTATATCGTGGCAAGTTATCGGTGCTAATGAAAGGGAATGATACCAGCATATTGTGTTAAAGGTGAGAAATATGCAAAAGAAATGGATTTTAATGTTTAAATAGCTTCGGCAGGAACAGGATTAATAAAGTAGCCATGAAAGGAGTAAATGTCTATCCGACCTGTCGTTTACCTTGTGTCGCTAGGTATGCTGGTGTTACACTACATATACTCTCCATATATAGAAGGTGTCGAGGAGCCTGATGTTCTTTTCCAGAAGATAGCACACTAAATGTATTCTCCATAGTCCTTGTTTGTAGTTGTAATCTGACTTTATGTCTTAAGGAAGTTATTCTTTTTTTTTTTTTGCTGTTCCACTGAGAGCTCCCGTACGAGTGCTCCTCGTCACGACGCCGTCTCTCACTGCAATAAAGCTCCAGTGCTTACAGTTTGTTTTTGAAGTTTTGTGTGTGAAGGTTATCCCACATGTACGCCTTTGTGTATTTTCTTACCTGCCATGTAACAAGGGGTTTGGGCGGGGTTCTGCATAATAAAGTGGTTTATGTATCCATTATTGGATCTAATGTGTCTTTTTCTGGCCAAAGATTATAGCAATATTTTGATCCTCACATGACATTTCACTGGTAATTAACTATGCCATTTCTTTTCACACGGCTATATAGCCCTATTTTCCCTTTTGGCTCATTGCCTGTTCCATATACATCTCTCGTTCTGGATTTTCTCTCCACTCACCTTTGACTCTCCCTCGTTTTCCCCCTCGAGGGCTGACCTCCCCATCATCTTCATCCCTCTGCCTCCCCACTTCCTCCAGCAGTCTCTTTTAAGCTCTCCGGCTGCCCCTCTACCACACTCCCTCCATCTTAAGTCTGGGGTGACGATAGCTAATTATAAAATCAATGATGCCGGGCTGCCTAGTTTACAGCCCCCTCTAAAACCTTAACTGGGAAATCACTGTGGGATTGATGACTCCCTCACTCTTTATCTCTTTTAATTAGAAATGTAAAAGATATGAAGACCCAGAGGCCAGAACACATCTCCTAGTTTTTATGACCCCGACGCCTGCCTTCCCAGCGCTCGTTCCCCTTCCCCAAAAGCCCCCCCCCACCATCTCTACCTGGCCTTGTTTATTTCCTCAGCCTCCCTCCTGGCACACCCTCTATTCTCACTCTTGTCACAGATACCTTTACCCGTTTCTTCATCACTTTCTCCATTACCCATTCTGTAAGATGCCTCGCTGCTCGCACAGGGGAAGGTATTAAATTTATGGTCTTTGCACTTGAAAACGTTTCTCACCTTCCCCTCACCTCTCCTCTCTCCCCTTGACTGGTTCCCAACCCTCTATGGATTCACGCAGTATGTAACAAATGACGAACACGTCC
Source organism: Dascyllus trimaculatus (assembly GCA_024666655.1). Lineage (NCBI taxonomy): Eukaryota > Metazoa > Chordata > Actinopteri > Pomacentridae > Dascyllus > Dascyllus trimaculatus. The sequence goes on from CM045452.1 coordinate 22,246,554, forward strand.
TTTTTGTCTGTTCTGACCCAAGCAGGATGCACACTGTAAATGATGTGGTATTTCACACTGTGACCCTGCTCCCAACTTTGTGCATCCAGCATATGACATATACACCGCTGTGGCTTGTATATAGCTTCAGGTGCACATAGAGAGACCCTCCAGTTTTTTATCACGTCAAACCCTAGTCACATACACCTCCACTCTGCCTTTATCACACCCTGAGCCTGGGCCTTTCCTCCCTAACTGCTGCCAGGAGCACTTGGGTTCACTGAGCTTTATCCTCGCGATCATTCTCAGTGGAGCTGCAGCCTCTGCTGGTCCATTATCTCTCCTGTATGTTGACTGAAGCACCACTGCAGTTTGCTCATGTTCAGAGCAAAGTGACGTGCGGCAGAGTTTAAATATTCAAATGAATTTCTTTGGTATGCCGCACTCATGACCTACTTTTATGGATTCTTTACTATTTTTGTGAATAATTGATGTCCTGTGGCTGTAAGAATATTACTTGGGAGACTTTTTACCCTTTAAAAATTCATTGTACAGTTGTACCTTTAGGTGTCACATTTCCATCCTTTTTTCATTTCCAGGGAATATGCCTTCGGATCTCAAGTAATTACTTAATCAAGCATCACTAATGTGTGAGGATGACTATATAGAAATCCAACTCCGTCTCCTTTAAATTCCCCCAAGCACACCCATACCCTCCCATGGGTTTCCATGGCAACACCTTCCAGGGTTCAGTATATGAGGCAATTTGATTGTTCCTTGTAAAATAGTGTGTAATGTATGGGCCTTATTTTAATTCCAGCCTGGCGTTATTGATCTGTCTTTAATGATAGTTAATTAAAGCAATCATATAATTGATAGAATCTCATCTCTGTTTATCACCCTCCTCTGATTCTCTCTCTCTCTTTGGCTCTCTATTAATAAAAATCAAGGGGAAGCATTAGTATCCCACACTGGTACACTGAAAAAGAGATGTTTACTATCAGTAGCCCTTTATTGAGAGGATCCCTGTTCCAGTTCGATCAAGAGAAGGTGATCATGTCAGTGACAGTGATGTAGTCAAGATAGGCATTACAACCTGGGTGACCTGAGACGAATACATGGATTTTTTGATCTTGGTGACCCCAATCTGAAAAAGAACATTGCAGATCTTCCTTGTTTTATTCATTTACTCGTTTCAAAAGAAGTTTGCAGAACCATGTTGGGGTTTTTGATGTATTCTCACAGATATGTTGACTTTGAGTTGAGTTTAAAGCCCCATATTTCACAGGCCATTAACAAGTTTTGGATCCAAGGGACTTTCTTCTACAAGATCAAATATCACATAAATCCAGTCTAATCTGAGACCATGTTGGGCCGCTTACTCACTGAAAGCATCACTTTCATTTCCCCTGGCAGGCCACTGTGAATATCACCCATATCTGGAGCTGCAACTGATGATTTGTTTCATTATCAGTTTATTTGCTGTGTTTTCTGGATGATCTTTTAGCCTATGAAACATAAGAAGTAATGGGAAATTATTCCTATAACAGCTTTGTCTTCATTTGTTTAACCAACAGCCCAATGGTAATAAATTTACAAAAACTCTTTTATGTGATGTATCTAAAACCTGCATTCTAATTAGCGTTTTGTTTGTTTGTTCAGTTGTTGTGCTGTGCTGTGGCATCCTTGTCAAGTGCAGTCATGTTGTAGACCTTTGTAAAATACACTAAATAAATCACAAGTGATATATTTACCTTTTAACTTTAAGATCACTGTGAGACAAAAACTACAAGAAAGAGTAATTCTGTGATATTTTTTTTATTCTACCAGCTGCACTCCTCTAACTGCAAAGTGAACAAATCTTAGGAGGAGACCTTTATCTGATGTCCTTGTTCAGCAGGAGGCTGTGATTTATTTGCCTCTGCACCCACAGCTCTCCATGACCCAACAGACCCTGCCCTTATCCTCCATGCAGTGAACAGTGCTGCATGAAGCACACCCTGCAGTCATGGTGCAAGAGCTCCCTCTACTGCAGTCCGCGGGTAATAAATAGTTCTTTGTGAGTATTCAGTAACAGTGCTTTCTTAATCCGTGTACAAGTGAAATTCCTGTGAAATAGAGGAGCATGGATTAGGAGGCGCAATAAAAAGTCCAACAATCTCACAAAAGTAGTTTATTGTGCCTCTTATTGTTTATATGGCTTTTTCTTTGTATGACAAGAGTTGACATAAACAGAGGGTAGACAACACCTTGGCCATGTTGAAAGAACAAAAACATAAGAAAACATAATCTCAATGTTCTGCCTGCATCGCCGTCACTACATCATGACAACCCAGCAGAGAGAGAAAGGATGAGGTCATCACGCAAGAGTTTTTGCGTGACAGCACCATGCCGAGGACATCCACCCAATGACTGAAAAACCTGTTAAAGCATTCACACGCACACGCACGCCCGTACACACACACACGCACACGCACGCTTAACAAAAACTGAGGAGATTTGCCCATATTCAGAAGACGGGGCCGCTCGCTGCTACAGAAAGAATGTTCATATTGCTTTAAAGAGAGACAGAAAAAAACCTCTGTACTGTATATCAGCTGTGTTTTCCCAGCTGATCGCCCGCTGTGACATTTTGGCAATAAAGAAAGTGATACATGAGAACACATAATCCTCTGCTCTTCTTCAAAAAAGAAGCAAGAATATACACAAGAAGACAAGATGATGTAATGGCTTTTGGGATGAGAAGGCAGTTTGCCGCATGGATGCCAGCGTGAAATCAGGCAGGGCGGTGAAGAAGTAGAAGATGATGGTGATGAAGAAGATGATGATGATGATGATGATGATGAAAAGTCCGCCCCGCCCCTCTGGAGAGTCAGACTGGCATCCAGGCTGTTTTTCATACTTGTCACCTTCCATGTGCGCACAGAGGGGTTGAGAATCCACACATTGTCAAGAATACACACAAATATTGCCTGTTTCTAGCGTGCCTGAAAAGGCAGCTAGGGTTTGGTCCTTACTGAAAAGCCCTGAGTCTGATTCCAAAATGTCTTCCATAAGGATTCCTGCCTACGGCTTGCATACGCCTTTAATCGCTGATGCATATGATGCTACTATGTGTGGATGTTTCTGTATGTGCTGAATGTGTGTATTCATCTATTGACATCATTGGGGAGTGCTCTAAGGTTGATTGTATTCAGTATGTTGATGTTGTCGGTTTCATCATGCTAGCGGAGATATGCGCTCACAGACGGTAGCTCTACTCTTAGCGGGGGAGATGTGCCTTATGTTGACAGAGGATCACAAAAGTGCTACATATATGGTCAAGTCTAAATCTCCGTCCTGGTCGGCACATCTGCTACCGATGAGCGTAGAGTCGAAGGAGTGTGTGCGCGCATGTTTTTTTATGTGTATACACTGTGGGTGAGATAGAGGGTGTGTTTTTAGTGCATGTGTGAGTGAGCACTCTGCTGTGAGGATTGCTGGATTGTAGCTGGAGTCCCTGCCAGTAGTCAAAACTCACACTCCAAAGATGACTTTTCCTAACTTTGGCACCAAGATACTTACTTCCTGCAATTGACAGCATATGTTGGCTGCATTGACAGCAAAATAGAATAATGCCAATTCCCTGATAACAGAAACTGATTAAGTCACTGCAACAAAACAATAGTCCTCTGCCTTGATTATCATTGACATCCACAGTGAGCCAAAGTGCTCAAAGAAGCCCGAGCTAAGCATATGTAGCTGATAAGGAAGACCCAGCCAGTTCTGATTACCCTTCTTTCCTTCTGAATATCTTCTCAGGAAAGCTTTTCAAAGAAAAAAAACTTGTCTAAAGGATTCATATATAAAACCAGAATAACAAATAAAAGACAAAATATAATGGTATATAGATATGTATGGACTTATTCATAAACTGAAAAAAGAAAAAAAAACTGAAAACAATATTCAAAAGCAATAACCACAAAAACAAAAGATTAGCATACTCAATTTGGTTTTGCCCTGTACTCTTGTTTTCTTTTGAGAAATGTGCTCGTTGTAATCCGTTGGAATCAACTGCTCAGTTTCTGATGTCTGGTTGGCCGTTCCCCTATTTAGACATAAACAACAATAGTGGGAAAAAAAATGTAACATTTAGCTTTCTCAAAGAGGTTATGTTCTTTTTGTCACGTTAACTTCCCTCGTGGCGACGCCAGGAGTTCATATGGTTTACTGTCTTCTCTCCTTGACTTTACGATTTTCTGCAGTTCACTCGTCATTGACCATGTGGCCTGAGATAGAAGTGTCTGTACACTTAAGGCTCTGCTGTGTTCTGTTGAGGAGAACACAATGATGTGCAGTAAGGAGAGAGAAGAAGGGGGAGGGAAGGCCAGCATTTTCTTGAGGTGGGAAAGTGAATGAGGTTGTGCTGTGCTGTGTGTCTGTATGTATGTATCTGTGTTTGCGTGTGTGTGTGTGTGTGTGTGTGTGTTTGTGTAGAATCTGTATATGCATGACTATGTCTATGTACGAAATGCTCTGTTCACTGCGCCCTCCCTACAAGGCCTTTCCTCGACCCATCTATGTTATCCAAAACCCCCCAGGGCTCCCCGTCACTGTCCGAGCCCCTGTCTCGCTCCTCATCTCCCACGTCGTCATCGTCGTCTTCATCCTCCTCTTCCGGTGACGGCTCGCTGCCGTTCTCTGTGGCCCAGCTGTCATCCTCGTCTTCAGCCTCCTGCTTCAGGACCAGGGCCGGTGGCGGCGGAGGAGGAGGCGGTGGAGGCGGCGGGCTCTCGTTGGACTCTGTTTGGTCCTCAAAGGCCTCTGGGTTCTCGAGCATCTCCCTGATCAAAGGAGGCATTGGCCCTGGGATCTCCATCTTCAGAGTGATAGCTCTCTCTGCACCTGGAGGCAGAAAGAATGGTGTTTGCAGATAATTAGTTATCACTTCTCAAAAATGCTGCTGCAATACAAAAAAAAAACACCAAAAGGCTGAAGCCAGTAGATTTTTGTAAGAGATGTCTTACTCTTGCTCTTGTGCATTGCGAATTGGTTAGGAGAGTGGTTAGAAAATCTGAATTTATTCCAGCAAATTACTTTCTTCATACTGACCCTTCGTACTGATGCCCCTGAGGTCGGTGATCTTCATCAGCATGCGTGGGAACATGTGGGGTTTGTTGGGGCGGCGGCGACGGGCGTAGATCTTCAGAGCCTCAAGTAGAGGCTCTTGCAGCTTATCCACTTTTTGGGGCTCTTCTAGATCCATGCGGTCTGATAAGGAATGCAGAGAAAACATACACATTTTTTTTTATCACAAATAAACATCTTCTGTTAATATATATACATGTAGTAAAACATTTTATTGCTATTTGAACTTATGCTTATACATAAAAAAATACTAGACACTTTGTGGTACTAATTCTGTCAGCGACACAGTTACTGAAAACCAGATCCACCGCAGCCACTTCCTCTTTACAACTGATTGAATCACTGTGTGTAAAGGCTGCAGTACCTCCACAGATGAGGCAGATGGCGCTGAGGAGACCAGTTTCTGTGTCGTCCATCTCCAGGGGTAGAAGCTGGCCGGCAAAGGCAAACACCAGATCTGTAAGCGGTCCAAAACCTGCATTGTGCATCTGAGTTCGGTTCAGAGTCAGGCCATCTGAGAAGGTCATAGTGTCCTGTTCTGGGGTGTAGCGTGTGCAGATTCTCAGCATCTGCAAACAAAAGTAAAAACTTTATAAATGCTGAGAAAAATAAGATGCAAAGTCGAAAATATTTGCAGTAGCTAAATAGATATCTCAAGGTGTTGTGAAATTTGTGTTTAACTTCTGTTCCTCAATATACAGTAGGCTCAGTTTATTCTGGGCAACCTTTCAGGCACTACCACATGTGACCACCAGATGTCAGTACACCCTTATCTCAGCATAAACTTTTTGTGGTTCTTTCACTTATTTACAATAGATAGAGAAGAGGACAGAAGGGTAAAAATAAAAACAAAGGCTCTTCACCAGTATGTCCAGGCAGGCTGACTTCAGTAGAGTGATCTGGTCAGCGATGGTGAGGGTGGTGAAACCTGGCAGCCGCTTGGCAAATTCCACAATCTTGATGATGCATTTGGTGGAGAGCTCACTGAACTTGTCCCAGAGCCCCAGATCCAGCTGGACACGGTGGTCTGAGCTGGAGTTCTGAACACACACAGGGGAAAAAAAAAAAACAAAACCCCACAGTTCAGCATGTTGAACCAGAGGAAATGTGCAACCCTGTTTGCATGAAGACCGAGTGTGTACAAGCCTCACAATGAATTTACATTTTACATCAATCAAGGGAAAAAAATCCATTTACATGTTGCATCAATCATTCAGAGGCCACACAGATGGCTTAATGGGGAGCTGAATTAGTTAAGCCACCACTATGTTGGGAAAGCTACGGTGAATTTACATCTTTGCATGCAATTTGGGAGCCCTCAGTGACACGCTAGCTTAGAGAATGTCGCCACACACAGCACGAGTGAACAGCAGTGTAGGATGTGAGTTTGTGTGCGTGACTTACGGTGGTGTATTTGCCCAGTTGGCAAAGTGAAGGGAAGGTTTCTTGGTGAGCTTTGCTGACTTTATTGACCAATTCCTCGAGCTCTCCACTTAGCTCATAGCTCTCGGGAAGCACCACCTCCTCCTTCACGTCCTTCTTCTTCTTGTTTCTGTCATTGCGTACCGCTACATCAAGAAAGGAAAAAAAACACAACTGTTAGAATAGAGATTCACTGCTACTTTGTACAAAACCCTTCCTTCATGCAATTTCGGGAAATCATCAGTACTCATTGATCATTGTTGTCCTCTGTGATGACTATGACTATGATTTTTTACCACTACCAAGGACATATTGCATGCAAGTGGAAACCAAAACTCAGTAGCAACAGAGGCTGCTCTTAACAGCATTAACATATTTCCTTTAGCACGGCACGGACACTGGCTATCTCCTCCTTATCACCCGCTCTCTTCCTCGTCGATCTCTCTATCCACTTGACCGGTGCACATGAGCCCGTCCACTCTCTCCCTCTCTGCCTCCTCTCCCTCCTCCTCCCATACTTTCCTTCCTCTCAGGATATCCAGTAATAGCAGAGGCACAATGTGATCCCGGTCTTAACACACATCCCACACAAACATTACACCCACATACATGTCCCACGGGCTCTGTGAAGGGCAAGAAATTGCCACTTACACACAGTCGTCCACACACAAGGTCGAAATAAAGAGGGCGCAAGACTGGGTTCTTTTCAGTTCTGCGAACAAATGTGAACAGTGTCGCCAGCATCTTAGTCAAAACTCAAAATCTTGTTTTCTCTTTTGTTTATGAATGAAAGCAGTGTCTGTGCCGGCCAGAGGGGTGAGGTTTTGTGGTGAAACAGGAAGTCAGATTCATTTTGTAAAGCGATTAGTCATATGATTGGTACAGTGCCCAGCCTCGCCCTGATCACCACCCCTAGCAGACTCATCATCTGCTTCGGTCTCTATGCTGCATAGTTTGCCAGAGTCTGAACATTAAGCGATGAATAAGAGAATCTGAAGCTTTATGCTTGAGCCTGTGTACACGTGATCTTGGGTGTTCTGGTTTTAGAAGAAGTGGGTTTCTTGGTTCTTGAGTCCTAGAGGGCTCACCTTCCTTGGACATGCCGACCTCAAAGCACTTCTGCAGCCTGCAGTACTGGCAGCGGTTGCGTGTGACCTTGTTAATCTGACAGTTCTTGTCTCGGTGGCAGGTGTACACCATGTTCTTCTGGATACTGCGACGGAAGAAACCCTGGAGCATCAGGAAGCAAGATACAAAAGGGGAGAGGGCAAGAGAGAGAGTGTGTAATATAGTTATCAAATAAAGGATGTGACATTTAACCGTTACTCTTCCCCATCCGCCCTTCGTTTATCCCCTTCTTCTAAATTGAAATAGAAAATCAAAGTTTATTTTCTTTTGCTTTCTTTAAAATATTTGAACTTTAGTAACCAATGTCACTGTCCTGTGCCACACATCCTCTACAAGTCTCTTGCCTTCTTAACTTTATGGCTACGTAACCAATCATTCTTGCTACCCCGCATTTTTATGGATGTATGTAATAAATCCAGACAAAGCCAAGCTCAAATGACTCTGGCAGGTTCTTCTCACCTTGCAGCCCTCGCAGGAGCTGACCCCGTAGTGGTACCCTGAGGACTTGTCCTGGCACACAAAGCAGGGCTTGTAGACACGAGGTGGGGGAGGTGGAGACGGAGAACTGGGTACCATCTCCTCTGAGCTGGTGCTTTGGGTCTCCACCGCTGTAGACAAGAAGAAAAAAAAGAAAGACGGCAGAGCAGATGAGCGCATGACTTGTCACTCATCAATGTCCTACAGCTACTGTTCAGTCTAAAAATGTCACATATCCACTTGTCTAAGATTTGAATAGTTGAGTGTGTTAAACTGTATTCAGACATGATGTGACAGCTGACAGCAGTTCCTTTCATTATTCCATTTCATTTGTGAGGCCAGAAAGAGATACTAAGTAACGGTTATGTTCACTTGGTTAGCATTTTGCCTGAAGCTGGACTGAGATGTATTATCACATTTTTTGGCTTGTTTCTCTGTGGGACAAAACACTGATAAGATCAGAGCCAGAAAAAGACATTGGGTATGAACTACAGGTAGAAGTTTCCGTTTCCTGGCACCAACTATGACCCCCAAAGGGCACGACTGAGGGCTTAAACTGGGAATATTAATGGTACAGTAAAACAAGGAAAGAATGACTGACAGCAAAGACAAAACTGTTTTTTACAGCAGTAAGCAAGATATCCCCTGACTGACAGGTTTCCTGATAAGGATAGGTAACAGAGTGAGCTATTGAAGCAGGAGTCAAAGCAGGCTCTTCCTCATTCCACAGACTGACAACAGCTCATGCAGACTTCTAGCACGCACAGAGTAGGCACATAGCAAACACACAGGCATGCAAAGCCACTGTAAGGCTCAACTTCTACCTTTCAGACTCAGACAAAGCTGTGACGTCAGGGCCTTCTCGAGTCACATACTTGCTATGGTACATTACACTTCATTATATTCAGAAAGTGGACCCCATATGGGCTCCTTTGGATGTTCAAGTGTGCAGTGTATGAATTCCATACTTCCCTTGAGAAACATAAGCTGCTGCACACATATAGGACCAGACCTTCGTCACACATGCTAGCCTGCACAAACTCACGGACACACATGTGGCCCCCGGCCCCTCGCACACACTCACAAACACTTTCACCCTTGGTCACCCTCTAACTTCAACCCCCAACTCTGCATCCCACCACCCCTTGACACACAAACCCCATTTTTCTCTTGTTTCCTGGCCCTAAATTCCTCAGTGCAGCCCTGCCAGGTTTTAACAGAGGCCTAGGCTCGTAAGGCGGCCTATAAAGGCGGTCCCATGGCTGGACTTGAGGCCCCAGCCCGGCTGGCCTGCACTTTATTGGGACTCAGTCACCTTGGGCAGCTATTCACACCACCAGCTGTAGCTCCCAGCCCGTAAAAAAAGCCAATCATAAAATAAAAAACAGGGAGGCTCTAAAATTCTAACTTTTACTGCGCCCACCTCCCCCCAGCACCTTCAATGGAAAGCACAGAGGGCTTGCCTAAACTTAACCTACAATCCCCCTCCTCCCGTCTCACACCCAAGGCTGAGGCAAAAACCACCAGCTTGGGTTTTTACTAGAGAGGGGAGACTTCAAAAAGAAGAAAAAGGGGGCGTAAAAAGAGGAATTTGATAAAAAACAGAGGAAGGAGCGGGAGGAGGGCTTGGGGGGGTTGGACGCAGTTGCTCCTGAGGGCAAGTCTTGTTCAAGACCAAGTTGACCATTACTACCACTTCTGCTACAGCTGCTGTGACTGGCCTGCTGCTACCTCATTAATGATAGTAACAGAAATATGTCAGACATTTTTCATTTGTGGCCCGCTGCTCAGACATCTGTTTTTCATATGTATTTTTATATTTGACTCTTCAGAATCTACATTCAAATTCCTCCTTTGAAAGCCTCACTTTGCTGGAGGCAAAGATGTTTCCCGTTAGTTTTTAGAGCAATCCCAAAGCCAAATGTTAAAATCCATCTAAAACATGAAGTTTACACCCCCTGAATGTTTCTACAGCAGTTCTCATATCTCCTTGGCCAGAATGTAACAAAGCGGCAGGGTCAGTGGGAGAGCAGAAACCCTCTGAACGTGCCATGAACCACTGTGTTTATGCAATAATAACAGCAGCAAATGAGGCTCCAGTCCGAGCGCTGACAACTCTTTAGAAAAGGACAAACCATATGTGGCGTCAAGTAACGACCACTGACTGACACCGTCTAAATGGACAAAGAAAGCAAGTCAAAGGAGAGAAAGTCTGTCCTGGAGAAAACTCGGACAGCAGCGATAGAGAAAATACATCAGGCTCTGTCAACACACTGAAGCTGGTTCCTGCCAGAGAACATGACTCCTGAACCCGCCTCACAGGCTTTGCTTCATTCAGCCCACTCCATCCAAATCCTCTGCACCACTTACCCCAGGGCGCCACAGTGAGAGGGCCCATTCAGGCAGCCACCCTGAGCCCCTTTTCCCAGTCTCTTCAACTCAGCTCATCACTGTTTAGAAAACAAAGCCCTGTGAAATGAGAGGCCCTCCTTATCAGCGCTTCGAGGCCTGGGGCACCATTTGCATGACAATCCGCTGGCCGAGGCCTGTGAGCTGATGACGGACAGATGAGATGAGATGAGAGGAATGGGATAGGTGGGTGGCTGCTGTTGTTGAGGGGGAGGAGAAGAGGATAAGAGAGGCAAGAAGAGATAGTTGCGTTATCAGTAGCCACTGTTCGCTTCCTGCTAAGTATCAGTTTACTCCCTAATCCCTTGTTCCAATACTCTCTGTGCACAAGTGGCCCAGCTGCACTGACCAGACCTAATCCTCTGGTCACATACACACACAGACACTATTCACTGGCTACAAACTACACACATACAAAACCAACTGCCCCATCAACACTGCACTAAAATGCCTCAGCCTGAGTGGGATGTGCAGTGCATCATTCTCCACAACCTCATTAGATGTGAAATGTAACTGCACACGACAGAAATAGCTGTTTAGCTGAAGGTGACTTCAACTAGGTCAATTACATTAAATTCTAGGTCAAGTCAACCGGGCCAATCAACGTCCCTTTAGGATCAACAGATACAATAGAAGAGAAGACAAGAGAATAGGAGGAGATAATATAGAAAAACAAGGAACTTTCTGATAACACTGAAGCTGCCTGCGATTCACTCAACTGGAAAGGGGAGTGTTTCTAATGTATGTGAGCAAAGGCATGACTATGCGACTCCTGATTTGTGTTGCAACACACTGCTTTTAACAGAGCAGCATATGACATTCTGGCAGTGCAACAAGTATTCTTTCACAATAGGCCTGCAGATTGTGTCTACGTGACTTGTTGGTGTGATTGAATCTTCAGTAGGACACTGCTCTAGAAATCTAGTCTTGGCATGTGAGAGCAGATCCATGGGCTGTTTCTGTCTTAGGACATTGTAAATACATCAGCAGTTGGCACAGAGACATTTGTAGGTGTTTAGTTTTGTGTTAATGTAATTTTTGTGCAACTCCAGCCAGCGGCGCTGCGCTGCACTCTATGTTAAGCCTATATTTCACTTGCAAATGCAGGACTGTTTGTAACAGTGCGCCAGCGAACTCCAGTGTTCTCTGGTAAAATATCCTCCTGCATGCATGTGTCCACAGCTCATTGTGTTCATTTTTTTCTGTTTGCGTTAAACTGCAAGCACAGGCATGTGGTGCCTTTGTCTCCGTCTCTACCTTCATTAAACAGCCGACAAAGCTTGCGTGTTCTTGTCAAATACACTGAGCAGTAAAAGAGTGTAAGACTTTGAGGCAGTGTGGGAGACAGGGGCACACAGTAGGGCTCACTGTGAAAAGAGGGGTGGGTACTGGGCAGACAGTCGTGGCAGAAGGACAGCAGATTGAGAGAGGATGGTAAACAGTGGGCTGGGAGAATTGCTGGCACACTAGGTGGGGCCTTCGAGGGTGCCTTTGGCCCTCTACACCATGGCAGAGGCTACTGCACCACGGGATACTGACTGAGTGACCATGACTGAGTTTCCATAAAGAAGTGGGATTCATGAAAAAGAGGAAAAGAAAGCACCACACCCCTGTCAGTGGTGCCAGTGCATTTCACTCTCCTTCTCTCTGTTTCTCTGCCCACGTCTTCCTGCCATCATTCTGGGGCTTCTGCTGCAAGGTCCCGCACAACAGGCTTGTTTCCTTCCTCTTTTCAGTACCAGTCTTTCCGGAGGATCTCCGTCATTGCTTTTGTAGCCACTTCTCTGTGTCCTTGCTGCTACACCTTCTTACACGTTCTCTCATTTCCCAAAGGTCAAATAATACTGCTACTCTGTATAAGCTCTGTTGCACACAGTTGATTCACCTGCAAGCTTTCAGGTGGGAGGTCCATCGAGTCTCTATTGTGTGAGTTACACAAGCGCTCACAATGGTATCTGGCTACAACTGAGAAAGAAATAAAGAAAGAAATAGAGAAGTTGAAAAAATGGGAGGAAGGTGGGAGGAATTCCTGAGTGTGTTGACAAGAAGGGGGATGCTTTCATTAAAGGTGATGAGCAGTAGCAACGCCTTTCAACAGCTGTCAAAAAGCTCATTACCTGGGCTCCCACAGACAGACGGACACGCAGGCCTGTAAAGAGGCCCCGCTAAGCTGTCTTTTGAAACAAGGCCTATGAGAAAACAGGGCTGCTGACCGGGAGATGGCTCAAGTTTGAGCAGTGAAAACACACAAAGTTGGCCAGACATTAAGACACACACACACACACACACACTCCTCCAGGAGTTTACACCTTTCTGTCAGAACTAGCAGAAAGTCATGAAACAGAGAGAGACACAAACACATATGAATGTTCATGATGCACACATACGATCTGGCTCCAGACACATATGTCAAGTAAAAACATTCTGGATTTTACTCACAGATGCTGTTAACACTAATGACAAAAGTCTGGACTTTTGCAGAATGACACTGTGATATGGCACATAAACTGCTGCCAAAACGCCCACGCATACACACACTTTTTTTCTATAGTTCCCTCCCCAAAGAAAGTGTACAAGCAGAGCAGAGCAAGAAAGGCAGCAGGTGGGATAAGCATGTATCCTCAGGGTACATTTTAAAAAGTGGAATTACCCTTGCAGTCTGGTGGTGCTTTCAAAACACCCTTTCTTCTTTACAGCACCTCATAAAGGGCCTTTTGATATTTTCTTGATGGAGTCAGCCAAGCCAACATTTGGCAGCAGGCAACCCCCCCTCCCCTTTTTCCTGCACCACACAACCTTGTCAAGAAACACACAAGTTGGCTTCAAACAGACAAACTTGTCCACCAAGCTGCCTGTCCCCCATGAACCCAGTAAATAAAGTTTCCTTCAAATGTCCTTGAACAAAACCTGAGGAAGGAGGTACTAAAACGAGAGGAAAACTTTAAGGAAATGTAATTTCAATAAAAGGATTTCAGTTATTGGCCTTTTATGACTAGTGCAGGAAAAAGCAGACAGTCAAGTGCAGTTCTGTGGAAAAAATGTGCCCCCTCATCCCTGTGGTGAGCTCCAGCTGACTCTTCATCTGCCCACCAGAAGACAGAGAGGAACACAGCTCACCTCCAGTGACTGGAGCGTGAACCCAAACCTGGCAATCCGTCACAGGCCTGGGCCATTGATCATGTCAAGAAGACAGTACAACTCACGGGCAGGTGAGGAAGCAGACAGAGAGTGGAGGCAGGCAGCCAGGCGAGGTGAGGAGAGAAGAGAAGGGAGACTAGTCATCGAGGGAAACCCTGAGTCTTTGATCCTCGGGTTGTTTCTCGTCCTCCCAGACTTCCTCTCACCATCTGTAGCCCTGGCTCTCACCTGTCTGTCTCTGGCAAGGCCACTAGCGCTCGTTCAATTGCTATTGCTTCCTCCCCACAACAATAGAAACCTACAAAAGTAGAAGTAGCCCAGCCGTGGCTGCAGCCCAGCTCTGTCAGAGGAAGTGAAGGGAAAGGAGGATAACGTAAACAACAACAGTAGTATTCACTCCAGCACACTGGGGAAGCACCGCAGACCAAAGCGTGCGAACGCAAACCTCTTATTGGAAGGAACAAGCACACCCCCGAGTAGTAGCACACAGTTCATTCCTACTCAACATGCAAATATACATGCCAAAGCGTTGGCAAACACTACACAAAGTTTCCTCTTGCTGTTTCTTTTACATATACTGGAGCTCAGTCACTGATTGAAAAACATGTAGTTATGACTCAAGTCTTTTCTGAGTTTACTGACTCCAGATATGCATTTACAGCTATGTTTTCCTCCATCTGGTCACTTGGACAGGGTTTAATGGCATTACTCAGAAAGGCAAAGCAAAAACAGACACTGAGAATAAGATGGCCTGATCAGCAGTAGCAGAGCAGCGAGGAAATGACTGTGGCATTCTGACGTCTTAGTGATTTGCAATCCATTTGTGCGTAGTGATTTCTGAAACACTGGCAGTCCCCTTCAACTGGCATACTCTGAGAAACTTCTGCTTTGAGTAGTTCTGTGTAGCAATGATGCATATCAGAGTTTTTCACTTTTGCTTGGCAACCAACTGCCAACAGGTTGCCCAACTCTGTGTCTGGGCGGAGGCCGTCAGAGCACTGACAAGATACTCAGATTGGAGCCACACTGTGATTCATTTCCGCCTGTGTATGTCTCGAAAGGTGTCACAAAAGGAAGTTCAATGCAAGAGTTACAAATGGGGCAACAATATCACATTTTGACTTTTGGACTATAGCCATTCAGTGAACATGAATACGTCACTGAGAAAGTAAGCAATGCCCATTCAGTCAGTTCCTGTAACAGCAGTGTACCCTGAATTCATTGAGCATTCCTGACCAAGGCATAAATCATCCACAGCAGCCCCTAACACATATGCTGGATTGTTTCCTGTCTAACTGGCTGTCTGTCTGGTTGGTTTTCTCTCTGTGTTTTGTAGCGAATGACGGATGTTCCTAAAGGGGAGCAGCAGCTGATAAATCCAGGCCTAATGACAGGATGGCTACAGCCAGCTCTCATTCAGTCACACTTAATGCTACAGTGAAGATGTGGACATATTATATGCTAGTTTGTAGCCACTGAAGAGCATGTGCTTTGTTCTGTGTCCATGCATGCCCGCTTGTGAGTGTTTGTCACATGTGTCAGTGAAAATGCTCTTCTTGTGACAGATTCAGAGCAAAACACTTACTGCAGAGGCTAACTGAAACTGTGAGTTTGTTTAGTAATCTGGCTTTTCGCTGTTTTTCCACAGAAATCTGATTTTAATGAAAGAGAGATTATGAAGAAACACATTTAAATGCAGGAGAAAACCTCAATTCATACACGTTTTGGCTTAGCCAGGATTTTAGTAGCCAGGATCTTACATGTGTGCATTTCAAAGAGCCAGCAAAGGGAATGTTTTGCTGTGAAAGCAACGCAGTGGGATGAAAGGAAATATCATTACCAAAACTGTGCATCCCCCAAAATAAATAAATTCAAAATCTGACTAAAACAGAAAGTAAAACAAATAAGCCAGTTTCCACAGCTGTACAGTCGACTGTTAGGACTCTAGTGCAAAGAAAAAGGAAAAATTGGTGCGACCTGAGAGTCTGAGTTTAAAAATAAGATAGTAGGCTGGAAAGAAATCTGGTTACTGACCAGCTGTGTGTGAAATTCTTAAAATGTGAACACCTTCTCCTGTTTTCTGCGCTAACTTCTCCCAATAACCCGGTTTCATGTGAACTTGTAAACATAAACATGCACTGATAGGCATCTGTGAAGTCCTCCGCTGACATTCATCTTCTCCCCATAAAACGTCCCAAACTGTCGGCTGAGCGCACAATTACAGGCAAGTCGGCTTACACACACCTGTTCCTCCTCAGAGATGAAAAAATATACACAACAAAGACACACAGGCTGAAATGGGCATGTAGACACACAAGCAAATGAACTAATGCAAGTGTATACAAATGAACTCATGCGCCATTTCCCAAAAGATGGTCATGGCAGTTGCACATACGCACATTGGCAGAATTTGACTAATGGCCAAGGGAAAACAACGCCAACGGGCCTCCCTCCCCTCCTTCTTCTCCTCCCCCCCCCCTCTCGGCCAGCTCCTCTTCCATCACTCTCCACCCCTGAGCCCAGATAATAGCTGTACTACACCAGCCGCTCACCACTCCCTGCCAAACACTGTCGGCTGCGTAAACACGGCCCATTCACACACACATAAGGGGGAGGACAAGTCGGGCTCGTCTGGGTTTCTAGTCCCGGCTTGGCTGTCCGAGGCCATCGCTTCTCATAACAGTGAGCCCCTAGCAACACTCGAGCCAAGCTGTCAGTCAATAACACAGTGGTAACAAAACTGCTCCCTTCCCATTAAGCTCACACATGGCTCCGCTGGCTGACATGCACATGCTCCTATGTATGGTATAAACAAACATACATGTGCAAGGGTACATCACATGCTCGCTAGTGAAATAAACTCTCTCAGGTGCACGCATTAGTACAGCACACACGCACGCATATTCACACATAGTTTGCCAATTGCCCACGCCTTTGTAAAAGGGAAAATGTGCCTGGCAGGCAAAGAGCTGTTCTCAGTAAACAGCTACAATAGCAGCAGCCAGACATGGGTGTTAGGGTGGGCAGCCACAATACCTCTGCGGCCAGCAAACTATTGTGAAACAACTTACAAAACTCCACATTTTTATACTCAGTTGGAGCTCAAACACAGATGCAAAACTGTTGGCTCCGTTGCCTCATAACAGCAACTTCTATCATGCTGTACTATTGTGAGCTGAATAGGATTTCTCGTAGTGTTTCAGAGTGAGCACCCTTGTGAAATGCTGTTCGAAAATTCCACTAACATGTACAAGAGAACGCAAACAGCCAGTCTGAGGTGACAGATTCGACCTCCACATGGTGGTTGATGAGTTTTATTTACAGTGGTGTGACTGACACTGCTCGGGGTCTATAAACTGCTATTAGAGCAGAGCTGGATTCCAACACAGGCCTGAGGATTCCAGCCTGGCACATTGTCCGCCTCTGGATTCGACACAGCAGTCTAGGTGCCCAATGCCAACCAAACAGACACGTAAGCACGACATACATTTGCCATGTAGGAGTTCGCGTAGGAACTCCACACACGCAAGCTCAGGTTGACACTCTTGTATTTCTGCATAAGCAAAACCGACGCATGAAAGCTGACTTGTGGAAATAACTTTAAGCAACTGCTGGGAATGAATCTGTTTATTTATAGACAGCAGTGCCTATTAATGGGCTCAGCTATTAGTGCAGGCCCGAGACAGATCTGTGAACAAGGTGGTGTGATACTGCAACACAACAAAACCTTATACTGAAAATGGCTTCATGCTATAAAAATGTTTTCCATGTTGTAATGTAATATTATGCAGCAAATATGATATAAAAATTAGATGACTAGAATTTGCTTATACGAATATGTGCAATAATTATGTTTAATGTTCGAGATCCATATTAATTTTTTGTAATTTGCACAATGAAAATATGAATAAAACAAAAAGCTGTCAGAGCTACTATTACATGCCACAGTAACACTTTAATCCTCTCTATTTAACATTTATAAACCCTTTGAAACATCTAATAAATAGTTTATAATGCACTATAATGTAGTTGTAGATGCAGATATGACATTTCTATGTGTTAGTGAAATAAGAGGTCTTTAGACTCTATATTATGTGTTTCTTGGATTACAGTTTGGAATTACAGAACAAAAACACACCAATCTGCTTCCGTGTTTTGTACAGTTCACTTCTGCTGGATTTTCTGCTTCAAACAGCTCATTTGATTGCGCTGACATAACTATTTTTTAGAGAGAAACTCACTTTGTAATATCAATTGAAACTCACTGACCTTGAACCAGCTTAAGCATTTTAACTTCAACACATTGTTTTGACTATATCTTGAAAGGATCAACAAGATTTATGTGTGTATGACAGGAGTAACAATTTCCCATTAGAAGTGCAACCATGGTACTCCAAGTCTCCTTAATTGTCTCTCTCTCTCTCTCACACACACACAACCTCCTAACCAAGATACCACTATCTATTCCCAGTCCTGCCCCCTCAGGCATTCTAATCTTTTAATTGAATCTTTTGTAATTATAATGAAATAACTGCGGACTTCTATCAGGGAGAAAATGATCGGGCCAGAATGTGCCAGCGGTCACAGGAAGCTCTTATTTCTCTGCCACTGCTGCTGAGATCTATACCCCCATTTCAATTAGCTCCTCAATTCACATTTGAGCAGCACATTAAGGGAAAACAAAGAGGCGTGTGTGCCTATGGATGTGTGTGTGTGTGTGTGACTGCACACATAGTGACAAATTGCTCAAGCAATCTGGCATGCCAGGCTGCTGTATGTATCGCTTGCGAGCATCACAATTAATATCCAAACGGTGTTCAAAAAAAGATTGCAGCACAAGTGTATTTTGGTGAGAAAAACACACTTTCCCTTCTTCTGACCCCAGAGAACTGCTAAACGTAATTGCCTCATTCTTCTAAGCAAATGAACATTGACAGAGAGGGGATTGGTCTGCATAGGCTCTCTCAAATGGCTTCCCTGGCAGTTGACTAATTCAGTTCTCATTGACGTATGACTAAATCAGTGTCCATTATCCTTATGTGTGGGGCAGCTCAGATGTAGTACCAGCTCTGTGGCATAAGGCACTTAAGAGCATTACACAAGCCAAGCTGGTTGAAAGGGTCTCCTTTTCAGCAAGCTGACAAGGCCACCACACATGCAGTAGATCTGACATTGGCCAGGCCGTAGCCTCTGACTAACCTCTGACATTGAGGTCTCCCACTGGTGAACAAAAAAACAGGAAAACTGACCACACACTTTTAAGTCCTCCGATTGTCCCTGGCTAACGGCCAACAGCAGTGACACTTATCACCATAGGAGATTTACTGCCAAGACAATAGGACATACTCATTTGGTGCAAGATTTAGGGGAACAAACCTTTTTTTATTGCATTTTCTGCAGGTTATCAAAGAATTAGGGACAATTTTTAATCAAGACCCATGTTTTTTGAAATGAACTTCAAAGCGCATATTTACCAACCATTGAAGCCCTTTTGTTTTTTACAAAAGGAAGAAGCGGTTTGACCACAACAATTCATTGTTAAGCATTATACCAGGGTGAGGTGACTGTCTTTACAAGCACAGTGGTTATTTTGGTGTGCAGAGTGCATGCTTATATGAGTGTGACATTAGGAGGCAGACAGGTCCCTCTGTTGTGCAGCTGGGCTGGCTTAATGAGATATCAGACTCAAACATCAATTCATCAGCTTCATTGATGAGGACAATGAGGGGCAACTGCTTCAGTAAAGAGAGGCATTATGGCTCCTTGTGCAGGGATAGGGTGGCCTTGTTTACAAAGGTTATTGGGCACAGAGGGCTTGAAACAGTACACCACAGCAGCCTGCACTTTGCTCTGCTCTGCTAGACTCGGCTCTCTTACCCTTGGGGCAGCCTCTCCGGACGTTTTATTTCTTTGATTTTTTTTTTTTTGTGAACCCAAAAGAAAAATGTACCTCTGGAATCTGGAGGCTTAATTCTTAAACGTGTGCATGTGTGTGAATGGGTTAAAAGGAGAGGCCACAGAGGGCCTGATTGATTAAATAAACAAATCTCATCTTGTTATCATCAGGGCTCCCCTCGCTAAGCAGAGCAGGCTGGGCTGGCTGGAGTCCCCTCTGGCCTCAGCCTCCACTGACAGGGCATCTGTCTTCATTAAAGCTCAGCCAGTGTGCATGACGGCCACTGAAATGCTGGTGTCTTCACGATTAATGAAGACAGATGACCCCCCCTCCCTCGAAGAGGCAGTGAAAAGGAACAAAAAGCAGGAGGACGAACTAACAGAAAAATACAAAACAAAAAATGTCACAGCCACCTTTAAACAGCTCCCAGAAAACAAGAACACAGTGGAGCTGTTTATCTCATTGCTCCATCTCCTCTTAGATTCTTGATTGTTTTTCCACTGTCATATCTGGCTTGGCTCCCTCCACACTTCTCCCACCATACCATGCTCACACGCCCCCACTTCTTTTCCACTCTCACACACTCTCTCATAGCAGTAGCAGCCCCCTGGAAGTGTATGGAAATGGACCCCAGTTGTTGTTCGAGTCAAAGTCTTGTCCCATGTCAGAGGCGGAAGAAGGGAGAGAGAAAAAAATGTGGTGGACAGAGAAAAAAGAGAAAGCTGGCCAGAACACCCCTCAGCTTTCTTGAGACTTTGTTTGCATTCTCATTTTTTCATCCATTTATCCACTAAATAATTCATCTGCTCATTAATTCATGGCTGTTTGGCTCAAGAGGAATATCATTATCCATCTAGTATCCAGGAGCATAAACAAACCTCTGACCTATGAAAACTGCAGCAGGCTATACAAAATTTTTAACATCTGTGATATTAAGATGGGACACATTCGTCATTAACCTTTCATGAGAAAAACAGCAAACTTCTGGTGTCAAAGCCACAAAACGAATGGGTGATAAACTAAACAGTGTGTATCCAACACGTCGGAGTGTTTCTCTTCCTGTCACTCACCAAACCTTTTCCTCTTTCTAGAGTGCAGCACCTGGCAAGGTCAAACCTCAGGTGGTTCGCATTGTCACTGAAACTTGACTCCATGGGCTCAAACTCATAAGTCAAACATGGACACACAGACAGGCACACACAAATACAGCAAAACACAGACACACAGTTCAAATAATATTATAGTAGAGTTTCATTCAGATGGCTGAGCAGCTCAAACTGGCTGTGAGGAGAGGAGAGGAGAGGAGAGGAGAGGAGAGGAGAGGAGAGGAGAGGAGAGGAGAGGAGAGGAGAGGAGAGGAGAGGAGAGGAGAGGAGAGTAAACTGTCTGTCCCAGTCTTTTCCTGTGCTGCCCCTGACAGCAGCCCCCTTGGCCGAGCCCTGAGGGGTAAACAAGCCAGCAGTCAGAAAGAGAGGGAGTGAGGGAGAGAGAGACTGAAGAGAGAGACATGACTGTGTCAAACAAGAAATCCAAACAGGATGCCACTTACACTGAACACTGGCACTGCCCGTCCAGGCGAAGGGGTCCAACCCCGCAAAGAAGGGGCTCGCCTTCCGCAGCATGCATGCACCGCGACTGGTGACATCATAGAGCTGGCGGGGGCCCATTCCCAGAGCCTCCATACAGTCGAACATGGTACCCCCCCACCCTCAGCAGAAATCACTACAAGCCCTCAGCCCTGCCTGCGTCCTGTCCTGCTTCCACTGCTCACGTCACTTGCTCAGGCAGAGACAACAACACACAGCAGCAGCAGCAACAGCTATCTGGATTTGCTACCCTCCCTTCCACTTATCTCTTGCTGTCACTCTCTCTGCTGTTCTTTCCTGCCGATGCCGGAGTTTCCCTCTTTTCCCTCTCAGCTGGAATGCAGATCTGGTTCCTGCCTGGCTGAGCTGAGCGTGACTCTGACTCTCCACTCTCCCCCTGCCCTTGGGTGAGCTGCTCCCTGTCTGCTGTAACAGACCTAAATAACAGCCTCTCACAGCTCTCGCTGAGCCCCAGACACGGCGGAGCGAACCAACTGCTTCAGCATGACGCTCTGAGAGGGGGTGGAGAGAAACTGAGAGAATGCCAGAGAGGGAGGGATATAGAGAGAGAGGAACCCAGGAGGGGGAGGGTGGCCGTCCAGCAGAGCTTGCGCTGGAGGAAGAGCTGATCTGGATAGAGGACAAAACTTTTATTCCCATTCTTCCTTTTTGTCCGTGCTGTTTTTGTGTTTCATATTTCAGCCCCAAACGCAAACAAACAAAGCCACCCCTCCTTCTCTGTCCATCGTCTCCCATTCAGATCTGTCTCTGTCTGTCTTTGCATTGCACCTCCCCCAGTTCCCTGCAGTAAATATGAGCCCCCTTCCCCTCCCTTCTCTGAGCCCCCGTCTCTAATCATAACCATATTAAAGTCCAGCCACTGGCCGGGTGTGTTTGTGTGTGTCAGAAAGAGAGCCAGAGACCGGGAGAGAAAGAACATTGTGCTGTGGTTGAACCCAGAAACCAGATGCCAGGGTAAATCCCTCCCTCCTCTCTGTCTGTTTGAGGGAACAGAGGATGGGCAGTTCTTTTCTGTCTCTCCCTCTGGAAGTGCTTTAACAGTGATGAATGAGGGCTGCCTTGCTCAATCCCTGCAGTGCATTTACACAGACAAATACCCCCAACATACAAACACACCATGTGCTTTATACACTTCTCCCAAGTTCACTTGACCTTGTTTGTGATGTATATCTGAGAAACCTCTGCAAAGAAGCACATAGATGCAGTACAATAAATGATTCTCGTGTATTAAAGAGCTTGAAAGTTTAGCAGTTGTTTCATGAAATTCTGCTGGCTTCTTTGACGCTGGCTGGTCCTCATATCGATAAAAACAATTCAATTTAAAAGATAGCAGTGCCCTCACAGTGACAGTAAGTAAATCAAAGGAAATCAATAGGTGGTCTGCGGTCAATAAAAAAAGCCTGTCACTGGTCCTAACTGTTGCTCAGCAGACGGATAGGCTCTGGCTGGGCTAAAGCAAACAGCCTGATACAATGGGAGATATATGATAATAGAATGGCTTTAGTCTATGAGCCCTGCACATTCATCTCCCCCCTGTCAAACCAGTACAAGTGGTACAGCCCAGCAGGCAAAAAAGACACCATTTCCTGTCAATCTGTGCTGCTGGCTATGCTCTCCATAAACACACAGTGCCCTCCCTCCCTCCCTCCCTCCTCCTCTGTCTAACACTTCACTCTTTTTCCTGTCTCATGAAAGAAACCATGCTTTCACGTTTCGGGCTATTTTGAAGGATTTTCATTACAATGTTTATTGACCCAAAAGCTATCCCTCCAGTTGAGACCTCTTGTTTATTTTCTTAAGCTGGCACAAACACACACACTCGCAGAAGCAAACACACATGTGGGCTGAAAACTCACACGCTCAATCACACAAACAGACACACATTCAAAAGCTATTTTGCGGCATCAAACGGTAAACAACATCAGTAGTTTTTATGTTTCTTCATGTATCTGTCAAGTCATAAAGAGGAGGCTTTATGACAGCAAGAATAGAACACAGAGGCTAGATAGCAAACCGTTATCTATCAGAAATGCCACTGCTAACAACAGTTTGTTATTAAAAATGACATTTTTTGTACTTCTCCACCCATTTACATGATAATTCAAAAAAAAAAGAAAAAGTCCTGGTCTGGATGCATTTCAGATTAAATCATCTCTGCCCCGAGTCGCATTTTTATGATCCACAAACATTCTTCTCGCACTCGTCTATCGTCTCCTTCCTGCCTTTTTTTTTCTTCCTCACTACTAGTTTCATACGCATCCTGGAAACTAAAAACTGGCTAATCCCCTGGTGCTCAAATGTTCTATGTAACATTAGCGTTGTTTGCCAGGGCTGCGCTCTGGACCGGTGAGCTGCAACACAATCAATTCATAATATCATGTGCTCACACTTAAAGCTCTTTTGTTTTTGGAGATTTATGAGCCCTATCCGATTCCCCTGGTTTTGACATTTCTTTTTTACTGTGTTTGAGACCATTACTCAGACCACTAACCCCAGGTTCTCTGCTTATTGGCAAACGCCACTGCACGGGCTGCGAGTCTTCCAAGGCTTCAGAGGGTTTGCAGAGTGAGTTTAGACATCCAATCTACACATACTCCATACTGCTGCTGACCCAGGCTGGTCCCTGCATCCCCCCTCCTCCCTCCCCTCCCTCCTTCCCTTCCTTCCCCGGCCAGAGAGGTTGAACTCTAGAAGAAACCCCCACTGGGCCACTAACTTTCCCCCCAAACTTATCCTGCCCTCCCTCCTTCTCTGCCTCACTCTCTGGCTCAAAAGTCTCTCCATCGCTCTCCTTAATTCTTTTTCCCCCCTCTGTTTCTGCAAATACTCTCCCCATTTCATCAAGTTCCCTATGGCCATTTTTCCCCGTCTGCGTGATTTGTTTTAGTTGACAAAGTTCTCGGCTTTTGTTTCTGGTTTTGGAAATGTTTCATTTTCAGTGGCTGCCAACTTACTGGTCATTTTGTGTTGACTCCTGCTTTCAATCTTGTTCAATTTCAGCGATTAGAACAGATTTGACCACATATTCAAAATGTCGTCATTCTTCTTTTTTGATAAGATTTATGATGTTTCATGTCTTCACCTTCAGAGTAGACAGGGATGCTCAGTCAGCTGGGCCCAGTCCGTATATAGCTCCACGTGGACTAGAGCCCAGCAAAATTCAGGCTTTTACTACTGTCTGACACTCTGATGCCAATTACAGATAAGACGTATACAACACATTGTTGCCACTTCCTCTGTATACAGTCATTCAGGTTCCAGCCAAGCTGTCAACCACTCAGC
Organism: Dascyllus trimaculatus; assembly: GCA_024666655.1. Classification (NCBI taxonomy): domain Eukaryota; kingdom Metazoa; phylum Chordata; class Actinopteri; family Pomacentridae; genus Dascyllus; species Dascyllus trimaculatus. The sequence goes on from CM045452.1 coordinate 22,271,019, forward strand.
AGTGTGTGAGGTAATAAAGGCAAGCCTTTGCGCCAAACGCAGCTTGGTGATTTTGAAAGGAATGTGGAGCTTTTCCATTTCTGATGTGAGCATGTGTGCAGTGTGTGGACATGCTGAAACAGATTGCTGGTGATGATAGAGACACTGAACACCAGTCCAGGACGGGCCTCCCACTACAGCCAGATTCAGGTTACGCAGAACACACACACTCGAGAACACACTCACATCCCATACAGCTTAGTTTTTTAATTTGTTTGTTTAGTTTGGTTTTAAATAAAGTAACTCAGTGGTAGAGCTAACAAATAGGATCCTTGCAGCTCAATATATTTTCAGTCCTTTTGCTTGAAAATAAAGTCATTTCTTGTTTATGCAGTAGTGTGTTTTGTTCCCCAGCGAGAACAGAGCACAGTCCTTGCGTTCTTCTCATTACATCCATCAACTGGTCCATCAGCAGCAGGTTTTACACATGTTCAGCTCTGACAAGACATGTAATCTTATCCACTCATCTACCTCTCTCTCACAGTATATCTCTGGAAGATACCTGATGTGTCACTGAGGGGGGATGTGGGGAAAGTGGGGCATGACTTCTTAGCAGCGGCGATGTTCACCTCCGTTCACATGCTGGTCCCACCGAAAGGTCGAACAGAGCTACTTTTCGCAGTGCTATCACTTTTGGCCATCTTTCAGCAAAGTCTTTTTCACTCTCTGTCTCTTTTCTCTCCCCTCTATCTGCAGTGTCATGACATTTTGCTACCCGTGTTTTCTGTTGGAAAAAAAAGGCAGATCTTTTAGTTGTTCGGCCAAAAATACGAACCCCCGTCTTGTTCTCATAGGCCCGCCTTGGGCCTGTGTGCCCTCCCTCGCTTTCGGAGGACTCAACCCTCCTTTCTCGCCATTGCACGTTGTTCATTTTGCACGTGCCCACAAAGGACCATCAGAAAACAGACCCCTCCCATTTAATAGAAGCCTCTTTATCTTCATCTGTCATCATGTCAGAGCTGTAGTACGCTCTGTGGCCTCTCTCTTACCATCAACCTGTGCTGGCTTTTCGTAAAGGAATGCGGACACACACGACAACGCAAAACACTTTATACACGCAAAGTTGCAGCAGGTTTCCAGCACTTAGGGCATATTGGCTCCCACTTGCAGAGAGGGATAATGAGAGGAAATCCAAGGTGCAGGCTGAGGAGAAAAATAAGAGAGCAGCGAGAGAAAAGAGCAAGAGAACTCAAGAGCGCATAAGCCAACAGGGTTTAGGTGGATATCATCAGAGGAGCAGACATTCAGCTTACTATCATTTTCACAAAAACTCCTTCACTGGGTGTTCAGATTGTCAGGGAAAAGAAAGTGGGACTTTCTGTCCATTTTCCCCGCTCGTCTATTGAACTACGGCCAGCACTGGTTGAAAAATAGAAAGGGCGAAGTGAGAGAACTGATATCCAAAAAGGAGAAGAGCGCCTTGGAGAGCTGTCATCCTGAGGCTAGGGGTCGCCTAGGGAGATGAAAGCGGGGATGTCAGACGATGCAGAGCTGTTTATTAAAGCAGAGGAGGCTCCGGTCTCACTGATAGATCAAGGACGCAGCCAAACAGCACTACACATGCTGTCATCACACACAAGCACACACAAATGGTCCGGTCCTAGCATTGCTAATTTGCTATGTAGATCACAGTCAGTGGAGCAGAGATGCCAGCGAGCAGATGGCTCTATAACAGTGCTTTTTTTCCCCCTGATTTAGTGATGGCACTCAGTATTGCACAAGCCAGGGTTAAACACTGCGAACATTGTCCTAATGTAATAACTGGATGATCCAACATTTGATGAATCTTCTATGATTTAAAAACTGTTGCTGAACTGAGATTACATTGGCTACTGGATATAGTTTAGCAGATCCATCCAGGAGGTTTCATTTATACCACTGTCAGCAATGATTCGGGATTGATCTTTTGTATGGTTTTCATTTGGGCCCTGACAGTATGACAATGTTAATCTCATTCAGAGATAAATACAATGGAAGAGTAATGATATAAAGCCTGAGATCAGTATCATCTTATCTCTCAATAGTAAAATCAGAACTGATGAGTAACAAAAAGTTCCTCATGCGTCATTACCAAACTACAAATGCCTTCTTTGGAATGAAACTCAATTCAACAATGTGCTATTGTCAAATTTGTAATGAATAACATGTTCTCTCATATATATATACATGTGTGTGTGTGTATGTGTTTTCTTTTTTCTGAGATTCTTCAAAAACTTTATTTGTAATGTTTTCCTCCCAGTCTCAGCCCATTGCTCTACCCCCTCCAATAAATCTTAGAGAGCTCACTGCATGCCACCACCAAGATTGCCAGAGGTTAGACATGGATTGACTTGCTCTCAAGAGCAAACAGAAAAGTGAACACCCTGGTGTCAGGGCTTCCACAATTTCAAAAGAGAGGTGACTTCACAGTTTGTAAAGAGCCCATAACAAGGGCAAAAAATATAAAGATGATAGTTTTGTTTCCTGTGTTTCCTTGTGCCTGCATACATACAGTAGATCACTTTCTCTTTCGTCTCCCTCCCTTCTCTCAAATATACAGTATACCCACATAAGCAAACATATGTGCACCCAGACAAATCCAAACCTACCCCATCAACAACGTACCTACCTACCTCCATCCAGGCTGGGCTGAAACCCAGCACTTCAACCTTATGAAAATAAATAAAGCAGTACAATGAGCTGTTTGTGCTCTGCTTCTCCTCCAGTAGAGAAGGCTTCATTCTGCTAGCCGACATCCTTCCCTGCTGTCCCTCTCCTCCATTTAATGATTCGCCTTTTACATTCCCTCTCATACCACATTTCCCACCAAAATGGCTCCTTTACGCAACTCCCCGAGCTCCCTAAGCCAACATGACCTCCTTGTGTGTGTGTGTGTGTGTGTGTGTGTTTAAGAATGCAATGAGTGTTTTTAATTATGTCACTCTGCATGAGGATTTTTTTTTTCTTGCCGGAACATTTTGGTCCCTTTTACAGCCTGTCTGACTAAATGGTCTGTGTGAGTTGTATGCATGTTTGTGTCTAAGTGCGGCCACAGAGACGCATGCATATATGCCAGGCAGGATATGCTAATGTTCTGGTGTGTGTGTGTGTGTGTGTGTGTGTGTGTGTGTGTGTGTGTGTGTGTGTGTGTGTGTGTGTGTGTGTTGTTGTCTGTGTGTGGGGAGGGTATATAGTATATATGCCCAACACACACTTTACATGAGAGGCTGTTCATCTTGTCTCCACTAGAGGCACCACTGAGCAGACTTAGGCAGCTTTTACACCGGTTTCAACACGTTAGTCATTCCATTCTATTAATACAATGCTTTTAATCTCATCCCACTGTGATACCTCTCAAACATTCACAGCTGAGCCTCTCAAGAGTTTTCTGTATATATATCACTCGGCATAACCCTACAAATTATGGTATGAATGGAAAGTCCGAGCCCAGCAAAGGACTTTAGATTTTGGGCCAGACCATGTGGGCTGAAGGAAATGACCTACTAGCTTTTCAAAACATCCCTGTGGCTGGCTTTGGGGCCAGGGCTCTGGCCCTGATTGGTGAAAGCTTAGAGAGGTGTTTCAGGGCTCAGTGACGATGTTATCACATAGTAAGTGGCCTTAATGGGCTTCCAACTGTTTGTTTGAAGGACTCCCCTAATGACAGGGATCAACTGATAACAGCCTCTGCTACATACTACACAGAGAGCCATCAGACCCTCTCACGGATGAGCAAATGCTTTTGCACATTTATTCAGATACGTGTAGCAAGGATGGGAGTCCTGTCGCACACCCATGTGGTCACATGACCTGAAGCCTGCAGTGAAGCGCTGAGGTTTTTCTGGGTCCACTTCCTCCGAGTTCGCATTAAGAATGAAGAAAAGTCTACTATTCCTACATGTGCAAACACAGTCGACCCACCCCACCCTCCCCTCTGCTGTCTCTTCCCACCTCTGTGCAAAACAGGTATTTCCAAAGACACTCTGGTGCCAAAACAGAGCGCCGCCATGGGAGGTGCTCTGACAGGTCGGCACAGCACGCACACCCAATAAAGGTAGGTGTCACCCGGGCTACCTTTGTAACAACAATTATACACACAGCTCTGAACTTGGGCAAGAATGCAGCGCTATTGACTGCACACGCAAACACAGTAATATCCATAGTGCTACTCCCTTTATGTGGAAGGTATTTTCTCAGTCTGGCCAACAGACAGGCCTGACAACAATGAGCAGGACTGTTAAGCCAAGTCCTGGAGAAGGAGTAGAAGGAGAAGAAAAACAGGGCCTGGGGAATGTCCAAACCAAGGCCTTTTGTCTTCCCCACGAACATTTAAGAGAGCAGGGAATGAGACTGCTGTCAGCAAAATGACTTGTAACATTCCTTGTCAAAGGATACACCAATAGGATGTTTTAAAAGCTGATAAAAAAACAGAGAGTTTTCCACTGAGCAGCCAAAATTTATACTAAGATGTATCTTTGTAGAAGAAATGCAGCACAGCAGAGGTTTAAAGTTTTAGAAACTTTCGAATTAGTCAACTAGTCTATTAATTTATCAGTTGACAGACATGAAATTAATCAATATTTAAACAAATGTGCAAAAAATAACCTGGTTCAAGCCCCTCCAATGTGAGGAAATACTCCTTTTTTACTGTTTCTTTACCATTGTACATTGAATTTTTGAACTTCTGGACTAACAAAAAAGCAATGTAATGCTGTTACACTGCATTTTCAAACACTTTACAAAGTTTAATCAGTGTTTGAGAAAATTATTGACATATTATAAATCAGTAGTTGTAGACCTTGATATAACCATCTTCAAATGATTACCTGGGCACACAAGTGGAGACTCTTTAATCACAGATATTTTCAATCAAAAATCATTACAGTAAATAACACTGAACCAACACAGATGTTTATCTTCTCAGCTAATATCAGTTAATTTAAAGGTACAAAACATGAATGTCAACTACCACACATAAAGCCGAGTTGAAGCTAATTGTCACTGTGATCCAGACTTAATCTTTGACCCCAGCCTTGCTTGAGCTCTGACAGAGAGCTTAAAACGAATAACTGCAGTATTTAACCCTTGTGAACGATACTACTGCCAGTGCGGATGTGTCAGTACAAGCAGTCATGTAAGAGGCCTCTGTGCATGTGGTTGCCTGTGTCTGTTTGTGCTTTGATACTTGTTTTTGTTTTAACTCATGCCAGCATAAAAACCAAAAAGAATCCATCTGCCAGTGCGGTGGGATTTCATTCTGCGTCAGGGGTATGTTTCTAGTTTTTAGATGAAAGAAGTGCTCTGTTAGTGTGTGTGTTTGTGTGTGTGAGAGAGAGAGAGAGAGAGAGAGAGAGAGAGAGAGAGAGAGAGAGAGATGAGTGTCTCTGATAGTGTGTTTGCCTGTGTGTTTTTCTTGCAGGGTGTGTTCTTGGATTCCACCACACCAGGACATTACCCCCAGGTGCTCTCTCTCTCTCCCTCTCTCTCTCTCTCTCTCTCTCTCTCTCTCTCTCTCTCCCTCTCTCTCTCCCCCTGATTCTGTGAAAATACCTTGAGGATTAGGTGGGCAGCAGCAGCGAGAAGGAAGAGAGGGGGGTGAGGTAGTGATTGACGGCTGAAAAGCTGGAGAGGTGCTCAGGCATGCTGTGGTGGTGGGGGGGAAGGGGACACAGGCAGGGAGAAAGGGGGGGCTCTCAAGCTCTGCACTCAGCTGTTGCCACCCACACCCATTATTATCCCTCCACCACCTACCACCCACCACCACCTGCCACCCCTTTAACACTGCACCCTGATCAGATTTCAAATAACTCCTGCTTACCTTTATTTCATAACCCCAACAAAAGTCTTTCTCTATCTTCCTTTCTCTCTTGCATTGACGTCCTTACCAGCGAGTTAAACTGCGGTGGTTTTACACAAGGATACTCCCTGACCTAGAATCCTGTTGTTGATTAGTGGTTTTGAGGCAAGCAGGTGTTTCGAACAATGAGCAATGTATATGGCGGCAGCGTGTGTCTGATCTGGCTAGTTTTTGCATGACAGAAAAACACTCTGGATTGCCAACAATCTCCTCTTTGTGCTCCGTCCTCCATACATCATCCCATCACAGCGCTTCAGAATACAACAGTGCCCCCTGTGGTCAAGTCTAAAATTACAAGTTTGACATTAGAAGAGCATGCTGTTGTGATTTGAATCTGGCTTCCTTCTCGTCCTTCTTACTACAAATAAGTGTATGAAACACACAGACCGAGTAGTGCTACTTTTCATATATTTGTTGATGCTTAGTGCTCATCACCTCATCTGAAAGAACGTTGTTTTGTCTCTAATTGCAGACTTGTGGGTTGTCTGCTTCACAAAAGCTCTGTGAGAGGTCCACATAAACAGACCAACACACACACACACACACACACACACACACACCAGAGAAACCAGAGTCAGAGTTTGTGGTCACAACCACACCATCTACAAGCACTGAGCACATAAGAAAACCACAGGCCCAGAGTAATCATCTTATTGATGAAAGTAGACTTTTTCCTCATGGTTTCACTGGGGGATTTTTTCTTTCTACCGCTCATCCTATATCACAAAGAGACCCTAAAGTTTTCCATTTCCACAAAATTACACATAATGAAGTGCAATTTAAGTAGCTCTATTTTCCTCTTTCCAGCACACGTCCAAATTGTTTAATGTGACTTGACTAAAATGAAGATAATGGCCATATATGTAGTTAGAGCTGAGATGGAAAATTACACAAGAGAAGGAAGACAAGTCAAATACACACTGTAATGAAAATGACTTACAGAGAGCGGCCATCTCTTTAGGCAGGTCCGCCCCAAACCTCCCAAACAGGCTGCTGTTGGCCAGCAGGTCAAAGGGGGAGTGGCTTCTCATGGAGTTGAATGGGAAGGGGTAGACAGCAGGTGGGAAGCCGGTCATGTGACCCACCTGCTGTTCCCTGTTGGTAGCCATGGCGACAGAGCACCCAGGGGTCCGCAGCAGGCCGCTGGGTGAAGGTACTGGCTATTGCAACACCTGGAAATCCTCTGCAAAGTTGAAATCCGGGTCCTTTTGACAAGTCTTAGGATGTGTTGAATGTATAAGCAGCAGTGGGGCCTCTGGTTTACTGACAGACAGTCAGACTCCACTTCAGATGAGTAATCCAGTCACTTTTCTGTGGAAAAGAGGACAAAAGCATTTGTTATTTCTTGCTAATAAATTCACCACATAAAACACAAAGTGTTTCTGATCACCATGAACATGATGATACAATCAGTGGTTTATGCCGAGATCCGTTCCGGATTCAACAAACACATTTCACCTCACATCAACTCTGAGTCCTTCTGCACTCTGGGACAGAGAATAGTTTATCCCTCGTTTTAATGTAAGAAGGATGTGTAAACTTCATACCAACAGGTATGAGAGAATGGGAGGAAAAGAGGAAGTAACAAAGGAATGGGACGGCGAGAACCATAACAGATAAAGACATGAGAGAAAAAAGAATGAGTGAGCTGTGAGAGGAAAAGCCAGAAAAACTGGGACTGGGCGAGGGGAAAAGAAAATAAGAAAGAAGTTTGGAAAAAGTTATAACAGGGAAGAGCGGGAGGGAGGGAGGAGAAAAAAGAGAGAGGGAGAAAGAGAGAGAGAGAGCAAGAGAGAGAGAGCTCTTGTTCCTGCAGTTTTGAAGAGCTTCCAGACTTCTACAGTGATTCCAGGCTATGCCATATGATTTAAATCACCAGAACTCTACTATAAAGAGCTCCTCTGTTCCTGCTGCCAGCCTAGCACAGCAGCCTGCCTCTGCCTCTTTCCCCCAGGACCAGAGGCCCAGACACGGGGTCCAGAGCATGAAGAAGGGAGAGAGGAGGGGGTTGATGGGTAGGGAAAATGAGATCCACTGATTTCTAACTGCTGCTGTCACTTCCAACTATCTTCTCTTGAGGTCAGGCTCCCATCCCACAGAGTCATTTTGGCTCTAACCTCCTGCAGCCTGCTCATCACTTTGACTCCACACAGTAGGCATAGACAAGTCAGGCACAAGTGTGGACAAAGCTGCAGTTATGCCCCACTGTTGACTCTTAATAGACGAAGAGAAAAATCTTTAAAAAAAAAAAAGATTAGGCCTCCCATTTTCTTTTTACATTTTCTTTTTGCCTTTTGCTTCCTTAGCGTGATTTCATGAGTGGGTGGTGTGATCAGCTTGTTTTTTAAATGTGGCTTTGAAAAAGAGCAGAGCCAAGGAATTTGGAACTGCTGTGGCTTGTGAATCTGGGAGAAAAGACAGAGAAAAAATCTTGGTAATGAATTCGGTATAAACAAAGAAATGAAGTGGGGGGGGGGAGATCTAAGGCTGAACCGGTGAACTGCTGAACTGAGCGAAAAAGCGCAGAGGAACAGTGACAGGGTCTGGGCACTTGGGGGCACTAGGAGGTGGCGCCATGCCCAGGAAAAAGAGGGAAAGCTTTCCAAGATGCACACATATGCACCACACACTCTGAAACACATACACATGCAATCAAGCACTCAAAAACTCCACACGTCACATGTGTGAGAGCACCCTCTCACACACACACACAAACACACACACACACGCACACACAGACACACACACACACACACACCTCTCACCCCATGCCTTTTTCCAGGGCTCTGGCTCCCTCCCTGCCTCTCTTTCTGGCTCTTTCTCTTTCAACAGAGCCAGTTAATTACACCCTACTGCTGCAGGCAGCTTCAAACCACCACTAATTTAGAGTTCCATTACAGTAAACTGTTCCACATGTGCATCCAGGGCCCAGGCAGGCTCGGGTGGCCACGTTTCAGGAAGGAGCAGCCGCCGATAGGCACCCACCCCCATCCTGCCAACACAGCCATACTGCCATCTTTCTTCTTCTTCTTCTCCTCTTTCTCGCTGCATTTCTTGCTTCATATCTGTACCTTTTTCCAGTCAGTTCCTCATCAAAACTTCCTCAGATTTTGTTCCCCCCACCATTTCTGACCCACCCCACATCTCCTCTCCATAATCATGTCCTTATACCCAATCCTCCCCCTGCCTCCCCCCACCCGTACCCCATCTTTATCCCTCTACTGCTTATACAACTTGTACCATGACCCTGTGCAGCGGTTTCACTGTGTGGCTAACGCACAAAAACATCACTAAAGATTTCACAGTGGGCCTAATGGGAGAAGAGGTACAGACTGGAAAAACAAAACTGCCAGCGACACACAGGCTCATAATGTGCATGTGTGTGAGTGTGTGTGTGTGTGTGTGTGTTATGAGTATGTACTTGGCTAGCGTTTGGCCCGTTTGGATATCTGCTTCATGAACTCAAAGTAGGCCCCATAAAGGCAGCACAATTCGTCTGGAAGTGCTCGGAGGGAGAAGGATGAAGAAAGAAAGGTAACTGTGTGAGAAAGAGGAACGATTTCAGAAAATACCTCTGTGTGCACATGACTTTTGTATTCGTATAAGGGGAAACAAACGCTTATAAATCCAAAAATTTCGTTTAAACTGAGTTTCACTCCGAGTGGGGGATTTAACCACAGTTTCACTGTCCGTTCAAGTATATGTTGTGAAACAAGACAAGAAACTGAGAGAGAAAGAAAGACAAAGAAAAGAAGAACTAAAACACAGAGACACAGCCTTTTAAAATAGAACCCAGTGACTTTACGCTCCCCAAACACAATAATGAATTAATAAAAGAGTTGGCGCCAGTGTTTTTTAATGAGTCACATCAGCCCAGCAGCTTTTTACAGAGCCATTTATGTTTTATGTTGGGTCCTGTGGTAGGCTCACTTCGCCAGCCCGTCTGGGGCTATAAGGGGATAAGGGGAATTTGGAGTGACCTCATCCCCTGTTAGCCAGGGCCAAATGGGCATGGAAGGCCTCCCCACTTCCCCTGAGCCTGGGGGGCACACAGGAGGCAGCAGGCGGCCAGGCAGGCAAGGAGCACCAGGGCCAGCGATGGGTGGGTTCACGGCTGCTGCTGGGACTTTCCATCATTGCCTAAGAGTGTAGTCGTTTAAATTTACTTTGGTTGTTTCTGTAAATAGTCGGGTGTCAGACCTCACAGTAGCTCATCAAGTTAAAGCAGGCTCATTGGTTACACTCGAGATAATCCATTGATTTTATCAGGACAGGACACCGTGTAGCAAATGAAATGAACTCAATCAAGCTGGCAATTTGGAGACAGCGGCACAAGATGAGGCATGCTCCGAGACAACGGGATTCTCTTGTTTGCTGAGGAGTTTGGATTTCAGCAAAAAAGATGGAGCAGAACGAAAAATCAAGCAAGAGCAAGACAGAGAGAGAGAGAGAGAGAGAGAGAGAGAGAGACAGAGAGAGAGAGAGAGAAGTGTTCCCACAGATTGAATGTCTGTCAAACAAAGGGTATCAAATCCTCTGTGAGCAAAACAACAATTGTGCCTTAACCGTTGTGACAGAGTGAGGCCCCTCAGGCAATAAGAACTGCAGTCAAACATAACAAATAAATCACGGCATCTCAGGAAGCTCCGCACCACACAACTGAGAAAAGCAGCTGTTTTTTTTAGTCAGCACAAAAAAACCACAGGTGATTACTCGGCGTATATGAGCAGGATTCAGGGTGCCACAGCTTTCCTGGTTTGTTTACTGGTGGACGTCTCTTATTCCAGTCAAAGGCAACACAAAAAGGTACTGAGTTGTAATTTCATATTTGCGTGAACATCTGTCTTTGAAGTCAAATCTTCACAACCCACAGCACACTAACGCATTTGACTACTCTTTGTTTCACTTTTCTGAGAGTGAGTGAGTTCGCAAGTTTTGAATTTCTTCGACTCCCTGCAAGGCCAGAATACACAAATTTTTGCAAAGAATAAAAACATGTCAAACAGCCTGAGCAGGGCTGCAACTCAAAACTTTCACTGTAAGGAGCGATTGTAAATTCACAGGCTTAAGATAAATGAACTGTGCCATGTACGCTGGCGGGGAAAGCATCCTCTTGCTCTTTTTCCACCTCTGACTTGCCCACTCCTGTTCATTTCTTGACAGAAAATTGCGCATGTCTTCCAGGCACTGTCTTCCAATTGTCAACATTGCAAAGTGATTTATGTTCAGTAACTTTGTATGGGAAACGACATGAAGCGGAGAGGAATATGTTTCAGTTTTGGTTTGTCGATGAAATCATACCATCACAACAGTTAAACAATGAGTTTACTGCCAATGTGTCCCAATTGAATTGACAGACTGGCTTTCTCCAACTGCTTGGAGCAAAAATGAACATTTAGTGTCATTACTGGTGTCAAATATGCCCACACCGAGCCATCAGAAACTGTTTAAGGACTCCGATAAATGAAAAGGCTCTTAGTGAAACACGATCATAAGAGCATTATCTGATCCTGTTGCTGGTGTCAGCAGTATTTTGACTGTAAAAACAATATCCTCAACACTACTATCTGATGCAAAGCTGACAGCCTCCAGTCTTTTAACAAGTGGCTGGCTAATGGCTCTGAAAGAGACACCGAATGACAGACGGTCCAGTGTTTCCAAACAGACCTGCATTCCTTCACCTAAAACTTGTTTGACATCTGCCTGCGCCTCGTCACACAAACACATATTTGGCTCCAGCAACAATGCAAAGAAGCACCTCTGTGTAATCATTTGTCACTTAAAGCAGTATTGTCTTTCAGGAGTGCCACTGGGGAGCGTCATTATGCAATGCCTTTCTTTCAGTCTATAAATCGTTAAACATTAATTCCTAAATCTTTTCTTTGTTCTCTGTATTTTTTTTTCTGTTTAAATATAATGTCACATAACAAGCTGTGTTGACTTGCAATGGCAGAGAGAGAGAGAGAGTTATGGAAAGAGTGAGAACGCAGTGAGACATAAAACACTTTGTGACATGATGAAGTCATCCTGACAGCTTGCTGTTTCCATGATGTGGTAGAGGTCTTTGGAGTATTCAACATAGAGATTTCAGCAGTTGGTCAAGCAAAACAAGAAAACACGCCACAATGGGAGAAGGCAGTAGACAGATAGATAGCAAGAAACTCTGAGAAAATAGCGAAAGAGTTAGAGAGAGAGACTGGGAATAAAGCAAGAGAACAAAGTTCAAGATGGCAACAGTGTGAAAAGTAAAGTTGGTGCTACTAATATGTCTCATGCTGTTATTACTAAACTGTTGAGGATTCACACAGGCAACTATGACGGTGTCTCCCTTCCTCAACTCGGAGTGAAAACAATCCCGTCTCTGTATAAAGCAAAGCATAATGGATGGGTTTCACCCCCGCTGCCTATAGCCGCAGGAGTCAAAGCAACACTCAGACACAAGCAGGCCCAAACACACACACACAAGCCAGCACAGTATGCAAAACAACACACTTTCACACAAGCTTTACTTTGTGCCAAAAGATCTTTTAATGAGGGCTTGGAAGCAGGCTGAAAATGTAAATCCTCACAATCAGAATGGCACACCTGCAAAAATAGACACAGGAAATGGTGTGCAGATAGTTTCCTTGTTAATTATAGTGTGGTAGCGCAGAGCCCCTCGATTCCCCTAAAACCACCTGTCTAACCCCTCCCCACCACTTGGCCTTAATTGCTATAGAAATTCCAGACAAAGACAGGTATCAACAACTCCCTGATTTACCGCTCAGAGTCATGTCACAAAGAAGGACTGTTTGCAGATTTTGCAATGCAGGAGTTTTCATTGGTCAACTGTGGTTCCACTAAACCTAGGATTTATCCACACCTACACACAGCTTTGGCATTTATAAACTTTGACGGATGGATGGATGGATGGATGGATGGATGATTCAAACAAATAAATTAGTAATTATGTGGGTATGTATTGCTGTAATTATAATCTGTGTTTCTCTTGTTGCTATGTTGTTCATCTGATCCATGCCAAACATAAATACAAATAAAAAGCTAACATGGTTTCAATAGGATAAGAGAGATTAACCAATTTATACTTTGTTCTAAAGCAGTTATTTCCGTAAGTATACAAGACATTTTACCAGCTTTTAATGCTTATTTGTACTGGTAGATGACATAGTATATGAACCTTTATTAAAGAGTTTTAAGGAAAGTCTTGTTGCTTGACATGTGCATATTCATAGCTACATAAGTTAATAGTTTAGGTAACAACAAAGCAAGAGGACTTTCCACAAATAATCCATGTATCGTGAGTGATTCCACACACTCATCTGGCACATATAACAGCAAGCATAAATAATAACTGATTCCAAACTGTCATGGAAGACAAGCAATATGCTGTGACTGTGCACCATGAAGGTAAAGCTGCTCTATATGGACAGCTTGTCCTCGAATAAAACCCATGGGTGGTTCATTGGAGGAGGAGAGCGGCGTGACATTTCTCTGCCTCAGAGATGAGCTCTGCTTCTTCCACTCCAGATGTCATGGCTCTGTGTCAAACTGATAGACCAGATGACAGTGGAGGGCGGCATTGATATCCCTGGCTTTCAAGCAGGCATCTCTCGCTAGGCCATGTGGGTGTTTTTTCAATTCACTTCAATCACTATCCTTCACACTTGCGTCAGGTCCACCAGGGGAAATAAGCGGCAGACAGCAGGTGCAAACCCAAGGCAGTCAAGTTGAATTGGTTTACCTTCTGACCAGTCACTACTAGGGCAATAAACCAAAACACTGAGGGGAAAGCTACACTCTGATACTCGGGCCTGATCTTTGTCTGATATCCAAATCACACAGCGCTAAGTGCACTGTGTTACATGCTTGTAACAAGCGGAACCTGTTAACCTAGCACATATGCCAGCATCAATAAATAATCTTCAGTGACATCCTTCCAACTACATGAGCACAACGAATAAACTTTCAAGTAAACTAAGACCAGAGTTGCAGACACACCTCAATCCACAGGAATCAACCTCTGCTGTTTAAAACATGAAAAACAATGCTTCTTTTTTCTAAGTGTTCATATGTTGGTTATAAAAAAACAGGTCAAGGACTGGTGACTCCTCTGGTGAATACACATTCATACACATCAAACACATGCAAGCGTGTACACACTAACACACACACACACACATATGCTAATAATAAAGAGCTCCACAGGCACTGGGTAACACTTGAAACACTCACTAATAAGCACATATGTGCACACAGGCACATGCAGGCACACACACATGGTCAAGAATGTTTTCACATAAACTCTGTGTCACTCTCACATTTATAAAGCACAAAGAAGCAAACATACTGAAACACTGCATGCAAACAAACACGTGTGTTAGGACGTTTTAGTGTTTACACATGAAAATCTGGTCGGATTTCGGAACACAATGATTGATTGTCTGAGAGCCTCACAAGTGTCTTGCACACTCAGTCTCTGCCTTTAATTAAAACTGTTGAGCCATTCCCAAAAAAGTGCAGACTCTCTCTTTCTTCCTCTCTGTTGAGAGAGAGTGAATAGGGAAAAAGAAAAACACACACTGACTAAAGTCCTAAGTTTTAAGCATAAACAACTTACCAGCTCTCACTTTGATGATGCAGACGGACAGATGAAGTACTTGACAAAATGGTCTGATGAACAGAGTTAGCCAATGAAAAGAAAATGTGTGTACGTTCTACAGAGTCCTTCTAACAGCAAAGACAGAGTAACAGTGAGCTTCTCTCTCTCTCACTCCCTCTCTTGCACTCTCCTCCTCCTCTCTCTCAGTCGCTACCTCTTAAAATCACTCTTTCACTCCCCAAATACAGGCACACACTCACTCTCTCACTCACTAAGAAATAATTATACTCTGATTCATAAAGCCTTCCTTTGTCACGTGACTCCGACACTTCAAATATACAGCACATTTTTCACAAGCCACAAAATGCCTGGAGGGAAGAAAAAGGCCCAGGGAGCTTAAGTTTCTGTTTTTAATTCTCTCTCCCTTCTTTGTCTCTTGTGTGAATTATTTTTTTCTCTCCTTCGGCTTCTTGGCTGAAGCGACAGTTTATCTACAAACTGTTTGTGCATGTCGAAACGTAGAGCGATGTCGTGATCTTAGATCATTCATGTTTCATCAATAAGTTAAGTAGGTCAAGTTTATTAGGAGAGGATGTTTAAGTATCCTGAACAACACAGATCATCCACTTTGTATTGTTTTGATTTAACACAGACACTGTTTTAACAGCAAGCCAATGGGTTTATGCTTCCAAGAACTTCTAGGTTCACCGAGTCATTTGTCCCTGGTGTGATCAATTTGTGGATTGATCGTAAAGGACTTTTGCCCCGCCTGTCTGCTCAGTACAAGAGCATACTGTGGGTGCTCTCTTTGTGTGACTCATATTTGTCTTGGGCACTTTGTTTTATGTTTCTTCCCAGAGCTGTGGTAATAAATCACAACTAATATTACCATTGCTAATACTAGTACAACTGACAACACTTAATATTAAAAACGTCAAGTATCAGGGCCTTTTTGTAACCTTTTAAGCAAATACATGACACAAGAAAATTGATATAATATCTAAAACATTTTTGCACTTACTGAGGATAAAATGAAATGAAAACCAGAATTTGGCATTAAGGGCTAACATTTTTTGGGATACACAACATCTGTCAACATACTGCCAAACATTATGCAGGAGAGAATTTGTTTTTAAAGGGCAAGATTTAAAAAAAACAAAAAGAAAAAAAAGCGGATATCTGTATCTAAATCACTTCAGCTTCTAAATCGAAACTAGCAGTGGCACATGAGCAGGAGGGAAGTCCCGAGTGAGATGGCAGAGCTGTGCAGCAGCAGCGACAGATCTGGGTGTGCCCCTGAACGTGCCCCTCTCTCCATATGAGATCATATGTTTCAGATCTGTGTTTATGTGTTTGTGGTTCTGGGTGTGTGCCCTGTTTTTCTGAATGTAATGTTTCTCAAGTTGTTTTGGTTATGAGGAGCACCTCAAACCTCAAAACTGGGAGGAGAAGGCACACCTCAACTGGCACCTCAGCAGGCACTTTTACCTCTTCAGATCAACGAAGCTTTCAACAGG
Source organism: Dascyllus trimaculatus (assembly GCA_024666655.1). Classification (NCBI taxonomy): domain Eukaryota; kingdom Metazoa; phylum Chordata; class Actinopteri; family Pomacentridae; genus Dascyllus; species Dascyllus trimaculatus. The sequence continues at coordinate 22,287,010 of CM045452.1, forward strand.
ATAAAAACACATACAGTGCATACAGTCAGTCTAAATACATGCATGCTTCTTGCCCACCAAAACAAGCAACATCTCGTCTAAACCAAGCAAATGCGCCAAGAATCTTCAGAATAACCAACTTATACATGCACCACTTATTCAAAAACTTCATTTGAAATGATGCCCTTCGGGCTTACTGGCCATGCATCACTTCACATTTGCCCTTATCTCACAGTCTGAAGCAGAATTGCCAGACAATGCAGCATGTGGATTTTTTTCTGTTTGTCTTCCAAGCTACCTGTGCATTTAAGGCAGGCTGCCTATCTTGTTTGTAAACCTCAGCAACTGCCCTAATACAGAGATAGATCTTATCCTCAAATACACTGACCCCAATATGTCTCCAGGATAAAGTCAAGCCATCTTAATAAGAAAAAAAACCTCTCGGCCTTGCTCTCGTTATTCGTGTGTGCTCTCGATCTTTACAGCCACATATGTTCCACAGTAACCCACTGAACTGTTCCCTTTGACATTTTTGATGTGGATTTGCCAGTACATAATCAGGGTGAATGAATGGATAAGTATTGAGAGGCGCTGTTGCCTTTTTGCAGAAACCCTATATTCAGGAAGCACAGATCTAAGCCATACTGCAAAAGGCCCTTCAGCCGATCCTTATCTCGTTTACATTTGATTTATGTGTTGCTTATGAGGCCGCTAAGGCTAATAGAAATCCCTTAACTGTTTACATAGCGGTACTAAATCAGCAGTTGTGTAATATAAAACAAGAAGGTAAACACAGCCATAGGAAGCTTCAAAAACTAACCCTAGCAGTAAGAGTGATGAGAACAGTAAAGTGTGAATTTCAAGCCAGTGTGAAGCCATCAGGCTGACTGAGACCATGCATTTGTGTCAGAATGTGCAGTCAAGTGTATGAAGATAGTCGTGTGTGTGTCAGCGCACAGGGCATGTAGTGGTCCTTATTAAATTATGACAGTGAGCTTGAGCAGGGGGTGTGTTTGAGCTCTTTGTGTACATGTGCTCATGCAGCATGCACGTCTGCTGTTGTAATATATGTGTGTGTGTGTGTGTGTGTGTGTGTGTGTGTGTGCATGGATGAGTGTGCGTAGGCAGTAGCAGTGAGAAGGTCAGAGGTTACTAGTGTTTGTGTTTCAGTGTCAGTGAAGTGTGCTCCAGGCAGAGATTTATGATCATTGTGTCTGGGAGGCTGCAGAGTGGGGGATAATGAAGACAGATCAGGGTGCTATCTCTCTCTCTGGGCACCACTGGAAACATGGCCTATGGCCCCCGCCATTCTCGTATCATTAACTTCAGCATGTGACATCATAATGCACTGCCCTGACATCAATCCTAACACAGTGTGCTCTCACAAAAAGTCAAACACAGAGAGGCAATTCCTCACAGGAAGTCATCCGGCAAACACAGGCATTGTTCAGTGCATAGCTTTGCAGCTTCTTTGGGTGTGTTTATGAAGATATGAAATATTCATGGAAACATGGTACTCAGTCGTGTGTTTCCACTTTAGATTCGACGTATTTGCATTCACAGAGCAACGGAGTCGAGGCCTGAGGCTTGCTGGCAGAGGAAAAGGAGCAAAGGCAGAAAAGGGAAGAGGAAAGGGGGGATGATGGAGGGAGCAAGGGAGGGAGGAAGTGAGGTTAGAGGGGTTAAAGGGAGATGGAGAAAGGGGGGAGGAAAGAGGGGTTGCAAGGCAAGGGGGTGGCACAGGGAATGTGAGAGAAAGAGGTGTGAAATAGAAATAGAGAGGGAAGGAAAACTGGAGACTGGAGAGTGAGATGGAGAGGATGGGGGGGGGGGGGTAGATGAGTAGATGGGACTGGAGGTGGGGAGGTGAGAAAGGGTGCAGGGAGCTGATGCCTGTGGCGGCAGGTTTCAATCAGTAACAAGATGCCTATAATGAGATCACTATTTCCCCACATTCAGATTGATGTCATATGAAGTTTGGTGCCGCACTGAGACAGGCAGGGGACGCAGGGCAAACGCACACCCCACTCAAGAGTCATTTGCACATGCACACACGTGCAGAAACACATTATGCACACACACACACACACACACACGTATACTTGCTTGCACTTTCTTGGTTAGAGACTTATACACACATCCTGTGAAATGAAGGACCTCATTCATCCCGCCTGGCAAAGTGTGCTCATTTAGAGTCCAACTGCCTTGAAGTAAAAACATACACAGAGGAATACTATTCACAGGAAAATGAGTTACTCATGGCAAAGGAGAAATGTATGTGTTAAGGACCGAAGGGCATATACCACTATGTGCTCCTCTAACAAAAACAAATGAACACAAAGCTTGGAACGGAGAGTAGAAGGAGCCAAAAGCTGTTTTACTGCTGAAGAAACTAAGGGGAAAAGAGAAGGGGGAGAAAGAGAAAATAAAAAGTGTGTGTGCGCGCTTTTTGTGCATATTTTAGGGTGCATTCAGAGGTTGTCGACACAGCTGCCAGCGTGTGTGCCAGCACAAGAGCACTCTGACTATTCCCCAACATGTGTGTCCAATGAAAGGTGAACGGCTCTCCTGTCTATACTTTCCTCAAAAATCAGCCATGATGTCACCATGAACCCATCTTGAACCCACCTCTGTCAAAAAGCATTACTCCAGCCCTCCCTCTCTCTGCCTCATTTTCTGTTCCACCTCTCCCTCCTTCACGCTCTGTTCCTGCCTCTCGAATTCTTCACTGAGCTCCCATTCTTTTTCTTTCCTCTTTTTCATATTTCCATATTCTTCAACATTTCCCCTCCTCCATCCATGTCTCTTCGTTTTTTCCTCTCTCGGCGAAAAACACAAACTTCTTTTTTTTTCTGGCAAGCGTGGCCTAATTGAATCACCAAAACGCACAGCCGTTTGCCAAAAATGCCAGGATGTTCTGATTATCATAAACTTTGTTTAAGCTGTGGTTTTACAAAAAAAAATGCTCAGAGTGCATGAAGGAAAGCCAAAAAAATAAAAGCAGAAAAAAATGAGCGATAGGGGAGAATGCAAATGAAAGAGGGGAGAGGGAAAGAGAGAGAGAACAGTGGGGAAGAGAGGGGTGGTGGGGGCAGCGAGAAGGCAGCCAGAGAGCCACATATGGAAGTGATTCTGTAATTACTGCAAATCTGTGAGCTCAAAAGGAAAGGTCTTCTTTTCCATGCCTCCTTCCCTGCACATAAAACTGCCCTTGTGAGAAAGCTGGGCACTAAATACTGCACAGGGAAAGTGAAAAAACAAAAATTTCATGTGCTTTAGCATTTTGGCATCTGGGGGTTGGAGTATAAATACATACATTGTACATGTTTAGGGTGTTGAGTTTAAATGCAGATCTATTTTTTCCATTTTTTCTGTACAGGGGAGGAAAAAAAACGGGTGATCATAACACTAATCCCACACTGTCCACTACTGGAAAATTCTCTGCACTCTTTCCTCCTTTTTTTTTTCCCTGAGCCTCATCAACGTTAATCTAAGACAAACTGAGACAGGCTGGAATATAAACTCCCTCATCAGCCACACACCTTAACTGGCATCACTCACACAAGGCACACATTCAAACTTAGGTGTGTGTGTGTGTGGGAGGGGGCGGCTGGGAGCTGGGTGACAGACAGACAGAAAGACAGACAGACAGTGATGAAGACTGCCTTTTAAGCCCCAGGCGAAGCAGTGCTCTGCAGGTGTGTATGTTGGCAGCGACTTCTGTTCTGCTCAGTCCCCAAACTGTTTCAGCAGCCTGTAATTATCTCGTGCCCTGCCATAACGTGTTCTCATGATGAGTGCGTGAGTCTAACACACATAGCCTACAGTAAACACACGCCCGGGTTGACGCAGTTTGAGCTCCGTTCGGGCTATTCTTAGACACATCCAATTAATCACGACAGGAGATGATTTATGTAAAGTACACAATCCTACCTTCTCCACCTCAAGAAGTTTGTGCTCGTCGCTCTTCAAACGCGAGCGCATTCCCCCCAGAAGTTTTGGATCATGAGGAGTGGATGGCAACGCTTCTTTGCGCACGCAGCCCCGGAGTTCGCTGTGGAGGAGACAAAACAAAGTCAGGGACGGGCTTCACGGGAGTCCACTTTTGGTGCTCGCTCCGCTCCAGAGATCATTTCAGTCATTTGTCAGATTAGGTTTGTTGCCAATCGGTCACCGTGTAGCTGCGGCTCAGGGGCGTTGATGGGAGCGATCGAGCTCGGAGCGGATTTCTGACGCTGTGACTCCCCCTAGTGGCGCACAGGAGGAGCGCAGCAGCCACATGGACGCAATAACAAAATAGTCTTAATGCATACGAAAGAAGAAACAAAACAAGCTACTCCTTCTATATAAACACTGATCAGCCACAACATTATGACCACTGACAGGTGAATTAAATAACATTGATCATATTGGTACTATGTGGTGTTCTGATGGAAAACCTTGGATTTTGCCATCTTTGTTGATGAGACTTCGACGCCCAAATAAACATTGTTGCAGAACAAGCACACTCCCTCATGCTAATGGCAATCGCAAATGTCACTGGCCTGCCCCTGCAGGAAAATGCACCCCACCACATGGCAAAAACATCAAACAATCAAGAACATGTTGAGGAACATGACCATGGCCTTGATTTGACCTCCAAACTTCCTACACCCCATTCTGATCAAGCATCAACAGGATGCAGTGGAACAAGTTGGATTGACAGAGGCCCCACTACACAAGCCAGAGTACCCAAAGGATCCAGTTCCAGTACCCACAGGACACCCTGAGAGGTCCTCTTGTCCATGCCCAATGGTTCAGAGCATTTTTGAGCACATCAGGGGGACCAACACATTATTAGGCAGGTGGCCATAATGTTATGCCTGATCGGTGTATATTTATATATAAGACAATAAATGCACAGTCTGCCCTTGTTGCCTGAAAGAAAAAGCCTGCTACTAATCACATTACTGTCATACTGTTGTAGTTGTAATGATCATTTTAAAATCATTCTCAGCTAATTCTGTAGGTTAATTAAGAGTTATGAGAATTAGAGTACAAGTGCTAAGACAACAAAATGCAGTTTGCATCTAACCAGAAGTGCAAAGCAGTAAAGTGCATTATTTACAGCATGTTATATACAGTATGTTACAGTATCTAATTACTAGATAGATCCAGTTTATTAAACATAAATTGTGAAAATTATCAAATGAATATGTATAATAATGCAAAACAGTCTTCTTTGTCATAAACCCAACATTTTGTCACTGTCTTGTATTACTGTTGTCTGACTTGCAACACTTGCTTTTTAAATAATTTTATTTTTATCCCTCTTTTAAAATATTCTGTTTGTCAACATTTGCAGTTATGCATCAAAACACCTGGCAATAAAACTGATGATTCTGACCTTTTGTTAACTTAGGAAAGCATTAAAAACACCAGTTTACTAATGCTATGATTACCTCTATACACCTTCTTTAATTTCTGATTATCTTCAATATTTAAGCATTCATGCATTTCTCTTATAGTGACAACTCAACCTTCTTTTAGACAAATCATTATAAAATCAAAAGTGGACTTTCAAAAAGCAGAACTGTTTGTCTGCAAAATAAGGCAGTCATCAGGAGGCACATGCATTCGTGGTTGTGTACATGCAGAGTGTGTTTTCAGTTTTATGTGGGAACAGTGCATGGTAACATAAAATGTGTCTAGACAGATAGTTAAAAATGAATTAAAAAGCTCACACACTAGATAGATAGATAGATAGATAGATAGATAGATAGATAGATAGATAGATAGATAGATAGATAGATAGATAGATAGATAGATAGATAGTGTAATGTTATGAGTTGCCACAGAGGGGCGCTTTCCTCAAGCTGTGTATGGATTCCTGCATGTTCACAGACCTGCGCTACAGTTGACACTTTATTGCTGACAGAATGCTGCAACTTTTTGATGCGCAACTTTCAAATTCCGCTCAACTAACATTTTTAAAAAAATATTGTGACACTTAACTTCACCAAATACGTGCTTGTAAACATTTTCAAAAATAATCACTCATGCACCGTTTTTATATTCCTCAGTAATCGACATTTAAACCGAGTGTTTGCATACAGCGTGCTGTTGGCGTGCCATAGGTCCAGTTGCGCATCTACATTTCCCTGTGGCACATGGGCCGTAAACTTGGCAGTCGCACGATGTTTGGCATGTCACAGTGTTTACCATCCGTTTGCAGCACGGCTTGTCAAGTAGTCACGGTGAGCCACGCCTATTGTCCATGTGCTTCATCCTCCAATCTCTCCATCCCTCCGCACCACACGCTCCGTATTTTGCATAAAATGTGTATCAGTAGGGCAGCGCTCTCCCCGGCACATGCAGAGCGCACATGTAGCGTGGCTTTACTGAACACATACCACGGTCGAATAAGCGCATCAAACTCCCCTCAGCTCCAGATCCCCGCCAATGAAAATGCACAAAAGCGTGAAGGAGAGAGAGGGAGAGAACGGACTGCGCGAGATACAAAGAGTGAGCCAAATCTCACACAAACAGACACAACACAAGTTGGGGAGAACGGAAAGGCGGTCACATTTCCTACTCACCTGCAAACGTGATTGATGTGGGTGTTTGTATCAGTGGGTGTGTATGTCATGCCTGACAGTGTGTTCACGGATATGCTGACTCCACTTTCTTGGAATTCATGAGAATCGCTTAATCTTCGCTCGTGCAACATCACGCGCGCTCGAGCTGAAGTCCAGCACCCAGAGCGCAGAAGGTATCCAGGTATCTTTGAGGAGGCGAGCCTGTCGAACTCTGTCAGAGAAGAAGTGACAGCTGCACACCTACTCTACAGTTTACCGGGCAAAACTTCACGCGCTTTGGACACCTTTCCATCACTGCTTCCCATTTCTATTTTGCGCTCTATGGAGCAGGTGCTTTGCGCAAAACAATTTCTTCACTTTCTCGTCTGTCTTAAAAAGACTTTTGCTCCAGCCTAGTGACATTCACAGACGTCAGTCGTCAAGTTCACCCAGAGTCTTCAACATCAACAAGAGACATGGATAACAGCCCAGGCGGTGGTAAGAACAACTTTATAATATGTTCATTATGGTTGCAATGCTGATTATGACATAAGAGTCAGAACTGACTAACGGATCGTTTCATTCATGCTGCTGCTGCCAGCAATCAGTGGAGCAAATCAATTTAACTCGGTTTGACTTTAATTCATTATTAAGACAACATAAAGCTGCATTTTATTTTCATATATTAGAATCTAAAACTTAAATTATTGCAAAGCAGATTATTCTACATGTTTGAATGGTTGTGTTAACCACTCTTTGAGTATTTTGTGTAATATTTAAATAATTTGAAATTATGTTTGCAACATCATGTGTAATTATCACCTGTGCCAACCAGTGCAGGAAATACCACTTTTGCGTGCAAGTTTTGCATTTTGCAGAATTCTGATTTTGAACTAGTTTTCAGCTGTTTGTGATTGGATCGCTTTTGCACGAGTTTTCCCTCTTTGGTCATTTAATTGTTATAGGTTGTTTGTAAACTGAGTCAAACACTATTTCATTGCGCAACTTCACGCACAACTGTCAAGAAGTTTGCTGTGCTGCGTTCAAATGCCAAAGCGCTGCGCATTGGAACGCAGCTCCAGTGACAGTGAAGCGCTCATGGGTTGTAGAGAGGCTGGCCACTTCCTGTTTCTGTCCATGAAAACAAACTCACGTGGAGCCACAGTACACAGGCTGTCACTGTAATCATAATCTGTCAGCGCCAGGAGTTTAACTGCATACTAACACTGTATCATCTCACGGGTGGGAAAAAACAAACTTCTTCGTAAAAGGGCGTGTTGGTGGCTACAATCAAGGCCATCCCTGAAGTGGCTGCACTATCAGAGTCGATAACTGCGAGACTTTTATCCGTTAAGTGGCACTAGGCAGCGATTTCTCGAGGTCAGCCAAAGGTGCACGTTTCCTGCTTTCCTCTCCTAATTGACGGTGAATCATTTACAACGACGACGGTCACGTTCCAGCACAGGTGATGGGCGCACCCAGTAGTTCAGTCAACACACTGAACCCACTCACAGTGTTATGGACAGTGTTTTCACAGAACAAACGGGGAGGTCAAATGAATAATTGTAGATAACAGCTGTAGTATTAGTCAGCCGATAAACATGAAGACTGCAAACTTGGCTGTTACTGAAGGTGTCTTATTGATGTCAGGAGGATAGTAGGTGTTTGTACAAGAGTTGTTGGAGGGTGGAGTTTCTTAAGAATGTTCATTATATTATTTTATGATTTATTTAAAAACAAACAAATAATTTTTAAAAAAAGTGTCTTTTCCCTCATCAAGTCAAATTTCAGTGAACTGACCTATGTTCAGAGCTTTAACATTTCAATTACTTAATTTCATTTTCAAGTTTCCTGTAGTGATCTAAGCCAACCTCATAAACATCATGCCCATATGCCCCTATTTCCCTCCACATAGCACCAGGTTGTGAGTTATGGGTTGGCTGTGGGAGTTCACTCAAAGGTTATAGCTTCCTAAACAGATTTTATACTCCATATAACACAAATAAAAGGCCGAAATAAATACAATATGCAGATATCAACTGTATCACCAGTAGGCTATCAGATAGTCCTTGTAAATATGAGGTAGGGCATCAAGGTCACCTTAAACAGTTCATCTGGGCCTAATTTTACTGAAAAAAAAAAACAATCAGTAAAAACTATCTGAATATATGATGTGCAAATGTTTCAAAATGCATTATGTAATATTTGCCAGAATCAATATTTATATCAGCTTGATTTCATGCCAAAGATCAGCTATATTATGGTTTTGGAGGCAATTGTGACACAAACATTTCTCTCTATCACCAACACTTGCTCTCTAGCTCCCACCTATAGCTGCACTGTTACTACCGGTGGCATTCAGCTGGCGGATCATAATCAAATAGTAGACAACAGACAAAGTTGCCCGACCACTTCGGCATTCCCTGCTGTCCACTGCACAATGTCAAGCACTGTGACTGCTCTCACGAAAACTTCCTCTGACACTCCCCTGGTGGAGGTTTTCTGCATTATTGTCAGCTCGTTTAAAACAATTTCAGCCACCATTACTTTGGTTAGTTGACAACCTTAACTCCATCCAAAAACCAAAAGATCTGCTAAGCTTGCCTGAAGTGTTAAAGCAATTGGTAAAAATAAATCCACATTCTTTTTCATTACAACCCATTTTATGTTTAAAATGTAAAGTTCACACTCAGATAGATAGATAGATATGCAATAAAAATGTATCCTGAGTAAGATTGCTTTTTTAAGAAGAAGCAGGACACCCGTTAATAATATTGACAGTGCTCACACTCTAAATAGAAGCAGGTGAGATGGACAACTGACCTGTGTTACAATTTAACTCGTTCTCTTCTATTATTATTTACAAAAACAAACACACAAAACGTTAAATTGCAACCCAAACATGTGCTCCTGGGCTGTGATTCACCAGAAAGTAGAGGATTCAGTGTTAATGACTAGAAAAATTAACCCAAAACCCATGGGTCTGGTCACATACTGACACATAGACTTCACCCTACTGGTTTTTTAAACTGGATGCAGCGCCTGGCTGACAGTGGGGGCAGTACTGTTGCTGTTGCTGTTGCTGGTGCACAGTCAGACCACCCCTCCGCAAAACATGCTGCTCTATTTAATTTGGCTCTTTAATTATAAGCCCCTGGCGGACTGGAGAAGCTGTGGCTGCTGGCTGGAGCGCAGCTTCATGTCTTTCCCAGTGAAAGCTCCATCAGAAAGCCTCCTCACGTGGCTTCCCTCGCAGAGCCGCGTGCACCGCGTGAGATAGCCCGGGCCCTCCTCTCCTCCCCTCCCGCCGCTTCCTCGCTCTCACGGAAGCTTCTGTGTTGATGCCGCCTGCGGTGATGGTGAGGGAGAGCTTGGTCAGTGGGTCAGCGATTCCATGCATTAACTTTTTTCTCTCTCTCTCTTGCTCAAGTCACGTTTCCCTGCCTCATGCATCCGCAGCTTGTATTGAAAGGTTGTTGTTTTTTTTCTAACTTGAATCACAGACCACTGTGTTTAGAGGCTGACTCGGTTTTGACTGTGCAACATCTGTCCCTGAATCATCGGTTCAGGGCACACATCCGCTTAGGGTGGTGTTTCAGCTGGAACGTGACTCTGCTGTTAACGTCTCCCTGCGCTCTCCGGAAAAAAACCGTTGAAACAGATAGCAGATTAGAAACTGGTAAAATCGCATTAATCCTAAATCGGATGTTTTTTTGCAAGCCACGTTCCTATTAGACTACAAATCACATTCTGGTGTTTATGAAATATGGCTATGCACTGTGATAATCTGATACAGCTCGCGTTAATTGCATGAGCCAGAGCTGCTGTGTGATGCGGCACCAGTTTGGAGAGATGCTGGAGGCACATAGACACAATTCCATCGAGTTCCTGCGATATTGACCTACTTACAGAGGGGCCTGAGGTAATGAAGTCTGTTGCAAGCACCCAAGCAGCACACTGGGATTGTTCAGTAGCACAAAATAACTCCACATAATTTTCTGTTACAGCACTGCAAACTATGTTCTCATATTTCTAATCTTTACTCCCAAACGTGTACAATGTGCACCTTAACAGTGGCTGCCTTTCATGCCCTGCATTATAAGGTGAACTAGTGAAAGTGAGAGATGAAGGACAAGAGAGAAACAGAGAGTAAGAGAGACTGCCAGTGAAGTGCTCACAGCTCACGTTTCTCTGCCTGCCTCCAGCCCCAGGCAGATTAGTGCTTGCACGGGTAGGCTGAACTTAAGATGGGCAGTGAGGACTGATTGACTCCTCAATTAATGCTGTCTGTAGTGACCTAAATTATAACATACTGGATGCACGGCAATCCTCTGTGCCTGCATGGGAAATCCCATAGAATATGCACATAAAAGTGTGATGTCGCAGCAATATCCTGCGTGTTCCAGCAGGTCAAGTCTACTGGTCAGTGTTTATATAAAATGTTGTGGTTGTGTGATGCTAAGTTGATACCACAGGCGATTCTGAATGAGCGACAGATGTGTCAAAAGGGATTTTTTTTTGGCTGAGGGAGCAAATGCTTTGAGAAAGTGCAAGGTGATGAACTAGTTTAGTAGTCCTCTGACTGGATGGATGAGGCAGCTCTTGTGTGTGTGCGTATATATATATTTGGAAGTGTTGTGATGTTGCCCACAATGAAGGTCAGAAAGAGCAAAAAGTTGCAATCCAGATATTTCAGTATATGGAAGTACTTCACAATAGTTTCAAGGCTACCAAATATACCAATAGCAATAAATAAGTAGCAATGCTGCCTATCACATAGCAGATTGATCAGTAATTGCACTGGCACTTTGCACTCTGAATAATTTCTGCAATGCACTTCCTGCAGAACTGCTCAAAACAGAGTGAGTTATTAATTGACAGTCTTTACTGCACAGCAGCTCTGAGGGTCATTCATAAACACTACTGTAGCCTACATGTGAGTCTTCAGGTGGACATGCAATGTGTTTGGGTGGAGTGGGGGCTGGGCATCCACCGTCTGCATGTAAGCTCAGGAAGAGGTGAGGCAGGCCTGCTGGATCTGTCTATGGCTCTGGCATGAGTCAACAAATCCACCAACACGTGCTGGTGGAGGGATTATCAAAACATTTGAGCTAAACAAATACCTTGTGCAGCAAAGGGCCACACAGCACTGGGATAGCTCTGCTGCACCATTTCCACAAACTAGGCTGAGCTGGTTAAACCACTGTGTCATGGCATGTATTTTGAATGTTGGAGATTGCACGTGCAAGTCAATCATCAATTACATTTTTTAAACCTGACACATTTGTTTGGATTATTTTTGAGGACTGAACTTTGCATATAATTTGTCATTCTAAATGTCTCTCTGCTGGACTCTGCTGAGCTCTTATTACAGCAGTCCAGTCCACGCAGCTGAAGCGTTTCTTTTCGCAAAAAAAAACGTGACTCACATTCTTCAACTGTTGGTGGCGCATGAGCGGGGCTGCACACTCGGTGCCACCTCACGCTCGGGGAGCTTCCCAGTCAGCAAATGTTTATAAACACAGATCTGACTTCGGATTGTTGTATATTTCAACACGAGACTGCGGATTTGGTTCGGCCAGTAACCGTGTCAGGAGTCCATGCATGTGAGGCGGCGGTCAGGTGTCGTGCTGTTAGCTGGCGCTGGGCACGGTGCCAAGGGAGCGAGGCTATTATTGGAGCGGAGGAGGCAGCAGACCCCGCAGACACGTGAGGTCGTGTCTCAGCTCATCCACAACGCCTGACTAGAAGTGCGATAGAGAGAGAGAGAGAGAGAGAGAGAGAGAGAGAGAGAGAGGATGCAAGGGAAGCAAAACTTGAGAAACAACCACAGTTGAACGACAGAACGCACTCCACATATTAAGCGCCTGAATACTGCATTAGCGTGACGCAGGAATTATTTAGAAAAAAAAGAAGCAGATCTCCGTTGGTGCTTCTAGTGGAAGCCTGCCTGCTTTGTTGCTGTGCTACCAGCAGTATTTTTAGCGCCCACTTTATCCGCTTGAGCGCACCATTACGCCTATTACACTCAGTCAGGATGAGGCAACGACGCTGCAAATTCTCAGAGCTGCTCTCTGCTGCCCGGAGGTTGTGCAACATTACATCACATCACATCCAACGCCGGAGAGTAGCTCAACGGTTTCTAAGGAAATGTGGATGACCAACTTAAATTTGTGATGCACAAATTCAATGCAGGCAGCTTACATTAGATTAGGGTGTATGTAGAGCACATGAATAAGTCACTTCGGGTAAACATGGGAATGAACATGGGAATGCTTTACTTTGGGGCCCGTGTTAAATTTTAAACTCCTGACTATTCTCAGTTCAGAGATCTGATGTCTTCCATTCCTTCCCAGCAGGTGGAGGAGTCATCCTGTATGCAGGTTCCTCTGGCAGTTCCAGTCCAAGCCCCGGCAGCCCCTCCAGTGGCTACCAGACACAGTCGCCCTCTTCACACTCCCAGCCCTCATCTCCAGAGGAGGTTACCTTCACAGAGATTGGGGCGCTGAAACAGCGAGCAACTGGATGCAACACTCCTTCCTCCAAACTGGTGTTTCAGTTCCCAGAGGTCTACAGTGGGCCCACAGCAGCAGCTACTCCACAGCATTCCTATGCGCACCCCATCGCAGGAAAGAGGCCATGCGGGTTTGCAGGGACTTTCACCAGTAAGTGTTTCCTCACTGTTAATATGCATAAATATCTACTCCTCCTGCTATTTTTTGAAGCTTATCTAACTGTACGATGTTTCTTCTTCAGAAACAGGTGGAATGGTCCTGCTTTGCAAAGTCTGTGGGGACATCGCATCTGGTTTCCATTATGGGGTGCATGCATGTGAGGGCTGCAAGGTAAGCCACTGATCAGCGAAAATATGTTTAATGTCTCTATAATGTGTTGATTCTGGTGCAACAGTTTCTTATGACATATATGTTTGTTGTTTGTGTGTACAAGGGGTTTTTCCGCCGCAGCATCCAGCAGAACATCAACTACAAGATGTGTGTGAAGAACGAGAACTGTCTGATCATGCGCATGAACCGCAACCGGTGCCAGCACTGCCGTTTCAAGAAATGCCTCTCTGTTGGCATGTCAAGAGATGGTGAGACATCCTGACATATTTTTAATGAAAGAGACCCTCGTGCTGCTCTGCCAGAATGTCACAGTGCTCTGATTAGCCAAAGCAGCAGGGAAATGGGCGGCCTGAGAGCGGCACGGTACTGATATGTAGGTCTGCTTGAAAAATGTGATGCGAGAAGTCTTTTCAGGTCATCATGCCAGTAGCTCAGTCACTCAGCCTATTAGAAGACCTGCCCCTGCCTTGCCCTTCTTCTTTGCCACTGCACTGCCAGTGATTACCATCTGTATCACTCTCTTAAGTTTCCGAGTGTCTTTCTGCTGCCCTTTGCAGCATCCTCCCTATAATACTGTTACCTCTATGCTCTTGCACAGTACAGCTCCTCCCCCTCCATGTACCCACCATGTTCCCTCAGCTCTCTTACATCTCCCCCACAGACAGTGATTTATGAGAAGAGGAGCCTTGAAGTCCCCGAAGCTATCTATCATCTGGAAAACTGCAGCAAACACAGGAATTATTTTAGGAAATTGGAACAGGGTCAACTTGATTACCTTGTGTACGCCCATAGAACATCTTACTGCAATTAATAAGGGACGGGGCAACAATTAAGCAAGGGATGCAGAAAACATTGCTGTGACAGAATTTGCCAGGCATGATGCTTCTATCACCCAGTTTTAGCTGTGATAGCTGAACATTGATTGATCACCCATCATCACGGATTAAGAAAACAGCTGGGCTGACCTAAAAAAACAATACCAAATTGGGCCTATAGTGTACTCATACATCATGACCTACTTGGTGTAGTTTGCCTCTTCTTTTCCTCTCAGTATGGTTTCTGCTTATCTCCACCCTCCAGTACTCTGCATTGCCTAATCTAGTAAAGAGGTTAGTGTTATTTCTGCATGTGCTTGACACTTCTGGTGCACAGAGAAAATAGGGTTCCAAATTGCAACTCGGTATGAAAAGAGTCAGGTCGACCCTCTTAGAGGAGATTTTTAAGGCGTTAAGGACCACAACCTAGAAACCCCATTTTGCTTTGTTTCAACCATTACGAAAACAGGAAAACCGCATGCAACTGCCTGCAGCCCGCAATAAATAGTACACCCTGATTTCACACCAGGCAGCTGTGTGACTTTGGCTCTGCAACACAGGCAAATATTTAAGTCAGTTGGCATGGTGGCACACTTTTCTTCCTCTAACCAGAGCATCATTTTTAGAGCAACAACTCATTAGTCTGCATTTGCTTCTTTTTAACCATGATGAAAAGGATTAATCTCATGCCGCATTATTGGCCGAATCCTCATCAAGGGACCCTGCAGGCAATGAAAAGATTACTGTACATTTGGTAAACACATGAATACCTACTGTGCTTATTACAGAGCCGAGTAAATCACCTCACTTGAACCTGTACATTGCCATTATGTTTTTATGCATATTTCCTAAGTTTAACAGATAAAATATTGCTTAAAAATATTATTACAGCAATACAAAATCTGCTACACCTCACTAAAGATAAGGTATTCTGTGCTTGCAAAGTCTTTGAAGCTGTGCCAGTGCAACTTCCCTACCTTATCTAACACTACCTCAAGCATCATTTCAGAGGACGCTACATTGACTTTCATAAATTTAACTCCAACCATAAACACAATTTGCCTAATCTAACCATTTTTCCTAATCTTAAATGAAATCTTCACCATAAAAATTTATGTTTTACATTAAGAGGATATTGTTTCAAAAGGGAGGCAGGTTCCCACAGTGTGACTGTATGACCAGAATTTATGTCACCCACACTAAAAGCAATACAAGTGCACACACGCACTCGCACTTTGCATGTATCACAGTCTCTCACGTCAGTTCTTTTCATGTTCTCACTACTCTCTTCTCTCTTCAACTCATTTATAAGCTTCAAGCCCACCTCTCACTATCTCAGTACCAGTGACATCACGCTCACGTTGCCCCACTGCCCTACTTACAAAAGGAGGGAGGGAGCGGTAGAGGAAGGAGACAGGGGTGGATAGAGGAGAGGATGAGGCAGATGGCAGCAGGGGGTCTATAAATAGTCTCTCCAGCTGATGGTTACTGTGAGAAGGGGGATGGGGATGCGGGTAAGGAGAGGGAAGTTTTCATCTCCTAACTTCTATGATTCTCCTTGAAATTGCTCAACATTGTTTTCTCCCGCTTTTGATGTGTTTGTGTATAAGGAGGTTAGAAGGTTTACAGTCTAACCATGTATTGCCAATGAAAATTACTCTAATTACCCATGTTCCCTAAATGGCACCACTGTGTAGGTAGAATACACCTTCTTCTTGATCTATATAAATACATCTACAACTTCATTTGTCTTAGTTGCAAATAGAATGCTTCTATCCTCATTATTTTTACTATTATGAACACTATATCTCTCTATGCAAACAAAAAGACAACCCAAAAAACTGGGTTTACCATTCATTTCAAACAAGAGAAAGAAAAAAACAGTGCAAAGCAGTGTAAATTTCAATGCTTTAACGAGGACTGGAAGCTGATCTTTTCCCCCCACTGTTTGTGTCTTCTCCAGCCGTGCGCTTTGGCCGCATCCCTAAGAGAGAGAAGCAGCGACTTCTGGATGAGATGCAGAGCTACATGAACAGCCTAAATGAGTCGGCTGCCATGGAAATGGACTCATCTTCAGTGAGGGACAGTCCCACCAGCACAGATGACGGCAACTCGAAAGAGGCCATTGGGGCCATTTCCAGAGCCTATCGTGACATCTTCACCAGCAACAGCAGCACCCAGGAGAGAGCATCCAAGAGGGCCAACATCACCACCAACAACAACACATCTGCCTTTTCTCAGAATGGCAGTTTTCCTCCAGTCTCATCTCACCCCACCTCCGCCCAGAGTTATCAGTCTTGCCCTGTTGCCCCCGCCAATCTGTGCCCAGTTGCCTCTAATGACAACCAACCTCCATTTCACAATGTGGACAACAATCGGTATTCCTACTTAGTGTCAACAAATCAGAATCACAACCAGTCCAATGCTACAACACCTCAAAGGGGCATCTCTGCCAATCCTAACAGTTTTCGCAATGCAGGCAGTGCACACAATCAGCCCTCCTGCCCATGGAAATTAGCTTCAGGAGCTAAAGTGCTGGTAAGTGCAGGAAGCTCACTAATTTACATCAAGACTCTTGTGTGATATCCTTTTTAGCCAACAATTTATGATTCTTTCTGTTTTTTTTGTCTTTCTTGAAGGCCTGTCCTCTCAATGCATGCCCGGTATCAGGGGCGGATCGCACAAGTCAGGAGATATGGGAGTCTTTCTCTCAGTGTTTTACTCCTGCTGTCAAGGAGGTGGTAGAGTTTGCCAAGGGCATCCCAGGATTTCAAGAGCTTAGCCAGCAGGATCAGGTCATGCTGCTAAAATCAGGCACCTTCCAGGTAATGACACACTTTTGTAGTTATTTATAAAATTTTTCTTCATGTGTCCAAATGTGTCATTGGTTTAAGTATTTCTCTTTTTTCAATTTCATGTGTACTTAGGTTCTGATGGTGAGGTTCTGCAGCTTGTTCAATGCTGACGAGCGAACAGTGACTTTCCTGAATGGCCAGACTTACCCCTTGTCCACCTTGCGGGCCTTGGGCATGGGCTCTCTGCTGGATGCAATGTTTGAATTCAGTGGGAAATTGGGATCCCTGGGGCTAGAGCCTGATGAAATGGCTCTCTTCATGGCTGTGGTGCTGGTCTCTGCAGGTAAGAGAGTGACAGTTACAAATGCTGCAGAGCAGTGATAATTTGTTAATGAACTGACAATGTACTAACTGTGTCAACTACTCACACTGACATCATCTTTGCTCCTCAGACCGTTCTGGTATCTCGGACATGCCGGCTGTGGAACAGCTACAGGAGGGTCTGATCCGCGCCCTACGATCGCTGATCACTCGCCGTCGCCCGGATGACACCGCTCTCTTCCCTAAACTTCTTCTGCGCCTGCCAGACCTCCGCACCCTCAACAACATGCACTCCGACAAACTGTTGGCCTTTCGCATTGACCCTTGAGCAGTCCACTCATGCACAGAGCACACAGACACAAACTGTTTTACACAGAAATACACAAAAGACACACACATAGAAATGATCTTCCATGGGCAGGACTTCCTTCTAAATTGAGGAACAAGGAATTGTGCAATCTAAGGAGTGTTTCTGAAAAGGATAAATGAGGGCAGTGAACACATTTTTGACTCACTATCGATCTTCATGCAATGGTTTCAGAAAAAAAAATACAATAAGTACATACACATACAAACTCATGTATACACATAAACCTCAGCACCTTTTAAGAGACATTGTTCCTGTAAGAAAAGAAAAAAGAGAAAAAAAAATCATTGTGTAGAATTACTATTACCGTTTTGGACAAATCATTTGTGCACTTTGTCATTATATCCAGTGTACTTAAGAATAAAAGCCAGTTCACTTCTGTTTATTCCGGTAGTTGTATAGTATCAACAAACCATCACTAAGCAGCAGCTGAAAGATGCATATTGTAGATTGAAGCAGTTATTACTTAGGGACCATTGGTGATGAATGACTATGTGTCAGTTGTGGTTAAAAAGAAAGGGAATCTGTATATAATACATAGTGAAACCTGAAATAATAAGACCATTGTGTATCACTATTTCACAAACATACCATCTGCATTAGTACTGGAATGAGACCACTATTTTCATGTGTCACTTGTACAAAATAGGATTCAGTCTCTTATTTTTGACTAATCTTCCAGGAAACATTTGGCACATTGGGTTTAAATATGCCAACTTCATAAGTCAATGGCATTTTATATTATTATTTCACAAAAACATCATGTCTGTGTCACTGTATCATACTTCATCTGGATCATGGAGAGAGCTCCATGCACATTTGGTTTTGTTGTTCCTTTATTATTATTTTTTGTCATTGCTGTAAATATTATGTTACTCAAATGTCTATGTATCAATTGCTGAACTGATATGATGGATTGGACATATGAGTTTGGTGTAAAGAAGAATGTATTGACCTTCTTGTATAACGCGGGGGGTCTGGCCAAGGGGGCTTTGCACAGGAGAATGTGTAGTAGGGATTCTCAGACGGCTTGGACACACTTCCTGCTATTAGATGACGTAACCAACCAGCATAATCCCAGAAATCACCAGCACTCACTCCACATGCACCCTTCCTCTGCCCCCAATGTTTGTCATACAAACACAAGAGATATTTTTGGGTGAGAGATCTAATTTGATTGGTCCTCTCACTGTTAGCTTGTTTGATTATGGCTGATTGAGCACATCTTGTACATTTTGTAAATTTTTCTTCCTAAATAGAGATTATACAATGATATAAAGTTCAAATTATGTATTATTCTGCCTCTGTGTCATTTTTGGTGTTCATATATGTTATATTTATGCAGTAAAGACACTGTCAACATGTAATCCACTTTGTGTGCAGTTCGGATGTGCACATTAGCTCCTTCGTGGCTAATAGTCTGAGTTAGCATCCACCAAGTTCCTAAGAGCTTCAATAAAAAGCAAATGGGCTTCTCATTTTTTGGTTCTTGGAGAATATAGAGGTCTTTAATAAGCTAACCAAAAAGAGAATTTCAATTGCCTTCAACTGAAGCTCTTAGGATTACATTGACTGAGAATCTATACAGATGCCCACCAAGTCCTTTATACAACATGTAATATAATGATAAAGCACATGTTTCATTGGACAATTTCAAGAACATTTACACAAAACAGCTTAAAAATAGGTAAATAAATGAATACCAACCTTACAACTGGTCTGTCAAGTTGCAGCACGGGATGTGGGAAAGCATGAAACTTTCTCCTCCCCATTAAAAAACATCACAAAATACAGCAGGGACGCCATCTTGTGGTGAAATAATAGAAGCCAGATCCCGGAAGCGGATGGTGTGTTTGCCAGTACACACTTGCTATGTCTTCCATCATCACTTAGTTGTTTCGTGCCATGCCTTTCCACGTTGTATTATTAATATGGGACCGCTGTCAAACTATACGGTGAGATACGTCATTTTGTATAATACAGTATTAAAAAGCAAGACGAAGGAGAGAGGTTTAGTTTTAACGATTTCCTCCTCAGTAGCAGGTTAGCTTAAAGGCTAGCGTTAGCATAAAAACAGTAGCATGTATCAGTCCGCTGTGAATTACCGACTTCTTTAAGCGAACTAGGCTGACTTTAACCAATGTCATTGCTGCTGGTTAAACTGGTGTCATACTGCCATAATTAGCTGGGGCCGTCGTTATTTTTGTGTAACCACAATTATCAAGTAATGAAATTATTAGCAGTTAACTTGCGTTACTACTAACTCCTAGGTGTTACTCGGTGGTTACGTAAACACTTTTGTATTTGTCTATTAGCCATGTGTCTACTTTGTCTCTCCACAGGTGCAAAGAAACAGAAAGAAAAGAGTTGGAAACACCCCAAGACTTCAGCTTTGACCTCCAGCAGGTGTAGTTTGTGGCACCATGTTGGTGACAGCCTATCTTGCCATAATTTTCCTGCTTGCCCTGTGTGCTGGCCTGGAGCTCACAGCACGCCGCCTCACCCCGCCTCAGTCCACTCCCACAGCTGTAGCCAACCCTGCTTTCCGTCGCTTTCAGACCATATTCCTCCGGGCATACCTATTGGCTTTGTGGGCAGACTGGCTCCAGGGTCCTTACCTCTACAAACTGTACCGACACTACAGCTTCCTGGAATCCCAAATAGCCATCTTATATGTGTGTGGCCTGGCTTCCTGTGTTCTGTTTGCTCCTTTTTCAGGCTGGCTCCCGCAAGTCTTGGGCCGCAGACAGACATGTCTCCTCTTCTGCCTGTCCTATTCTGCTTGTTGTCTAACCAAGCTTTCCAGAGACTACTTTGTTTTGATTGTGGGACGTATCCTGGGGGGTCTGTCCACATCGCTGCTCTCCACCACGTTTGAAGCCTGGTACGTGCACCGACATGTAGACGTCCATGATTTTCCCAAGGAGTGGATCCCTAGCACCTTCACCAAAGCTGCTACCTGGAACCATGGCCTCGCTGTGGGAGCAGGGCTGATGGCTAACTTGCTGGCTGAGTGGCTTCACCTGGGGCCGGTGGCTCCTTTTCTCCTGGCTGTCCCCTGCCTGGCCTGCTGTGGTTGGGTGGTGCTAACAGACTGGGGCAAGGAAGAAGCTGAACTAGGTCCAGAAGGGAACAAACATACTCTGCTCCTTGGTACTCCAAATGGAGGTGGGGCCCATGTGTCTGCAAAAGTTAGGTTCTCACGCAGCTGCCATGAGGGGCTGCGCTGCCTACTCTCAGACAAGAGAGTCATGCTCTTGGGTGCGGTTCAAGCTCTGTTTGAAAGTGTCCTTTACATTTTTGTTTTCCTGTGGACCCCAGTACTCGACCCTCATGGACCTCCTTTAGGAATAGTATTCTCCTGCCTAATGGCTGCCAGTATGGTTGGTTCTTTGCTGTACCGCCTAGCCACCTCCACTCGTTACCGTCTACAGCCCGGCCATGTGGTCTGTCTTGCTGTGCTGATGGCCTTCTTCTCTTTTTTCATGCTAACCTTTTCCACTGCCCCAGGACAGCCTAGACCTCATGAGTCCTTCCTGGCCTTCCTGCTGCTGGAGCTGGCCTCTGGTCTCTACTTCCCTGCAGTCAGCTTTCTGCAGGGCAGGGTGATCCCAGAGGAAAAGCGGGCTGTCGTGCTGGCCTGGTTCCGGTTGCCTCTGCACCTGCTGGCCTGCCTCGGGCTGCTGGCGCTCCATGGGGAGGTATCAGGAACAGGTGGAGGGGAAGGTGGCGGCGGCACCAGACACATGTTTGGAGGCTGTGCCGTGATGATGCTGGCAGCTCTGATGGCTGTCGTCAGTCTTTTCACCCTGAGCAGAAACGACACAGACCTGAGACTGGAGGGAAGCAGAGGAGAGGGCGAAATGTACTGAGGAGATGGGCCACATATGTGTTCATGCTTGTCTGGTTTAAATTATATTATCTCAGTTTTGTCTGACTAATGATAGAAACCTTGTGTTTGACTGAGAATGTCTACATTTTTGCCAAATGCATCAGTAAGAAAAACGAACAAGGTTTTTTGGGAGATTAAAATTACACTGAATTTCAATTTTTATGTTCACCGTGTTACTTTTTTGTTTTTTAGTGAAAGACTTTTTATACATTCAGTCTGTGCTGCCATGGCCACATCTACCTTCATGTGTCATTGTTGGAAACTTGGTCAACTGTGTCCAAACCTTCTGTATCATTCCAGTAATTATTCCAGATGGTATGTTGGTTGTTGCTTCATGTGCCTCCCTACAGGGAGATGGCATGTTATGTTGACAGGATGTAATTCATATCAGAATTCTTATACGAATCAGTAATGTTGAAACTTCATCAAATGTTTAAAACAGACTGAAAATGAACTGAGTTTACATTTCAGTGAGTAAATATCCAAAGAAGTTAGGTCATGGCATGTACACCAGTATCTGAATGTCAGTTCTTACACTGCTTCTTTCATGATGGGCCACTTTGATTCTTGTTTGTAGGCTACGTACATTATCCAGCATCTGTGTGTTTTTATTGAAAAGGGCAATCTACAGTAGGCCAGCTTTAATTTGAATTCTTTCTGCTTCATCTACAAGATACATTGTCTATATTTTCTTAACGTGTCTCTGTTTTTAACACTTTTAAATAAAACTGCCCATATTGTCCATAATTCAGATTTGTGCTTTATGTTACCAGGATTTGAATACTGTGGTATGTGGATGATCATATTTATTTTGTAGTATCAGATGTTCTAAATATTCTAACATGTGCTCTAGTTAAGTGCTGCTTCTATTTGATTTGATCCAAGTATGAAAGTCCATTCTGCATTCAACATTCAATATGGATATTAATAAAAAATGAGAGAAAGTTAGTTAGTCGGTTGTTTTAAGTTCAAGAGGTATATTCAAATGAACAGAAAACGTCTTAACTAGCTTTGACCCCTGCTTAAAATCTGGAAACTTCACAATATTTTATCCCCTGCAGCCTCCCCCCTCTTCTAGTTTTGCTGCAGACCAAATTTCCAGATTTCTCTGGACTTCGGTTCTCGTAACGCATCATGCAGACGTCCATGCCCCCCCATTTCCCCCGCTGCTGTGGTACAGTCCTAGCGTTTCTCTATGGCGCAGCTTCACCTGGATGCTGCTAGAACATCCCTCCGCGGGCGAGGGAGGGGGGGGAGTCGATGTGAGCTGCGTTGTTTTGGGATTACATCACAGCATCGTCAGAGGGTGTTCAGAGTCTGAGCAGGCGAGAAGAGCAACATCAGTCCAAGGAGCCTCACAGCTGTCAGTCCTCAGCTAGACAAACAGAAACTGCGTGATCAAAGGAAGGAGACATCAGAAACCCAGCTGACCTGCTGGATTCAGACCCAGACGACCTACTGCCGAGCAACACACAGGCATCATGACGCAGGGCAAGGTAAGAGCTGCTGTAAAGTTAGGCCAATTTGTTCCTGTACACTGTTAATTAAAACTATTTAAGAATTTATGAATGTGGCCTACATCATTACGTAACAGCGTTTGATCTGCGTGCCTCCCCGATCCCAGTCAAATGCTTAATGGAAACATCTGGTTGTGAATGCCGCCACATTTAGTCGTTTTTATGAATTGCGACGCGCACTAGTGCAGTGGATTTGAATGACTGTAGTTTATTATTATTATATAATTTCTAGGATTTTAGGATCCTCCCATTCATCGAACCGTATTAGTGGCATTTTATTTCTGTTGTATTTGTTTTCTTGTAGGTTAATGTGATGTATTTTCTGTGCTGTAAAAGCAGAATCCTGTTACCTGAGTTGATGCGTCACCGGTTGTTTCAGGCGTTGCGTCACCATGACAACCCATTTTATCCCTGTAGCTCTGGTACAACCTGATACATCCCTGTGTGCATCCATGGCGACATACTGTAGTGTAACTTATTTGTGCCTCTCACATTTTTCAGAGCTTTGAAGATGAAAATATTGAAACATGTGGGCAATTTTCTGGCACTACTTTCTGTTTTTTATATATTATATTTTAGATGAACCCATACTCTGTGTCCCAAATGCATGGTAAGAGATGAGAGGCAAGTAGATTTAACTTTATCCTAACTATTAGTTTGATCTGGGCCAGCTTGGTTGTGCCAACCAAAACACTAAGTGCAACTGGCTATAGACAATGCAACTTAGTTAAAATGCATTTGCAGCAAGTCATTTCATTTCAGCAGAGGATTAGAGGATTAACTGAAACTGCTATAAGTTTCAGTTAAAGTTAAAACACTTCCAGGTGAAGTGGAAGCAGTGGCGATGGTTAAGTGCGTATTTAGTATTTTGATTTGTATGTTAATCTTAAGTCTAAAGTAGGCTGAGGGATTAAAATTACTGATTTGCACAGTTCTCCTTTATACTATTCTACACAGCAGTGCTACATGAGCAAGAATCAAACATCTATCAATGTGTCATAACTGTTTATCTTCATGCTTTGAATTTTGGAGAAGGTGAAGTTCCATATATATCACCATATATGGTATAACTTTTTATTTTCAGGAAACATATGTAAGTGCTACATAAAAGCAGTGAAATGATTAATTTACAGGCAATACTTAAAGCATATGCAATGCCAATAGGATTTTAAATATTTTTCACTGAGCTAGAAATTTAAAGTTCAGGTTAAATGAGGAGAATTTTTTAAAAATACCAATTTACTCTCACCTCAAAGAAGATCTAAAGTTATGAAGAGAAAGATAATAAGCTGTTCATCTTTTATCTCATTTATTCCAAGCTGTCACTTGCAAGCAAGGCCTCCGATGGCTCCCCCAGTGGTCAGGCCTTAGTGTCGCCACCTCCTCCCAGCTATGAGGAAGCCACCGCGGGTATGACTGCACTTTGATCTTCCATATTTAATCATAATGTTAATATGTTATTCTTAACAAATGTTTTTGACTGTTTTTATTATGCATCAACACGTCTTAAAGGACAGTTTTAATTGAATGTGTCCGTCAGGCGTCAGTGCTCCTTGTTACAATGATGTTGAGATGCTCACAGAGTTCACCTGGGATGATCGCAACATCAGGAGGGTCTTCATCCGTAAGGTATCAAAAAGCTTTGTCAACAAGACTGTGATTGTAACTTATATTTTACCTCAAGAGAGGATTTTTAAACTTTAAAGGCCTCGCTTTTCACTCTTTTCTACTTTGACATGCTTTGTTTTAGGTTTACGCCATCTTGATGATCCAACTTTTGGTCACTTTTGCTATTGTGGCTCTTTTCACATTCTGGTGAGTGTCAAACAAATCTTTTTTCAATTTTCTCCTATGTTGAACAATTAATCTGCAAAAAAAACAAAACAGGATAGTGTATTTACCTAAGCGTGTGTCTTTTAGCGACCCTGTGAAGGACTACATTCAAACCAACCCTGGGTGGTACTGGGCCTCTTAGTGAGTATAATTAGAAACACAGTTGTTTTTGGTTGTTGTGTCTTCAGCCTGAACTCATATCCAACAATATTTCTGTTACAGTGCCGTGTTCTTTGTCACCTATCTGACCCTGTCTTGCTGCTCTGCACCAAGGTAAGTTAAAAGTTTTCAAAATGAACGTCAATTGCAAAAGATAAAATAAAATCACCTCAGATATTGAAACTCCATTCTTTCTACTCCTACAGGAGACAGTTTCCATGGAATCTGATTCTGCTTGTCATCTTTGTAAGTTCAAACCTGACATGTGTTATGTTTTAATACATATTAAATCTCTTATGCATGGAGGGAATTTTCTTTTTTGTTCATGTGGACCTTTGACTCGATTAATGAAAATCCTAGTTAAAGGTTAACTGAAAGTTAAGCAAGTTAAAGGCCTAAGTGAACTAAAAACGAATTTATGAATACATTTTGTAAACGTTAATGTTTTCCAGACAGGACTTGTTTCAAGATATTTTAACAATACCTCAACTTTTCACTTGACTCTCTGGTGTCCTGTTACAGACGCTCTCCCTCTCCTACATGACAGGGATGTTGTCCAGGTACATTTTCATTTTTGCTCACTGCTGCATGTAACTGTCAAGGGGACTTTGCATGCCTTCCCTAGACTGTCTTCTTAGCTAGAACAGCTTTTGAATTGAAGCAATCAGCCAACAATGCATTTTCTTTACAGTATGTGTGAAGTTAATGTTGTCCTACGTTATTTCACTTTCTTCTCCAACAGAAGTGTGTGTGTGTGACCAGTAAAACAAAACCAGTATATTAAAGTTTGCGTATTTGTGTGTGTTTTTTTCTCTTCAAAATAGCTTTTACAACACAAAGTCAGTGGTGATGTGTCTGGGCATCACAGCAGCAGTCTGTCTCCTGGTCACAGTCTTCAGCTTCCAAACTAAGGTGAGAAAAATAAAGTGTTCTGTGTTTCCTGCGTTTTATATTTCATAATCGCAGGATTTGGACCTCAAATGATTAACACGTATCGCCTTTCTCAAGCTTTTTGATTTACATATGCTTGATTTCTTGTGTTTTCTCCATCCAGTTTGACGTGACCTCATGCCAAGGTGTGCTGTTTGTCTTCTGCATGGTGATGTTCGTCTCTGGACTGGTGCTGGCTGTCGTCCTCCCTTTTCAATATGTGAGTACAATCAAGCAAAACACGTGATGCATCATTTGTGAGTCTGGTGAAAGTGAGATGTGGAGGATTTTAAGGCAGCCCAGATTGAAAAAATAATAAAATAGTACTGGTTAAAAATTGAAACATGCCTAGTCATCAATGGTTTTTCTTTCTTTCTTTCTTTTTAACTATTTTCTATGCTGTAGAACAATACCTTCTCCCTTGGTTATCCACGTCAATCAAAATCTAAAGGACTGCTTGATAATGTTGAACTGAACAAAACAATTCTCCTCTTTCAAATTTTCCAAAATAAGGGATAAAAAACAGGTAAAAAAAAACTGTGTGGCTCCACACCCTGTTTGAATGACTGCCACCTAACCAACCACACTCCAAAAAGCAATTAAAGGTGCACTGTTACTGGGAAGCAATGATCACAGTCATCTATCCTATAGTAACAATGAACTATCATTTCTCTTGACTTAGCTGAGCAGTTCCTGCCATAATATGGATTACTGCAGCAGTCGAATTAAGCTGTTGTTTACCAATGTTGCCATGACATAGCACAACTGATCTCATTAGGAGGGCAAGATATTAAACCAATTCCCTTTAAACAAGCCACACCTGCTAATTGAAAACCATTCCAAGTGATGATCTGGTTAATCTGGCGTAGATGTTGTGAATAGTTTGCAAAGCTGCCATCAATATATGCTAGATAATTTCATGATTTATTTCATAGTTTGGATGTCTAGCATGAGGAAAAGTCCTTGAATGCATAGGTGTGTCCAAACGTTAGGCTGGTCTTGTACATCAAATCTAAATGTAAATTCTACTCTAACAAATATGTCACATGAGACTAACACAGACTAATCTCTAAAGTGAAAACATATTCGGTAAGTCTATATCCCAGTTGGTTTCCCAGTGGAAGCATGCTGATCTTAAATAGATGACTATCTCTGCATACTGGAATCAAATTTAATCAATTACATTTTTTTCAATTAGGTACCATGGTTGGATGCCACATACGCTGCTTTGGGAGCCATACTGTTTACCATGGTAGGAGTACAGCTCATAGTACCAGAGCATATACTGTAGACTACATAACAAACAAAATAAAAGACGTCTTACTTTCTGTCTTGTTATTTGTTACAGTTTTTGGCATTTGACACCCAGCTCCTTATGGGAAACAAGCGGTACACTATGAGTCCAGAGGAATACATCTTCGCGACTCTCAACATCTACCTGGACATCATCTATATCTTCTCCTTCTTCCTCGAAATCTTTGGAACAAAACGAGACTAAACCATTCAGAGCAGCAGATGAGGGCTGAATTTATGCAGACGTGATAAGAATCTTTTAAAATGTCGGTGGTTGTGGTGACAATGCTTCCAGTTATAGCAGCTTTATTTTTTTGCCTGGTACTGATGAGGTGATGAATACTTTGTGAATCTCTTGTACTGCTATACATGCATATCGACAGGTGTCAGTAATCATACCCAACATGACTGCAGTCTTTCCCTCTTCTCCAGCATGTTTGTGAACCCAAACTATGGGTTAGATTGCTAGCTTTACCAGCCAGAAACACCCCTTGATCTGTGATTTTCTGCCATTTAATCTACGTGAAACATACTGTGAATGTCCATGTGAAGCTGTTTGGGTGTCTCATATCCATGCTAGCATAAGTATCACAAATTTCAATAGATGTCAATACTTGCTAGGAGGTATTTGATCTAAAATACATCTTGCATGATTCTTTAAAAAAAAAGCCCTCTTTCCGTCTTTCCGTCTTTGGACTATTGCTGTGGGTGTTCATTTAGTGACTGAAAGCACAAGTATAACTGTAAAATAGCCTAAAAGACTTGTTTTCAGTCATATCCAATGTTGTCTTGATACTGTGAATTACCCAAACTCATTTTCCATGTTTAACAGTTTGAGGGCAGGTGACTTGTTTTTGGGGTTTTGAATGACAATCTAAAAATATTATGTATTTATTTTGGAATCTCTGCCTTGACTTGTTGACTTAAATCTATTGAATACTGTACAACCAGTATGATCACTTGAACTATGAAGCTTCCAGTTATTGAATTCGCATTATTGCAGTGTTTATTGTGAATATGGCATTTGTCTAACATTTGAACCTGAAATCTTTGAGATTGTTAAGACTTTTTTTCATGAATTATTTAGTTTGAGCAATCCTTGGTTGATGGCATTGTAGTTTTTGGTCCTATTATTGTCTAAACTTGGTTTTAACTGGAGACCAATATTAAATATAAACATAACAGTGCCAAACATGCATGGATTTTCTGTAACTTTTGATAAGGCCTGCATTTGTGAAGGAACTTGAATGTTGTATTTGATGACATCTGAAGTTTATTTTTTTATGACAGAACGATATATTTCAGAAAGTGTGTGATATAAAATGGAGAATTTGATGCCTGAAATTATTTTATAAGTCTTTTCAAGTGGCCTTGGATTACCATTGTTTGATTATATTGATGCAGTATATTATTTTAAGAGTACTCTGCATTCCATTGTAGAATTGGTGTTGCTGTATTGATTAAAGGGTGAATGTGTATGATTGCGGTTCTCTTTGATTTAATAAAACATGCTTTACCATCTCTACATAAACATGAGATTTCATCCATGTTACTTATGTGAAACTCCCATGGTAAGAAGTTAAGGAGAAAATTGTCAAATTTCAGCACATTTCTCAGGACAAATGGGAGTTCAATATTCACTTGTTATCCACTTGTCCACTGCAATAAATGTTATCTACCAACAAACCTGTTACCAGAATGTTATGAAATGTTTCACATTAGTGGAAAACTTTGGTGACAAACCACAAGTGGCAAACTACCAGCAGCATTCTAGTAATATCTGGATTGCCACTAGATTACAACACTGACAAACCTGTGGCAACATTATCTGAAAAACTAATGTCTTTGCTCCAAACAACCAGAGGTTTGCCACAGATCTTCTGACAACACTTAGGCTTATGTATACCACACTCTGTTTTTTGTTTTTCAACTTTCATTGGACAGGTAAAAAACAAGTGACCTACATGTTTTCAACTTTTTTTGTTTTGATTTGTATTTTTGCTGTAGAACACAGGCTGTCTCTACAGTCTATGCTGCAGCCTAGTTACAAACAGAAGTGAAATACTCTAAGTCTATTTAGATAAGTTGGAAATTTTCCCTGGTGAGAGATCAATAAAGTTTATTTTAGATAATTTATGTGTAATTATAAATGATTAAGCAATCTGCAAACACTTTGCGACTGTATGTGGTTGGCATTAAGAAGGGTTGCTATTTAATTCAAAATGCAGTCAGAAAATAGGTAACTACAGTAACGGCTAATCCCCTGCATGCAGTTGTGAAGTCATGTTCATGTTAATAATATGACACATTTAATAGCTGTTGAGCCAAAGTGCTTTCCAAAAATAACCTTTGCGCTGCAAATTTTCTTAACAAGTATTAAATCGTAAAGTTAAGACTCTGCAGTGTGAGTTATTATGTAAAAACACCCGAGTCATTTGAATATGAAGGTTAAAACCATACAAAATTACATATAATGCAAATTTACCTGATGAACCGAAAACTGAAGTGATACTACTACTTCTACTACTACTACTACTACTACTACTACTACTACTAATAATAATAATAATAATGTTATTATCATCATTATATTATTATTATTATTATTATTATTTCATTTCTATTAATCTCGTATTTTAATAGCCTAAAGCCTAGAAGGGCTGTGACTGTAGTCAAAAGTCAATACCGGCGGATGTGACGTGTTATTAAAGCCTTTCCCCCGTCTGCAATCAACCAGTAAATGGTGGAGACACTGAGATTTACCACATCCAGTAATCCAATCACACTGCGCGATGGTAGAACGTCTGGTTCAGCCATGTTGTGGTTTTGAATGAGGAAGAAGCGGGAGATGTTATTCTTCAACGAGTTTATATTCAATTTATAGCCACGTTGAGAATATATAAACGAGTTAGGGTGTGACTCAAAATGATAGTCGTTTTTCCGAACGCATTGGTTGCGACTTATCGCATTTCCGTTGGAATTTAAACACACTTTCATAAATTAGCCGTGTAGCTAACAACGTTAGCTAGCAAGGTAGTTAGCGTAATGTGCTAGCTAGACGGCTAGCTAATGCTCAGCTAACTAGATATCGGTTAGTTGTAATCTTGGGAAAGTAAATTGGTGTTTGCGAGGAGTTTTCCCATTTGAAGCAACCTCCGCTAACCTACATCAGTCGAATGAAGCACATTAGCTTAACTTGGTTTGACTATATTGACAGGTAGACTGAAAAGCAGCTTTAGCGATTTATCTGTAAACCAGCGGTGTTATTTCTAAAACTTTTGAGCCATGTTGAATAAAATCTACGAATGGCTAGAAACGAGCTTTGCCAATCTTCGCAATGGTGTACCAGCTGCGGAGCACTCACATGCACACCGGGCTGCGAGAGATGGTCAACTGAGGAGGAAAAGACCAATTGAATGGTACGACCTGTGACAGTATTATTCCTCTTGGTAACTTGATGCCTCTGTGTTTAAAAATACACGGTATTAAACCGTTTAATGAGCAAATATAACTACCGTCACTAAGGGACCGCAGTTAATTGAGTCGATCATTTAGTCTTTATTTTCACATAAGCGAAACTGATGTCATGTGTTGCTAACTGAGTACCGTCAATCCTTTTTCCCCGTTAAGTTTGGAAGATGGCCATGAAATCGACCAAGATGGCTTAATGATAAAGAAATCACGAATGGGTAATTGCAAAGCCTTTCTCTTTACATTATGTGAGTATGTGAATAAAGTTATGTCAGTGTTACATTATTTAGACTTTTGTCTGTTGAATTTTCTGTAGGGGATCTTATTGACACTGTCAAAAGTGCAGCTGAAGGGGTTAAGAGTCATAGTTCCAATGTGGCTACATGGATGAGGAACAATGTCAGCCCTACTTTGAGAAATATACTGCCTACCTCCCCTGGTCCACCACCTGGAGAACCTCAGTCACAGCCCTCAACTTCAGCAGCAGTCTGGACAGGGAGGCCGGTAAGAAACAATTTTTTTCACTGTAAACACTGTCCAGACACCTTCAACTTTAAATTTGTCGTATGTCTTTGGTTTCAGATTGTTGACAGGAATTCTTTGGGTGAGACGTTTGCTGCTCCTTCAACGACTTTGGAGTGGAAAACATCCAAATCAGGTAAGATTGTTGACCTTTGCCAATGCTTTTGCATTAGCTCTCAAATCCACGGGCTATTTTTCAGAAACTATTGGTTACCTCAGCTCGCTAGTAGCCTGGCAGTTACAGAGGTTTTGGGTTGCTGGTTGTCGTTTCAGAAAATAAAATTAACAAAAACATATTTCAAAAAATATGTTTCTTTTACTTTATTAAACTATTACAAGCAATTGTAGATGTTGGAAGTAAGATTTTTTTCAGTATTAATTGATGCTTTAGTGTTGACTTATATATTTCATTTTTAATATCACATATCATGCACACAGCCTGCTATAACTTAATAGGCTGACACCTACCAAACACAAATTAGTCAGCACAGTAATTGAATGGCAAAGTTTTCCAGCAGAGTGCACGCTCCTACAATCTTATGACATCCCAAGTTGGTAATTTGCCTTTGAAAAGTACTTGTGTTTACCATAACACTGTCATATCAGTTGAAGTTAGCTTTGTGAGATGCCCTTATCAGTCCAGATTAGAAAAAATGATAGTTGTTACTCTTTGTTGTTATTCTACCAGTACTAATTTTGTTACCATAACAAAACAAACAAACACAATACAAGTATTGTATTTCGGCATCAACTCTTTTATTTAAAAAAAATTGGGATGGAGCTTAAAGTGAAAAAAGACAATGTCATTATTTTAAGCCATTTTAAAAAACACAGTTCTACTACAATGCCTAGTTGCCTGATATATGAAAAACAGATGTAAATAATAAAGAACCTAGGTGCAATAAAGATATTAAAATTAACAAAAATCACAAAAACCAGTGCTGCCACGGATGCAGCTGTTATAATTCACAAACAGCAACAGTTGCATTTACAGATGTGAACATTGTGACGACATGATGGTAATATAAAGTAACAACTGAAACTCCCACTTTGTGCTCTTTGCTTAACTTGATGTCTGTCTTTTAGATGCTTAGAGATGTTCGAGGCCTTTCACCTTTTAAATGCTCTGCAACATTGTCTGCATTCTGGCATTTGGTCATTTAGACCTGGTCCCTATTCAGCGACTCAAAAACTAAATATCTCCATAAACGACTTTTGAGTTTTTTGATGACTTTAGCTCTTTTTTTTCAATGATTAAAACTGGACCTGTTGCTCCATCTGGACTTGCTGATGCCATTCTGTAAAATTTGCAATCTCCAATAACCTACCTAAGATACCCTTGGTGCTCTTACAAAAAATTGCATGAGTACTATTTTCATTTCATTGAAAAGAATGAATGAATTACACAGGATGCATTCTATTTCCACGTTGCTAACGACCTGAAGTATACATTTGAGGGTTAAAGGGTTACAATCTGTGTAGGGATTGATGTCTTGGAAAGGCAATTATTGTACTGTTTTCTTTTTCCACAATTCTAGAGTGGTTGCGTAATGAGAAGTCTGTTGTGGGATCAAAAGTATGTAGGCGACAAGTATGCATGAGTCCTACACATCGTGAGGTGCCAAAAACAAATGGGCACTCAGTCAACTTGCCACCCTCCATCACCCCTAAACTGCACCCCTCTCCACGGCTAGGCAGGCCCCTAAACCTTCGACCGTATGGAACTCCAAGGTATTCCTTACATCTTGTTTTTGCCTCTGGGAAATATTCTGTTTCATTAGTTGCTTAGTTGCTTGGTGTAAACTGATGTCAGTTGATGATTTTTGATTACCAAACTGTGTGTGCAGTTTGTTCGGAGGAGTGGGCACAACGAACAGCTCTGGCACCAGCATGTATGAGAAGACCTTTCCCATTAAAGTGGTGCAGAGCCCCACACACAGCACCTCGTCAGCCCGCTTACACAGGACCAGGCCCCAGTGCACAGCACAAGAGGTTAGACTTCAAGACAATAAGGCATCATGTTATTTCTGATTATCTTTGCACATCTATTGTCTGACTTTGTGGGTTAATACCATGGTTCTGTGTTTCTCAGTCTGTCCGTGAAGAGGAGAAGGAGGTCTACAGGCAGCTTCTGACCATGGTCTCTGGTGGTCAATCTTTCCTTCACAACGGCAGCTCACACACCATTGTGAGGTCACACAGAGATTTGTACGTATCTAAACTAATATAAGATACTTTAATATGATCAAGTTTTAATGAAATATATAAACGGAACAAGAGGGAGCAATGAAAGAGCACTGTCAGAAGTAAGGCACAAGTCAGTAGGGGGCTCCAGTAGTATGAAAGCTGTTTTTTGTATTAATTTACTATTCTGCATAGCCCGGAATGACCCATTAAACAAGTTTTTACATGCATGAAGTCAACAGAAGTTTATAAAGTGCTGGGATTTTCTGGCCAGACGATAATATTAACACATGAAGGACCAACTCTTTACACAGCACAATTCAACTGTATTCACTGTTTTGTCATGGTAGCAATATAACAACCAATGAGTGGTCATCTTTACTGTTATCAACCTCTTTGCTGAACTTTGTGTAGATGATCTGTAATTATGTTGTCTCTCTGTCACTGTCTTAACAGCACCAGCTTCCTGACCACCAGCCGCAGACTGCTGCAGTTCTCTTCCCCAGCTGGGTCAGCAGCAGAAGGAACCTCAGAGGGACCCAGCAGCCCCTCCAGCCCCAGGGGGGTATCCAACCAGTGCTCCAGCAACCTTCCCAGCCCACTGGGGGCCTCCAGCAAGCCAGGGATCCAGACATGGTCTTTGGACACAGACCTCAGCTCCAGCAGAGCAGCTACTATCACATCAGTTCCTTCGCCATCAGCTCTGCAGGATAACTCCTCTCAGGACACACAGTCATCAGGTAATATACCTGCATGTACACTTACTGGAAATGTAGATCATAAGTGATTTGAATATTTTCTTCTCTTGCATTTCTTCCTTGGTTGTAATTTCTTTGTCTTTTTGCAGCTCATGATGGTGACTCTGTAATTATTGTAAATGAACAAAAAGGCAAAAAGCAAGACAACTCAAGGTTAGTATTTGATTTCCATCAGTGTTGGTCTTTTGTTCCGTATATTGTTTTATAAGTGCTTTTTAATGTAGTTCATTATAATTTGAAGTATAATCTGATTAAACATTGTACAAGAAGAGTCGGTGACATAGGCACCTAATCATTTCACATTGTAACATGAGTTCGTGATTTTATAAGTGTAGTTGCAATAGGTCTGGGAAATGCATTTAAAAATATTGTCACACTAAAATGCTTAATTTCAGTCTATTGATAAACTTAAATGACCTACTTTTAATAATGACCACGAGAACAAAAGGATTACTTTCAATTTACCCACCTTACTTAAATATATAACAATAAATAAGAACAAAGAAATGATGTCACCTTGATACACATTAAATAAAGACAGCAAATAAAATCCAGAGGTGCATGGAAGGCAGCCAGGGGGAAGCCGCCATAACGTGCTGGGGATCACTGTTATTTCGTCAACCAAAACTATGATAAAAATATTTATTAATAATTAAAACTAAAAAACTAAACGAAAACTCAATAATTAGGCATGTTTTCTCCGGCTCGACTTTGACAGTCAACAGAATTTTAGTGAACAAATGAGTGAGTCATCAACTGAATGAGCTGCAGCTCTTTGGTGGAGAGAACATGGGCTAACAGAGAGAAAGAGAGTGGTTAAGAGTTTGGAAATGATAAAGTTAAGTGGATTTTCTTTGGAGTCCGTCTGTCTTGTCACTACAGAGCAGAGGATCATTGCCACTGAGCCTTTTCTGCTGACCTCACCGCAGCTCAGAATAACACCTGTAACCATGGCAGCCATACACAGAGAAGGCAACAGCTGTAGCCTTAAAGTGCTTTGATGAAATAAATACTTTAAAACAAGATTAAAATGTCACTGAGGAAAACTTAGTTGAAATGTTTTTCAGTTTTTGTTGACTAAACTAAAAATCAAATGGCTAAATTCAACTGAAACTTGAACAAATTTTCATTAAAAGATTAAAACTAAATAAAAATCAGGAGCCAAACCTTGCACTGTTAGAGAAGCTAGTTACATACCAGTTATAGGTATGTAACTAGCCTGTTTTAGTCTATGTGTGAGCCAAGGAGGGATCATAGCTTTCGTGGCAGTTTGAACATATTAAACAATTCTCTTATTGCTGTTCATGAAGTTTCTATCACTGGCACGTATCACTATCATTTTATTGCCCAGGCCTAAGTTGCAGCGTAAGCAGGTGAAGTAAAAACTACACAAGTGTTGTTTCATCTGTATTTCTCTGTCTTTACAGTGTGCCATGTTTCCAAGCTGAGTTATGGATCAAAGAATTGTAAGTACATTTTAAAGCATTTGATTATTTAGCTGATCCATTTTTTTCTTACACTACTTTTGATCAGAGCAAAGAGAAAACATTTATTTTTGTCACTGTAGGACTAGTTTGTATGACTCCCGGGCAAGAAAAAGACGGAGACAGATAGAAGAGCAAGAGGCTCTGGCTGCCCTGCTGCTGCAGCAGGTGAGTACTCACCACTGTAGCTCTCTTTTAGCTTAATTTATACCATGTTTATTATTTCTCCTATTATTCCATTTATGTGTCATGTAATTTCTGATTCTTAGCGCCTGTCTGAAGAGGGGCAGCGTAGCCGGGATGTGGAGGTCCATGTCAGAGTTCCTTTGGAGAAAGAGGTTCCTTTGACTCTTGTGATTGAAGAACCGAAGCCTTTGGAAGAGAAGCCAGAATTCCCTGAACTCACAGAGGTATGGTCATTGTATCTTCATGTTCTTGCAGTGTTTGCTGTATATTTGTTTAGATGACCTGCTGGAATTGACTCACATGGAGTTTTATGTATGTATTCCTTTTGAAAAGTAAAAATGCAATTGAAAGTAAAGAACGACTAATTGTTTGCTTAACTGATTCTTTAATGTGCACTTGCTGCTTTTATTGGGCCTTAAAGTACCTTCCTTAAGTTTATGAGATTATACATAATTAAAATATCAGAATTCTGAATAATGCAGTGTTACAAGCAACGCTTTTTGTTTCTGCATGTTATCTGACCAAGTTGTTGTTGTTTTCTGATCAAATCCATGTACCGTTTAAAGATTAAGTTATAATTTCATGCCTTTTCACATGTACACTGTCACGCTCTTTTTGTCAAGGAAATGGAAGCTGAAGTCAACAGGGTGCTGAGAGGCGGTAGTCCTCATGAAGTATTAAGTGAAGGATTTAATCTCAGCCTTACACGTAAAGACCTGCAAACCCTCAGCAACCTCAACTGGCTCAATGATGAGGTCAGTCCATATCACACTCAAGTTAAACTCTAAAAAATAGCCACAGATCTTTGTGTGTGAATTGTCATCAGGCAGTAATATGACACCAAATTGGCATTCATGATTATCCAAACATGATATGAAACTATGTGACCATTATCAAGTTCTGCAGGTGTTTCGTCACACAGCTTTGCCCAAACTTGAAAAGGCCTGTTCACCCACATGAAGGACACAAAGGGACAACTCAGTCTTCTTTCTTTGTGTTTTATTGATGAGTTTGGTTTGTTCAAATATTGAATTAAAGAGGGTACAAAGGTGAATTTAATAGGTTGATACCCTTAAACTTAAACAGAAAAAACACACACATTAGTGTTTCATAAACAAATGTTTTTTCTTTAAATCATCACAAAACAATAAATTTCCATTGATAGAGCCTAGTCATTAAAATAAACTTCATTTGCTTTCAATCAACTTAAATATTTCTATGAATATGAATGACATTACACTTGTATTATATTATTATACAAAATAATCAACTCAAACACTTTTCCCATTCATATTCCTACCAGTTGCATCTTCAAGGTGGAAACAGCAACTGTGTTTTGCTTGTTGGGAGGAGTGAGTCAAAGGAGAGACTAACTTCAGACTAAACATTTTAACCATGCTGTCAGAGTAGGTGCACAGGTATATGTTGGTCCTGTGGAAGTACTGGTGGAGATTTTTAGTTCCACTTCACAGTCTTTGCTGTTTGATATTGCCCCTTCAGGTCTGGAGTGTGCTTTACATTGCCAATGATCAGCTCTTGATGCTCTGCACTTTGACTTAACAACCATCATTTTTTGTTACACAGCTGGTCTGTGCAGTGCTACTTGTCCAGTTATACAGTGGTGGAAAAAAAGTTTTTGGACACCCCATGCATTTGTGAAATATTGCATTAAGAATCACTCTTAGGTTTTCAAGTGCAATTTCTGTTATTACAGTCACAGCCAGAATACTAATCAAATCCTTAAAAAGCCATTAAAAACTTCAAATTGATTGGGTGCATAAAAATACATAATAAATTTTGAGTATTGGGTCATTTTGGTACCAGTGATCCATTAATGAAGGTCGTGCTTTTTATTAAAAGACACAGTTTTTGTTGCCGTGCTTTGTGTCTATATAAAGCCAGCACATTTGAAAGTTCTTCAGAGACAATGATGGCTAAAACAAGGAACCTAATGCAGGAAACATGCCTGAAGATGCAGATTCTCAGCCAGGAAGGGTGCAGATGCCCTAGATAGTCAGGAAGTGCAGATACAGTCCTTCAGCAGTTGGACACACTCTGCAGAAATACAGATGAACCAACAGCTTGGAAGACAAACCAAGATTTGGGCGTTTCTTCAGCAAGAAATGACCACATCCTGATCTGCATGTGCAGGGAAAACTGCCGAATGACATCACAGGAGCTTTAGCAGCAGTGGTCAAACCAAACTGGTGTCCAGTGTTCCACCCGCGCTGTATGTGGCCGACTTTTAGATCATGGCTTAGGGTCCTACAAGGCTGTCAAGAAGCCCCTGATCAGTGAGAGGCAGAGATTAGCCCGGTGTCGTTGGGCCCAAGCACACAAGAACTGGACAGCCAGGAATTGCAGGAAGATTCTATGGTCAGATGAGTCCAGTTTCCAGCTTTATCCTCCTGCTAATGTGAGGGAACGCAGAAGACAAAGCAAAGCACTATCTCCAGCATGTTCAGTACCTACTGTCATGCATGGTGGATGCAGTATCATGGTTTGGGGATGCATGAGTGCTGCTGATATTGGTCATCTCACTGTCTGTGATGGCTCATTGAACTCTGCCAAGTACTGTGAGGTAAAAACTGGATGTTTCAATAAGATAATGCCCCTTGCCACACTTCCAGGGCCAGTAGAACTTGGCTGCAGGAGCACAGTATCCAGGTTTTAGAGTGGCCAGCTCGATCCCTGGATATGAGCCCCATTGAAAATCTGTGCTGCCAAAAGGTCTGTTTCAAAGCGTAAACCAAATAATTTAGAAGAATTAAAGCTGTAATTTAAGAAGAATGGGACAAGATTACCCCTCAACAGTGTGAAAGACTTGTGGGGAACATGCCAGCCAGGATTAGAGCTCTACTGCATGCTAATGGCAGGACAACTAAATATTAATTTGATGATGTAATGGTTTATTTTTTGTTTAGTTTTTAACACATTCTCTGTTATTTGTTGATTTTGATACCAACAATGTTGAGAACTGACATATTGAAACTGTCAGGAATTTAGTTTTGTTAGTTTTTCTTGTAAACAATAAACAAAAAATATCATTTGTATTTGTTTGTGTCTGTCTAATGCAGCCACACCTTTTGAAACGCAGAAAAGATTTTTCCACAAATATTTCATGATAATATTTGAGATTATGCAAAATTTTAAGGCTATACTGAAACTTTTTTCCACCACTGTTTTCACACTCTTTCAATCTCATTTCTCAGGTGATCAACTTTTACATGAACCTCCTGGTTGAGCGCAGCAAGGACCCCAGCCTGCCATCGGTCAATACGTTCAACACTTTTTTCTATCCGAAGCTGCACAGCAGTGGCTACTCCGCTGTTCGCCGTTGGACCAAAAAGATGGACATATTTTCTAAGGACATCCTGTTGGTTCCTGTCCACTTGGGGGTGCACTGGTGCCTCTCTGTAAGTCCTAATGACCATGATTGTGAACCTGGAAGTGGTGGTCTTTGGATTTATGTTGCTTTTTTCCAAAATAGTTCTACTCTTTTTTTTCTTAGGTTGTGGATTTCCGCAAAAAAGCCATCATGTACTTTGATTCTATGGGAGGAAACAATGATGAAGCATGCGAAACATTGTTGTAAGTTTCATGTCTGATAAGTGTTTAATGCGCACTATGTTGGGGGAGCTAAATGTAACTCTTATGCACTGATCTTTATTAGTCATTTATGTATATATAAAGAAATTATTTTTGTTTTTCCAGTGATTACCTGCAACAGGAAAGTAAGGACAAGAAGGGCAGAGAACTGGATACCTCAGGCTGGACGCTGCACAGCAAAAAGCGCAATGTAAGTTGTGCACACATGAGAGTCAAAAGCAGCAAGCTGACTGATTTATTTGCTTCACTCTGAGAGGTCAAACTGCATGCATTTAGGAATTCTGGATGGGTTTGTATTATCACCTGAGATTCCAGGTGATAGCTGTGGGAGCTAATAGTTCCACCATCTCTTGTTAACTTGTCCAGATTGTGTCTTGTGGTAGTGCATCACGGTTACAAGTGGATTCATTTTAATTATAGTATGTAAAGTATTCAGTTTAATGTATTCAGTTGTACCAGGTAGTTGTACTTTCATGACCAAGTTTTGGGTAAAGCCCTCATAAGTTCCGGATAACTAACATTTTTTTCAAAGTATTGATGGACAAAAACTTAGTGGTCACTTCTAGACAGAGTTGCAGTTGGAGAAGCAATGTATGTCATTCTTTAAAACAATTTACTTTTATAAATGTAAATTTGAATGGAAATCTTTGATCCTCAGTTCGCTGATTCCACTTTGAACTACTTGTATGTAAGAAGCAGCTGGGCCTATAGGGCCCAATAGTAGTGCAATAAAAATCTTGTTCTTGTTGTCATATTGAAGCACTGTTGTTTCCATTCTGGATTGTGCTACTATAATGTTTTAATTCCACTTTCACATGGAGACAAGAAAACTAGGTCAGAGCAGGGATATATCTAAAGTATCAACAATATCCTGCTGCATAAAATCTATGGACAATGCTGTTGTAATGTCAAGAATAAAATGTCTCTCGATCCTAGATGATTGTCTTGGTGAAAATATGTCACAAAAAGGGCACAGGAAGTGAATTTTCTCAGTTTGTATTTAGCAAATCATTGTTAATAACCTGTTTTTTTCATACTGAACCTTTAAAGTTTAGTAAGCATGTGCATTCCTCCTTCTCGTTCAGGAAATCCCACAGCAGATGAATGGTAGCGACTGTGGAATGTTCACATGCAAATATGCAGATTACATTACCAAAGACAAGCCAATCACATTCACACAGGTAATCACAAACCGCATCGACAAAAAATATTTATTTGGTAAATGGTCATGAAGACAGCGTAAAAAATGTCTCTCTTCTCTTATTGACAGACACACATGCCCTACTTCAGAAGAAGGATGGTTTGGGAGATTGTGAACCATAAGCTGTTGTGATGTCAGGGCGACAGTTGTGAACTTGTACAGTTGGCTCACAAGCCGTGACGATGGTTGAGCTACATTCACCAGGAGGATCCACTGACAGTCGTCCTTATTCTGGGAAAGGACTTGCACACCAGCTCCGATCAGACCGATCAGAAACCACCAGGAGCACCGATCACTGCCTCCCTGTCCTCTTCTCTGGTTCTTTGTTTTTTGGTACACTCATGGAGCATCAGTACAGCAGCTGGAACACTGCGTTTTTTTATATTGCCCAGCCAGAACTGTTTTTGAAATAACACTCATACCGACTTACAAATCATACTCTGAGATGCAATGTTTGTTACACGTTTTTCTTGTTTACACAAGCATACTATGCTGCATTGTAGTGCATTCTGATGTCAGCATAAATGTTTGATACTTTGATATTGTGCAAAGGAAATTTGGCTTTACCATGAAAACATGATTACCCACAAAACTGACATTTTGAGGCTGAAATCTGTGTGTTTGTAGATGGACGTGATACTTTGTCATCTTAATGATTTTTGTTAGGGTTTTTTTGTGTTTGTTTTGTTTACTTATGCAAAAGGGCTGCAACCAGCAATTATGCCTGATTAATCTGTGCTATGATCTCAGTTAATCGATTAGTCACTTTGTCTGCAATATCACAGAACCGGTACAAGATACCATCCCAATTTCACCAAGTGACATCTCTGTCTTTTTATGTTTAACAAATGTATTGCGTTTACTTTAATAGAAGGTTTCTGGAACCAGAAATGATTCACATTTATAAAGCTGAATCCAGAATTTTTTTTTCCTAAAAAATAGAACTTATTAAAAAAAAACGATTTTCAGAATAGCTGCTGGTTATTTTTCTATTGAACCCCTGATTGATTAATTGGCAGCCTTATTGCTTAATATGAACTTGACACCCAAAACCAGAGTATTTTTCTGATTAAAATGCACAAAAGAATTCAAATGTGGCATTGCCTCAGAGTATGTTTTCTAGTAAAACCAGAATGTTTTGCCTTGCCGTTGACTTAAAAGTGTAATGCAGCAGTTACACCCTAAAACAGCAGGGTAATAAAGGGTTGCCATTTCCTTCTTATCCATTAGTCTTGATAAGATTGTAAAAAAAAAAAGGTCAAAGTCTATTTTATGTATTTCAGAGTCTCTTTTTGTTCAACAGCAACTTTTGGGCATATTCAGTATATTTTGAACTTTGTACATAACTAAAACGTATAC
The DNA here is from genome assembly GCA_024666655.1 of Dascyllus trimaculatus. Classification (NCBI taxonomy): domain Eukaryota; kingdom Metazoa; phylum Chordata; class Actinopteri; family Pomacentridae; genus Dascyllus; species Dascyllus trimaculatus. The sequence goes on from CM045452.1 coordinate 22,329,087, forward strand.
AGCCTACAATGTAATATACTTTTTTTTCTAAAAAAAAAACGTATTTCTTATCTATTTTATCTAGATCCAAGTCTTGAGTTAGAAATAAATTGTCATGTATTGTGACAGTTGTTTGTGTTTTTCCTTACAACGGCCACATTGGATCATTTTGATAAACCTGAGAGAACCTGCATGTCTCTTGGCTTGTTTGAAGTGCATCATCCCTTGTTCGAGATACAACCTGCAAATGGCTCCTCGTGTAATAAAGCCACACTCAAACCACAGTGAAAAAAAAAATTTATTAAAAAAATGGCAAGTTCAAAATCAGACCAAGTTCAAAGTTTAATAGCTGTAGGGATTTCTTTTTTTGTCTATGAAGGAAACAGAAGACCTGCATCATGGCACAAACATTTAGTGAGGAGAGGTTTAATGCACAAAACAAACAGAAGACTTCATGGAGGTTGTTGAACACGAGTTATGAACTGTCCCTGTGTGTGATCGATTGAATGACCTTCAGCTGGAAGATTTCTAAATACTTAGCAATCCATGATTAGCAGCAACAGGTATTTAGACTGACATAGCCACCACTCAGTTTTTCCATCAGTATTTTTAGATTAAAATAATGGAATGACAATGGAATAGAAAATAGTGATTTAAAGTTTAGACATTTCTTTGCTTCTATGTTCAGAGTAGTTTTATAAAACAACTTCAACATCTGCAGTGCATGAAATCAATTCCAGTCAGCGGTCAAGCCCAACAACAGAAAGAACAAGTTGCACTTCACAATCCCTTCTAGTGAAATCTAAGGCATTTCCGTGAAGTTTTAATTTTCTCCTAGAAATGAACGTTGTCATGGTTTTAGAGAAAGAAAACGGCTTCAATTAAGTTAAACAGGACGAGGTGGGACACAAAACTGAACCACAATGTGAAAACTGAAACTGGATGGAACGGTGAATCACATCTAAAACAACCGTACGGTGTAAAACAAAAGTTGAGCAGACGAGCCTGCCTTCATACACAAAAACCACACCTGCCATCATTTTTTTCCTTTTTTTTTTTTTTAGAGTTCATACATTTCCCACGATAATATTAACAACCACATTTTGGTATGAAATAGTTCCCTTTTAATGTAGCAATCTTACCAACAAGTAATGAACCGAGGATGCATGTGTCAGAAAACAAACAAAAACAACGTATTTATAAAGAAAGATAAAAAGCCACGAGAGCCAGAATGTATATTTGTGAGGTGATCCATTGTCATAACATGAGGTGTCTCTTGGATATCTGTAGTATTGCATTTATAAGGATAATAAATTAATTGCATAGATCGTCAGACCTTGGGCGTGTTTTCCGAGCACTGGACGGAAGAGTTAAAGGATGTGGACACAGTACCAGCTGTGAACAGCCATGAGACCTACTGTAGTTGGTTATTGCCTGTGAACCTTGTACACAAACTGAATCTACGTCGCTCTGGCAGGATGAGGTAAGTCAAGGTTTGTATTTTTCTTAAAACATAAATTTCTCTGATCCCAACTGCTTTGGGTACAGCTCTGTAACAATGCATCTGAACCTAGCATACGTATTTCATCCATGATCAGGAGGTCATGTCTATAAAGTGCCAACATTTGTGACACAGACGGAACTGAAATGTCTTTTTTAAAAAATATTAAAGCCTCTTTGACATCAACACTGAAACCAGAACAAGAAAAAAAACAGAATGCAAACAATACAAATAATCACTATTTCAAAAAAAAAGACAAAAAAAGGTCAAAAACTTCTACTTCTCACTATTTGAAGCACACAACACGCTATCAAAAATAAAATCAAAGCTTCTTTGAAAAATAGGATCAATCTTAAAAGTATTAAAACAGAATTTTTAAAAAAGAAACCTTTAAATAACGAACATAAAAAAAACAAAACATGAAGGTGAAAACCAGAAATGCAGAAGTAGATGCAAACACACAGCACTGGCCAGTATTAAAGCTTCTCTATACTGGCCATCATAATCCACCTAAATAGTGTTTTCTGAAGATATAACAGGGCAGAGCCACGCTTCACCAGTTCTCCATATCTTAAGAATTTCATACTTAAATAACAACAAATTATTATTTTTTGCTTCAGAAAATACATTTTTGGGGGATTTGGTGGAGAGTCAGCTTCCCTTTTTATAAAAGGGATACAAGAAACATCAGATAACACAGCAACACATAGGCTGCTATGTCCAGACAATTTGGTATAATGTAGTTACTCAAATAACCGAAGCTTTACTTCACGGATAAGAAAACGGAACTCAAGAGAAAGCCTGAATAAATTTAAATCTCTTATTTACAGGCAGCCATGTGTGAGATGTGATCCCTGTTAAGCAACTTTGGATTTCGGAGCAGCTCAAAATGATATTTCAATCTTTCTGAATATCTGGAATGCTTTAAATCCATTTATCTCTTTTAAAGAAATCTGCTCTGTGAGATCTGCCACTAATGACCATCATCTGATAATTTTCTTTTGTATAGTAATCTCCTGATTGTCTGAAGCTTTGTCGAGATTGCTGGATCTATAAATTATTTATCTGAGAGTCAAGTGCCAAAAAAAAAAGAAAATGAGACCACTACAGGTAGGATTTCATACCTGATTAACTTGCTGCCCCTTTCAAGAGAAGCTAATCCAAGTCAGCACCACGTCAGTTTACAATATGAGTCATCAGCTTTTTGGAGGACTTTAGTTTTTTTTCTGTATTCAAATATTTGCACCAATCAATCAAAGTAGGACACGCGAAGGTAGATACACACTGAAACAAAGAATTATATACAGAAAGGCAGGTTCAAAGCCTGAAAGTATCAGACAAAAATAAAAGAAAAAAGAGAAGTAAAATCAGCATATCTTACAAAAAAAGAGGTCAAAACCAAACATGACTCAAAATAAAACATGGTGTTGAAATGTTCTTTTCCTGGTTTCATTCTAGCTCCCCGGAGTAGTATTAGAAAAGAATATGAAAACCTTTTTTTAATGTGTAGTGTGTGTGACTTTTTTTCTTGACTGTTATCAAAATAGACGCTCCTTGTTCTGTTCCTCCATTTTCCCACTGCCTGCTCCCCTCCAGCTCTGCTTGTTCGGAGTAAAAGAGTTCTTTTTCTTTTAAAATATGAGTTTATAGAAAATATCTTTTTTTTTCTTTTGCATGTGTCCTTTCTGTGGAACAGTTCCTGGCGCCTTACGTGCAGAGTCACTGTGCTGAGTTTTTCAGCACTGGGGCCCTTTGAGAATCACTCCGGCTCCAGAGGAAGATCTGACACGGGGTGACAAGAGCAGCCAATTAGAAACAAGAGCTACAGCTCAGTTTCTTTCTGCAGTCACATCACAGCAACAAGAAAAAAAAATGTTTTGGACTAAGATGTATGCACATGCAGAGGCGCAAAAAAGAAAGCCAGACATGACGAACGATCAAAACCCACCTCTTCACTTGTTATGCTGGTAGGAGTAGGTTGTGTGTTCTGTGGGCGTCTCTATGGCAACAGGTTGTTGGACGGCACTTTCCTGAGAGAGAAGAAGCACAAAGAGTGATTGTTTGACACAACACTTTAGAGTTAAAACAGTTCTAATGGGTGAAAATGGAGGTCATTACCTCAACTGAGATGTTGGTGGCAGGCACTTGGGTGTACTGGGGCATGTAGGTCCCCTGCATAGATGTGTTTGCAGGCATATACTGGAGGAGAAATGAAGAGTTAATAAGACACGGTAGCTACAGTGGCAGTAACACTGTCAAAATTACAAAGGGTTGCTGCAACCCAAGTAGAAGATCCTACGCAACTTTACCCTTTTGATTTACACAATTTGCCCAAATCAAAGTCTATTATCTCCACTCTGAGGATTTTGCATATCAGGATGGAGAGGATCAGAAGTTGAGATCATTTCTTCTCTCATTCCTTTAGGACAGTCGTGTACACATCTATCCCAGACTGGTCAGCTTGGTAGAGTGCTTTGTGCATTTTACTGACACCGGCTATCATTAGGAGCCACAGGTTGCTTAGCGCAGCTTTAGCAGCTAAATGTCAATGACGGCTCAATACTAAATAATCTATATTCCACTCACTGTGCCGCTGCTGCCCATAGAAAGGTGGCTGAGCTGCTGCGTCAGGGGCCCGATCATGGAGGTCGGCTGGATGGACATGCTGTGGTCCATTCCGGGTGTCATGACTGCTCCCTGTGCAAAAACATTCAATGGTTTTTAGCATCAGGACAAAGACACTGCTGGTAAGAAACAAGAGTCAGGGAGAACATTGACGGCGGTCTGACAGAGTGTGAAGGCAGCAGAATATTAAGAGGTTTTCGACTGCAAAGGGGAATAAAGACTGGGAGCAGCTTTAGGATTCAAGACACTCACTGTGGGTGGCATTATGTATGACTGGTGATGTATCCAGGATGGGTTATGTACCTGGGGGAAGACATGTCAAGTAGTGAAAACATACACAGATCCAAATAGAGAAGCAAATATGGTAAATTCAGCTTTTTCCAAATTAAAGTTTCACAATTTTCAGAGTGGGAAACTACCCCATACCTGATAGGTGGACACAGGTGAATGCATATATGGGGAGAGGGAGGTTGGCCCGATCATCCGATTGGGAGCAATGCTATAAGGAGAGGAGTAGAACCTGCAGAAAGAGACACAAAAGTATTAATAACCACAACACAACCCCACTCCCCATGGCTGTATAAGAGAGTAGTAATACTGACCCGTTCTGTAAGGCTGTGGTGGGATCATAAGTGAGGGTCATTCCTCCCTGGGGTAAAAAGACAAATGAGTGTGTCATTATGGGGATGGAAACAGTCTGAGCAGAGGTAAAAAAAAAAAAAAAACTTTAAACAATCATAAACTCACAGTCTCCCCATCTCTCGTCCAGGGCCGACCGTTCTGCAGATATTTTCCTTGGCTCTGACGCTTCTTCTGGCCTCCATCAGCAAATTTACACAGCAAGGGTTCTGATGGCACTGCACCAGGGACATTCAACAGAAGAAAATAACATGAAAGATAATATTCAGTTTCACAAAACTCTTTGGTTAGACAGTTTCTTTGGACCTCAGCTCAAAGATGAAACTGAAAACTCACCAGGAACTCCAGGTGGAGTCTTGATATATTTTCCATTGAAATGTTGGATGATGGCCTCACATTTCTCTGTTGACTCCATCCTAGAGTAAAAAGTCACGATCGGTGTTTATTAAACAGGTTGTCGCTGCTTTGAGTTAATATTTCTAGTTGGAGGTATCCCACCTGTTACGGCCACCAGAGGGCTCACTTACCATGATAAAAATACTGAATACACAGTTGATCTGTAACTTCAGTGCTGATGTTTTAAATTGAAAATGAAGTTTTTGGTGTGTAACCAGATATTTTCCTCTAAATACATGAGCCTGCATCATCACTACTCAACTTTAACTAGCCGTCCTGCTAAATATCCAAAGCAAATACCTGGCAAAGCCCACTCCTCGGCTGGTTCCATTGGCGTCACGGAGGATGCGTGTGGAAATGGCCTGACTGAAGGGCTTCAGCATGTTCTCCAGCTCCTGCTCGTCCATGGACAGCGGCAGGTTGGAGATGTACAAGTTGGTGGGGTCCTGCTCCTGTTGCTGACCAGAGAGAAGCCGGGGGAGAATTAATGAACAACAGAATTTCCTTGCAACTGAATGACTACTGTGGCATGATCACAGAAATCAACAGCCATCTAAATCTGAATAAGAAATGTGGATTAACAGGAAGCTTGTGAGACGTCTGTTATTCAGACAGGTTGAGGACATTGAACAGTTAAAAACTACCTAAAGGTGGATTTAATTTTGGCGTTGTGTGAGAAACTGAGCTGCATGGATGGGTTCTAAAGAGAAAACAGATAGTACAAGACAGCAGAGAAAATTTTCTGGCTGGAACTGTCATTTTAACTCAGTTTTTTATTTCTCAAAACACAAATCTAATCTGTACAACACTCAGCACCCTCCATCCTCAGACCTTTGAGTCTCCATCTCTGTCTCTTCTACTTTTATTCATATGAATTGCCTTTTTTCTTCTTTAAACTCTTCTCTCATCTCCTATCACTCATGGGTTATTACCAAAAGGGTAAAAAAAAAAACAGGCCATTGTGCGGCATGCCTCTTAAGAGGATGAAGGTACATGATTCAGGTAATGTGATATCAAAGCATAATTACATTTCATACGGCTCTCCATCCCTGGACGATCTAAAACGATTATGTGCTCTCTCTTGATGGAGAGCGAGAGCACAGCATTGACATTTTGGACAAAGGCCTTTGGGAAACTATCTGAAGAACATCTAAAGCATTGTGCTATCTTCCTCCCACCCACTGGGCAAATATTATCATCCCGTTTCCTAGATCATAGTAATAATATGTCACCCGTATTCAGCTGTTATATTCATGCTGTAATCCTGACCTTGAATGCAGACACAGAGGCTCGCTCTGTCGGCTTTCATAAAACAGAAAAATTATGCAGCTTCCCCAAATCTGACTGTGAAATGATACTAAAAGAGTCTAAAAGAGACTTATATAGTGCCAGGGTTCATTTTATGCTTTATAACTATTTTTTTCTTTTCTTTGCACCCTGCTCAGACAAATTTAATTTGAACAACGGTATCCTGTAAGATAACCAATCTGTAACTCCCTCTAACCATTATGCATATTCATTGTCTCGGAGTGCAGATGTGATTAAAAACCTGTAAATGCAGTGCGAGTTAATTTCCATGCTATGAATAATGCATGTGTAATCGCTGTGACCCTGTGATGAAGGTGATTTCTCCTTCACCTTCTTCCTCCCGCACGCCGGCGTGAGCTCATGAAGAAGCCTCGAACGCATGAGGAGCGAGCGGAGAAGACCTACTGTGGATTTCGGCATGCGAGTGAGTCAGAGTGAGTCAGAGAGAGAAATCTGACGCAAGCCTTGTTGCAACCCCGGATTGAAGGGGTGAATGAAATCGAGTTATTTCGCGAGCAAGAAGCCGTATGAATGTCAGTGATCCAGCTTAACGAGAGATCAGCTTTCCCAGGGTGTTGGTGGTGTGCGTGTCGGTGGAGTGTGTGTGTGTCATAATCCGGCTGAGGCGAGGCTGCTGAAGTGCATGTGCGAGTGTCAAGTGTGCCGTGTGTGTGTGTGTGTGTGTGTGTGCTGGTTGTGCGTTGACAGGGCGGGTGGCTGGGCACGGTGCCCTGCTGACTGGGGAGCTGCTCAGACACTGAGTCAGATGCCACTAGGGAGAACAGACAGGTCCTTTGTGCGGGGAGCTCAGGGAGCAGAACCTGGGACATGCTCCCCAAACACCGTCACCACTCTGAACACACATGTACCTGTGTGCATCTGTGGACTCCTGTTTGTGCATTCTACAGTGCATTAATACCCATAAAGACACTGATTTAAACCCATCCAGTGCGCCACACAGCAAACACACATGCATGAATGTGGCTGAGGGCTTAATTGGCTTATATTCATAAACCCTGGCTCATATGACAACAGACTGAAAAAACACGGGGATAAGGTAAGATTGAGGAAGTATGGAGCAGATACAAACTCTCTACTGCAAGGTCAATGACTCACCATTCAATATGACATGAATTAATAGTCATTATTCAACTTTTTTGATGTGACACTGTCAAAATCCATGAGTTGTTAGAAATAAACCCACCAAATATCTCAAGTTTGGTTCTTACCTTGGCCATCTGAGCCTGAACTCCGCCAGCCTTCAGTGCTGTCACTGCCTTCTGAGCTGAGGTTGGACTGTCAAAGTCAACAAAGCCATAGCCTGCAGGGAGCGAAGCATACATTGAGACATCCAAGCTATGACAATTAGACACGCGTACTGCAGGACAGGCGCAAAATTTGAACTCATGAAGCACGTATAGCAGCAGTGTTTGAAGCCGGCGGGACAGACTGCTGGGTTTGGGCTGTGCTTCCCCATGGAGGACAGTATGAGGAGTCAAACAACACTGCTTATATTATGTCAAACAATACACACCTGTACTTAGGTAGGTGTGGTGTGAGGTTTGACACACAGTATGCACTTGGCAACTGAAACCAAATAGCTTATAAGTGCAATCAAACCGCAGCAGAGTTGTGAAACTAGTGCCAAACTCGTGATGTTATTTCTGTTCTATCGCTTTGTTGCAGATATGCAGTGAAAACATCAACTGACAAGATAAGATGTTAGTGAATACTTTATCTACTTCTTGCTGAGTTTAAGCAAGAAGAGACACAGATGAATGGCTTCCTGAACTGAACCTGCACATTAAAACAAAATATAATGTATGAGTACAGAGTTCATCTTTAGCCATGACTAATTATTTTTTCCCATTTACCATTTCAGATTTATTGATTCAAGATCATGGCTGCATTGTTTGGACTACAAAAATATATAATACAATCATAAAGGAGCCATGGCACCTGAAAGCAATGAAGTACGTGTGCTTGCTCAAAGGAAATCTAAGGAAGAGTTTGGATTTGATGAGTTTTTCTGTATACTTTTGTAAAGTCTACACTGTAGCATGTGAAGGGCCTTGAGGTAGCATTATGTTATGAATAGGCACTACATGAATTAAATCGAATTGAAATTAACTGAATATAAACCACATTCAACAAGGCACATAATTCAAACATACGTAGATGGACAGTTAAATAATATTTAGGTGAGTATGTTTCCTATTGCCTATGATGCTCTATTATGTTCTTACATTCAAACGCAACGTGAATGTCACATCTCCCAGGCTGCATATTAAGGCTTATTCCTATACAAGCCTTAATATCTTCCAGTGACGCTGGGAATTTTACCAACTGGAACCTTGAAAATAGCCTGCGTGTAACGTTGGCTCTCACACAACGAGCATCTTTCTCATTTAAGCTGTTTAAAATCCAGCATATACATCACACACTGACGTTTTCCTGTATAAACTGATGTTTCAATCCTAGCCTGCTCAACAGTTACTTCTGTGCCTTCATGACTCACCTTTGCATTTGTTGGTAGTCTTGTCCAGGATGGCCTTGGTGGACACGATTTTCCCATACCTGCAAGGAAAGGTGAGGTTTACATTCATAGACTGTCCTTGTAAATTGAAAATAAAGACTTGCTTACATTCAGTTTTAGGTGAGGCAATGCAGTTTCTCTCTAAATACACATGTGGTGCATGATGACTGAATTATAATTCACCTGACACATTTGGTGCAGTGACACTGAATGCAATTATGCCATCTGATAATAAATTATACGTATAGGGAAATCTTTAAGGGGGGGTGGGGGTGGGGGGGATATATTAAATGAAATTAGAGTAATGTCCTTTGTTTTCTGCACGCTAGAGGGAACTATAGATTTCCCATATCTTTTTCATTCCAGCGTACACACAAATGTCAATAGGGATCATACCTAAAGGGGAAACATGATGTGACAATTTGGTAAAAAATTAATGTGCGTTTTCAGGTTGCTTCACAATGCGCTATCAATATGAAAAATCTTGCATTATCTACCCAGCTGCAGATACTGCAGATGCATGGGATAATGCATGACTTGGGCAAATGCTTCTGTGCAGCAGTATCTATCAGTTCCCATCTCCCCAGGCATGTGCATGCAGTGTAATCTGATATGCCTCTCCTTGGCTGTCCTGTCCAATGCTGGCTCGCAGCCACACTCTCATTCTACTAACCAGCTTCTCTCTAGGCAGCCTTCTGCCCTCCACTGGGTCTTAGTGCCCTCCGCAGTGAGCTCCAGTTTTCATCCAGTGACATTGCATCACTGCCTCATTTTATGTAGGCTGGAGAAGTCACTGTCAAAATATCATTTACTAATAAGGGTTGAGGAATGAGCTGCTAATATTATGCTCCCAGTTGGAGATGAAATAGTTTCTTTTAAGCTGACTTTACCTTTAGATAAGTCTGTAAATTATTTTTATGTCTTAAAAAAAAGCAGCTTAAGCGTTGTAAAATTACTTCTTACTGAAATATCCAAGAATTCTTTTGATTGGACATTACGGATACCTGTGACAATATTACACTGTTAACTTTACTGCAATACTCAAGAATTCTATTGGTTTCGACTCTGCAACAGGATATTGTACTACTACACACAGTAGTATGTTTCCTGTATACACTCTATACAGGAAATGTACATGGAAATGCTGAAGTTTTCCCTACATGCTCATCTCAATACAGAGTGATGCAAGAAGACCTAAATAATTAATACTAAAATACTATTATCCATTTAAGTCCAGAGTATAGAGTGCACTCAGTCTTGCTGTTTAATTATGTCAGTCTACTGAGGGCTATAAGAACCAATTTGAAATGGATTTTTAATCAAAAGCTGCTCACAGCGTCTGTTATCTTGTTCAGCTTTAGTCTTAAGTCTTTAGTTTGTCTTTATACCCTACTTAAAGCATGTCAGATTGTGTTAAAAATATTTTTCAACTATGGCTGAAAAAATCAGAGACACAATCATTTATTCTACCCAAATTTTCTGCAACCTTCATACAGTACAGTGTTGGTTAACTGGAGGTCTGTTGTATAATGCATTTGACCTCCTATATAACATTACTATTTCATGCTGTGTTTCCAATTCTAAGCCATAAGATGCCACCAACTGGTCTCGGTGCATATGCCAACATTGTCTTCCGATATTTGCATACTCTATCGCTGTGGACAGACAGCAATTACAAGCAGCCTACCACTTCACGTGATGACTGGTATTTAAGTCGTGCGCTCTGCTTTGCTGCACACTTGCAGTGGAGTCACTGAATTGTGCTCAGAGGTCTCGGTCTTCATGATGCAGAGTGAAAAGAGGGGCTAGAGACTCAGCCAAGTGTGAGGAAGTCCAGCCCAACGTCCATCCATGGCCAACCACCAGAGACAGACCAGGGCAAGAACCGGAGCGGCAGCAAGGCACCTAGGGAGACGACTGCAGGGGCCGGAGATGGAGAACCAACCCCCCATCCCCTCCTCTCATCCCTCACTCCGTACACAGTACATCTCAGAGCTTGCATACAGCAACTCTCGGTGTGGGGGAGGGGAGCTTTGGGAGTGCCATGTTCTGATAGTCTGCACACTTTTACTGTTCAAACTTGAGTTTAACTAAAGCCGTAGCTGTCTTCCTGCAACTTTGCATCTTCACCTGCGAGCTTATTTCCTATTAGCTATTATTGGACTTGATATCCTCTTGCAGTCCAGTTGAACTGAAAATTACATCGGCCTTAATGTGCTCTGCTAAAAGGCAAATTTCATGCCGGGATTTTATCTGCTCTGTAAAAGCAGAAATATGAGAACTACCCCCACAGAACACCACCTGACACACAAACCCTGAACTCCATTCACTCCTCCCCCCTCCGATTCTCTCCATCCTCCCCCCACTCCCCCATGCCATTGCCCTTGTTTGTCTTTCCCTTTCCCCTGGGCTCGCCGTTTCCTGTAGGGTTGGGCAGCCTCATGTGAGCCATATCTTCCAGACAGCTGTAAAATAGCAGGCCTCACCCTCCCTCTCGCTCTCTCTCCCTCCCTTATTCAATCTCTCAAGCCCCCTTTTTCCCTCCTTTTCTCTCGCTCCTCTCCCCTGCTCTTCTGGTTCTCATCACCAGGCTCCAGAATTCAATTAAGTAAAAGCAGATCATTCATCTCAGCCCTACGTGTTTTGATGTCTTCCACTGAAAGGGCCTAACAAACATATCAGATGGATTGGATGATGTGGGTGTTTGATGTCTGGCTACATGCTACCCACAGCAGAGTTTTCAAAGACACACACTCACACTGATGGGTGACACTGTGTGGTATTTATACATGGCTTGAAATTTTGATGGAGCCTCATTGTGATCATGCTGTATTATTAAAAAGACAGGAACAATAACTCATATAGGTTCAAAGTTTAAGCAAGAAGAGACACAGATGAGGAATTAGCATGAGAGGAGGAGACTAAACATTCTGTACCTAGTTCTTGGAAATTCTGTGCTGAGCTGTGCCAAACAAAAGCTCTCAGTTTGCAGACCCAGTGATTGCTGTTTTTTCCATATGGCCATTATATGATGAGTTTTAAAAATTGTAAATGAAAATCTGGCCATCTTCTATGTTACAAAAATACCTAAAAAGGTGTGCTTAAGTGTATGTGTGCACAAAGAGCAATCCCTCTAGCGTATATGCCCATGCATCCATTCAAACCGCTCCGAATTTCAGCCAGCAAGACATCACATATCATCCTGTTCTGTCGTAATCTTCCCTGCTCCTCTAACTTGGGCTCACACTGGCAGCGGATTGAGATTTATTGGGTGTGTGAGCAGACTTCGAAGCAATTGGTTTTTTGGGTGACTTACGGCTGACAGAGTTTGACCAGATCCTGGTCTGTGGTTCCTGGATGGAGGCCACGGATGTAAAGGTTGGTTTTGCTCAGCTGCTCTCCCCCACTGCCGCTGCTACCATTGCTGATGGTGGTGGTGGTGGTGTTGCTGTTGTTGTTGCTGTTGGGGCTTGGTGGAGCCATCTGATGGTTGGAGGGGGACACATATGTCTGCTGCGGAGCAAACACAGAGCACGGTCAGATTTGAAATGGTGTAGTCTTACACAAGGCAAATGCTCTTTGAGGTACATGAAATTGGATATGTACGCTGATGTGGGAGCTAACTGGATATGACACAGCAATCCAATCAGAGAGCTAGGACTGGGATATCAGCAGCCAGGTGATGCTTAATCTGACTTGAAAGGTCAGGTGGGATGAGATGAAATGGACGATATAAGAGACAGATATGAAGTAAAACATTTGTCATGTGTAAAAGACAAATAAGTGATATGATACAGACATTAGAACAATGCAATTCATACTATATGTCCAAAGACAAGTATGAGAAAGAGCAATATGTGAGACTGCATCATGCACAGTGAACAAAATGTGCAAAAACATGCACATATTCATATTAAATGCCATCCTACCGAAAATATTTTTGCATATAATTACAATATGTAGATACTGTACTGCAGGCTCTCAATGTGCCCTTCAGCAGTGTGTGGAAGCATAAAAATCACAGACTACAAGGTTATAAAGATACTTCAAACATTTATAGTTAAATTTATCAACAGCAAGCAGCAAGGAGCAATTTAGCTTCTCTAATGTACAGTGCACTGCTCGGGCAGAACATCAATGAATGGCGGCTCTCGGAGTCAATGTTCACTATCAGTTCGCCCAAAAATACACAAGGGTTGGCAGCATTTTGGAATATAAAGTATGATTGCTGGCTTGATAGTGACAGAACATACTTCTTTAACAATTTAATCATGTCACAATGATTATAAATACTTTGATCGACTAGCTCTATTAACTCTTTCATTGGGGCAACAATACAACAGTTCTCGGTGTCGCTGGGGGAAATCCAAATATTTCAGACTGTATTTTCTTGTTTGCAAGAAACGTAAAATTGCTTTGTGGCAATACTGACCTTACCCTATTTGGTATAATGTTGTTGTCCGTAAACATATTATACATCCATTTGTGAAGACTGACACTCATCTGTATTGTATATCTGATACTTTACCTGTTGCTTTTACTGTAAATATTGAGACACGGGCTTCACCATTATATATTTAAATATGAAGTTCAAACAGATGGCCTTTTGAACAGACCAGCACTTCAGAAAAATGCTACTTTTTGCAGAAATGTAAAATGAGTACTATGCTCTGCCTGTCTTCTGAAGTGAGTGATTTCATTAATGCAACAATAAATTGTGGAATAAAAAACCTGGGTGGAATTAATGTGGCTAAGTTCCGCACTACTGCAAGGGAGGCTTGTATGTTGTGGGCTGACGATGGAGTGATTTCATAATTCTAGTCAAAGCTGCTCATGGTGAGGTCTGTGGCTTATCCAAAGTAAACAGGACATTAATTCTGGAAAGAAACTTTCAAATTGGCCTTTTTATAATTGAATTTTTCGGTGTCTTGAGCAAGACAAAGGAAATTCCTTTCCAGCTATTGTCTTGGGAGAAATCTCAAAACCTTAATTAGCTGCATGGCTGGATACCACTTTCTATAGACGTTAATGAGCTGAATTATTAAGAGAACATTTACTTAATTTAAGTATTAATGACACATATCTTTGCCACAGTTTTCCTGATCAGGCTGTTTGGTGTGCCAACGTGTACCGCTTTTGTTGTGTGAAAGGAGCCGCATGCAGAGACCAAGCTCAGTCGCTACAGACCAAATCAAATTGGTATGGAGGCAAAATGTCAGCAGCGTTTGACCTTGGTCCTCCCTCCCTCTCAGTGCTGGAGGAGGAGGAACTGTTTGATTTGTTGGGTTCAGCAGGTCAGGTCACAGGGAACAAAGGGATGGCTTTAAGGAAGTGAGGAATTCCACAAAATTTGGTCTTAATCCACCGCCAAGTAACACCAGAGCAGCTAATGTAGTGTAATGTAAGTGAGAGAAATATGTCAAGACTTATGAAGTGGATGCATTGTTAGTTAATTTCTGAATATATTTTTATTACTGCTGAATAGATTGCTGGACATTGCCAAGCACAGCCACATGCATGTTTAAACCCAAGACAGTTTAGAAAGGTAAATAACAAATGTCTGTTATAGTGAATTCAGCAGCAGAGATGCAAACACTGCAGTCAAAGAAGAGTCTTCATCTGTCTATGCTATGATCTGACGACTGACCTATGATTTCTTTTCTTATGTGATCCTACCGACACCAGTATCACATTCAAAAAAAGACAGTCTCATCGTGAGTCTGCAGATCAATCCGCCCACCCCTAATGCTTTGTTGGACACCACAAGGTCACCACTGGGCCATTAGCTTATTAACAAAGAGGGACAAAGGCAGCTGGAATCAAGCCAATTACGACCCTTCTATTTCTGTTTGATGTGGGCCAACTAACACTTTACAAATGGTAGAAAATTTAAGAACAAGCTTTAAACCGTGGTAAGAGAGGTGATAAATCTGACTTGAAAGTTTAACAATCCCCTGTGGTGAAAATCAAGTCAACATATCCATCTGGGTGACTTTACACGCTGGAAGACATGTCATTAGGGAATCAAGCAGTCAACGCCATGGCTGGGCATTTCCACTTTGACACTACAGTGTACTGATGAGAGTCTTAAAAATACAGATACAGACTTCTAGGGTTTCATACATAACAAACATAAAGAACCAATGCTGTCAGGTTGCAGGGTTGGTCTTTCCATATCATTTTTCTTATTCCGACTTGATTTCCAGTTCAAACATGTACGATAAAAAAACAGAACTGCACTCCAATAAGCCCCATCCTATCAACTCCAGCTACACGTTTTAACTAGTTATCACATCAGTCAACACTCACCCTGCTTTTCTTTAATAGGCAACAAAGTGCGGAAACAAAGCAACTACATTATATTTTTGGTTTTGTTTCTGAGATTTATATGATCCATAAGTGAAAAATCAACAGGTAACCGATTTGCTAGTTGGTTATCCTCTTGTCATGCAAGATAGCATTTAGCTTTTTTTTTTTTTTTACAAAGTAATGTTGCTTTAGATGTAAATGTTACATGTTATTTTCTAAGTGGCCAAATTGCCAAACACTGCAGTTCCTCAAAAGGCCACTTGAGGCTGGCTCCAAAAACAAGTCAATCTCCAAAGACCCCCATGTTAAAATGTCCAACTTCACAGCAAACATAAACATGATTACAGCCTGCTACAAAAAACTGTTTTGGTCTTCATAGCATATTTCCCCGGTTACGACAGTTGCATGGTTAGTGAATTTTTATATAACTGGCTCGTTTAGAATGTGTTAAGACTTAAAGTTGTGCATAATTTAGTGCGTGGCTACTTTAAGTAAGAGGTGTGTACCATCACAGGACAGTGTATGGAACAGAGATGTTTGCAGGGCCCGATTCAGCTCCACTCACTCTCCACTTCTTTGCTCATTTTTGGACTACAGTGGAGTGAAGCGCACTCAGGCACTACCAAGATGGTGACAGCTAGAGCCACGACGCAGAGCTTCAAAATCACTGTTAGACGTCACCCATAGGATTCCTATAAACGATGTCACAAAGGGGTTCCTCATCTTTATAGTAAGTGGTTATTTCCTATATTACATTGGTTAACATAACTGGCATTGGTTAAAACTGTGTTCAACATAAAGCTCATTTTATAGAAATGGATTCCATATTTATAATAACAAGAAAGGCTGTTCATTTGTGTTCCCTCTGCACAGACATGTTGGATTTCAAACCTAGATCTTTTATCAAGCTGATGGAAAATGGCATATTATTATTGACGCAACCAAAGCAAGCATGAGAATGGTTATAATATGAAATTTATGTTTCCCCAGTAGAAATCTATTTTGCCTTATGGCTAAAAGTGTATTCTGACCAGATACACTGTATAATGGGTAACACAGCAACATCCTTCCTCTTACTGCCATGAGTAGCAACACCAGTGATTATTTTGCAAGCTTTTCTGCATCCTCACCAGCCAGCTGCCCTATGTTTTCCAAACTGATGTGGAATCAACCCCTCACAACTTGAAGGCTGTCTTTTCAGTCAAGCTGAGAAAATCATGGTGACTCACGGAGCCCATTCATCGTAGTCAGCTTCTCTAATCTCCCTCTCTTCTTTAGCATCAATAGTACGCTGTTTGTTTTTCCACAATCACAGCCTCTTCCTGTGCCTTCCCTCGCCTTCACTGTAGGCGGCCCTGCGCTGACTATCAGGAGGGATGCACCTGCAGCGGCTCGGGGAGATAGGATCTGACGGGAGACCGAGTCTGGGCCCGAGCCTTGGCTAGTGAGGCCTGTCTAATTGGGATCTGAGCTTGTTAGCGGAAAGTGCTAATCCCTCTCATGTGCTCTCCAGTCAGAAGGCAGTGTCTCATTAAGACCGCTCTGCTAGGCTCCCTCTGAGAAAAGGATGGCAGTGTGTAAAGCTCCACGCTCCCCATCTGCCCTCGCACCGGCTCCAGGTGTTTTGCCACCCATGTAAGGTAATGTCCAATGTAATGGTGCAAAAAGAAAATGTGCATGCAAAAGAACTCCAATGCAGTTAGAAAGGGAAGGTCAGAAAGTATGAGAAAATGTACATCGCTGAGAATCACAAATCTCATTTTGTAGCCTGCAAGACTGCATGTTCTCTGAATTAGTTTGTGCTCAGAATCTGACCTCCTGGCAAGATTTCCTTCCTACTTGTTACTCTTCAGTCAACAGCTCCTCACATCACTATCTGTTTACACTACTGCTTACATCCATAACAGTGTCATCTCTGAGCATTCTTTAGATTCCTCTGCAATGCATGAATGTTTGTGTTTCTCTTCTTGACATGGACGAGGGCGACGTGGGGGGGCATGCGCTAGGTTCAGGATTAGAGTTCATGAAATTGAACTACATTCCATTTCTGTGGGAATCAGCTCAACGAAATGCAGGAAATGTATGTCACACACTAATTTACAACTGGTACACAAGCTTTATTTTTACATTAATAACTAATTCATCCTATCCACCTATAAGCAACGGATGCTGTTGCTTCCAGCCTCTCTGCACAGAGCAGCTGGAAATGTACGCAGCCCTCATATATCCATATTATCAGTTATATCTGCAGAGAGATAAATCAGCTCGTTGAGTTATTGCTGTAGTTATGCAAGAAGGATAACTACATCAAGTGGTCCACAGTGTGGTGCAGAGAGCGGAAGTGTGCTCCGGGCAGCAGTTTAAGACTGATGAGGTGATTACAGTTGGAGGGAGCATAGGTGATGCCTGTAGGGAGTGCAGGTGACTCAAGGACTTTTTCATCCGAGAAAGAACAATGAGTGCTGCATGAGGCCGGATGCAGAGCTTAAACTCTGTGGTAGTTGCAGTAGTTACAGCATCATTTAGAGAAGAATCTAAGTGATGCTTAAATGATACATCTCTCACACTTTTACTGCAGCTGATATGGAGTATGTTAGAAAAAAACTTGCAGAATCTGATATCCCCAGGCCATCTAATATAGTTGTTTTATTTTGAAAAGTATCACACGTCTGTTCCAAAGTAAAACATATTTTGCATATTAAAAACTTGAAATTAGTATAAAGTAGCATTGCGTTAATGCACAAGTCAACTCAAAGTCAAAGACAAAGCAGTTAATCTTTACGCCATGCAACAATTGTATGTTTTGCAAATGTGTTGTATCATAGATAGAAATATCCTACCTGCTTGGTTAAAGAAACCTTAAAAGGCGCAGTGGAAAAGATCATAGTATTACAGGCGCAATCTCTTTATATTAAATTTCTGCAGCTGCAGGCAAAAAGAAGGCAAGAAAAACTGCGGAAGGTGGGAATGAACCGAATAAGGAAAACGTCCCGTGGCTCAAAGGTGAGATCTCTCTGCTCGTCTTTCTCCTGCCTCAATCCAGCTTCATCTAAATGCTTAAAAAGTCTGTTCTCAACAGAAATCAAGGTATGTGAAACGCACAAGGGAGAATGAAAAAAGACGGGGAGTTAATCTAAAGCAGAGGGGGGGGTTGTCTCTTAATCCTTTTTCTTTTCTCCGCCCTTTTTCCTCGTAGTAAATGACACAGACCAGGGGTTACCTCTTGACGCTTGGATTTACAAGTCTCCCCTCTGTGCGATTTTGCCATTCCAAGAAATGCGTTTTAAAAAAAGATGTGCATGTCTTCTTTCTTTCAAGAAAAAAAAGGGTTTGTAGAGCCCCCCTCTTGAAGTGAGCACATTGTCTGAATCCAGGATTCCAGGAATTCCAGGTCATTAATCTGAGCAATCTGAATTCCTTCCAGTCGTGAGGCAAGGGGAATGACACGGGGAAGGAGGGATGTGGTGGATTTCAGCTGTTTGAGCCAGATGTCAATATATTTTAAAATGACTGACTGACACATTTTGGGGATGGAAAAGTTAATAATCCCTCAACAGTCAGCTCTGTTGCACACAATCACATGAATATTATGTGTTGGAGGTGGATTTATATAGTCTGCACTGAGGGGGGAAAAGTTGAAAATGGATAACAATGTCACTCTATGAATTATTCATTTCAGTAATCAATACTGAACCATGTAGAGCTCCATGGGAAGTACAGCTTTGTGTCATTTAGCCCTCAGCTGCACACATGAGCTCTGTAACTTTCCTCTTCCATACAGTGCCATGCAAACCCTCTCTGTAATCATTAGTGGGGCTGAAGGGGTGGGGCATATCAGTACGCGTAAAAGAGGAAAAAAAAACTTTGCTAACTTGTAGTTGATTCATTGAAAACGTCCACCAAACCGCTGATAATTCCAACAAAACTCGGTTACATTGCGCTTTTGGAGGCTCATTTGGAGCATTACGCGCGTCTACAGCAAACATATGAGCCGATCTGAGAGCCAGACTCGGTGTGAGGAAGAGAGCAGAGACCGTGTCGGAACAAACGAAAGCAAACTGTGGTCGTCTGGCAACAATGTGACGGTAAATGTTTTAGTTTAGAGCAAAACAAAGAAGCAGACAAACTCCCCCCAAAAAATGTTGCTTGCTGTTTAAAGAAAAAAAAAACCGTCGCCTGTGATCCACTTTCAAGGACACTGCAGCTTAAAACGGGCTCCGGGAGCTCGAAACGACGCGGCGGCTTGAAAAGGAAGAGTCGTTTTTTATGAAAAGATAGAAAGTGTGCGTATTTACCTTCTTGCTGTGTTTGTAGCCGTTGTACGGGTTGATTCCTGTCCTTGGCGGCACGGAGAGCAGCATTTTTTCTTCCGGAGGAGCGGAGAGCCGAGCAGCCAGCTGACGTCAGCCTCGGAGACTGAGCGGGGAGCAGCGGTGGAGGCTGGAAGTCTCTCTGCTCCAACTCTGCACCGCCTGTACGATCCCCGCTCACATCTCACTGCATCTCCCTCACCGTGTCATGTCCACAGCCACACAACACTTTTTTTTTATTTTTATTCTTTACCACAGAAGATAAACACATGACAGACGGCGTGTGGGTGCCAGTCATCCAGATGTGTGATTGATGATTGGCATTGAAAGCTCTGACTGGAGGGAGGTTTAAAAATATATATATAGATTACAATCTTGTTTTTAGCAGAAGAAGAAGAAGAAGAAGGAAGTGAAACAGACCTTTACTATTATTTCCTGAGTGACACATGTGACGTGGTGTAACTTTTACTGCACTAAAAATGGATATTCAAGAACTTTAAAACGGGTTTCCATCCTGAAATCCTTCAAGAAGCAGCCTGCAAGCAAAGACATGATGTCTGATGTAATAGATGTTTAAAAATTACCTGCAACATTTTCTTAATTGCAATTCTGGTTTTATTACCAGTACAGCCTAGATGTAAAAGATAGTTCAGTGTTAACGAGTAAATATTGTTGTGAGGATTTGAATAAAATATAGTGTATTGAATCATCCAAGCCTGACTGATTGTTCCATAAAGGGTCAAATTAAAGCGCCTTATTTTCTCAGTTTTTGCCAATTTTAACATAAACTGAACAATATAATCATATTATATAAGCATTTGTTGGTCCAACACGCAGCATCTCTTCAACAGATTGGATGCTATGAACCAGCCAAGTGCGCACTGTGTTGGGCAGATTAAGAGTGGGGTCATGGAAAAGTCAGTATTTCAACCATTTGCTTGTTTAGTGTCACGCATCTGTAATGGATAGAGTTAATAACTCTATCTGCACTGCAAGGTCTGACTGAAGTGAAAAGATAGATTCCAATCTTTGTAACATTTCAGCCTGTGTTTTCTAGCAGCTAGTGTCAAACTAAATGAGCATGAAGAAGAAGGAGGAGGGAGAACAGACCTTTATTACTATTTCCTGATTGACTCACTGTGACCTGGTGTAACCAAAATGGTTTTTGAAGAACTTTAAATTTGTTTTCATTATGAAATCCTCCATGAAGCTGCTTACAAGTACACATCCGATGCAGTAAATGTTTAAAACGTATCTGCAACCTTTTGTTCATTTTAGTTTTAAGGCAACTAAAACTGAATGGACTATTGTGTATTAAATCATCTAAGCTTGATTGATTGTTCCATACTGGATAATTCAAAGTGCCTTCTTTTGTCAGTTTTTCCCAGCTTTTATATAAACTGTACAATAATATATCTGTTCTTTTTTTACACAAGGGCACAAGTATTTCTTGGTCCAACCCACAGCATCCCTACAACATAATGGATGTTAAGAAGCAGCCAAGTACACACTATGTTGAACATTGCAGTCAGTGTTTTTTAGCAGTTAGTGTCAAACTAAATGAGCATCAAGTCAAGAGTCATCAGAAAAAGAGGTGAAATAGGTTTTTACTATTTCCTGAGTGGGAAGTGACTCATGTGACCTGGTATAACTTTTACTGTACCAAAAATAGACTATGAAGAACTTAATGAAGCAGCCTGCAAGTAAAGGCATGATGTCAGCAGTAGAAGTTTAAAACTCATTTGTAACATTTTGTTATTTTTTTGTTTTATATTCCAGTATATCCTAGATGTAGAAGATGGTAATGAATTAATATTGTAATGAGGATTTGGATAGACTATTGTGTATTAAATCATCCAGGCTTGATTGATTGTTCCATACTGGATAATTCAAAGTGCCTTCTTTTCGCAGTTTTTGCCCTCATTACAATTTGCAAGACTATTTTTATATATACTAAACAATTATATTATACTGAACATTCTTTCTAATGTTCAGTATAACATTCTTTCCCCCTTTTAATATAACTGGACAACTATTTGTTGGCCCAACACACAGCATCGCTACAACAGAATGGATGTTATAATGCAGCAAAGTACATCCTATGTTGAGCAGGTTAGGAGTGGGGTCATGGAAAAGAAATCGCAAGACAGCATGTCAACCACTCTTATGTTTAATACCACACATCTGCAATGAATACAGTTCCGCACAGCAAGATCTGACTGGAGGGAGGTTTAAAAATATAGATTCCAATCTTTATAACATTTCAGCCTGTGTTTTCTAGCAGCTAGTATCCAACTAAATGAGCGTCAAGAAGAAGGAGGAGGGTGAATAGGTCTTTACTGCTATTTCCTAAATGACTCACTGTGACCTGATGTAACTTTTACTGTACCAAAAATGGATATTCAGGAACTTTAAAATAGTTTTCCGTTATGAAATCCAAAATGAAGCAGCTTGGAAGTAAAGGCATTATGTCTGCAGTAGAAGTTTGAAACATATCTGCAACATTTTGCTCATTTTAGAATGAAATAGAATAGAATAGAATAGAATAGAATAGAATAGAATAGAATAGAATAGAATAGAATGCATTGCCATTTACAGTACAGTTACACTGGAATTCTTGTGAGTTTCTTAAAGCTTCGTAAAAAAAAAAAGGTAAAGAATAAAAGTCAAAGCAGCAGCAACAAAAGAGAAGCTATATACAAATATGCATTTTGAGAATAAAATAAATACTGTACACGTAATAAATGTCACAATATATACAAATATGGAAATATTAAACACCCAGAGTAGATATTGCACATATTATACAGTGTATGGGAGTAATATTGCACATGCTGGTTTGTAAACATAAGTGAAATGACCATCGTCATATTGCACATGAATTCATACACTGTTTTAAGACTAGTGCAGCCTTGATGTAGAAGGTAGTTCAGTGTATATATACTGAACAATTATATATCCATTCTTTTTAATATAGGGAGACAAGTACTTGTTGATGCAACACAGTATCTCTACAACAGAATGGATGTTATGAAGCAACCAAGTATACACTACATTGGAAACAGCAAGAGTGGGGTCAAGAAATCACAAGACAGTATGTCCACCAGTGCAATAGATCTGCACTGCCTAACCTTCCAGCCAGTGTTTTCTAGCAGCTTGTGTCAAACTAAATGAGCATCAAGTCAAGAGTCATCAGAGAAAGAGGTGAAATAGGCCTTTCCTACTATTTCCTGAGTGGGAAGTGAGTCACTCTGACCTGATGTAACTTTTACTGTACCAGAAATAGACTATGAAAAGCCTTAAATTTGTTTTCCATCCTGAAATCCTCCATGAAGCAGCCTGCAAGTATATTCATGATGTCTGATGGAGTACATGTTTAAAACATTTTGCTCATTTTTGTTTTAAGGCCAGTATAGCCTAGATGTGGAACGTAGCACAGGGTCAATGAGTAAATACTGGAATGAAGATTTCAATAAACTATTGTGTATTTTATCATCCATTCCATAAAGTTTCAGTTTTAGAGTGTTACCATTACAATTTAAGAAACTGACTGTTTTATGTACATGGAACAAAACTATGTCCATTCTTTTTGACATTGGGGAATAGATATTTGTTGTTCCAACACATGGCATCTTACAACAGAATGGCAGTCATGAAACAACCAAGAATGCAATATATTGAAAACAACAATGGACAGATTAAGAGTGAGGTCGTAGATCAGAAATTACAAGCCAGTGTATCAACCATTTGCATCATGTCGCCATACATCTGTGACGCATAGAGTTAATTAAGTTGTTGATGCTGCTTGTGGAGTACTGGGCCACTCTTTCCAAATGGCTCGGTGACGTAGGGGGATATTTTAGAGGACTGGATCATGTTGTCATACATGTTCATCCAGAGTTGTCTGAAACAGCCTGTTCTAGTCTTTCTCTTGTCATTTGTGGCATCATGTCATTTGAAATAAGTTGCAATTTAAGGTGGCCTTTTATAGTCATTGGTCAAAGGAGTGTCTGTGTACTGGTCGGGCTATCTGATCATAGTGTTTTAAATTAACTCAATGAATGAGAATTTGTCACCAGTTTAACAGCTCAAACACATTTGGTGAACAACTGGCAAAATTTAACCTTATTTAACTTGTTTGTTAAATCAGAAAATAATCTGTTGCCTGCTGTATAACTTTTTATATATATATATATATAAACACACACGTTTGGTGTAGTGTCAAGTCTTTGGGTGCAACAGCCTTCATTCATTCACTCAAAAGTGTAATTAAAATCCCTCTGTTGTGATGTGTGTCTCAACAAAGGTTAATGTTAGCCCAGGCCACTTGATTACTGACACAGAAAAGAAACACAATAAATTAAGCACTAAATAAATTAAAGGAAATATTGCTGAAAGATGAAAAACATTGATAACATAGCCAAAAAGGTTTAAAACTTTTACACAATTAAGTGTGGCCACAAAGCAATCCCTCAGTTCAGTTTTGGGCTAATATCTGTCATTGCAATCAGAAAATTACTTCCTTGCCATGGTTACTTCTATGATAATAAGAATCATAGTAAAAGTAAAAGTAGGAGTTACTTGAGGATTGTCAGTGAAAACTTTAACCTCTGTTTGTCATAAATGTACCTGCTTTTTGTTGATATCATGGTGTTTTACTTGCCAGCGATACAACTGGAGCTCAAACTCATTTCCATGTTTCTGGATCTGATCCAAACTCAGAAATAACTCAACAATAACTATCTAAGTAAGTACAAACTTTTTCAAACATCCTTTTGTGATTTTTATCAGTTGTCCTGCTTTTCACAGCTTGTAACTAACCGTATGAATAAAGAAAGTGTTTTTATCAACAGAAGTTGCTTGGCAACTAAATCCCCTTCCTCTTTTGACGCGTCTTCTGTACCCTGACTGATTAGCCCTCAAGTGTGTAGAAAACATATGCAATTGTTCACTCAGCCATATAGTTTGTTCTTTCCAGTCATGGCATTTGCATAATACATCCACAACTACAGAATCCAGAGGCTAGAGTCCATATACTTATGTTGATCTACATGCACAAGGGATTTCATCCAGATTTCATCATGATGGTCTAGTCAGACAGACGGGAGAGGCTCAGCTGAATTCATAATCTCTGTCTCTCCGCTTCTCTGTCGCCGCCTCCCAAACGCATGCATGCACATGATGTCAAAACTTGATACATTGGTTGCATTTGCATAAAAATAACATCTTCGGCATAGTCATCATTCTCTCCAGCCAGATATTGACGCTTCTTCGACTGGACCATTTTCAGACCACAATTAGGTCGCCCTGCGTTGTTCACGCCCCCTGTTTAAATCTATGCAATGTTGTGATATGTGTGTGCAAGTGTTCAGCCAGATGGGCTGTGAGTTCCACTTCAAGGACAGTTTGGAGAGTGACTCAGTCAGCAGAGTGCCCAAGCCAGCCAACACACACTGTGAGTTCACCAATGCCGGGAAAAATGGGGCCTGCTGGAAGCTGGAGATTTGGGGATAGGGTTTCCTCTGCTGACAGAAAAAAATGATTAAATTCAATAGAATTTTGTTGATCGAGCATTTTAATCTGGAATAAGTTAGTGCTGAAGTATGTTTCCTGGTAAAACGACCTTAATACTTCATAGAACAACATCTGCATTATCTACAAACCTTCTGTGAAAATGTCATTTTGAACTCTGTGTTGGACTGGGGCTCCTGCTGGTGGGCGCTATGGGGGAGGGTTGCAGAAGGGGGAGAAAGGAGGTGGGGTGAGTGATGGGGGGTTAGGAGAACACAGGCTGCTGGTGCATGCTCTGCATTCCTCAGGTGTTGTCAGCATAGCTCGCTCAGTAATTACCTCTCTGTGAAAACATGCACAAAGCCACACTTTACTAGCAAACCAAAGGGCAGCAACCAGGAAAGGCTGTTTTGGGGAGATGTCAGAGACAGATGGGAGGGCATTTATACTTACATTTAGGCATAAAGGGAGCTGCAATGGTTATATTAAAAAGCATGAATGCACCAAAGCAAAAAAGGACATGCATGCTGTGTAGCTACAGATGCAGATTGTTGGTTGTGTGAGAGTCAGCAGCTTCGCTTATGCAGCAATCCATCTTCCCTCAAGGATATGGGCAGATTGGGTAATGATTGTAGCCAAGCAGAGCCTGGCATCTAAATATATCGATGAGATGCAGACGTAAAGCTGCAAAGATGTTGGTGAGCCTTCACACACAGAAATTTTTACTAACTTTGCATACAGGGAGTTGGTTTCTGTCATTCTCCCTCTGCATGCTGGATTTCATCATTGCTTTTTTTTCTAGTCAGATGTCATCACTTTCATCACTGACACTACAGTACTGTCAAAGAAAAAGCAGGTTCTCCCTGTCTGGGAACGCTTCTCTCCTCCCCCTCTCCGGTCTCCCTCCTTTACCCCTGTTCTGTCTCCTTGGCTGGCTCGCTGAGAGCTGAGGGATTGTGTGCAGATGTGCCTGGAGAGAGGCCAGCCTCCTCTGCCCTGGGAGAACATGTGGTCTGGGAGTGTTTACGCTGGCACTCTTTCAAGCCGTCTCCCACACAGCATGCTGGTGTCTGTCTCTCCTGGATAACAATGCTCGACCCTCCTCCCACAAAGGGGGCATTCTCAGGTTGAGGTGACACCGGCAGTCGTGTTGGTTCGCTGTGTTGACAACCGGGACAGACAGTAAGCAAACAAAAAGCAAGACAAATTTGCAGGCATCACGGGCATTTTCCAGTGAACTTGAAAAGGAGCGTTTTTGAATACAGGGCTACAAAGAAAAACTTAAAACGCTACTTTTCTCCCCTAACTTCATTTCTGTTTACATTCTGTTACTCGGAGTGAAATGTGCCTGGATTAAACCGATATCCAGACACTTCAGGCCTGTTTTTCACAGATTCTCCACATACTTCACATTCTCCCCTGTGATTCAGGCTCTGGGTAAACATCTGTAAGCTGAAAACCCCTGAAAGGAATGCTTATTCTTAACACTAGAGGCAACAAGATTACTGTCAGTTTGTGCAGCAGGAAATACACACCTGTTGCTTTAGTGCCTGATTAAAAACACCACCAGAAAAAGGGACACATGCACACTGAATGACATTATACACTTGCCGGAAGAGTGATTTATTAACATTTCAGGCACAAATTGGCTGCAGAAGAGGCAAATGTCCTCTCATGTTCACTTTTTAACCTAATGTCTCTTTGGTGAGAGGTTTCACAGAAGGTGCATTATGTAAAAGTTACCAAATATTGCATCAAATTGCTGGATTCTTATTTTATTTGTTAGCAAATGAGATACAGCCTGTGTGTCTGCCTGTATTGTAAGTCTTCAGTGCCCCCTGCAGGTTTAGATGGTCTATGAGATTGTGAAATCATCTATTCACAACTTTAAATATCAGTTTTCTCAAAGATTGCATGCTGTTTATACAAATCCATCTGCGGATATTTTATTGTGTTTGCACAGTGAAAGATACATCAATAAGACAAATCTTTAGTTTTCTCTGAAAAAGCCTAAATTACTTCTAGGGTCAGAGGTCAGCTATATATTCTTCTAAGTGCTATTTCTTTCTGTTCATATTAAATGTCACTTACAGATCTTTAAAAATCCCTTGAGGTTACTGGAAATATCTGTGGCCTCATTCCTGACTAAAATGGTTATTTTCTGTAATAATAAATGGGAGTAATAGTGTAGATGGGGCCTTTAACTGAACTAAATTGATTATTATTGTATTAAATCCGAGCAGTTACAAGCATTTTAATATAAATGCACATTTGCACTATTGCACAAGCTCATGAGAAAACATGTAGCAATATTCACTTCAAGAATAATATTCATTTGTCATGTTTGTGCACCACCAGGGGGCAGGATTTAGTGAGGAATGCAAGAGTTGGAGACCATCAGTGCACATTGCACTGTATCGCCTCATGTTTTCACATTTTGACCTGCAAACTAAATGCAAATCTGCAAAATGCAATTTTTATATTTAAAGGTATGCAATTAAGTACTTATGATCATTTATTCATTCTACATATATGAAGCTGAAGATGGCCTAATTATAAATGATTGGGAAACATACTTTACTTAAAAACAGGTGTTGTGTTCAATTAGCAGATTGAAATTGTGGAGAGGCAAAAAATTTAAAAAAAATGTGTAGAAATACTGAGCCAACATGGCTGATCTCAGAGCCACAGTTGCAGCTCCACCTCTCTCTCTCTCTCTCTCTCTCTCTCTCTCTCTCTCTCTCTCTCTCTCTCTCCCACCTCCACGGTTCACGAAAAAGCCCGTGAAATAGGAGAGAAGGAGGTGTGTTGGAGCATGCGCAGACGGGGGGTCGTCGCTTAGTTATCCCATATTTGAGGAGTCGGGGCGTTACGTCACGGGCTCGTCCACGGTGCTTGGGCTTGAGAGCGATTGACCATCCACTCATGCAGCCACAAGCACGGGGAGACACGGGCGCTCCGACGGCAAGAAAAACGCGTTCACCTTCTCGTTTTCCTCTCTCCCACTTTGCCACGGAATGAGCTGAGCGGAGCCCGGGCGGCTTGCAGGGGCTTCTTCTGTTACGACTGGACGGATCCCCGGTGTTTGGCATGGTGTGGTGAAGCACGGAGCCCACCGACACGCAGAAGGTTCCACGGTGCATCATGTTTGGATGCCGATAATCAGTTAGAAATATACATGAGCGTGCTGCTGCATCGCCTGTAGCCTCACCGGGTGCTGATTTGTTGCAGAAAGCCCCCCCTCCTCCCCTGTGTGAAGCGGCCGCTGTTGCGGGGCTGAGGGTGCAGCCGGACGGACACACCAAGGAACCCGCTGAGGAGAAGGGTTCGGATGAGGTGCTCGATCGAGCTGCTCGGTTCCAGAAATCCAGCCAACTTTTCATCTATTCCCTTCTAACAGCGGTGCCGTCGGAGGGAGGGGGGGCATTGCTCCGGAGATGGCGATGAGGTTGCTCTACTTGGGATTTATACTCTGCTCGGGGATCGTGTCTCCTAACGGTGCGACCGTAGGTAAGGAAGCCTGTTGTTGTGTTGTCTTGCATTGTGATACTCGGGGAGAAAGCGTGAGCCACTTTTACCCCCCTCCTCCTCCTTCCCTGCATCAGGGCCCAGAGTTGGAGCCAACACCGCATAAATATTCTGCTCTCCGTGATAACACAGTGGCTCCCTCACTGCCACACATCGATCATGATAGGAAAGGCTTGAAATCGGAGAAAGCAACGTGCAAATGTTGTTGATTGTGGCCTAAATGAACCCCAAAAAAGCAATGTGTCTGCGCTGTGTAGCGGTGCTCCAGCGTGAGCGGGCCTCCCTGTGAGGATAGCGCACAGTGAGGTTATTCACTGCTGGAATATTCAGCAGGTAAAAAAGGCAGCAACACATGGATGAGCGACCTATTTAAACAAGATCACCGTATCTGATTGACTGCGACAAAGCAACAGCATAAAGCAACTCCTCGTGTGTGTTCATCCTCAGCTGATAGCCACCATTCAAGCCAAACCTGCTGCTGCTTCTTCCAATTCACAAAAAGGCACGCTTGACTTCCAAATCAAACCCGTGGTTCTGTGCAGATCAGCTTTCGTGTTTGTTTTCAGTTACTTGGCGCACATGAAAACAACAGTTGCGCGTTCTGCTGGCTCTTAATGGTGCGGCTTGTCCCGACGTGCAGCGTCAGTAAACCGCCCGGGAACCAGGGTTTTATTGGTGACAGCCAGGTAGCTCCTGTCTCACGGCGAAGCGAACGGAGCTCCTTGATTCTCCAAAATCCCCGATTGCAATAATGAGGCATCAAACGCACCATTGCTTTTGTGACAGTGCAGTGCTGACCTGTTGATTTTTAACTGCAGGGAAGGAGGAAAACAAATTGCACATTTCTTTCCCTACAAACACATCACACTAAATTCTTAAAATACGCTCTCATGAATGCGTAAAAAGTCATGCACTGGCACTGATGCCAAGTCTAGCTGTGACCTGGCTGCCCTGGATGAATAATCTCTGTTCATTTCACTTCCACAGAGTAAAGTAACCCATGAAAAATCTTTATTTTTGCCTCCATCTCTATGTCAGAAGGTGTTATATAAGTTTCATTAGAGTTTAGTGGAGGGAGAGCCATAGCTGAGGTTACATACAGGAGAAGGGAAGCTCCTCCCCCTCCTCCTCCTCCTCCTCCATCAGTATGTAACATCTGGACACAGGGAGACCATTAATCCAACTTACTGAAAGGGGTGGGAGGAGGGTGGCTGGAGAGCTGGGGTGAGGGAGGGTGAAGCATAAAAAAATAAATAAATAGTGAAGAACTTCACCAAGAGTCAAGTCTTGGAGTTGACACACAGTTACGTCACAGGGAGTCGGGGTGGAGGCGATGGGATGTATGTGAGTTATGTCATTAGTAACAGTTGAGTTACCAGCGTCCCATTGGAGGATCAGAGGAGGGGAAGTGAGTGGAGTCCAAAAATTAAGTTAATTAATAGATAGGTCTCTTTGATATTGATCTTCAGTGTAGAGTTCATTATTGTGGCACTTTATCTTTCAGACCGCCAAAATGTAGCACAGCTTAACACTTGGAGCCTTCTAGTTCTTGGGAGAATAAACTGGAACACAGTTTGAATCAAAGCTAGCTTCTGATGTGTGATTTTTTTCATTAGTGATTTGAATAATTTGGGTTACCAAATGTCTCAGTTATAATGGGAAAAATCACAATTTATGAAGCCCAAAGTGATATATTCAAATCACTTTATTGTTCCATGTATCAAACGAACAGTAAGAGTAGAAAAAAAACAGTGAATTTTAACATTTGAGAAGCTGGAATATGAAACGTTTTGCTTTTTTCCCCCAAAATTAATAATCGAGACGAGAAATAAAAAGATGAGTCGGTCATTAGACATTTCATGGAGCACTTGTATTTAAAGTTTAAAGTTTTGTCTTCTTCATTGTGATGATTTGTTGTTGTTGTTTGTGATTCATGTGATGCTTGCTGCAGTAAACAGAGTATCATTGGGGTTTTTTTGTAACAGAAGAATGAATTTGAGGGCAACAGTTTGGAATTGGAAGCTTACAGTTTGATGTTTTCCTCCATTTTCTGTTAATTTATAGGGCACATGGTTGATCGAGGAAAGATTTGGCAAAACAAATGATAACGATTCTAAGTTACAACCCAAAACAATTAAATTAGTTGTTGATTAATTGGTGGGCAACTGATTAAACAATCCATCATTAGAGTCGCTGTAATGGGGAATCAAATGGGTTATCATTTCAGGAGTTAAAAAACAGTCTTTCTTCGGTTTTTGAATCGTACACATACCACATGCCATGAAGCTAAATGATACAATGTGGTGTGCCTCGGATCTCCACATACAGTTAGAAAAGCATTCTGAGCGTGCATATACAATCTCAACCACCTTCGGAGGGGGAAGAATCCCGTTAGTGAAATGTTTAAATGTGGGTCAGAGGCTAAAAAGGTTGAATTCCTGAGGAGTCCACATTCTGTTTGCCTGACCCTTTTAATGGGACCTTTTCCTCAGAACTGTCACTGGAAACATCTGCTGGAAAAATTCAGCATCCTTCATACAAATTCAACAGAATAATAGAACTCGGATTGCTCCTCTTCAGCCTTTCCAAGTGGAGGTCACTGGGGAGTGGTTGTTGTAACTCTGTGCCTGAGGCTGTCTGTTGACTGCAAACTTATCAGGTGGCACAGATTATCCCCCAAAAATGATTTTCTGCCATTCAGAATCTTCTCACGCATCAAAAAAGCCATAGGATTAAAAGAAGCATTTGCAGTGAAACACAACCAGGTGTCCAGTCCCGATACATTCTCTGGCTCGATATTTTATATAAAGCTTATGTGCAGGTGTTTTGCATTACGCTCCTCTGAACCAAGTGAAAATATTCCCGAAATGATGATAGCAGACAGTGGTATTCTTGACTGTAGTTGGCGGAGAGATCCCCTTTTTATCCCTCGACTTCCTGCGCTGCATTGCAATCAACTGTGACTAGAAGGTAAAACCAGATTAACATAAATGTCTTCAGTGCCGTTGCCCACATACTGAAGGCGTGAGACCGCAGTGTTTGTTGACTGTGAATAGCAGGGGTGTACTGTAATTGGTGTTTTCTGCAAGCTACATCACTGTTTATCCTGTTTAGCTCCTAAGACCCCAAAAGGAATGGATTGGCTTTAACCAAATAGAGTGTGTGGGTTTGTGTTAATTCCGCCCTGTAAGATTCACTGGGTTTTTTTGATTAAATCAGGCCCTCCAGGCTTTTTAGTTTCCGTTCCTTTCCAGTGTTAATATTGTGACGTCTCTGAGAAATTAGATATTTTTTATTTGAACATGCGGAACATGAGCAAAACACATTTTTGTAATAAAGATGGAGCTTTACGAATGTTGCAAAGATTAGAAACTTTTGTTTTACATCTGGCACAGCTGGGAGAATGCTGGGTTTTGTTGCTCCTGTTTTTATTTGATGGTGAACTCAACACTTGATGCTTCAAGTTGACCACCCAGGAGACTTTTCAGCTGCGGATCTTTGCGTGTTACCTCACCAGCTCATGCGAGCGTATGCTCAGATGACGGCAGTGTTGCTAGCTTCGCGCTTGACTGGAGAATCGATTGATCTCGGCGACTCTCGGCTGCTTTCACACCTGGTCAGAGGAGGGGATCAGATATATGGAGATAAGATTTCAATTTCATGGGCTGCTGCAACGTGTGAAAGCTGTTTGCTTTAATCAAAGTCACGGTGCTTGGTCTCATTGGGTTGTAAGTGCACATGTAACAAACTTTTATGGTGTTTGTGGCAAATATCGACACAGATCAGTGTAAACAGTACTTTTATTGAAGGAAATACCAACAATAGTAAAAAATCACAAGGAAATGTCAAGTACTATTCAAACATTTTTAATGTATTTGGATCAGGAGTTCAGTAAACTCTTGTTTTGTATAGCTAACAACAAAATGTGTCACTTTTTTTAGGATGAGGCCCAAATTTCAGGGATTTTGTCATATTGTTGTAGATATCAATTTAACTTCTATTGATGGGTATGGATAGATATCGCTAAATAATAATAATGATGGTAATTGGAATCATAATCGTACCAATAGTAATCATAATTTTATATATTCAGTCCTTTTTAAAACAATTTGCAAAGCATTTTTACATACGATTTAAAAAGACAAGCAACGTTTTAAGGATATCACAATAAAACATAATGAAAGAAGCTAACACAAGCTGCAAATTAATAAAAACAAAGTGGAAAATAGTAAGTTTTTCAAAGTAAGACAACCTGTTAACTCCTCAAGGAGATCATTCCATAACTTAGGCCCCTGAAAATAAAAGGTTCAGTCACCTTTACTTTTAAAGTGTGAGGGAGGAATGGGCAAGCATGAACTATCAAAGAATCTCAGGTTGCATTTCAGCTTGTAGGAGGCCAGGAGGTCGGCCATATATTCTGGAGCTAACCCTGTACAAGCCTTAAAAACGATCATTAGAATTTAAACGTCTGTACTTAAACAGACTGGAACCCAGTGAAGTGGGTTGTTTTTGTTCTCTTCTGTTGGACCTGGTTATGAGTCTGGCTGAAGCAATTTGAACTGGCTTAAGTTTATTGAAGTTTTGTTGTGTGAGACGAGAGAAGAGTGCATTGTAGCAATATCACTGCAATGCACATGTACATGAATTACTGTTTATCAGTTCTTGGATTTTTGAAAATGTATGATCTGGCAACATGATTGGACAACAGGATTAATAAATTGACATGGTTTTTAAGGGTGGTGGGCAGGGTTAGAAGGGAAGGCACTAGCATGGAGGGAAATGTAATTCTGTGTTTTTTTAAATGTATCACCAAATGGGAAATGGTAATGGATCAAGAGCAGAGCTGGAACTCCAGATTTTAGCCGATCAGGGGCTGATGGATAATTCCCAGTTTCCACCCTACAAGTTAAGGATAGAACCAATCTAAAACCAAACCTGAAATGCCCACCCATTTTTGAAGACGTTTAATGAAAATGCTATGGTCAACGGTGGCAAACGCTGCAGATAAATCAACCAGGAGTCAAACAGCTGCTAATAGAAGATTAGTTAAAATTCTTATCCTGACCGACCTTAAAACCTGAATGAAGCTTCTCAGAGAAACCTTTACTAATCATTAAGAAATTACCAACTCTGCTTAGATTTTTTTTTCTTGTAACTTTGCAAGGAATGAAAGTTTAGAGATTGGCCAGAAATTATCAAGAAAATCTTGGAATAGGTTTTTAAACCAGATGCTGTATCACTGCTGTTTTAAAATGAACAGGAATAGGTCCAGGTGAGTGCGAGGAGTTAAATAATGTCACCAGAAAATGACAAGTTATGAGAAGGGTTTCTGTCAGAAAGTTTGTAGGAATTGTACCAAGAAAGCAGCAAGAGAGCTCTTTGTGCAGGCAAAGGTTTCAGTTACATTTTCAATTGTTCATTTTTCAAAGGAGGTTAAGGCCTTTTCTTAAAATACAATGGCACATAACCAGTTAGATGTATTCTGTGGTTCCCAAGAAAACCACCCAGACCGAAGTGTCCACAGATTTAAAAGTGAAGTAAATGGCAAAAAGCTGAGTTGTTCTCTTATTTGTGGGACAGTCAAAACTCTGCACACTTTAATTTGCCAGTACAAACTGTTCATTAGATGAGTTAAGTCTTCCATGCTGGCACTGTGGCATCAGCTGGCCCAAAGAACATCCATGACAAGTTGGCATCTTTTGTTTCATAGTCAAGTTTCGTGATCTCACCGCTGAACAAAGGGGTCATCTGTTAAGATGTGAAGTGGATGACAACTCATTTGTGTGTTGTTTATGAGTCATTCCTAGCAATTATTGAGCCAGTAACATTCCTCCCTCCTGCCTCCTTTAGAATGAGTCTAATGAGGGATTCGTAGCGATCCACGCACAGTAAATCACACAAACAGCCATCCTCCAGCTCAAGCAAACACTCTTGTTTAGGAACATGGTGTGTTTTCATCCCTGTTGCTACCTTTTTCCTGGTAGCTTCAAAGGACAGAAGCAAGCCCACATTTACAATCATCTGAGTTGCAGTTGAAGGCCTCAATTTATGTGGTCCAGCCTTCATTTTGTGGCTCCTATGTTCTGTTTTCATAACAGCTGAATCTGGGTTGACTTTTCCCCACACAGAGTGGTGCTATGCAGAGACTACAGGGTGAGTGTGGAAGACCTCTGCTCTGGTGGCATCATGAGCCTATTGACATTTATCTTTCATGCCCATCAATCACACTCACTCAATGTATGTCTTTTTTTACTGCGCTGCATTTTACTGCTTTTGCCTGCGACGTCCTGCAGAGCCTCATCAGGTTACCTCCGAGGTCAAAGCTGAACCCTTTTGTTGTGCAGTGACACAAAAACAAGGCTTTCAGGCACTGGAGTAGGTACTTACTCAAACTCAGTCCTCTGCTGCTTATGCACGTTCAACCTCTTTGAAAATGGCTACTGCGGTTTAGAACGTGAATAGCCTATGGATATTATATGAGCACTGTGAGCTGGGTTGAGTGCCTCGATGCCTGGCTGTGACTTGGCTTGCACAAAGCTAAGTGGTTGTTTCCACTGGATGGGCGCTGCACAGTGTGGCCATTGAAGAAGTTGCTTCAAAGGCTGCAGCAGTTGCTAAATTAGGGCCTTACATTAGATGGTGTTCATTGCACTTTTATCCATTCTCACATATTCATGTGTCCTGCCCATTCTACCCACTTAGACCTAAAAGGCTCTGAGTTTGCTAAAGAAAAAAAATAGCACCTGAATAATTAATGACGTGCACAGATTCTAAATAACAACTTCTGTTTGCCCTCATTCTCTTACTCGTGGTCCATGTTTTGTTTTAATTTTTGCTTGGATTCTAGCTTTGAGCACAGAGAAATCACTTCAAACTTGACCTCAGGGTTCTAATTACACACTGTAGTCGAGATGCTTTTTTGTTTTGTCCCTCCCTGCGACTCACAATCCTGGGCCCTTAAAGGGTAGAAGTGATGGATGATGAGAAACAGTCCAGGTTTCATTCCTGCTTTCTCATGTCACTGTCATTGCACCCGGCAAGACTACGGAGGCCCAGAAATCCCATTTACTTATTCATTCAAGTCATTTCACTTTCCCATTTGTACTGTTATCTTTTAACAGCATTTAATAGAATCCATGCTCTGTTGCTCAGCCTCAAAATTATCCACAAGGGCATTGGGTTGGGTTGAATATGTGCTCAGTGTTAGAGGCTTGCGCTTGTGAGACGAAAAGTACATTTAATACATCAAACTGTTTGGCGAGTTGAGTCTGTGTGTCTGTAGCAGACAGTCATTGTGATGTTGGTGTGGTGATTTTTGTTAACCAAACTTGCAGTACATATCGCAGCAAAATGAAACCATCTCTCACACTTTGTATATTAACTCACTGGCAGTCTGGCAGCAGAGGAGAAACCAAGCAACAAGTACTTTTCCCCTGAATTCAAAAGCCCGAGCTGTTTGGTTTCTTTTAAAAATGGAGCTGTTCGTCTGTAACAGATTGTCTTTTTTCAGGCAAAGCTATACACATGAAACCAATTAGAAGGTGCTGGAATGTGCTGCATGGATCTGGAGTTGATCTGTAGAGCACGGATGGCCATATTGAGGCAGACAGATCTGGTTGGAGGGGGAAGTGGGTCACTGTTGCGTCGCAGCTGGTGATGGTGTCTAGAGGCCTCCATCATTTTGGCTGCTGAATCGGTGCCACAGCACTATTTACTCACCACCTCATCCTGTTCCACCCCACAGTGTTCCTTTTGACCTCTGAGGTTGCTTTGAAATTTTTTGGGTTACATAAAAACAAAATGACACTTCCTTTCCAATTCCTCCTTGCATATGAAGGGGCTTTTTTGTTCCTTTTATTTCAGGAGGGAAGTTTCTATAAGAGTCGCGCTCTGTGTACATTTATGCGTTTGCTCATTCGCTCGTGTTTAATGCCTTTTGCCATGCATGGTGCTTGGGGGAAATTCAGAGCGCACTGTTTGAACAGTGCAGAGCTCCAGTGCCCTGCATAAGGAAATACAGTGTGTGCTCCATACAACTGGCAGTATGCTCAAAGTCGAACCAAGTCAGCCAACTGGAGCCTGGGCATCCACATACCAGGAAGTAGCTCGGTGATTTATGGCATTATGTGTATGTCAACTCGGGATTTAAACATTTGTTCAGTCAATCTTTTAATGACAACACCACGGAGGAGCTTGTAAGTCAGTTCAGCTTCTCCTAAGCAATCATGCTCAGCCCATTATTCTCTCCTCAGAGCACCAAAAAAGGGCAAGTGTTCTTGTTGAATTATAGCAATTAAAAAAATGAATCCCATGTCTCTGCTTTATGCTACTCATTCCATGTAGAATTAGGTTTCATTGGCACAGCTCATGACTTCACAATTATTTCTCGATTTGACATTATAATGAGGAAAGAAAGTGGAATTCAAGACTGATTTCTAAATTTGGCACAAACCTTCCCATTTCGTGCCCTTGAATTTCTCCTTATCCAAGTCAGAGCTTGGAATCTATTGGAGGGAAAAAAATAATTTGAGGAGAAACACTAATCCCGTTTCTGGACAAATACTCAAGACACTTTCGCAGAGTACTGGCCTCCATTTTTGGGCTCATCGTCGTCTCAGTGACTTCCTCAGCATTCATATTTAATGCCTTTACCATATCGCTCTCCCGTAAAGATATTTTAAATGATGTACACTTCCAGGGCAACAGATTGTAACTGCATCAGGGTGACAGAGACACTCATTTTGGTTTTTGCGGAAGACAGCTGTTTTTAGAACATGCTTTAAAAGCAGACAGCCAAATAAAGATTTTTGTGCATCGTGGAGTTTCTTGTTCAGAAATAGATTTTCCAACAGAGCTTTCAAAGTTGCTGTAATTCAGCAATGGTGTGAAATTCAAAACTCTTGAGAGTTTCGACTAAGGCTGCGAAACTTTGTTTTCTCGTGTTTCTCTCTAATTAGGTGCATTTTTGCTGTAATGGAGACCCGAAGGATGGTTGTTTTTGTCAGGTTATCTTAATGCGGAAGGGATGTGATTTTCATGTCTGATCTTTTTAAAGTTGCAAGTAACAGAAGGGGAAGTTATTCTTTTTTTCCTCAAAAATCTGATAATCCTCTTGTTTTGTGATTAAGATATTTTACTGCTGTGGGATTTCCTACCGTTTAGTCACAGCAGTGTGATCAAGTTGCTATTCAGCTGTGGCAGGAAATGCTTCACTTGGAATGGCATTATCAGACAAGAACTCTTTTGGAGGCGAGCACACTGGGCTTAAACGAGTTCA
The DNA here is from genome assembly GCA_024666655.1 of Dascyllus trimaculatus. NCBI lineage: Eukaryota > Metazoa > Chordata > Actinopteri > Pomacentridae > Dascyllus > Dascyllus trimaculatus. Next base: position 22,367,006 of record CM045452.1, read on the forward strand.
TGTAAGCAGAGTATGTAGGCTACCTTGATTCAATGGGATTGGTGTTTGCTGCCGGTCCGATCCCAGGAGACTAAATAAAGGCCTTTCTTATTCCCTTTTGTAGGTAAGAAGACATGAATGCTTTAACATCCCGGCCTGATTTGGACCCCCCAAAAATTGTCAGCATTTTGGCTGTAACTTTGGAAAAACAGTGACTTTGCAGACTGAATTAACAATTCACATCTCTGTTTGGGATATTTCAGTGGGCTTTGAAAGAGGACTGCTAAAGGGGAGGGCTGCCAGTCTTTCCCCCAGTCTCCAACCCCTCCTCAGCCACAACCTCCAATTAGGCTTAGAGGTTCTCCCCTCTGCGGTCACTTCATGCTGGTGTGTAAAGCGATGATAAAATTAGAACCCTCAATGTTTTATTTTCAGTTTTATGCCCACTCATAGGGAACAACTGGTTCAGCCCAGCTGGTTCACACAGGGACCAGAGAGTCTGAGGGAATGCCTTCACATAGCAGAGGGTTCAATGCTTTCAGTCATTGCAGCTCGGAGCCCAGTCAGTATGGCTGCTGCTTTGGTTGTAGGTTGCTGAGGCAGATTAAATGGCAACATACAAGGACAGGCAAATCCTGTGTATTTACCACCAGCCCGAATGCACCAGGACATTGGTAAACTGAAAGGACGCAAATCTAACAAGTTGGCCTCAGGCCAGTTCGCCTCCCTCTCATTCCTTCACCGAGGGGTTGGGTGTGTGCATGTTGTCTTTACTGAGTCAGTGGTCTCGTCCATGCCTGTACAGCTCTCTGTCTCACTCTCAAATTTTACATCCTGTCATATCTTTATGACATTTAATAGACTCTGGGGTATGATGTCTCAAAGCTGGGCTAAAATCTTATCCTCTTGCATCACTTGATTCTTTTTTTCTAAGCCTTGCGCCTGCCCTTGTGTAAACATTAGACTGGGGCTATAGCCGTGCATTTTAAAATCCAGCACTCTGTTTTATTCTTAATCTCCTCAAGTATCCTGGTGTTATTCATATAATGATAATACTGAGATTTGATCCCTGCAACCGTTTAGCTTCTGATTGTATCCACAAAAACATGACATTCACACATCCTATTGTGTTACTTACACATACACTTGCTGTCACATTAAAAAAGACCAGGGCCTAAACTCCCTAGTCTGACAGTCAAAGGGAACGTGATTGCAATGATACACTAGCCTCATGCTCTCTTGTGATTTCAGTCACATCCCAGCCCTCTTGCGGTGCACCCCACCACCACCCACCCCAAACACCTCCCTGCCTGCCAAGTACATAGGGAGGCAAGTCATCCAGGGCGAGCGAGGGCTCAGTGTCTGCAGAGAATCACAATGAGACCTTTGGTGCTGTCCTTCCCGGAGCAATGCTGCACAACAGTACAGTAACAACAGCCTGCTCGGCGAAATTGGCCATTGTGGTCTGCTTTTCATTGTGTGCCACATTTTTGACGATTCATATAAAAGAAAGCATTTCCCGTGTATATATCTGGCAACCTATTTTCATTCCTCTGTATACAGAGGGGGGAAATGTGGACATAGAATTTTAGTTTTGTCCATTTTAACTGGTTGGATTTTAATTTGCCGATTTTCATGAAGGATCCTGTCATTAATGATAATGAAAACATACTTTCTTAGTAGTATTTTTTACAATTTGTCCCATTTAAGGGGCCAGTTCAACTAAATTATTTTAAAAAATGAGACCCCTGGTGATGTGTAGCCTTGCATTCCCTATAGATGAACAAAATTCCACTTGTGGTGCTTGAAGCTTTTAAACCTAATCTTTGAAAATTTTTAAGAAATCTGACCGAGTTTCAATCAATCCGCTTTCCACTAGAAAAAAAATAGTCCCTATGAAAACTGATAAGGTAATAGCTTTTCAATGCACCGAGCAGGCTAATTCATTTTGCCTCCCAGCTGTATTGCGGTACAGACAGAAATCCCAAGGAAGAAAACAAGGAAATGAAACTAAAACTATCTTCATAGGTAGATACCACTTGAAGTAAGTGAGAAAATGGGTTTCCTTTTTTGTAATTCGGATGAAATGACCCTCAGATCAATTTTTAAATAAGCGTCAGATTTGGCGTTGACAGGCCGATGCAGCGCTGTGAAGGTAGAGCTCCATTTGAACAAATTTTTTTCCTCCAAGTTAAAGCATGTCAGCAGTGTCAGACCACTGACGGGTCGTGAGCCTTGCTGTGGTGCTGCTTGCCTGTGGTATACCTCAACAATCTGTGCTGACTGGCTGCCCAGAACTACCATGCTCTGCAGTTTCCCATGGGTCAGATGGTGATTGAATGCCCAGTTATGTCTTAGCCGAGACACATGAAAGAGCCTCTGTGGTGAGACTTGAAAAACACCTTAAGAGCAATAAAAAAAAGCAGAAAGAAACTAGATGTCCGTAAGAAGGGAAACAACAAACAAACCCCGAACGACAGGGCACCACTGTTGGTTCTAAACTTGTAGAGGAGTTTTTTTCTTTCTGTATAGAGTGCGCCTGTGGGTCTTTTGATACAAAAACATCATTGTAAACTTGGGTTGACCCTTCCATGTTGCTTTGCCCCTCTGAGGTAAAATCTCTGCTGCTTGAAGTTGGAAATTTCCTATGCAGATTCTTCACGGAGTATGTTGGCTGTTAAAAAACTGCTGAGAAACAGAAACACAACAAATTCAACGAAACGTTCGCTTTCATGCTGGAATTTCTCAGACTGGTGGCGTGAGGCCTTTCTTCTTAACTGTATTTGTGATTTGAAAGCATTTCCAGGCACAGTCGCTTTTTCATGATGACACATCAGCTTTTCCCTGCTTTTTTATTTTTTCCAGCTCCCAAACTCGATGACCAGCCCAAGACTTGCAGCTCTAAGCAGTTTGTATGTAAGGACCAGGTGACCTGCATCTCCAAAGGTTGGCGCTGCGATGGGGAGAAGGACTGTCCAGATGGCTCAGACGAATCACCAGATATCTGTAAGTATGCCTACATGAAAAGCTACTAAATCTGTCTCCCAGCAGGCTGCAGTCTTCGGCTCTCCTCTTCTCTCCAAGCTGTTGAAGGCAATGAGAGTTATTACTAGTTTTACTCAGCCTTTCTCTTGAGATATTTAGCTATTTTGCAAATGATGACCCTTTTTAAAAAAATGCCATCACACTTTTCTTCCCGCACATGATGTTATAAGGTGTCAGAATTAAATTACTACCTCTAAATGGCTTCTGGAGACAACAGCACAATGTTCAGACAGTTTAATTTGGGCCAGAATGAGGAGGCAGGTTATGCCCTTTCTACGAAGGACGCTGCTCGGCTGAATTATGGCTCTTATTATGCGGCCGTGTTTAGTCTGCATGTTCAGGGATGTGTCTGCTCTTGTCTGGACTCTTGCGGGATCTGTGCAGTCGCAGAGAGTCTTGTCCCAACTGCTCGCATCTGTCAGCCTCCCTCTCCATAAACTGTGCCTGGTAAAAAGCCTTCCCTCTGTTTATATGCAGCCACTAATGGTGATTTTACTGTCTGCATGTGCCACACCTTACATCTGTCATGCCACAAGTATTCTCACTATAGTCTGGCACGCAGAGACAAGCAGCTGACACCCAGCGTTAAGGGGCTTGTTATTGTGGGTAAAACACAATTAAGTATTAACACATAGCACCAGGGACTGAAAAAATGTGAGATTGCTGGGATGCATTTTGATGCTGCGGTCACTGACGCGTAAAAATGCTAAATGTGAGTGCTGAAATGGAGAAAGTTCAATCACTTGGTACAGTAATCTTCCTTCATTTTCTGAATTAAGTATTGAAATGATTTAAAGATAAACTTTTAAACACTTGGCAAATCAGACCCAAGAAATATCGGTGAAGCTGAACAGAAAATAGTAAACTTATCTCTTTTTTTCAGTAAGTAAGGATTTGTTTTAGAAGGAAATATAACGATCAGTTTATTTTGTAAACAACAGCAATCTCAGAACTTGAGGAATTTTACGTAAGTGTGTCCCAGCTGATTTATTCAAGCAAGCTGTGGTCATTCAATTTCCTCCTTTTCTGCTAAGCAATTGAACTGAGTGAGTTTTCCATAGCACTTATGTAATTTGGTGACACAGACAATGGTGTGATTCATCTTCTGCAGGGAGCGATGGAGAGCCGTGTCTCACCAGAACATCAAGATATGTTCTGCTCAATTATCCACTTTCCACGGGCTCTGCTCTGGCGTTTTTACCTTTAGTTAAGGCGTTTCTCTGTTCGTGTTAGTTTTTTTGATTTGGTCATAATACATATCTCTTTCTGCAATTAATGCACTTCCTCTCTGCACAGCGCCGCGTGTTTGCAGTCTAAGACAGTCGGAGGCAAGGCACTTTTTAAGTATCACAATGAAAAGGCAGCCAGACTGTGATTTTATCCACAGTCGTTTAGTTGATCCATCCATTAAATTTGAGTAGTGTTTAGACTGGAGGGCTGCAGATAAAGCTACAGAGTGAATGGGCCTGAGCCAGCATAGATGAGACAGGAGAGCTTGGAGGAGTATGACTCTGGAGGTTATTTAAAATCCTCCTCTGACTCAGAGGAATGGAAAAGTCTTTTTCTTTGTATCCCGGCTTTTCCATTCATGGGATGAAACAGTTTGCAGGTCATCGGCCTGCTTACTCCCCTACTGGACAGCATCATGAGAGGCAATCGAGCCAGCGAGCTGTAAACAAGGCTGCTCGCAGCTGAGCCTTTGTGGAAACGGTAGATATAAAAGCAGGCTTTGATCCGTCTTAAAGGGCCTGAAATCTGGATCAGCTGCAGAAGTTTTGTGCTGATGCAGTTTTTTTATTTTGACAAGTTTAAAGTATCACCTGTTCATCCAGTTTTTTTATCAGCTGCAAAGTTTACAAAAGGAGTTGAACTTTCACTTTAAAAGCTGTGTTTATGACAGTCAGAAAATTCCAAGAAATTCCCTGCTCTCTCGACTTTTGTTCCAACATGCCCCCAAACCACAGTCTAATTTTGTGTGTTAATGTCGATGTGAAATAGAGTTGTGCACATTGCTATAATTACGACATTATATAGAGTTTAAGTTAATTACTAACTACAGACTTGGTTTGCAAAGATATACTCTGAGAGATATCGCAAGACAAAGACATTTTTCCTCTTTTCTTCTTTCTTCCACCACTCTGTTCCTCTTACCCGAGCCCACCCCCCTCCTTCTTGGCTGTACTCTTGTCCTGTTGTGGGATTGCCCCACAGTCTGGCTGTCCTGTAAATCATAGTCTGTGTCACCGCAGGCAGTGCTCGCAGCCAACATGGAGCTTTGGTTCTTCAACAGATTTCTACACGATTTGAAAAGAGAGTGCAAAAAAGGAATCTGCTTGTATTATTCCACTCATTCTAAGGCTTAAGTGCTACCAAGAAAACCACTGTAGCTAATTTGATTGAAGTGCCATTTTCCCCCCCTTGTACCATGAATGCCACCTGTTTTGTTTACGGTGTTCATGACTTCACTCGCTGTCAGGGTGCTGGGTGTTGTAAATGTGGGCCTTTTGTCTAGATCTTTGATGTGCACCTCTAGTATCCATACTACAAGTAGGTGTACTCTTCAGTATCATAGTGTCTGGAGGTCTAATTGCCTGTCGTTTCCAAACCGTTCATCTAGGTTGTAATTATGTTGAGGAGCTAAAGACAGACTTCTGCCACAGTAGCAGGGTTGTAACACTGCATCTCATGAGGCGCTGACATGGTGTGGTTGAGGTTGATTCCATGGGGTAAATGTGTTGTGTTAGTTTCATTAATTAAAAAAGGGCACTGCAGCAGAGTGGTGGGACAGTTTTAGTATGAATGCATGTTTTTATGGATTTGGCATGAGTTGTCACCATAAATGGACCAGCGGGGGTTGGACAGATTGCCAGCTGTAGGGCCGTCATAGTCCTCAGACTCTCAGTGTGCATCTTCCTCTCGTAGCCCCCAGAGCACAGATAGCCATCAGCAGGCTGCCTGTACAGACTTCTGGCTGCAGGTGTGACCCTGTCATCCTCTCCCAGGGACTGCACTGGCTCCCCCCTCACTGCTGAGCTTCAACTGGTTTCAGACAAGTCATTTCACCTCAATTACATACAGGCTTAGGGCTCAGGAAGTGCCTGACATGTGCCCTCAGGACTGGAGTTTACGCTCGGTGCGTCTCGACAATGGTGCTCCGTGCAGGACTGCTGCTATTTTTTAATGCTCCTGTAGGTAGTTGTTGTAGGTTGTCAGAATTATCTCTATCTGGCAGAGATAAAAGTGTGATGGAGATGGCCTGTTCATAATATTTATACAAGGCTTTTGTTGCAGAAGGTAAGCAGAGCGTGTCCACGTAGAACGGATGAGATGTGGGTCAAAGAGATGTGGATTGTCGGTTGGTTTGTCTACATGTAGGCAGCGTTCAGTTGGGTCTTATGTTTGTGCACACAGCTTGATATAAAAGGTTGTGTCTTAGACTGAAATGGTTCATCCGTAGCAGGTTAGTAACAAAAACAGAAGTAAATATATTGAGACTTGTAGTGCTAACGGGGATCTCTGACACTCATCGCTATTCTTGCTGTTTTAGATCAGTATCACCTCAGCAGTTTTTTTATTTTTCAGTTTTTGGAGAGACAGGGAATGAGCTCTAATGATGTCTTCACAATTTACGACAATAACTAGCAAAAACTTTTGGAGTCGATTTTTTAGTGCAGTCCTCCAGTGAAATCTTTTTAGTGCTTTTAACTTTTGACAACCACAGCTTCAGTTTTCTAAGCCATGCTGCTTACAGTTTTTCTTGGGATGCTGTTGTTAAAATAAAAAGCGCTGTGCCGTAACTTTGATTTCATTTCACAGCTCTCTTCAAGCAGTTGCTGTAAAAAAAAAAAATACCAAAAAACACTGACTCCTTCTGTCTGTATGTCGAGTCTGTATGCAATTATGATTCTTGCGTGAACCACATTCATTGTGGTTGAGCCAGCGAATGGGAACAGATGTTTGAATAAGCCTAGCATGTAAGCACTTTCTCCATCACAAGGAGCGCTTGCCATGAAGGAATCCCTTTCAGCATCAAAAAAAACCTTATGCAACAATTGTCTGCGCCTGATTCCCTGTTAGACATTTAACCGCTGATTTAGCATGAAAATGTCCACTCAATGACTACAAAGCAGGGGGGGTGAAATGCATCTCAGTCATGCAAATACCCTTCCCCATGCAGCGTTACCTACCTCTATTCAGGGAGAGAAAATGAGCTGATTAAGTAGTTAACGGTTGCAAATAATGAGCTGATCCCTGTGCTCACACTGTCAAGCTGTCATTAAAGTGGTCTCCACTGGCTTGTAGAGGTTATATGTACTGTTTATAGACACATACACATGTTGATTTGTTTTCTTTGTTCAGGCTAGAAAGTAATTTTGAGGGGATATCCCTTGGAATGCAGCTTCATAATGAAAGCGAGGGACCCTTGCCTGAAGAGGCTAAAGATATTTAATATAACTATAACCAAATCTGGAGCCACAAAATCAAACACACACTTTGTATCATGAAATGTTCCTTTCTGTAAGCATATAATTTCAGGACAGGACAATTTGATCCAACATACTGAAAACTGCTTTAACTAGTTTGTTTGCTGCACACAAAACTGTAAGTACCTCCAAACACGCAACCACACCGTGTCCCTTGGCCCACACACACTCTGACCCATGTCGATGCATAGCCGTGACCCGGGGCCGAGCTGGTATGGAGGTCTGACGGGAAGATTGAGTTATCATCTCTGTGCAGCTGCAGGCATTCGTGGGCCACACAGCAAGGTTATCTGTCCATCTCTTGCCCTTGAGCCCCCCTCTGGATTCTGGCCAGCTTGGTCCTTTGCCTTTGCCCATCTGACTGTCATGCCTCAGCAGCCTCTCCAAGACGACCGACTAGAGCCGGCCGCTGAGGTGCTGGTGGGCCGGGATGGAGTGATCAGTAGGAGGAATGATTCTTCAGAAAATGGCCTTTTGTGTCGGGGGGGAAAATGACCAGATTAGCATTTAGGCCGAGGAAAATGGAAATGGCTTTGTAAGGCTCTGATCCACTTTCTATAGAAGCAGGCTTTTACAGTGAAGCCGGCCTATCGTCTGTCATGTAGCTGTAGTTGCAGGGGGCACCAGGCAGGGGCAAGAGGGTCTGCAGTGGCAGTGGTTAACACACTGCTTCCACAGAGGAAGGAGCAAAGCCCTGTAAATCCCTCTGGTCTGTGGCCCTGAGCCCTCCTCAGCTTCACCAGCCTATCAACAGACCACGAACAGAGGGCTTTCTCACGCCACGCAGGCACCACTTCCCTTTCTCTGCTGTCTCCTCCACACCCTGTCTCCATCTCTCCATCTTTCTTTATTTCCTACGTCCCTTTGTCATCCTGTGTGTCAAGCGGAAAAAAACTAGACTTAAGTCATCTCTGTTACTCATATCTCATCTCCAGTCCTTCCTCTTGTCTGCAGAGGTGACTTGGTTTGCCGGCATGCTTTGGGTAAATGCTTTATACCGTGCCCGTCTGATGGGTGAAAAGCTAAACAACATACTGCATTTGTCTGTGGCAACACATTTAATAGACTGAAATGTTTGAACAAGCAGGTATGCAGATTTAGTAGCTTTGTACTGCTGTTTTACTGAGAGAATTCCGCTTTAAGTAATGCTCCACCCAAGCTTGAAAGTGGCTGTAAAATGTTTACAGCTTTTTGCAACACTGGATCTAATTGGATCAAATTAAGGTCAGTTGATTATCATGGTTTTCCTCGTTTAAAGTTTCTGTGGCGGGAAATGAAACCTTAAAAATGTCTCAAGAATTTTTCCTAACTATTTGTGACCATAATTTAAATGTCACTGCTGTTGAATCCGGAGCTCAGTATGTGAAAAACACATTGGTTTAGCTCGGAATTACTAAATTAATTTCAGACTTTTTGCACAGTGTTCTTGGATGATATTATGACATGGAAGCAATGCGTTTGTTAGGCACGATGATGACTTTCTGGAACACAGTGATTGTATCCATGTATACAAGAGTTTTTTAAATGTGTTTTAATCCAAACTTTTTGCGGCCATTTCTAAGCCTGCATGGGGTTGTTTGATGCTCATGCTTTGGGTAGAGTATCACAGTATTATCCAAATGTACTGATTTGTATTTTTTGTATTATGTTTTCTTAATATTGTAAAGGTTTTTGATGCTCTACCAGAGAGAGTCCTGTGTGCTGTGGCTCCCTCAGCAGGGTTTAGCATGACCACGTGCTTGTTGTGCATGCTGTTGTAAAGTGTGATTCCAGAGTGGGGCAGAGTCAGTCAGTGGGCAGGCCGGCCTGTCACCCTGCACAACATATTAATTCGAGCTGACAGCAGACTTTATGGGAGTCAGTCAGGGGCTGCCATGGAACCCAAAGAGCAGGAAGAAACGCAGGCTTTTATGCTCAGGACAAAAGATCGACAGGGGATCTAAATTTAAGGTCATTGCATAACTACAGGGACCGAGGGGTGGGGGAGGGTTGGATGCAGAGCTTGAGGTGTTGGAGGGAAGCTCGCATTAGGAGAGGCCGTCTTTCAACTCCGATGTCTAGTGTCTGTCGACCAACTTAATGCAACCGACTGCATGCAAGGAATAACTGCACTCTGTTTGAAGGTGACACAGGTAGTGATGCATTACAGAAAAATCTACATTGCACTCAGGGGAGATGTGTAATATTGTCTTTGCACAAAGTCATATTTCTCTCCAAAGGCTGCATGCTGCAATGAGAGTTTCAATAAAGCTCAGCATAAGTTCTGTATTATGACTCATGGTTTATAATGTTTTAATCATGATGAGCCCAAGCGTTCATTTCTTGTGTATGTGATTCATAGAGAATGAGAGATGGAAGGATTGTGCGGCAGACTGGAAAAAAGGTTTTCACAGTTAAGATCCCAAAGGACACAGCAAGGATATGCTAATATCACTGTTAACAGATCACATAGTTTAGTGCAATAATATAATCATTGCCACGCTTGCCCCTCTTTGAAGCCTTATCTTTAGGTCTCATACAAATCCTATACACTGACTAAAGGCAAGAACATAGGAATCTGTTGCATTACGTGTGATAACAAAAGCAGGGATGACATTGTCTAGGCCACAAATTCATTAACATATTACATTTTGGAAATGTTCTTTCATTTTAAAGGGGAAATTATCCCTTTCATGTCAGTGAATGCTTAGCCATGAAAAAGAGCATTACCTTTTTATGACAGAACTAAAAGAGGACAAGGATTCACAAAATTTCATTTATCCTAAGGAACATGTGAGTGACACCAGTTTAGGCGATGCATTTATTTGCAAATACAACTAGAGCCCGACAGATTTTACATTTTAGGAGCTTGTACGGATATTTAAAATGGAAAAAATTCCAAAATCAACATATTGGCTGATATTCTTTATATATACATGTATCTTTGACATGCATTACTGGATAGTTAATGGACAACAACTCTATTATACTTCCTTTTTAATAAAATTCTAGCAACCTATTGGCAGCTTACTGTGAAAAGATCACTTGACTCTGCACCACCGCTACTCTGCTACATGTGCTGCAGACTGTGCTGATAATATTGTAAAAAAAAAAAGGAGTTGGAAATGCTCTGCTGGAAAAACTACATGACAATAAATTTTTTTTGCATTTTGCTCTGTACAAAAACACTTATGTTAACATACACCGATTAGCCACAACATTATGACCATTGAAGTGAATAACACTGATCATATTGGTACGTTGTGGTGTTCTACTGGAAAACCTTGGATTTTAACATCCGTGTTGATGAGACTTAGACACCCAAATAAACATTGTCCCACAACAAACACACTCCCTCATGCTAATGGCAGTTCCAAATGTCACTGGCTTGCCCCTGCAGGAAAATGCACCCCACCACATGGAAAAAACATCCAACAATCAGGAACATGTTGAGGAACATGACAATGGTCCAAGATGTTGATTTGAGCTCCAAACTTTCTACACCCCATTCTGATCAAGCATCAACAGGATGCAGTGGAACAAGTTTGATTGACATTAGGCCCCACTGCACAAACCAGAGTACCCAAAGGATCCACTGCCAGACCTCATGGGACACCCTGAGAGGTCCTCTTGTCCATTCCCAATGGTTCAGAGCATTTTTGAGCACATAAGGGGGACCAACACAATATTAGGCAGGTGGTCATAATGTTTTGCCTAATTAGTGTACATGGTAATAACAGTATATGTCTGTTAGGCCAGTATAGGCTGATAATATATAAAACGCTCAGTGCTGATCTCCTTGTCAAGGTATAAATCAACCAAGTCCTTGGGCTTGATGTAAAAGAGTTCATGATGTCATGGTTGGTATTTTCTCAAATGAGTCATGCATTTGGGTTACTGGCTTCCTAACTAAAGAGTTCATTTCAATAAAAATAAACAAGATAATTTCAGTCACCTGTGTTATCTCTTATTATGAGAGTATATGAGCCTGAAGATACAATAATAGGATCAAAGGACCAACAGACAGCAAGACAATGGCAGCAAGAAGAACTGAGTAGAATCTGAAAATGCAGTATATTCAAATGGCAACAGTCTGAAATGCACCATTTACATTATAACATACAATCATGTAAATGAAGCAGTTCTTCCTCTCCTCAGCATGCAGGTTGAGAGAGCGTGGCTGAGGATTTGACAGCTATAGAATCTATACAGCCAATATCTTCTGGGTTTTTTTTCCACATTCACTCATGCAATTTCTAGTTTGTTTTGCCTGCAGCATCACATATCTTTCATCTTTCAGTTCAGAAAAGGCACTGGAGACGTGATGAACTAGTTTACATACAGTTGCCTCACTGACACTACGTAAATCCCCAGTATGAAAAAGAAAGGTGCAAAAAAAACCCCAAAAACCCTGAAGTGATCAGCACTTGGGGGAGCGGCCTTTCTGTTTGAGATATTCACTGAAGACTAAATCAAAACCATGTGAGAGAAGCTGTTTTAAAAGCCACTAACCATACGTTCGGCTGGGAAACCTGTTTTAAGATGAACAACATCTTGAACAGACCGGTGCGATGCTGTGAAGTAGTCCTAACCAGAGTGGAATCTGTCCAAATTCCTGTTGGGATGTTATTTATTTTGAGGCATTTGAGCTTGGCGAGGAACCAGAACTTTCAAAAGACAAACTGATCAAGCTTAGGTGTTTTTGGAAAGGTAGGAGACAAGGCTGAACCACTGCAAACTTACAAAAACAAAGGAGCAGAGGGGCCTGGTGCAAGACACCACCTTGTGTCAACTCTAATTACAGCAAAGTTGTCCACATAATGTTAAAACAATCCCAGAAAGAGCTGTTTTAGCTTCAACACCTAATGAAAAGAGTCCTGGAATAGTCCAACTAGCAGCTACAGAACTGTATTGAAATATAATGTAGAACTGAATGCATGAAATATGTATATATGCGACTCTTAAAAGAAACCCAAAAAGTTCTGCTGTTTTCTTTCCCCTCAGCTTTGTATTTCAAAACTCCGCTTTCACCAGTGATGACGCAGAAAATGTCTGCTGCCAATATAAGGGGATCTTTTTGTAATGCACTGCCAACAACTTCCCAAACTGGAGCAGGGAGTACAGAGTTCGTCTCCATTGTCCCTCCTGCAAAGTTATTTAATCCTCCATATTGTCCTTTCTATTTAGTTTTCTGCCGCTGTTCCCTATTCAGCTCCTGCCAAGGTATTACTGTGTTGTGGAACTCAAACAATTCTTCCTGACTGTTGTGTATTGCTGGCAGTTACTAGTGTGTTTCCAAAAAAACTTATTCAGCTCGCAGCCTGGACAGTGGAACGGTAGGGCCGTGTGCAGGAGGAGAGCTTGTTGTGGGTGTGATGGAAAGTAGAGATTCAGTCTCTCGGAGCGTAACCTGGTTCCTGGTTCGGTTTAACAGGATACACAGTCACCATGTCGGTTTATTTGTCCGTCTGCTCAACATTTCGTGACACATGCTCACAAGGTGCATAGTTGCAAAGACAACCATTTCTGCAGTGGGTATCATTCAGATGACTTTCAGTCTGACTTGCCTTTTATACTCCCCTGAAAACTGTTGACAAATGCTAAATCCTTGGCAGGGGTTTCATTTCCAGAGTACATGGCAGTTTATTCCTGGTACTGCAGTTTATGTAAAAATCCCCATGTTGGCAGTTTATTGAATGTAAATCAGGCTTGGCTTAGAGGCCGAGGCTGTAGGAGGGCTGCTAATATGCTAGCAGCCCTCCTCAGACGGGAGAGCAACTCTTCTTCTTCCTAAGCCACACGTATTAGAGGCTAATTCCCTGTTCGAACGTGGCGCATTTTCCACACAGGCAGCTGTGGTGGGATCATTATGGGAGCTCATGTCACTTTAAGGCACTTGTTTTAACTGAGGAAGGTTTTACGTTCTGTGTGTGGTTACTAATCTCTTGGATGGATAGAGAGGACTCAGAGGGAATGCTTGCGGTTTTCCTCGGGGAACGCCGACATGCAGGCGAATGTTCTCGGTTCCTCGTGTACGATTTTGTGAACCGCCACATTTTGATTCCTCGAATGGGGTTTCTTATAAAAAAAAAAAAAAGGCATGCATTTTTGTGTTAGACATGCCGAGTTCCCACATCTAAACTTGATATGCAAAACACAAAGATATAGGACAGTGTGTATCATGCCAAGTCAATTCAGTTACATTTTCATTGCCCCAAATTTTCTTGGCAGGCTTTATAGTCTGTAAAAATACAGCATGACACCCTCTATACTCAAACCCTCAATTCAGATAAGAATAAACTCTGCATGGATAAAAGCAGATTTAAGGGTCAAGCGAACTGCATTTTGGCTGCAACAGCTTCTTAATATTCAGTGGCTGAAGACTTTGTGTGTGCGAGGTTCTGAAGGAGACATCTGAAGCAGGTTTGCAGCATATTCAGATACCATCTTTTCAAAGTCTTCTCCCAGCGCCACACATAACCCGCAGAACTCTACAGATCGTTTCCTGTGAAGGAGGTGAACTTTATTTTCTCTGCTTCGAGTGTTTTTCTAAAATGGGTCAGCAGATGTTAGAAAGAAAGAAAGAAAGAAAGGGAGAGAGGGAGAGAGAGGTGGAGAAGGAGGAGGAGGAGGAGGAAGAAGAAAAACAGCCAAGGAAAACTGTTTGCTCTGCAGTGTGGGCTGTGAGGAGAGATAGAGAGAAGAGTGGGAGAGTGAGGGGAAGAGACTGCATCTACTGTATGTTCTGGTCTGACACTGGTGGAAAAAAAAAATCTGTGCTTTTTCTGGACCAGAGGACATCATGTCCTTTGCCCTCTGCACCCCTACAGATGCAGTATTTAATGATCAATGTTTACTTTTTGTCATTTTTTGATAATCTTCCTTCAATATCTGCCAACTGATAACATATGCAGACCACATTTTACAATGTTCTTTTGACGTTTTGGACACATTGATGGTATACACAGCTCTACATGTGTGCACATATGGTAATCGTACATCATGCTTGGTTCCGTGTCTCTGACAAATGTTACCGCAGAGCCCTTTATCTCACAGCGGTCTACTGCAATTATACATTTCTGTGTGGGGTTTAACCTGCTGTCTGTGGTGGTTACGGCCTCTGAAGATTGGCAGCAAATTAACCCGGGGTCCTTTCCCCATTAAGAGAAGAAAATAAAGTGTTCGACTTTCTATTGATGCGATTCTTATCTTAAAGTGTTCCTTTAAGCTAAAACCCTCCATCTGGATAGAGTTTACTTGAAGCTGCTACACCTATATGGCTCTTTTGATACGGATCTCTCTCGATATAGATCTGTTTTGTTGTGATTTTTGCACTGAAGAAATCCAGGAAGAAGGAAAATCAACTTGTCAGTGCTCTCTCATTAGAAATCTGGGATGTTGATCTTATTTGGTCTCTATGGACTACAGTTTCCTGTCATTTATAAGCTGACATATGTATAATGTTGGCAAATTTTTTGTTGGTCCATGTCACTCGGTACACATGATGATGTGTGGGTGATTTATTTAAGTTGACCATAGGAGCCAAGTCATGAAGTTGGACCTGATTCAAGTGATGGAGAGGAAAGAGTTATATTAAAACTGTCAGAGATGATCAGACGAGTAGATTCAAAAGAGTTTAAGACGTTTAGTTTTTTTTTGTAATGAATTCCTATATTATCTGTTATCCGTCTATAAACATTAGTTGACCCAACATTAATTGACAGTTACTTTGACAGTGATTCATGTATCAGCACATATGTTGTGCATTTAACTTGGAAAGTCTAATCAAAAGGGAGTGAAGAAATACTAAGCCATCACCTCGCTATCCCCCACCCCGCCTCATCCGCACCCTCATCTGAACCGGTCGAGGCAGATGGCCGCCTTCCCTGAGCCTGGCTCTGTTGGAGGTTTTTTTTTTCCCCGTCCCTATTCTAGGGTTCTTTTTGATTCCTTCCCACCATCACTGACTGCTTGCTCATAGGGTTTTATAATTTGTAAGGTCTGTACCTTACTATACAAAGCGCCATGAGATGACATATGTTGTGAATTTGCGCTATATAAATAAAACTGAATTGAATGGAATTGAATCTGCCCAAAGCGGTGTGAGAGACGAATGGACATATATATATATTGCATATGTTTCTGCTGCTGGTTGTGTTGCGTTATCTCTGTTTCATTTCTTCTTCTGGTGGGATCTCTCTTTCCAAAAGAGACTGTGTTGTCAAAGAGACTACTCAATCAAATAAAAGTTATAACAGGATTAGAAGAAAAAGTAGAATTGAGAATTGTTGTCCTCTGAAGGATGTTTCCTTTTGTTGGCCTTCACTGAGGCCTTTCCATGTGTGATAATATTTATAGGCTAAAGGGCCCAATGCTTGACATGTAGCTTCACCTGTTGCCACAGTCTGAACTGTAAAATGCTCCTTTGTTGGTTTAGTTTGTAATATGTTGCTTAATATGTTGTCAAGCCATATTGCTTTCCAATATACACATTGTGAATTTATTATGTGTGCCATGGTTTATGCAAGAGGCTTACATCAATATTGCATTAAACATTGCTGTATATACGTTATTTATTGGATTTTGCTCCACATATTGCGCTATACTTTTGTGTGCGCTTATATATGTGTTCCTTGTTTTCTAGGTTCACACAACAGGGTGAACCAGTGTCCTGTCAATGAACATGGCTGCCTGGACCTGGATGTGTGCATCCATATGAGCAAATTGTGTGATGGAGTCCCTGATTGCTCCGACGGCTGGGATGAAGGGCCCCACTGCAGAGGTAATAAACACATAAAAGCATGCTCACACATTTTCTTACCTCCATGTTCTGCAAAACACACAGATGGCATTATCATTATCTCTACCTTCTCTGTCACACAGGGAGTATTGCTCTTTGTTGTAGGTCAAAACTGACCAGCCAGCTTCTATTGTAAAGAAAAACGCCATCTCCTTGTCTTCCCATCCCAAACTATAATGTCTATCACATAATCTCTTCCATTAGGCCCTTTTAATGTGTCAGCCTGCTTCTGGGTTGTGCAATTACAATGGAATTTCTCTTTCTGGGGAAAAAAGTCATTAATTTATCAATCAGCTCAGCTATGAGGCTGTTTCCCCCCCAGTCCCTGCAGGAATAATAAGCATTCAGCCCAGATGCTGCCGAAGACGAATCCCATCAAATCCTCCACTATTAATTAGAGACAACAGAAGAACGAGTGATGGGACATATTGAGTCCATAGTGTGCGTCTTTGTTGCTGCTGACAAAGGAGCAAATACTGGCTGCCTTCAGAGGATTGCCTCAGTATTCAGCAAGGCAGTCCTCAGATATAGCTGTCTGAAATTCGACCTGGTTTATAGCTGCAGCGATTTATATTGGAACACGTGTTTTTTAAAAACTAATTCTGCTGTATGCAGCTTTGGGTCTGTTGTTATTTTCATTTAACTATTCATTTCCTGGAATACACTTAATCAGATAATTACTGTGGACATTAAAGTCTTAGTGGACCAAAGGTGGATCAGGGGTGTGTCTCAAACAAAGGCTGTAATCTTGATTGAGCGTATCTCTTCTAGTAATGTTAAAATATTAACCAAAGCTTTTACTGTTTATATGCGATAGTAAACTTGAGTCATAGATGTTTTTAGTTACTTATTCAGTTTGTTGTGTCTTTGACATCTATTTATCCATTTATCTTTTCCATTTATTATATCAGTTAATAGCTTTATGAATTTATTGTCACATTTTTTATTATGGTTGTACTTAAAATTGAACAGTTATGCAAAAGAGTTTTCTTATCAGACTCCCCGAGATAAATAATCTATAAATCGTCTGCCTAGAGTTGAGTCATTGGAATGAAAAAGTTATAGTGAATTAGTCAGAACTTCGAGTGCGATTACTTTAGACCACAAGAGCAGGAGAGCTGTTGGACTGATGAAGTTGCACAGAGTGGGTGAAAGTGTTAGTATCCCACACACTGGTCATCACTGCAAGACAAGCCTTTTATGCAACACTGTGATGATGTCATGCAGTCACAACATGCACTGCCTGTCCCAGAAGACACAAGTCCAGCTGTTTTCAGCGAGGCAGCGGTCAACACACACCAGCGCCTACATGTCCATGTGCCTTCTTAATGCATGTACGCGCTCACATGTGCACACAAAAATGCACTCACACGGTCGCATTCTTGCACATACACCCAAACACACCCATCACCCCGCATACAAACACACCAGCAGTGTGTCCAGAACGTTTGGCGTTGCTATTTGTGAGCCCACGTCTTTTCAGGGAAGGGCTTTCACAAGCTTCCTTGTGTTTGCTTGTACAAACTGCTGGGTTGTGCAAGTATACCTGCGCGCTGATGTCTGAAAGCACACTTTGTCAGTCACTGTGTCAAAGTAATTCTGCCAGAGTTGTTGACAAGCCTGGTTAGAAAGGGGAGTGTAGCAAGGTAGGTCAGGCTGGAATTTGATCTGGCTGAAATAAATCTCCTCTGTCTTTTCATAGTGTGTGGCAAGACTTGGAATAAGGTAGCATGCTCTTTATAAAGATATAATAATGATACTGCTGATATGGTTACAAGGTTCAGATATAGCAGTTAATCTACTTTATTTGACACTTGCAAAAGTAAATTCAGTTAAAACATACAGTATACCGCTGAAGAATACACTCCTGTATAATATAGTTAAGATGACAAATAATTCAATTTAGCATTAGTTATCAATAATTTATTATTTCTAAGCATGTCCTCTTGAAAACAATCAAAAACAAGTACTTTATAGTAACTATATCAAAAATACAGGCCCCAGAGTAGAAACTCAAGGCAACGAAAGTCAATACACCTGTGATTACAGACACACAAGTTAGAAAAGCCTGCCCGATGGAACAAAACTGAGCCCAGCTGTGTTTTCCAATTAGCCTATTCACATGAACACAGTTATAAAATGACCTGTGAACACCAGAACCCTTCTCAGTTTAGGACCTAGGGCCTTTGTCTGTCTCTATGTCTGCATCTCAGCTATATGGAAAAGAATTGGCAGAAATTTTGAAAGAATCTGATTGTGAGACTTAACAAGGATGGGAGAGACTACAGGAAGATCGATATAATCTTGGGAGCGCGTTCTTTGGCCAGATGAGACCAAGATAATTTCAACTGGCCCAGATCTGGTCTGGCATGTTAGGCGTGAACCTGGCCGCGACTACCACAATGAATGCATAGTCCCAACAGTGAAGCACAGAGCTGGCAGTGTGAGGAAGTAGGGCTGCTTGAGTGCAAAAGCTGTTGGATAGATTACATTCATAGATGGCACCGTCAGTGTCTGTGGTTGTACCAAAACACTGACGGAAAAGATAATTCAGATGCTCTAGAAGCTTCGGCAGAAGAAGAAATTTCCAGCATGATAGCGATCCAAAGCACAGTGCCAAAATCACACAAGAGTTTCTAAAGAAGAAAACAGTGAAAACTATGACCTGGACAAGTATGTTACTTGACTTGAATCCAATAGAAGACCTTTGTGGTTTTTGAATAGAAAGGTGGAGCAACACAACGCCTCCAGCAGCTGTCTCTAGAGAAGATTTCTTTAGAAATTTGCTGCAGAGGATCGAGTCTGTCATCAAGAAGGCGGATATACGTACTGTTAAAAAAGAAAAGATTTGAATCATTCATATTAAATTGACATTGCTCAGGGGTGTACTCACTTTTCTTGTACACTGTATTCAGATGTGTACATTCTAGTGGTAAAGGCCCCAAAAATGTGATTCTACGTTATTATCCAATTTTCACCCAAAATTAGAGCAGTTTAAATCAAAATCACATTTTAAAAGGATGTCTTCCATTTCCAGTCAGAAGTGGAAAATAAAAAACAAATCAGAATATATGGTCCAGTTATTTACTTTTTTGAGTCAAACCATTTTTGGTCAAACCCATTTTTTGTTTTTAGGCTTTGATATAAAATACAGTATAAGATCATTTTTCCTTAAAGTGAACTTTATTGCTTTTACATATCTATGAATATATTATTAAGGAGAAAAACTTGAGACTTTAAAGCATATTTTGTTATTGTTGATTGCAAACGAATGGAGCAATAAACACTAACCACTATTTATTAGAGGAAGTGGACTTTGGTGCCTTGCTCAAGAGCATTTGAAATGTACATATATCTTTTAATTATTTGGTCAAAGCAAAAACTATGTTTCAGGTGTTTATTTAAGAGGCCTGGTTCATTAAATGTAGCTTTTATAGACTGTTTTAGAAGTTCAGACTTTTTTCGGCCATATGGGTGAAAGTTGAGCCTTTTTATTGATCTGCAGGCCTGTGTTTGTCCTTTCTCTGTCAGTTTGTGGGTGATGAGACTTCACTGTGGAGACAAGGCCTTAAACCTGCCTCTTTCAGAATAGGCTGATTGATAGGGAAGAAAAACAGGGTCATGGCAGTACTCCTGAGAGCTTTTCTCTTTTCCTTGATGCCTCAAAGGGGAGCTTGATTATTGCAGTGGCCCGATGCTATTGTTTATTCACGGGCTTTCATTGTCCTTCATGTCCCACTAGCTGTGGAATGAGAATCGGTCGTCAGCTACTCGAGGCTGCCTGTGGAAAGACCACATTATCATCTTTATTCATGACTGGGTCTTGACCTAAATGAGTTTATTGGCTGCGGTTACAAGAGTTGTCTTGCACGATAAGACCTGTTTTATTGCTTTTAACCGTCGCTGCATGCAGACATACTAGTGTTGTAAACTGTTGTATATATCTAAACTTGTTATAGGCTGCAGAGTGAAGAAAGTCTGAGTATTGATTTTGTTTTTTACACAGAAAGTTGCTCTGCCATGTGTGTGTTTGGGAATGTTTTGTGCCTCCCGTGTGTGTACTTTGTGACACTATTTGAACTTTTGTGTTTGAGCATTTGTGTAAGTTTAGATTTAGACATCTGGGCAGCATGCTGCCGCTGTTTGGGAATAAGTTAGCTACTGTTTGCTCATTACTCCAGCTGCTGCCCTGTGTGTGTTTGCAAATGGTTACTTTGCCCCCTTTGATTGCGAAGGCTGCAAACAACGGCCAAGGAATATTCTTTGTGCTTCCATGTGCTTTATCTTCGTGCCAGCCTCTCCCACAGTGCACATTCACACACTTGGAACATTTTCAACATTACTAGTTTTATAATTATGCTAGCTTTTACCACCAACTAATGTGATCAATGTGATAGAATACAAATAATCACAAAGTAGTTTTGCAAAGTGGAGCAGCTGAACTGTCTTCGATGCTGCCTTAATTTGTGTTTAATTGAGCCTGGTGACTTTCTAAACTTTAATAAGGATTGTGTTCTCAAAGTTTCTGTTGATAGATAATAAGTTTAAATCCAAATTCTTCATACCATGATATGCACTGGTAGAACGCAGTGCAAGTTAATTACATGAAAGTTGTGCATATCCATATTAAAAAAAATCCAATATAGACCCAGATGAACTGTGTAAAATTGGAAGAAGAAAAAAAATTGGTTACCATAGAAACAACCCGATCAGAGAAATGTGAGGAGTGGCGGCTCATGCAGGCGAATTCAAAAACGCACTTCAATTACACTGGGAATACATACTCAAAGTAGAAATGAGGTAATTTGATGGCACCATGAAGGAAAACAGTAAGCTACTGCCAGCGGTGCGTATTGTGCAGAGGCATGTGTAAACTTGTTTCCAGACGGTGAGAGCACAAAGGTAGGAATGTCCTGGGAATTGCCTCCCTTTGAAAATGTCACACACTGGAATAGCCTGTTTATACAGTTTGGTTGAATTGTTGCTTTCAGTTGTTGATGATGGACGTAGAAACGGACGGTTAGGCTTTATTTAATATAAGTTAGATTTGAATACAGACAGAGGAGATGCTGTTTTTAAGGAGAGAGGTTTATGAAATGTTATGTAATTACATTTGTGACCCCAACATCACCAGTTCTCTGCCTCATGCAACCTATATCACCCTGTTGTGCCCATCCTGTTAGCCACATGACTCAATTTTGGAGGAAAATATCAGCTTTCATGAATTTCTCCATGGACTAGCTGTGACCAAGTCCAAAAACCTCCCGTAATATTGCAATTGTGTTCATGCTGATCACCTCATTTGCTATTTTTTGTCCTTATTTTGTGTGTATGTGTGTGTGTAGTCTATTTCCTTAGTCATCTGCCTTTTGAGTGGTAACGTAAAGATCACACCTCGTATCTGCTGGGCCTTATTGCAACCTCAGAGCGGTGCAACTGAAACTTATGTTATTTCCCTACATGCTTCATATTTGTAGTCTGCTGCTCTGAATCATCATGTGTATTCAAGTGTGCACACCTGCATTGTGACTTCAAGCCACTGCTTGTAGTTTTAAAATTCAGACTGAACTCAGTCTAATGGTCCTTTTCATTCATTCACTCAAACTGTTTTTTAAACTTGGAACATATTGATGGAAGATATTGATGAAACTTGGATAGAAATGATGAGTGAAACATTTTTAAAAAGCAAAAATAGTTACATAATATTACCATTAGGAGTATTTAGAGCATTTAAAATCAAAAGTGATTGAATCCACTACAGCAAGGACAGCTGTAGGTAAAATAAGGCAAAGTTAAAAACCTAAAATTCCCCAAGGATAAAAGTGAGTCAAGCTTTAGATTGCTCTGCAGGTTATTCCAGGTTGCAGGTGCACGGTGAATAAAACTGGATTTTCCAAGCTCAGGGGAAAAAAACAGCCGGCACCTGCAATGTAATCCAATCATGTGAGCGTGTTTGGTAAGCGCCTGCGGTAATTGGCAAACAGCTTCATACTCCATACGTTTGCTCCCTGCTTCCCGTTAAAGAACTATAGATGAGTGAAACTGAGGGTTGCCATCCATGCAGTAACAGGATCAGTGGCTTTGGCATGCTTGTTTAGGACTGAAGCCCTGTGGTGTGTCACTGTGTGATTTGTTTGCTTCGTTCATTAACCCCTGTTCAAACGTGTGACATGCTGCTGTTGCTTGTTTGCCTGTAGTTGAAGCTTTCTAACCTCATATCCTTAAGCCCTTTGTGTGCTCATCTCCACCTCTTCTTTTCTCTGCCTTCCTCTTACGCCTCCTTTCTTGTTTCTTTTCCCCCTTTCTGTTCTTCTGTTCTGCTACTGTTTTCTGTACCTCTCTTCAGTTTATACCTCCAAGTCTTTCCTGTGCATCTTTTTTCCTCATTATCACATAGCTACAAAAGCTCGCTGAGATCAGATCAAGGAGAACGTTTCACATTCACAATCTTTTCTTTTTAACATTCACAGTGGAAAATTATATTATTTCTTAAGAATAAGTCAAAAAGTGAATCAAAGTCAGCCCTGAGCAATGTTTTCTTTCTTTCACTTTCTAGGTGCATTTTTGATGCATTTTAAGTCATAACAATTCAAGTTCAAATCCAACCCCTACTTAAACCAAAGTCTGTCAAAAGTATGAGCCCTTAAAATTGACATAGATTTTGTTTAGTCATGGGATCTGATTATAATAGATTATAACAGAATTCATTTAAGGAAACAAATACAAAAAATAAAAATGGAATGGATATGAATTAACTTATTTTGTGATATTTGCATGTATCACCCACCCATGGTTCCACACTCAGGTACAAAATGGAGCAAAATGACCCCTGGACAGAGATGCACATTGTTGGTTTTTTAGCTCTCTGGTTGCCTGTGGTCTCTCGCTGTGTGAGGCTCGGTGAATGGATTCGATATGGGCCACAATGTTTGCTGGGGGACTCTTCCTTTCACTGGGATCACAACAAAAGAGTCATTATGGACCAGAGTGCCACAGGCTTTATATAATAAGGGCCCTTCTAGTCCAGTTTCCGTTCTTCACTGCCATACTACCACTAGCTACTGTACACATAGTGTGTCCATGACCAATCACCGTTGTTTTCTTGGACGCTAAGATAAATTTCACTGTAGAATTCTCCTTTATTTCATTATTTATTTGCAGTTTTGTTTTGTCTATGACCACACTTGTTAAATGATTAAATGAGAGCGTTTCTAAACAGGTTCAGTCAGGTTTTAACAAAAGTTTAGCTCTTCAGATTTTCCCGTGGCTGCTGAGGGTTGCTTCTGTGGCAGCATGGAGCAGATTTAACATAACCAGGGTGTGTTTTCGTTATCTGGTCTCACTCAAAATACTAACAGCAGTCAGGCTAAGCAGCAACACGAAGCTGGATATGAACTCAATAAGTCAGCCCAGGGTTTCTAAACCCGGCTATGTGCGCTCTAAAAGGGTTGGTGTTGGCACTAGATGACTAATGGACGGGTCTAGAAATGCATATTCCTCATAGGAACAACAAACTATAATCCTAAACCAATATGAGGACTTTTAAAATATAATACAGGCTGAAAGCAACACAGCTGCTGGAGCCAGAGTCAGGAAGGAGAGCAGCAAAACAACTGCAGACTGCATATTTAATAGGATTATCAATACCACTGTCGCATTGTATATAAATTGCTTAAATTTAGGTTTCTTATTCGAGAGTCAATTTAATCATCATCATGCATCACAAGACTGCATAACAAAATTACAGAAGTAAACAGTTTATGCTACTCACAAAAACATCTAATTTAAAGAATAAATAGTCAAGTAATAGAAATAAAAACAATTTTCATGGACATGTGGAGGATGAATTGAATAATCTCATATTCATTCACATTCTTATGGCTACGTGAGACAATTTTAGCTTTACTTTTTCACCTGCAGCCATAGTGGTGTGAGACGGAACGAATAACAAAACATAATTCAATTTGGTAAATGGGCTTACTACAAATCTTATAAGGTCAACAACCAGGCTTTAAGGCTTTAGGGTTTTAATCAGTTTCTGTTTTAGGATTATGCCACTCTACATATGAAGCAAGGAAATGGCTTTGAAATCACTTGCAGCTTTAAAAACCTTTACCTTCCCCTCTCACTATCTCATCCATCTCAGCTGAATCTTCCAGGATGTTGATGTTGTTTTTTAAGAGAATGTACTCATCAGTAGGTGGTTTTTTAATGTGTGTCGATCAGTTATCTCTTCAGATCAGGTGTTCAGCGTAAATTACCATGGAAATGTAACCCAATAAGACTTCAACCGTCGTCATAGTCCTAAAAAACCCAAAGATAAACCTGAAGAAAACCTGGCTAGTCTCAGAATCTGCCTTGTGGTGCAGGCCTCTGAGTCCTGTTTAAATGTGGCTTAAAGATAGACTAATGTGTCAACATCAGAGTGAAATAATAAGCATGCTGATTCTCATGCAGCTAATTTGTTTTTGGAAACGGGTTCAGAAAGATGCTTGAATCTGCGTGTTATCTTGAATTTTATCTCGGACTGGCTCTTTAAACATAGCCTAAATAACATATTAAAACCACGATCGGCTATTGTCTGACTGGCTGAGTGCAGATCGCATGATTGAAGGTACAGGTCTGTTGAGAACTCTTTGAGTAAAAGTAGGACTTTTAATTAACAAATGTCTTCATGCTATGAAAATGGGCATTTCTAAATCTTTTTAAATGTTTTATCAGTCAAACTCTCTTAGTTGAGTTCATGTTCATTTGCCTCTGCCTCAAATACCTCAAAACTTGTTTTTAAAAAAAAATTATTTTACAAATATCTGTTGTTTTTGTTTCCTCATATACAAGTATAGGCAGTTAAACTGGAGGTAATACATCATAAAGATTTCTCAGCAACCTAGATGTACTCATTGGAAATCATTATTATGTCAATATTCTTTCATTAGATCTCTAGGAAAGGGAGCCGTTGTGTCTGAACATTTGTTCACATTTAGAATTCTCCATTAAACATCTTGGTCATGAGCCAGGTAACTGTTGCTACATCTGCACTATTGCAAGTTTCCACGTGAGGCTGGTTGCTCAGATAACAGCTTTCGGTTAAATTTTGTAACATTTTTGAAGAACACAGGAAGTTCTGTCTCACCTCAAAAAATCCCGTTTCTAGTCTACATACTCTGAACATGGGTCCTGGAGCTTCAGATAGTGGATAGAGGCTGAAGGCCTGCAGCATGAGATTACAAGCTTGTTATATTTCAGGTTGCCGTATTTGAGCTGTAAAGTGACAAACAGAATATTTTTTTGGGTATATGAGAGCTATTTGTCTCTGTGCCCTCACATACCGCGAGTTCCTCCATGAGTTGTTCTCTATATGCTGCATACACATTTAATTAAACTCTGGGTTAGGACACACACAGTGAAGGTCACAGGCCTGTTTATGCTGGATGCACCCATGTAAGTAATGAGTATAAGTCACACAGCTTCAAAACACTCTATAGCTTTCTGAAATGTATATTTGTTGTAGTGTCAGATGACTGCCACCAACTGACATGTTATCATATTGGTCTATGACACACACTTGGCTTCATTTGTCTCCTTGACTAGACACACACACGTATCCCCATGCACTTGCACACCCAACAGAGGGCACGATGAGAGGATGTGTGGATTCCCCCTCTTTCATTTCCTGCCAAAAGGATGTGTCCTTGAGTTCCCTCTGGGGGTGGAAAAGAAGAGGCCCTCTAATGTGTGCACACTCAAATCACCCTGTCTGCACATATGAATACACATGCATGCTTGCACGTGTGTGACCCTCACTCACACACACACACACACACACACACATACAGACACACAATCCTATCTGATCTCTACCGGGACACCAGATAGGATGGATAATGTTAGTATGGCTTTGTAAAGATTGCACTGGGATCATCCCCACTATCCGTGTTAGTATTTGTGTATCTGCAGTATTTAACTCTCTGTGTTTTTCCTCTGATTCAGAACAAGCGCATGACTGTGCCTCCCATGGGTGCCAGTTTCACTGTGCGGTGACTCATGATGGGCCTCGGTGCTACTGTAGACATGGTTACGAGGTCGCTGCAGATGGAAAGACGTGTAAAGGTGGGTGGCTGTTTGGCAAATGTATGCTGCCTTGGCCAAAGTAAAACAGAAACTAGTCATCTGATTACTCTGACTTTGTGTTTGCTGATTGTAATCTGTGTGGGGGGCAGCATGTGGAGAAGATTAGAAATTTTTATCAAAACATTTGCCTTGAGAGAGGAGATAAATGTATGTCACAGGGTTTGGTAGTAAATCTGCTTTTTGTTATCTGATGTGTTGAGATATATTTTTGTTATATGATAGGTACAGCACATACTTCTTATATTTTATCACCGACTGTGTTTGTTAAAGCAATTTTTTTTTTGTGTCTCCTGGTAGACTTCAATGAGTGCAGCGTGTACGGGACGTGCAGTCAGACGTGCACAAACACTGACGGCAGCTACACCTGCAGCTGTGTGGAGGGCTACCTGCTGCAGCCAGACAACCGCTCCTGCAAAGCCAAAAATGGTGAGAAAAGAGTCGATTGGTCCTCTGTTGGACACATCTGCACGGTGTGACAGCCTTGTGTTTTACAAGCTTGTTTACTGGAGAGAGGTATTTCACAGACGTGCAGTGAATGTATGGCCTTTGACCCTTCGCCATCTCCTCCTCAAATCTTTCTCCCCCTCGTTTCTCCCATGCTTTTCCCCACCGCTACGCTCCGTTTCACCCGACACCAGAGCCAGTGGATCGTCTGCCCGTTCTGTTGATTGCCAACCTCAACGACATCCGATGCACCACCCTGAGCGGCTCGACGTCGCGCCTTCCGTCCATCACCACCAAGCAGACGATGGCTATGGACTTCATCTATGCCGAGGAGACTGTCTGCTGGATAGATGTGGGCGACACACCTGCAGCCACCCAGCTCAAGTGTGCCAGCATCCAAGACCTGAAGCCCGCCAGTAACATCCGCACCATTAACATCTCTCTCAGCTTGCATCGTGAGTGTTTGTTTCTAGAAATAGTATTTTTATTTGATACATTGTTTGGAAAAACTGTCGTACATAGAAGGCGTGACACTTCTGTTTTAGACTGCTAGTGAAAGAGAAATAAGTGCCTTGCATAAGAGCACTCAAGCGGCACTCGGGTAATCAGTTCGAGCTGTCGGCTCACTGTTTGTGAAATTTACATACTTCGCCTCAGGAGCCAAATTGTCAATTGTGTATTTGCTAGCTTAGTCTAATGTAAGATGTAAAGCAATACAGCCTTGTCTCTGAAAGCTGCTCATACAAGCATAAAGTGCCAAGTGAAAATGCTGAGGCAGGCTTTATTTTTTTTCAAAAGGTCTGTCTTTTAAGAACAGGGCCAGCCTGACACACCACTAAATCATCCCATAGAAGCCGTACGTGTGTAGCTAAATCACAGCGATATAATACATACAAGGCGACCAATATGCCTTCAGGCGTAAGTTTGCACATTTCTTGACAGGCAAACAGTAACCTGCTGTGGAGCTTGATTTATGTACCGACTCTGCATGGCTATTCACGAGCCTGGAAATGTGTTTTCCCACCACTTTTGTTTGATGCATGTGAGCGTAATCGGATGTGTCATCTCCCTCATCTCCATGTCATTGGTTTCCGATACAGTGGCATTTGGCTTTAGGTTTTCCCAGCAAAAACAAAAAACCCTCAGCCTTTTTTTTTTAAAGTCCTCTAAAGTACCGTACATTTTGTCCTAGAATGTGTGGTGGATAGATAGCACATGTTTGTGTGTGTGTTGATAAATGATGACAAGTCTGGCCTGTGGAGGTAGCGTCTCCCATGAACACTGTCTCCACACAACAGGCTCCTCTTCATCTCTTGGGCAACACTTAGACACACACAGACCAACATACACAGCATGTGATTACTTCCCCGCGAGAGTCTTAGTCATATAATGCTGACATGATTTATCTCTGATTACAAGCCTGACAGGGTTTGTTTTTATTCGCCTGGCTGACAGAGCCGTTACTCTCTAAGAATGGGGGCAGAAATGTAGACAAAACATAAAAAGCAAGGGCGTGGGTTTTTGCGTGCGTGTGCATAGGTTCGTGCGCGTCGGGAAGCTTTCCCTTGAGAATTGGCCCCAGGCGTGGAACAGCAGACATGGGGAAAACAAGAAGAGAAAGCCGGGTGTGTAGACCCTGAAATGTGGGACGTGAAACCTGTGATATGATTAGAGGTGTCTTGGCTCATATCCACTTCAAATGGAGCTGGTGTCACTGCTGACAGCTGATGCTGGGAAGCTCAGAGACCTCAGAGTCCTAAGAAGGGGTCTTTCTAGTTGATTGATGGACTCTTGAGAGTTCCACTTTTTCTTTGTTGTGTCGACCTGCTGCTTCGGCTTCTCAGTTTACTGCTCTGTTCAGCCCTGTCTCCTAGAAATTACAATTTTACACAACCAAACTATGAAAATGTGTTTTGTTGAGGTGTAAATCACAGCTAAATCTATGTAATTAGGAAACACTGATATTGATGTTAAACATATCAGCAATTTATTCAATGTTTTCCCCCCAAAATATCCAATCTTGCATTACAATGTCTACTTGTAGAGCACTATTAAACCTTTAATGGTTAGGTTTGGGCACTGCCAGCCTTTAGTTTTGTGGTCTGGTTTGATACAGAAAAATTCTTCTTCTAATCTTAACCAAAATGCCTTTTGTTGCATAAACCACACCACAGACGGAATTGTGGACACAAAAACCCCAGTCTCTGTTGTTGCACTTCTGCTTTGTATTCCTGCCATCACCCCCCCAAAAAAAAACCCCGTCTTCTGCCAACTCAGATGCAGCTCATAAATGTGGCATTTCCTTAAAAGAAAAAGTTGCCTGTGAACATAATGCAGCCGGCGATTACAATGCGCCTGAGCATAATTGGGGGGAAAAGCAATTTAGCTGTATTGGAGTATAATTTCCAGGAGACAGAGTTGCTCTTTTAAGTGGTCTGAGGGGTAAATTGGGGTGAGAGGTGGGAGGCGAGACAGACCCTGAGAGAAAGACTGAAGGAGGGGGGGCCTGTAGAGGGGATGATCAAATGAGAGGGAGAAGGTAGTGATTTGCTGTACCTTAGAGGTGTGTGTGTGTGTATGCGAGTGGTCATGCAGATGGTATTTACATTCCTCGGTTGGGTTATGTCGGCCTGAGCAGCCTCTACATTCCTCTCCGGTCCTGTCCAGTCAGGTCACTTTAACGCACTCATGGCTGAGGCTCAGACCCACACAGACGCACATCAACCCAAATACCTTTGACTCATGCACCCATTACTTAGTTACATATTACCTTTTATGAATTTAGATTTTTCACTCATTTCTGCACACGTGTCCCTCTACTGCTGTTTCATTTGCGTAGTTGTGTTTTTCTACTGCTCCATTTTTTTCTTTTGACGCTGTTCTAACCCAGTTTTATTACAACAAGCATCCTGAGATAAGAGAGAGTACATTTTCCCTTATTTCTGTGGGTGAGAGTAGAGTGCATTTGTCTTTCAACGCAAATTCTGATCAGAAAATTGGTGCATCGTCTCCATGTCTGTTCTATTATTGCTCTCTAACGAGCAGGGCTCAGGTGTGCTAGTAAAAAGTAAGCCGGGCAGACCTGGGGATAGGTGCAGGGCTTGGAGCAGGGTTCACACAAACAGCGTGATTTATAGCTGCTGGGAGCCTGAGAGAGCCGAGCAGATAAGTAGACGAGGGTTCCAGATGTGGCCCGCTCCGTCTGCATGTGTGATTCCCTGGCTGGGAAGATAAAAGGGGAGCCGTCCCATCCTCTCCACCCTCAGAGCGGAACTCCACAGCAGGGACCAGCACGTCTCCCCATGTCTGTCTGTCTGTCCATCGCTCAGTCTTCCTTCCTCTCCTCTCTAAGCATCTGAGCTTTTTTTCCTGAATACATCAGTGCATAAAGGCTCTTTGTAAATACAATTTCATCCTAAGCTTATAGTGTTATGGAGGAAGAAATCATCTAAAGCTTCCTGTTTCACTGCAAAAAAAATCCAAGTATTGTTTTCTGTTTTCCCCAGATGTTAATTTGCATAGTTAAAACAAGCTTTCCCATATGATGCATAATTATAAGCTGTATCCAAAGAGCACAACTATTTTTTTCTGAAACAGCAAGCTAGCTAGCTTTGATCACCATGTCACAGTACCCTCAACATCCGACCTTCCTACCTATCCAATACCGTCTTTTTCACCTGTTGCAGTGTTGACATAACTGTTAGGAATTACTGCCTCTTAAATAGAGGTCGTATGTCGGATCCCTATAGAAAATCATAATCACTAAACTCCCAAACTGTGCTCTTAAGAGGTCAAAGAGGTTTTTGCGCAGATTAATAGGATCTTCTTGGTACAGAGAGGATTATGGGAGCCGGATGATGACGATTCTTTTCAGCTTTTCACTGACATGTAAATACTTGCACTTACAAGCAAATAGAGGAAATAACATTTAAAGTACAAATTCCGTTTAAGCTCCTCCTGAGTGTAACTGCCACTGTGTGACTGGTTTGATGAACCAAACAGACCGCGGCCCTGTATGTAAATATCTATGCTTCTCGGGCGGAAAGCGTGTTTGCTGTTGCCAGTAAGACTACCACAGTTTGTGAAACGTTTCTTCAGAGTAGTGTGAGCTGGTAGGTGTTACAGGCAGGAAGAGAAAAGGGTTTGTGAGGGCAGGGTGGTTAGATGAGAAGAAAGGGGTGGGTTCATTCAGTTTCCCAGCAAACTTTCCACTTACCAGAAGCTGCATGGGTGAAGACGTCAACAGACTGGCTGGCTCTCTTGGATAAGGGGTTCTACTAGTTGTAGGTGGTTACACAACGCAGTAGTCACTGGGTTGCACAACTGTCTCCCTACTCTGCATCTGATTGAGTGCCTCATGCAGCCAGGCTTCCATCTGGATTTCTTTAGAGGAGTAGGGTTTTAGAGCTGATACCAACGGGAATATCACTATCCCCCTTAACTCCATGAGAAAGTTTCCCTTTAGTCAGAATCTTGGTTTTGATGTTTATGAAACATCCTGGTCTGGTTTTTGCTTCCTCCCTAATTTTTGGAGTGTGATTGTTTTATTAGCTCTTGTATTTAGAGTTGCCTCCCTTTTGGAGATGTAAGACAGCCACTACCTTTTTGCTGACTGTCAATAAATGATTTCCAGCTTGGAGGCGGACCAGAACATTTCCACCGTCACTGTCTCTTTTCCTCAACTTTTGCCAGAACTCCATCCTCTATTTTTTTCCCCCATTTTCTCCTCAACTGTGCTGACAATGTGGCATTAAGCCTCATGTAGAGCCAGCAGTTGGAAGCTCTGGGTACATTTGGTAGGTGGAGTGGAGGGTTTCTGTATTGGGCCCAGATGTGTCCGTGTTCTGTTGTGGAACTGGCTTTCAGCTGTGTGTGAATAGTATTGTTAGAGGCATTTCTTTATGAATGGTCAAAGCTTTGGGTCAGGCTGACTGCCAGCTCTCTGTCAGTGGTGTTTATATCCTCTCTATGCACCCCAACATCAAAGTTGTCCTGTAGATTAACTGGAGAGACAAGTGTGGTCACTTTGATAGTGTGTGTTTGTGTAGTGAGCCTATGTGATATGTGTATGTGTGTGTGTGTGTGTGTACATTGGTCTGCTTTGAGAGGACATGCTTTGGCAGCTGTTAAAACAAGCCCGCCTCCCTCCCATCAGAAATAAAAGTCTCCATCTGCAAGGCTTCCTCTTTCTAGATTGGGGTTACAAGCAGTGGGGTTACAAAATTTCAAGTTCCTTTGTGAGAGGTGTTGCAACAGAGTTGGGCCACTTTTTTTTACATTTTTTTTGGGGGGGGGGTTCCAGTTTTTTATTGATAGACAGGGCCAAAGGGGGTAGAGAGGAGAGAGACATGCAGCAAAGGGTTGTAAGGTCGACTTGAACTCACGACCACTGCTGGCGACCTGCGTGGTGGTAACGCCTTAACTCGGCAAGCTATATGGCGGCCCAGAGTTGGGCCACTTTGAGTGACATTGGGGCTAATCCCTAAAAATCCAGATCTTAATGTCTTCTGTTTCTTTCCTTCCATTGTTTGCTTATTTGTTTGCTGTTCCTGCCTGGGATGTACAGACAGGCGAGAGAATAAATACAAAACATAGATAAACAAAGTAAAGTGAAATCAAATATCAGTGTTTCTAAGCAGGGCAGAAAGGGTCGCCGGATGCTTGATGTGTGTGAAAATGATGAATCAGAATGTGAATCATTTGCTATGGCCTTTGTGGTTAACAAGTTTGAACCAGTAGAAGAGATGGTACTCTGCACCACCATCAGCAAAATAGGGACTATCTTTAGGAAAAAAGTTTTTAACCATCTAGTGGAATCCGTAAGAGTTTTAAAAAATCTAATTCTGGCAGTTTGGGGTGGCCAAACACCTCAGAATATTGATCACCCATCTACATGTTGGTGTATACACTGATGAGCCACAACATTAAAAACACTGACAGCTGAAGCGAATGGCATTGATCATCTTGGTACAATGCAGCGTTCTGCTTGGAATCCTTTGGTCCTGACATTTATGTACATGTTAGTTTAACACGTACAGCCCACCCAAACATTGTTGCCGACAAAGCCACGATACTGGCTCTCCGCCAGCAGGACACTATGCCCTGCCACACTGTAAAAACTGCTTCTGAATGCCTCAAAAAGACTCTTGGTTACTTGGGAATGTTCCTGCTTTAGAACTGCCCTCTTAGTAGGTCAACCAGCTGCATTTCACAACTGATCTCTACTGTGTCATGCCAACGGTCCCTTTGTACAAATACAGCTTTGCTTAAAATGACTTTCTGATAACAGTCTTCTTTAGTATTTACATTAAGTTGAGTCATGTCTACTTAAGTCTTGAGCAAGAGTTTGTCTGCAAACTCATCTGTAAAGGAAGTCTTTTGTTTCAATGCCTTGAAATTCTGTGTTTAGAATTTCCACTTCCAGGAGTTCAGTTTACAAAGTGCAGGGCCATAACTTGTTGTGTTTCTTTCCCTTCCTCCTGCTCTTAATGTCTTACTAAAACCCATTTGCAGTGCTGGTAATGGACAACTTGGAGGATTCCAGAAACACATTAATTCAGTGCTATTATTTTGTATGTCAAGAGAGTGGGCCCTCTTGAGGAAAGGATCGTGGCATCAGAAAATGAGAGGTTTTGAAATGATAATGGTATTTGATGACAGTTATATGACTATACTTTCATGATGCTCTGTTTTTTTTAAAAGGTTTTGTTTTGTGCTCTCCTCTTTCCTTCTGTCTTGTGCATCGGTCAGATGTGGAGCAGATGGCTATAGACTGGCTGACTGGAAACTTCTACTTTGTGGATGACGTGGATGACCGGGTGTTTGTCTGCAACAAGAACGGCCAGACTTGTGTTACGCTGCTGGACCAGGAGCTGTACAACCCTAAAGGCATCGCCTTGGACCCGGCGATGGGGTCTGTATTTTCCTTTGGCCTTGTTGACCTAACATTGCCCTCGGTGCTATTTTAGCAACGCTTGAGAGGAAAATGGTGTCTTATGATCAGACAACATGCTGACCAAGCAGGCAGTCCAAAATCAAAGCACTTCCTCCAGACAGAAACCTAGACGGATACTTGTGCCACATAAACACTTGCATGTTTGCGGTTTCTCGTTCCAGATACTTGCAAGCTGGTATCTGATGTACTTCCTTTTTTCAGAGTATCAATTCTCTATTTTTTATGTCCTGGGAATAATTTTAAATCAGTGACTAACACAGATTGTTGTCAATTGTGTAATGCCAAGCTAAATTCATACTTAAGGTCAAAGTACAGTTATGTACTTCCTTCAGTTGTTAAAGTTCATCCTCTTAATTCCCTCTCTGTCCTCCACCTTCATCTGGATTTTTCCATCCTCTCTTATCTGTTTATCTGCTGCAGTAAAGTGTTCTTCACCGACTATGGGTCTACACCGAGGGTGGAGCGCTGCGACATGGACGGTCAGAACCGTACTAAGCTGGTGGACAGTAAGATTGTGTTCCCCCATGGCATCACTCTGGACCTGGTAAACCGGTTGGTGTACTGGGCCGACGCCTACCTGGACTACATCGAAGTGGTCGACTATGAGGGCAAGAACCGACACACCATCATCCAGGGTCTGCTGGTAATAAAACAGCTACACCTAATCACACACTCAAAGACAAAGACATCTTAAACTGTCCATCTGTACCAAACAGTAATATCCCAGAACCCCTACTTTTCCCACTGATAACAAAAAAACATCTGTTTTCCAAATCTGTATCATCACTGATTTAGTTTCATCATCTTTAGAGGCAGCACTGTTTTCCACTTGTCTCCTGTGCATCTCGGCAAAGAGTCTCCCCTGGGGATGAGTCCTTTTTATTGCCCTGATTGATATTACTTAAAGAGTGTGTGATTTTTCTGGCTAGTGCTTCTCTAAACATATTAGTCTGGCCCTAGTGAAGCTTGGCTCAGACTTATATTGGAGTAATGATCTTAATGAAATCAGGACTGCTGTGGTGGGGGGACAGTGGTACTGGTGTGTCTGTGTGTGTGTGTGTGTGTGTGTGTGAGAGGTGGAAGTAGGTAATATGATCCCAACCCATATATCTCTCTGACAGTAGAGGAGAGCTGCACAGAACAGACCCTTATAAAAGTAAAAAACCTCTCTCTGTTTTACAACAGATGGGGAGAGGAGCCATTATGCTGCCCTGTGCCAAGTTTACACAAACACTTTCTCTTTATCTCCCTGTCTGTGTCTGTTGTTTTTCTGTCTGTCTTTCAGAGATTTCTTCACATATTTGGCACCATAGTCTGTTGTGTGCTGATAATTTATTTGTTAGAAAAGTTTCATTATGCGGTATTCGCCAGGCAGCGTTCAAGATAGGAAATGTGTGCAGGAATGATATCACACAAACCATTAGTCATGCACCATGTGTTGTTTTACTAATATCAGCGTTTTTATTATCCGACACGACAGCATTTTAATTTTTTTCTGTGCTATCTGTATGTCCTTTTTTCAAATATATTTCAGATTGAGCACCTGTATGGACTGACTGTGTTTGAGAACTATCTCTATGCTACAAACTCAGATGAAGGCAACCTCAACCCCAAGACCAGTGTGATTCGAGTGAACCGCTTCAACAGCTCCGACTTCCAAGTGGTGACTCGGTTAGACCGGGGAGCCGCACTGCACGTGTACCACCAGAGACGGCAACCTCAAGGTGCACAGCAAATAGCTTTTAGTTTCGACTCTTAAAATATCATCTATTTGTCCATGAACAATTGCTACATGTCAGATTCATTTGAGTTTGGGTTATGCATGTATGACTGTTGTTTTTGTGCTCTTTCTTCAGTGCGCAGCCATGCATGCGCTCTGGATCAGTTTGGAAAAGCTGGAGGTTGCTCTGACATTTGTCTGCTGAGCAACAGCCACAAGACCCGAACCTGCCGCTGTCGCTCTGGATTCAGCCTCGGCAGCGATGGCAAATCCTGCAAGAGTAAGTATCAAAACTGAGGGAGAAATTTGATTTGACAAAGATGAACACCTTCCTGTTTGTTGCTGCATTGAAGATCAATGATTGAAGTAATAGTAGTTGCAAAACCGCTGAAAAAACAAGGACTTTTATCCACTGACAGTGTTTTTGTTCCTTCGTCCTCCTCAGAACCAGACCATGAGTTGTTCTTGGTGTACGGTAAGGGTCGTCCTGGAATCATCAGAGGCATGGACATGAATGCTAAAGTGCCTGATGAGTACATGATTCCCATTGAGAACCTAATGAACCCCCGAGCTCTGGATTTCCACGCCGCCAGTGAATTCATCTACTTTGCTGATGCCACCAGCTACATTATTGGCCGACAGAAGATAGACGGCACAGAGAGAGACACCATACTAAAGGAAGGTGAGAATGAAATGATAGCTTTGCATGGGATTCTGTAAACTATTCCTACTTTGTTACCATATTCAAGCTCCTACTAAGAATTTGGGGGTGGGAAATAATTCTATCAGGCTATTCCATATCATTTTCATTTTATTCTCTTGACATTCATCCTGGATTGGAAAGCGAATAGTTCATTTTTCACAGCGGCTTCTTTTGCATATCACAGGTATCCACACAGTAGAGGGGATAGCGGTCGACTGGATGGGAGGTAATCTCTACTGGACAGATGATGGGCCTAAGAAGACTATCAGTGTTGCCAGGCTGGAAAAGGCTTCACAGACCCGCAAGACTCTCATTGAGGGAAAAATGAGCCACCCTCGAGCCATTGTTGTGGACCCCCAGCATGGGTGAGACACTAGAGGAAAGGGTGTTGTTAAATTAATGGATATTCTTTTCCCATAAATGTCCCAGTTATAATGTTTGTGTGCTGCAGTATTCAATAGTGGGAGAAGATGATGGCCTGAGGGTGTGTGACTTGCAGCTATGTAGGCAGCCTGTGCTGCAGATTTTTTTTTCTATAGCCGCTGGTCACATTAGTATGTGTGGGAGCTGGCGGGTTTTCAAGGGATTTTTGGATACCTCCTTCCTTTGTTTTGTTGTGGGATGTTCCATCAAAGAGTATCACAGCTCAAAGCTACGTTTGTGACAGCTCCAGCTCTCCCAGAAATGTCTTATCTCACATTCCTCGCATTTTAAATGTGGTGATAACTCTTCTTGTTGCCCAGATGGATGTACTGGACCGACTGGGAGGAGGATCCCACAGAGAGCAACAGAGGGAAGATCAAGAAAGCTTGGATGGACGGTTCACATCACCAAGTGTTCCTGACCAGCAAAACAGTGCTGTGGCCCAACGGCTTGAGCCTGGATATTCCACAAGGCATCCTCTACTGGGTGGATGCTTACTATGACCGTATTGAACTGGTTTACTTAAACACCACAGAGCGAAAGGTTGGTAATGCTCTGAGAGTGATAAAGAAAAGCAGCGTATTAGATGTGGAGATGTGATCCGTCTTTGTTTTCTACATTTTAACAGGTTGTGTATGAAGGACAGGAGCTTAACCACGCTTTCGGCTTGTGTCATTATAAACAATTTCTGTTTTGGAATGAGTACCGTGGTGGCAGCATCTACAAACTGGACCAGGTCACTAAGACAGTCACTTTGCTCCGCAACGAGAGGCCACCCATATTTGAGATCAGAGTGTACGATGCACACCAGCAACAAGGTAAATCCACCTTCTACTCATTCATTTATAGTCTCATTACATGCTAGTAAGTATAAGATTATGACGACATTCTGCTTCTCTCCTCGTCATGCCTTTTTGCGAAGGCTCCAATGCATGTCGAGTGAACAACGGCGGCTGCAGCAGTCTGTGCCTCGTTACTCCTGACGGCAGGTCCTGCGGCTGTGCTGATGATCAAATCCTTGACGTCGATAACGTCACATGCAAAGGTACTTAACCGCTTCACTAGTAGAGAGATTTCATCAAAAATCAATGTGGAGGCCTGTGGAAAATTCTTTACTCAGCAGGAGTTGAGCTACACAAGTCTAGGCTGTACTTTCCATTTGCAGGCTGTACTAAATGCTGGGGGAGAAGTTTTGAAGAACCCTCCACCAACATTTTTGTAACTTTAAAGAAAGACAAAAGGCTGACTTAGGCACCAAAAGCTTTGTTTTGTTTCGGTGCTTGGCTCCTGTCTCAATGGCCCATCTGTTTCCGCTCCTACCCCTGATCTCATCTCCAGCCAACCCCTCCTACGTGCCCCCGCCCCAGTGCCAGCCCGGGGAGTTTGCCTGCAAGAACAACCGCTGCATCCAAGAGCGCTGGAAGTGTGACGGGGACAACGATTGTCTGGACAACAGCGATGAGGCCCCTGAGCTCTGCCGTAAGTGTGCCACGTCATTGTCATGGTTACACAGAAACACACGGATAAACAAAATTGTTTCAGGCTATTAGCTAACACAAACCGACAGAGTGCAAGCTAAAGTTTCCAAGATTTGTCTCTTTCCATGCCGTATAATTTGGCTGTAATTCCGCTGGCAAACTTTGTCCTCATCAGACAATAACGAGAAGAAAGGACTCATATTTGTTTTGGATGCTCCTTGACTCAATATGACATACTTAAAGGATTACTACATTATTGAGCTTACTAAATAGCATATCAAGCACAGCACTTTTGAAGTTTTGGTGTTTGCTTTTCCGTTTCCTCCCTCAGACCAGCACACCTGCCCAGCTGATCGATTCAAATGCCAGAACAACCGCTGTATCCCCCTGCGATGGCTTTGTGATGGTGACAATGACTGCGGCAATGATGAAGATGAATCCAACACCACCTGCTCTGGTAAATGCAAGCTGGAGTTCTCTGAGAGCTTTTCAATTATTCAACCATCTATTTAATATGCTAGATAGAGGAATTAATTTTGTTACCTCTGTGGCAGGTTTTTATACTTTCTGAAGATGTGTGCGGTCTACATCGACGTCAAAAACAATGTCTCTGTTGCTAAGAATTGTATTGTCCCTGGGGAGTTTGTGTAAAATCTGTTCAGATTGTTCATGATTATTAGAAAACATCTACATACATCTTTGATATTCGGTAGAAGGACTGCAGATTGGGTAAATGAATATACAACTTGATTAGATTTTAGTCAATATTTGCAATGAGAGTACATATTTATGAATCTTAAGAGGGATAGGATTAAGCTCACAACTATAAAGGTCTGTTTAAGGGATCAATAAATCACTTTAATATCATTTAGGGTTCAGGGCAGATGGAGTATAGTCCAGCAATCAGAGGATGACTAGTTTAGAATGTTATTAGTGGGAGTGTGCATGTAAAAGTGAAGAAATATTGAACAACTTTTTGCAGGCTGACAAAGCTGAGTCTGCTACAGATGCAGTAGGATCTGTTACCATCATGCAGCAGATGCCAGCATGATTTCACAAACATTCCATCAGGATGTATTGATGTACAGCATCAGTAATAATGGGCTGAAACACAGCGTTAGTCCTAATGTTTGTGCATTTGTTTCTTTTATAAGAGCTCTCCCAGAGGTTTTTAAGTACTCTCTGAGGCAATAGACGACTGGAAATTAGGCCTTTAACAATGTTCTTGGTCTTTAAAAATTATGAGTTGTTGCAAGCTTGAATGTTGAGTCAGGGATATTGCAAAAGAAAAGAGGACTTTTTTATGACTCTTTCATAACATGTTTCCATGCCAGCTCGCACATGCCCTCCAAACCAGTACCCCTGTGCCAGCGGGCGTTGCATCCCTATCTCCTGGACGTGCGACCTGGATGACGACTGTGGAGATCGCTCGGATGAACCAGACTCCTGTGGTGAGTCTCTGCTGCACTTTGATAGTGTTACTTTTGTTTGTACCTCACATGGTTTATTTTAAATGTGATATTTCATGTCTCCTATCCTTGCCCCAGCCTATCCAACCTGCTTCCCTCTGACCCAGTTCACCTGCGCCAATGGTCGCTGCATCAATATAAACTGGCGCTGTGACAACGGTGAGCATCATCTTCCTTCAACTTTCATGAAGCTGTACATTACGATAAACGATTCAGCAAGTAACCTTAAAATCTTGTGTGTGCTCACAGACAACGACTGTGGGGACAACAGTGACGAAGCAGGCTGCAGTCATTCCTGCTCCAGTGTCCAGTTTAAATGTAACAGTGGCCGCTGCATCCCAGAATACTGGACGTGTGATGGCGACAATGACTGTGGAGACTACAGCGATGAGACTCATGCCAACTGTACCAACCAGGGTAAGAAATAACAAACTGAAATAGCACTGCTTTAAATTGCCCTGCACTGCATCCTTGCCCCAAGTGTTTGTAGATGAATGTTGCCTTTGTCTTGTACATGAGTCAAGTTCTCACCACATCATGTATTGCATTTCACTGTGTTTACTTGTTGCCATTTGCAGTTGTAAAGCAGTTGTCACAATGTCATAAAGACGTCCTCCTCCCTGTCCCACTTCCTCTACTCTACATGCCCCTGCATGCCCTCTGGCTTCCACTTATCATTTAACGCAATTCCTCTCTGTTGCCCTGCTCAGGATGTGATTATGTTTTGTGGTTAGATAACAATTAAACTCTTTCATGCTCTTTTGCAAACGGCACAGATGTTTTGACTGCTCTGCGGCAGCAGTATGAACGTACATGTTTAGAGTTCCGAATAGCCCGTGGCCACGTCGAGCTCCCTCGGAATGTTGGGTTTAACTGACTGAAAAGGCATCACAGCACTTTCCAAGCAGTTGGTCTGCTTGGAAACATACGCTCCTGTACACTGTGTGCGCTCTGATGCTCTATGTACTGTTTGATCCATGCAGAAATGCAGCCAACTGCTGTCAAGTCTCAGCATGCAAAAACGGGGCCCAGCGTGACCTGCTGGTCTAATGAGCAATGTGTGCTGTGTTGTGTGTGTCTGGCTGTGTGTGTTTGTGGGCTCTCTTGGCCTGCCATCTGGAAGTTATTAACTCAAATAAAAAAGCAATACTATCGCCTGCCACTCCTATATATTGTAGTACTGTGTTGAAAGGTCCCTGTTTCCAGTTCCTGTTTAAGCCGTGCCAAACGCTGACCTTTGCCATGAGGGGATGTCATTGTGCCACCTCCTCAGCGGTGCCTTTAATCTGCCTGTGACATCAGTCAGTGAGCTGTGTGTGTCATTGTTGTTTGACTTGGCTCAGTGTCAGGTTGTTAACCCGGCGTCCCAGCATACCTCCATGATAATTAATGACTGTAATGGCCTATTCTTTGTCTTCACAGTTTTTGGCCAAGTGCATGTGGTGTGTTTGTCCGCTGGCTGTGATATCAGTTTAGTTATTTTTCAATTGCTGACTTCTACTGGTATTTTATTGCTTCTGTGACATTGGCTAAACTGCACACTCCATCTTTTTTGGTTGGCTAAACTGCAACACTTTGTCTTGCTGTTTTCTCTCCAGCTACCCGTCCTCCAGGCGGTTGCCACGTAGATGAGTTCCAGTGTCGGATGGACGGCCTGTGCATTCCCATGCGCTGGCGCTGCGACGGTGACACCGACTGCATGGACCTGAGCGATGAGAACAACTGCGAGGGCGTCACTCACATGTGTGACCCAACAGTCAAGTTCAGTTGCAGGGACTCTGGTAAGGATTGTGTCTCAACTACCAGAGGTTAAGGATGATAAACTTTAATGACAGTATCAGCCAAGGATGAATTTTTGTTATGGTAGAGGTAAGGTTTTATCCTCCAACAAATGAGTACAAATAAGTAGCTGGTCACCCAAGAAAATTGCCCTGGAAAATTGATGTGGTTCCTGCTTGACTGCTCTTTGTGGCTGTTATGTGACTACTGCTATTGCTTAGCTTTTGGCAGGCAGGATTATATAATATTGAATGCTATGAGCTGCCTTCGTTTTGGACTCTCAGTTGCCTCAAAAGGTCACAGCTGTCAGGACCATTTGTGAATGGCTTTAATTTGCAGGCTAGTTCAATAAAAGTTGACTTGACTTTGCTTTTCTTTATAAATGAAAGTAGTTTTTTTTGGTACAGAATTCCACTGCTATGAATGATAGTGTGGCCAAGCTCAAAAATTTGTCTAAAACCAGTCTGTTGGAATATATGTGTGTGTGTGTATATATATATATATATATATATGTATATAAAAGACACTCACAGGACATGTTCAAAGATGTATAGAAGAAACTCTTAGAGTTGGTAATTTGTGTCTGATATGATTTTTCCCGTTACCTAGTTAGAAATTCTTAAAGTTACATCTATGCCTTCTAAAAGGCATAGATGTCCTGAAAAGCCAGGCTCTATGAATGTGCAAACTTTTTTTTATTTCAAAAGTGAAACTACTGAAAGCAAGATGTCACCTTAATCACTGAATGCTCACACTTCTGTAAGTTGCCTCTCGAACCAGGATTAGCTTCTAGACTAATTGTGAAGATCAAATCATGCTTGCATGTACGCAGATTTTAGGTGTGATCACAGAAACTTTACGCTTTCATCAGAACAGGCAGTTTAGAAATCTGAACATACATCATTCCATACAATGAAGAGAAAAGTAACTGCAGCCATGGGTAGGACTTTGGGTTAAAAGTCCTAAAACAAGGCACGCTGAAAATATATACTTTGTGGTCTTGTCAGCTCGCTGCATCAGCAAAGCCTGGGTGTGTGACGGCGACAGTGACTGCGAGGACAACTCGGATGAGGACAACTGCGAGGCGTTGGTGTGCAAGTTGTCTCACCACATGTGTGCTACCAACGACTCCATCTGTCTGCCTGCTGAGAAGCTGTGTGATGGCACTGACGATTGTCCGGATGGCTCCGATGAGAAACTTTGTGGTAAAAAAATGTTCTTGAAAGCCTTTTCACACATAAAGTACAATGTGACAAATGTGTTTAGTAGCTGATTCTTTTCTCTGTTACCTTCTAGTTTGATATTTAACACTCCACAAGCAGTACACATACACCTCCTCTTGTTTTGGATAAATTCCAGTCCTTCTCTGTCTGTTTCTTGCCTGCAGACTTGTGCTCATTGGACAATGGGGGTTGCAGTCACAACTGCAGCATCATTCCTGGGGAGGGCTTCATGTGCTCTTGCCCGCTGGGCATGGAGCTGGGAGGCGACAACAAAACCTGCCAGATCCAGAGCTTCTGCGCCAAACACCTCAAGTGTAGCCAGAAGTGTGAACAGGAGAAATCCAGCGTCAAGTGCTCCTGTTACGACGGCTGGGAGCTGGAGGCTGACATGGAGAGCTGCAAAAGCACTGGTGAGGAAAAACAGGAACTTTTTGGCATAAAGGGATTATTCATGTTAAGAGAAAAGTATGAAGAAGCTCCACAATCAAGATTCTACTCCTTCATTTATATTCAGTTCAATGCGTCATGATGCAACATTTCCCTAAATTGAGCAACAAAGACCCTCAAATCTTCTTTTTTCTCATTTAAAGCGACAGATGTGCGAGATGTAGACAGCTGTGGAAGGATGTGATCCAAAACCAACATGGGGTTTTGTGAATCTGGACTTTGAGATGAGATTTACTGTACCGAGACGCTAACACTTTTCTGGGAACAATTTTTTTTCTTCCTTAGATCCCTTCAAGCCTTTCATCATCTTCTCCAATCGCCATGAGATCAGGAGGATTGACCTCCACAAGGGAGAGTTCAGTGTACTGGTACCAGGCCTGAGGAACACCATTGCCTTGGACTTCCACCTCAACCAAAGCACACTGTACTGGACGGATGTTGTGGAGGACAAGATCTACCGCGGGAAACTGTCTGATAATGGAGGTAACGGTCTATTATTTACTGTGAGAAGTACATTTTTAAGTATCATCTTTTTGTAAGTATAATTAAAACCAAGTAAAATGGTGATAACATGAGAAAATAATGCTTTAGACTGAGCATTTTTTCAGTTGAGAAAATAAACTATAATTTCTCTGGACCAAATGCTTTAAAAAAGAGTCTGTGGTCAGCAGCGACGGTCTGTGACCCTGAATAAATCTCACGGGTCACGGTCGGCCTTTACTGTTCCAAAACCCCAGGTCTCCTTGCCAATCAAAGTTGTGTTCCCAGCGC
Organism: Dascyllus trimaculatus; assembly: GCA_024666655.1. NCBI lineage: Eukaryota > Metazoa > Chordata > Actinopteri > Pomacentridae > Dascyllus > Dascyllus trimaculatus. The sequence goes on from CM045452.1 coordinate 22,410,836, forward strand.
AGCACTCAGGGGGCACACGGAAGGCTTTGTCTCTTCCCATTTGTCTCAGTACTCGCTGTGCGTGACTGCAGCCAGAACACTGGTGTAGCGTAGGAGGAACAACACACTGCAGTTCCAGTTCCCAGCCCTCAACGTTCTCCATTAAATAAGGGCTCCCAAACAAGGACACTGTGACCAGCTCATAGATCAGCTCCTGCCGCTCGTTACGGAGGCTACTTCAGCGTCTCCAAACTTGTTGCCGTCTGCTGCGTAGTGCCAACAGCTTAATAAAGACACTCACACCCACACAGAGAGGCAGCCATAACTCCAGCATTCCTGTAAGCAAACTGTGAAGAGGAGCTATTCCTCTCCCTCTAATTACTGTGTGTAAGCCTTTTGAAGAACTTGTGTCATCACCCTGAGCCACAGATGATCACACATTTAGGTTTAGTTTGCATGAGAGCCAGTTGTTTCTGGGAAATGATAAAAAGACCGGAAGAGCTGATGTTGGCTGGTTGTTTGTTTAGTGGGGTTGGGAAGACGGTTCTCGTTAAAGTCTGCCACAGCTACAGCAGTAGTGCTTGAAATTCACTGACAGATTTCATAAAAATAATAAACAATTCAATTACTTTTTATTATTTTTAGCATAAACTATATGCCCTGGTTGGAGATTTGTCTTCCTTAGTTCAATTATCAAGAATCAAACCACCATTGCTACTTTTAAAAATGCTAAAAATATCAGCCTTGGTGCCTTTTTCAGCCTGACACTCAGGTGTTAATGCATAATAACAAAAAAAGATGCCATCCTAGTTTTAAGCCACTGTTTCTCTGTGCCAATTTCAGCCCTGACCAGTTTTGAGGTGGTGATCCAGTATGGCCTGGCAACTCCAGAAGGTCTAGCTGTGGACTGGATAGCAGGAAACATCTACTGGGTGGAGAGCAATCTGGACCAGATCGAGGTGGCCAAACTGGATGGAACCATGAGAACCACACTGTTGGCTGGGGAAGTGGAGCATCCCCGAGCCATCGCCCTGGACCCTCGAGATGGGTAAGAACCAAAGATGTATGGATGCTAAAGTCATAGTCACTTCAGAAAATTGGAAATTACTAGATTTTCCAATTCCTTTTTGATGTATGTATTCCTCCTAATGTATTTTCTGTTAAACTGCTCTCATGTGATGATACTGTACACATCTGTGAAATGCCTCCTCACACTGATAATTTTCTGTTGGCAGTATTCTGTTTTGGACAGACTGGGATGCTAGTCTGCCCAGGATCGAAGCAGCGTCTATGAGTGGGGAAGGCAGACGAACCATCCACAGGGAGACAGGCAGTGGCGGCTGGCCCAATGGACTCACTGTGGACTACATGGAAAGACGTATTGTGTGGATCGATGCCAGGTACAATTTGCCACCAGACTCTAAATGTACAGAGCGCTCTCATTGTACTGCATCCACCCACTCACTCATTGCATCACCCATTTGCTCAGCCTTGTTCTCTTTTTCTGCCACTATACATTTTTTTGTAATAAGCACGCAGATGTTCCTAGCTTATGTAAAACTACAGACAATGTACAGATTCATAGAGTACCATGACAACATGAATGTACTTGATCTGATATGTTCAACCTGTTATATAAAGTACACGTCTCTGCCTTAACGCTTCTCAAGGTCGGATGCTATCTACTCTGCGATGTACGATGGCTCTGGGCTCATTGAAGTGTTGCGGGGTCATGAGTATTTGTCGCACCCCTTTGCTGTCACCATGTACGGAGGCGAGGTCTACTGGACTGACTGGAGGACCAACACTTTGGCCAAAGCCAACAAATGGACAGGACACAATGTCACTGTAGTCCAGCGTACCAACACTCAGCCCTTTGATTTGCAGGTCTATCACCCATCCAGACAGCCTCAGGGTACGTTGCACACCACATGCATAAACATTCATAGAGAAAAACAGAGAGAGGACCACACCTCAGATTTACCGCCAGCTCACTGATGTTGGCTTTAACTCAAAGTAGCTCCCAGTTCATCTCCGTCCATGTTATCCATGGCTCTTGTTCACCAAAGACAGGTGACCTTTTAGAGCTGCGTTGTTTCACACTGGCAGCATTTTGGACAGCTCCTACTGCCTTGTTGATCAAAAAGTCACCTCTCTGTTTGGCATTTCCCATGAAGTGAGTAAGAAGTAAAACCCTCCATCTGCAACCTAAATGTCATGTGTTGATCTCATGGACAGACATGATTGACAAGACGGCAGAAGGGTTGTCGGAACTGTTTGGCAGTGTCCTGTCGCATCAAACTGTCACCTTGATGTTTAGTAGCCAGTGGCTATGGGATCCCAAGGGTGTGTGGGCAGCGGAGAGGTGCAGGGTTTTGTAATTGGTGACGGGAAAAGAGAGATATCACTGAAGTGTTGATTGACAACTGCACCTAATCTCAATGACAGTGATGAGGCATGAAGCTGTGCTGACAGATCCGGTAGATAGTGTTTTTCCACACTATTATGTTCCTTGTGGGGCCCACTGTTGGGGAACTGTAATTACTGTGTTCACTGTCTATTAGTGCAATGTATGGTCATATAATATTTATCTGCAGAGCAAATTGTGAAACTCCTCTCTCTGTGTTTCTCTCACGTAATGCATTTGCTCTGCCTTTTTTTTTTTTTTAGATGTGTCTCTCTTTCTTCTAATGTCTTTACTGACTTTTTCTTCTTTTTAGCTCCTAACCCATGTGAACCCAAGGATGGTAAAGGCCCTTGCTCCCATCTATGTCTCATCAACTTTAACCAAACCTTTTCCTGCGCCTGCCCTCACCTCATGAAGCTGCAGCCTGACAAACGCACCTGCAAAGGTAAAGAGAGATGCTGTTGTTTACAAACACATGCACCCACAGGTTTTTTCTATGAAAAACACTCTGATATAGAATGAACAGTGCTGTCATATATAATCCATGTCATGCAGGAGCAAGGGACGAGTTCTGTGTTTGCAGAATTCTTTACCTGCAACTGTTTAGACTTTCTGAACTGAGAAAAATTGCTCCGGTGCGCTCTACTGCTGACCAGGATGTCTTTTATTACAGAAAATCTGATTACATCTCTTCAGTTTGTGCCACATTACCTTCTTCATTTTCTTTCCATTCGATTTCATATAAAAGATTGTCATAAGAGATGAAGTGTGATTCCATGAGTAGGTTTCATGATGGTTTATGAGAGTTTAGCTGTGGGGATTTGTGTGCATGTGTACACAGACTCTCTTTCTGAGTGTCTGTCTAAATTTTTTAGCATTCTGCAAGACAATCCTCATCTCTGCAGTGTAGATGTGAAGATAATTGGGTTAGCGGGTTTGATGAATTCCCCATTAACACAGAGCAACGCGCTATGAACTGAGGAGAAATGAGTTCTCACTGACCTTCACATTCACCAGATAGACTCTTAGTTTATACTAGTTGTATAAATTCCTGATTGAGGGGGAGCCATTTGTTATCTCCTCGTCCGATCCCCCCTGAGGGAGTCCATGTAACTGAATGGTCAATTTGACACTCTTGAGCATGTTTCTCCTGGGATCCAGCTGGTTCCCTTTAATTGTGTGGCAAGTATAATAAAAACAAGCTTAATTACGCTTTTAATCACAATCTACTTATAAAAATAGCAAGGACACAAACATCAGCTTGGGAAAAGTGTCTATGAACATAAAAATGCCTTTGTGCTTGCCTCAAGTCATTCTAAATCCTATTTAAAATATTTGTTGCCGGTGTTGGAATTGCAAAAAATGATAACTGATTGCAGCAGCCTAACTTGTTCCAAATGTTTTCACCCTCCTTATTCTTTTTGGCCTTCAGCTTCTTTGTAGGTTATGTGCCATAGAAGATTTGATAAAAATGATTAAAATCTTTCCTATTCTCTGCTTTTATTTTCCAGAGTCCCGCAAATTTCTTCTTTATGCCCGCCAGATTGAGATCCGTGGTGTGGACATCGACAACCCCTACTACAACTACATCATCTCCTTCACTGTGCCGGACATAGACAACGTGACAGTGGTGGACTATGACGCCGTGGAGCATCGAATCTACTGGTCAGATGTGCGAACACAGACCATCAAGAGAGCTTTCATCAATGGCACAGGGGTGGAGACTGTTGTGTCTGCTGGTAAATAAAAAATCTTAAGAAATTACTTTAGTTGTATTTCCTCATATAATTGTTTAGTATCTGTCTTACACTTCTATAGCAGGTTTTTCTGAATTAGAAGCAACAGATTTTGATAACTAACCTTTTTGATTGTGGGTCTGAAATTCCCCAGACCTTCCCAACGCACATGGACTGGCAGTAGACTGGGTGTCCAGGAACCTCTTCTGGACCAGCTATGATGCCAATAAGAAGCAGATCAATGTGGCCAGACTTGATGGATCCTTCAAGAATGCTGTCATTCAGGGTTTAGACAAGCCTCACTGTCTGGTGGTGCATCCTCTACTGGGGTGAGTGTTTTCTCCAGTTAGTCCAGCCTGCATTTCGTTAAAGCTCTGAATTATCTCTTTATGCTCTTTTTTATTTTCCACACACCTAATCATTTTTTAGTCAACTTCTTTATTAGTTTTTACTTTATTCCAAACTTTTCATGCTTCTTCTTAATCCTTGACTACTTTTTCATAATCTGGTGCTCCTGACCTATCTAGTGGTGTGTTGTTGGTAGCGTTACCCCTCTCCAGAATACAGATTTCAGTCCTGCTTTACTTCTCATATTATTCATTCCCCCCTTCAGGAAGCTTTACTGGACTGATGGTGACAACATAAGCATGACTAACATGGATGGTAGCAACCGCACCACACTTTTTGCCAGTCAGAAAGGACCAGTTGGTGAGCAGATGTATATTTCTACTTCAAAAACATAACCTATATGAAGTATAAACACTGATTGAACATATTAGCAAATCAGATATATATTTATGTATGATAGCTTTATTCTTCTTCTTTCCATGCAGGCCTCTCCATTGACTATGAAAAAGAGCAGCTGTACTGGGTCAGCTCAGGCAACGGCACCATTAACCGGTGTCAGCTGGATGGATCCAACCTGGAGATCCTGGAAGGGGTTAAAGGCAAACTTACCAAGGCCACTGCACTGGCTATTATGGGTAAGACAGGAACGATAATGCATCAGATTGATCCTCTTTGTTATCTGTAATCTTCCTGGTCTTATTGTTGATAGTTACATGACATGTGTGCATATATTCTAAAGAGATCAGTATGTCAAAAATCCTTGCTTATGGATATGAATCAATGTCTGTTGCTGCAGGAGACAAGCTGTGGTGGGCCGATCAGGGAACGGACCAGATAGGAACGTGTGACAAGAAGGATGGAGGAAACTGGAAAGTTTTGCGAAACAACACCTCTCCTATGATGCACATGAGGATCTATGATGAGGATGTGCAGAAAGGTAACAAATACCACTTTAAAAGAGTCTTACTGTTTGTGGGGTTTCTCGATACTGAGCCAAAAAGTTATTGTATTTGACTTGAAGAGCTGAAATGACAACTTAGATTAAGCGCAAACACTAAAAATGTTCTCTGTTCTGATTGGTTCTCATTGATCTTCTCCTTATTCCTTCAGCACGTATCAACCTGTGCAGTAACAACAACGGTGACTGCTCACAGTTGTGTTTGCCCACCTCACCAACAACCAGAGCTTGCATGTGCACTGCTGGATACAGCCTTAAGACGGGGCAGCAGTCCTGTGAAGGTGCTACACAGCTACAGTCACACATATGATAGGAATGCATTGTGGCCTAAAAAAAAAAACTTACTGTACTCTCTCTGGGCAGGTATGGGCTCTTTCCTGCTTTACTCTGTTCATGAGGGCATCAGAGGAATCCCACTGGACCCGGCAGACAAATCTGACGCCTTGGTGCCAGTGTCTGGCACCTCTCTGGCCGTCGGCATTGACTTCCATGCTGGTGAGTTGCACTGAAGGACGTCAGTAAATACATGGTCCAGCCTTAGTCACATTTTAAACCTGTTATTATCTCCTCTTCAGAGAATGACACCATCTACTGGGTGGACATGGGCCTGAGCACCATCAGCAGGGCTAAAAGAGACCAGACGTGGAGAGAAGATGTGGTAACCAATGGCATTGGCAGGGTGGAGGGCATCACTGTTGACTGGATAGCAGGTCTAGTCATTACGAAACCAAAATCATATTTTTTGTTTATCCGACATTTGTGCTTACTTTGTTATTGCGCAAACTCAGATAAAGGACAGCGGCTGATTTATGTCCTTCTTCTTTTATAGGAAATATTTACTGGACTGACCAGGGCTTTGATGTGATTGAGGTGGCGAGGCTGAATGGCTCCTTCCGCTATGTGGTCATTTCTCAGGGCCTGGACAAACCCAGAGCCATAACCGTCCACCCAGTGAAAGGGTAAGGCTGCCTGCCAACGGTTTAATTTTGCTTTCTGTGTAATACTTCTGCCTTAAGGTACTTGCATTGTAGATTAGCTTTAACCTTGCTGCTATATTTCTAAATTCCCCTGACTGCACTTTTACATCATCTCTTGTGTCTCTGCGTGCAGCTATTTGTTCTGGACAGAGTGGGGTCAGTATCCTCGTATTGAACGCTCTCGGTTGGATGGCTCCCAGAGGTTGGTCTTGGTCAATGTGAGCATCAGCTGGCCAAATGGAATCTCCATCGACTATGAGGTGTGGATCGACTGAAATCATTGCACTTAACAACTCCCTGAACACACTTGTCTATATTAATAGTGGGTGTTTCCCGTGTCTCGTCTGAATAATTATACTGGGATTTTTCCAGAGACTTGACAAATACCCAGATTTTTTACTCACTAAATCATAGAAGTTGTTCGTTGACTGTGACTTTATAAATTTAATGTAAAAGTTAATGTATAATGAACTCTGCTTCATGTGGCCACAATAACCGTTTAAGACACTTTTTTGTTCTGTGTAAATTTAGCATTAGAGCTGCCACAAGTTCAAATTTTTGCTCGTGCTCGTCCCATAAAATCACCCAGTATTGCATATTGTATATTGAAGCATCAAGACCTTTAGCTTGGTTGCATGAGAATAATTTCTGTGATATCTACAATTTACCAAGGTTAACTAATACCACTTTGGTTTAATTTACATTGAGAAAATGTGGCCTTCAATCGATAATCAACTCTATTTTGTTTCTGCTTTGTCTCTGCAGGACGGTCTGCTGTACTGGTGCGATGCCAGGACAGACAAGATTGAGCGCATCAACCTTGAGACTGGAGAAAACAGGGAGCTGGTTCTGGCCAACAACAACATGGACATGTTTGCTGTGTCTGTATTTGAGGAATACATCTACTGGAGTGACAGGTCAGCTTTTTCATTGCTCTGAATGACTCAGTGTGAGAGGTTTCATATTAGAACTTGGTGTTTACTGACTCATGTTTGCTTTTGTCTTTTTGTTTAGGACCCATGCTAATGGCTCCATTAAGAGAGGCAGCAAAGACAATGCTACAGATGCCGTGCAGCTGAGGACGGGCATTGGTGTGCAGCTGAAGGACATCAAGGTGTTCAACAGGGCCAGGCAGCAAGGTAGGAACTTACAAAAAACACACATCCACCTTAAACTTTGTCATAAACACTAAAAATTTATTTTTTTTCTGGGATAAACAGTGGGAAAAGTTGATCCTCACATATCTGTGCAGACTCTCGGTCATCCAGGTCACGGTGATCCTAAGAGCTTCAGCAGAAAGCGACTGAACTTCCCTTCTAGGTTCTTGAAGATGTATCACCTCCCATCCAAGAGGCTTCTTCAGTTCTGAAGTGAACTTGGATGAGAGGTCTTCAAGAACCTAAAAGATTCGTTCAATTGCTTTCTGTTGAAGCTCCAAGGATTTGGTCCTCACATGTTTTCAAGATCAGGATGTGAATAAAAACTTTTACCACCCAACCTGATCAACACACTCCAGAATAAAAGCTGTTTAACAAGGGTCATTGTTGAGTTAACAGCACATCTCATAAATGTGTCGCTCTCTCCACAGGAACAAACGTCTGCAAAGACAACAACGGCGGCTGTGAACAGCTGTGTCTTTTCCGCGGCAACACCGAGCGCACCTGTGCATGCGCTCATGGGATGCTGGCAGAGGACAACCGCAGCTGCCGCGACTATGACGGTTACCTGCTGTACTCGGAGCGCACCATACTAAAGAGCATCCACCTGTCTGATGAGACGAACCTCAATGCGCCAATAAAGCCGTTTGAGGACCCCGACCACATGAAGAACGTCATCGCCCTCAGCTTCGACTACCACGGCGGCGGAGGGAAGGGAGCCAACCGCGTCTTCTTTAGTGACATTCACTTTGGCAACATCCAGCAGATCAACGATGACGGCACGGACCGCAAGATCGTGGTGGACAGTAAGTCTGGAGGCATCGGTCACATTTCATTGTTTAACCTTAATATAGACACATAACTTTACTCAGTGTCACTGCGCCATCGCTGCATCCAATCCCTTCCCTGCTCTGTGTACATATATTTCAGCTGTGTTGCCCTGCTGTCCCGTTCTTGTATCCTCTCCATTAATAATTGAATGTTGTCCCTCGTCCCCTCGATGCTGTCAACAGACATCATCACACATTTTGACAACACAAGCACCCAAGAGGATCTGCTGTAATGAACACACAGCTGCAGCTTCTCAACTAGTGGAGATTGACATCACTTAGGGCTGCCACTTGAAGAAGACTCACTTGGACACACACACACACACACACACTCACACACTCAGTGCTTTTTGCTTGTTTCAACACTGAAGTGTCTTTTAAATCCCGTTCTCTTTAAATAATTCAAGAGTAGGTTGTTGAACTCCATCCAGAAAAACATCACATATAAAAGCCTTGGACCAAAGCTGCTCTTAGCAAACAATATTCAGAACAATTTTTCTTTTGATAGTCGAGACAGGAAAACAAGCACAGTTTAAGGGGTTTGTGTGTTTATTGATGTTGCATTGAGATCAGGGTTTTTAACAGACTGCAAAAATAATAGCTAGTTTTTCCACATTAGTTTTTTATGTACCAATTACAGAATTTATTCTATTTGGAGGCAATCCAGCAGAGGTTAGGGGAGTGTGTTCACACAGATAAGACCCAGCACTAAATCAAAATGATCATATATCTGCTTTTAGCATAATCAGAGCATGATTATATTATCATGTTGCATCACTGTTTTACAACGTTCTCCGGTCCAACATAATGATTCTTGGCAAATTGTAATTAAAAGCTTCATGACTCATTTTGCTACAACATTTCCCGATGGAATAAATTCTATCGTAAGTGGATGAAAAACAAATGTGGAAAAAACTATAATTTTTAAAAACTGCAATGAAATTATTCACAGTGGAATTCAGTTTATTGCACTTAACAGGAGTATTTTATGTGTAATCTTGTTACATTTCCTTATCTATCCATCATTCTATCTGTCTATCAAAGTAAGTAAATAATGAGGTAGCAGTGTTTTTCACTCTGGTCAGAGAGTCAGTTTTGGCCTCTTTCGGAGGTTGTGTCCAGCTCAAAGGGCCGTACAGTGTCTCTGCTCATCACTTGAGGGCAACCAGTCAGGCAGCTTTTGCACCAAGCCCATCGCTCTCTCCCGAGCTCTACCAATTCTCGTCTAAACTTCTGAGACATGAAGACGTACAGTACAGGGTTTACCACTGCCACCGAGGATGCCAGCAGTCTGGCCAGGATGGCAATGGTTGCGTAGCCACGTGAAGCTGATATAGAACGTCCAATGAAGGAGAACATGAGGGCGTAGGAGGGCAGCCACATCAGAGTGAAGACCAGGACCAGGAGAGCTGAAGTGTGAGTGACTTGGGTTTGGTAGCGTTCCAGTCGGGGTGCGTTCCCCAGCAGCCGCGCACGTCGAAGAAAGCAGTAGATCTTTGCATACATCAATACAATTATGCCCAATGGCAGAGCAAAGCCGAAGAGGAAAAGAGCAATGCTGTAGACCAGCTGGCTGAAGTCGGACAGGAAGGCAAAGCAGTATACTTCGCTGGAAGTGCTAATTGTGCGGAAGGCAAACTGTGGTGTTGCCAGAGCCGAAGCAGGGACCCAGAGCAGAGTTACTGTCAGCTTAATGCGCCTGTGCATCCTTGAACGGTAGGTCCAGGTGGGATGTACCACTGTGAGGTAACGTGTCACAGCCAAAGCTGCCAGGGTGAAGACAGAGGCAGCCGAGCAGGCCACACCCAAGAAGCTGATGGCTTTGCACATGAAGCTGCCGAAAGGCCAGAAGCCCAGCGTGATGGCCGAGGTGTGGAAGGGCAGGCAGAGCAGCAGCAGCAGGTCAGCAGCACTCAGAGCCAGCAGCAGCGTGTCCGTACCATGCGGGGGTTGTTTTTCTTTTTTCCTCCTGCCGGTAAGGATGGTGATCACCAGGCTCTGACCCACAAGCCCAGTCACCAGAATTATCCCATCCATGATGGGCACCAAGGTTCTAATCACTGGGTTATTTGCCCTACTCATTTCCCCAAGGCCACTGTAGTTTATTTGCTGCTTTAAAGTCTCCATGCATTCACAATAAAAGTCTACCGAGCAATTAGACTAATATTCTCTTAATGTTAAGCATCAGAACTAATGCAGTATCTGTGTGATTCATCGGCTGCCTCCAGTTCATGTCTTAAACTCTATTAACAGGCGTGATTACACTCCATTAAGACAGCTGGTGTTTTAATAGCAATTAGTTAAGCAGTTAATATCTCCCTAGTCATCTGGCTTATTATTGGCAGTTGTAGCCTTTACTCTCACAGGAAGAGAGCCAAAAAAGTATATTGTAGTTTATTTTTTGTAGCTGTAAATGAGAATTACATTTCCAAGTAGCCCGACTTGTCAAGTAATTCAGTCTGCTTCTGTCTATTTTTGAATCCCTGTTAAATTTGTGTCTTTCACGCTGCGACTCTCACTGTTTTCCAGCTGTTTGAAGAAAAGTGAACTACTGAAAGAGAGTCGGACACGTTACTCTTCTTTTCTAAAAAACTCCTTTTCAAATGCGATGCTGCTATCCAGTTTTTATTCAGGAAAAATATGGAAATACGAGCTTAAAGAGCAGTCTTTGCCCACCGGCTTTTCCTCAGCTGCATCAGCATGTTCTTTGTAATCCAAGGAGGAGCAGATCGGGTCAAAAACCGGAGAGATGTCAGTGCAGCAGTTACTCTATGGCTGTATTGATTCTTGAAACCAGGCAACAGTGGACAAATTCATCCCAGTGGTTGCTAACAGGCAATCCTCTTCAAAGGCAGTCAGGGCTACTTGATGCTAAGTGCTCACCGCGACAGCAGGCATCTTGTCCATTTAGAAGCTCTTCAGAGAATTGTAACCTATAGAAAAGTTGCTGTCCGTGACATTAAATCAGTGAAGGAAAAAATGAAGAGTAACAAAGGTTGGTAATTCTCTAGTTGTCACATAGACTGTTGTACTGCTCCTATGATTGTCGGAAAGGCTCTGTTCTGAGTTGTAATAGTCTTCCTAACAGGTGTTTTTTCTCTGTTTGCACAGTAACCAGGGGCTGAGCTGAATTAGCCAATGGGAGGGGATGCTGTGCTGTTTCTCATTACATAATATTGGCTTGAATCCACTTTATTCATCCCTGTTCAGTGTGTGATCATCCCTTAATCCAAGCAATTAGCTGCTCAAACACGCCCTTTTCTCATTTTGGTTTTATACAACCTGACTGTTGAGTCACATAAACAAACTAGATTTGGCCCCAATCTGGACTTTTGTTGCTTTTAGGTTTGCTAACAAATTTTTTAGCATTAATATTGTCCTGCATTGAGGCTGATTATGGAACTTTGACATTCATCTGAAACATCTATTGCGAGGCAATTACAGACTTTCAGCCAGGAGCAAACATTTGTAGTCAGGTTTTTATTGTTTGCTGTAAGCGGTCATAAATGTGGTTGCTTGTGTAACTAAGGCGAGATGGATGAACACCTGGGAGCCCGAAAGGCTGAGTCCTTTTCCTGTGGTGTCCACATGACACACAGCATCGTGGAAAAGACTTTTTCTGTGCTGTAACCGTGGGATCAAGGGACAAAATGGTTAAAACGCATATTTAGAGAATAGGCTTTATCTTTGCCACTCATGGGTTAAATTCTTTACCCTGGTCTGTGCCCCTAAAGTGACTCAAGCTGTTCCAGTTGCACTTTTCTTCCCAGAACAAGTAGTCCAGACCATGAATGAGCGTCTCCACAAGGAGCTGTATTTGTATGTGCAGGCAGCTAGCCATGAAATGACAGGATGATACAGGCTCTTTAAACTCTCTCCAGGAACATCAGCCGTGGCACACACTCAAACCTGTGGTATCACTTCCATTGCACTCTCTTCCTTTTCACTTGCCTCTCTTTCTCCTCTTCTTCCTCACAGTGTTTCGCTACTCGTGAGCTGGTGTGTGCAGAACCTTAATAGCATTTACCACTGCCTCTTTAATACAGTCTCACAGAGTTAACCATGGGGACAGCTGTGACAGTGATTAATGATTTGTTGAATTCTCACCGAAGCTCCTCTTTAAAGCTCCTACTGGCACCCCTGAGATGTGATATTTGTATAGTGAAATATAAAGAGATTCACTTCTTAAAGCTTGGCTTTACGGCGACAAAAACTGTCATCATGTGCCCAAAATATTTATCAGGTTCTTTCTTCTCTGCCCCACAGATGTTGGGTCAGTCGAAGGCCTGGCGTACCACCGTGGTTGGGATACACTCTACTGGACCAGTTACACAACGTCCACCATCACACGCCACACGGTGGATCAGAGCCGCACTGTGGCCTACAACCGCAACACTGTAGTCACTATGTCTGGAGAAGACCACCCCAGAGCCTTTGTGCTGGACGAATGTCAGGAGTGAGTCATTAATATCAAATCTTCTGTTCTGTGCTAAGTTATGGCCCAGTTCCAATACAATTTCTTTTTCTCTCGCTTGAACAACAGACTTATTTTAGCTCAGTCAACCATAACTTTCTACACTGAGACATTTTGGGAGCTGCCACCGCACATCACAATGCTTGTCCTCTGTTTGCTACCCACCGCAGTCTCATGTTCTGGACCAACTGGAACGAGCAGTCTCCCAGCATCATGAGGGCCTCTCTGAGTGGAGCCAACGTGCTTGTGATCATCGGCAGCGACATTAAAACTCCCAACGGCCTGGCTATAGATCACCGCGCTGAGAAGCTCTACTTCTCTGACGCCACACTGGACAAGATTGAACGCTGCGAATATGATGGAAGCAGCCGTTATGTAAGACGGCGTTTAAATTATTTTACCTTTGCTGTAAAGAAGACAACATCAAGGCATGGGCCTATATTTCATGTTTACTTTGCTTCAGGTTTTGTTGAAGAATGAGCCTGTCCATCCGTTCGGTCTCGCTGTGTATGGAGATTACATCTTCTGGACGGACTGGGTGAGGAGGGCTGTCCTCAGAGCTGACAAATACACGGGAGGAGACATGAAAGTGCTGCGTGCCGACATCCCTCAGCAGCCAATGGGCATTATTGCTGTGGCTAATGACACCAACAGCTGTGAGTATCATTCACTGCAGTCAATTAGTCTTAAATACATGTATCCATCAAGTGTATTAAAAAGGCTTGCTTTGCCTTGTTTCTAAATGATAGATGTTAGTGACATGATTCAAGGCCCCTTTGGTTCCAGACTAAAAGCCAATGAGATTTTGTGCTGATTTTTCCCGTTGTGACATCAGTACAAACTTTTGCTTTGTCCTATTTTCAATTTATGACCAACTACATTCAAACCTGAAGTTGATTCATCACCAGGTTGACCTAAAATAGTTATTTTGCCTGCTAATATCAAAATCTGACAAAGTACCTGTGTCTAAATACATACCTTTGCTGTTATCTTGTGTCTTCCACAAACTTTAAATACAAGCTAGACAGTTCATGCAAAATGTTCTCTTGTATTGGTATTTTCCATGTATGGTTACTCATCTCAGTAGATACATTACATCATGCTGGGCGGTGAGTCAGTCCATAACAATACTTCCCTAGCTCACTCTTCTCTGCTATCTCATCCCAAGGTGAATTTTCTCCATGCCGAACAAATAACGGAGGATGCCAGGACCTGTGCCTGCCCACATCCGACGGACGGGTCAACTGCAGCTGTCGTGGAGACCGGCAGCTTCTGGAGGACAACACCTGCTCCTGTAAGAGAGAGAGAGAGACGGCAAATGACTGAACTTTAAGAAGTCTTCCTGTGAATAAAAAAGGTTGAATGTTTCTGATTTTGAATGTTTCTACCTCACTAGCACTAAATGTGTCATGTGGAAGTGTCGACGACTTTGAGTGTGGAAACGGCGACTGCATCAACTACAGCCTGACGTGTGACGGGATGGCTCACTGCAAGGACAAGTCTGATGAGAAGCAGTCCTACTGTGGTGAGTTTTTTTATCATTAGGATGATTAAATGGTGAATAATTCACTGTTTTTTATATCTTACATTGCAAAAATTAGCTGGTGGTCATATTAACAGCAATTTAGGATAGGAGCACAAATACAAAGATATATTTGATCACTAAAAGAGCAATTCTTAGTATTTTGGGCTAAGACAATGAACAGAGAGGAAGAGTAATCTGTTTAATTCAAAATATACATTACAATGCATTTATTTGATTTTTAAAATGTAAAATTATATGTACATATTTAAAAGGTGCAAAACTTCAGCTGTTACTAATCAACTGATTTTCCTCCACAGCCAATCGAATTTGCAAGAAAGGCTATAGACGTTGCATAAATGGCCGCTGTATTGGCCACCAGTTCTGGTGTGACGGCACTGATGACTGTGGTGACCATTCAGATGAGCTGCCATGCAACAGTAAGTCATTTATGTCCAAGTTATGCTTAATAAAAAAAAGCCTGTTTAATATTTACTTGTGATTAAATTTGGGGGAATTATTACCTTTTCTTCCCACCAACACAACACTCCAATGTTTCTTTTTATGACACCTTAATTAGCCTGGATTAGTTCTGCCACAGAGGAGATACTGAGTGGTTTTGTTGCCAATGAAATCCTCTTTGACAGATGCTTATTATAAGGAAATTGTAAAATTGACTATTTTTTTTTAAGTTGTGATTTCAAAAACTCCTCTACCTCCTTGCAGTGACGCTGTGCAAAGTGGGAGAGTTTCAGTGCAAAGATGGAAGCTGTATTTCAAACTTCAGCCGCTGTGACCAGGTGGTCAACTGTGAGGATGCGAGTGATGAAATGAACTGCCGTATGTAAACCATCCTTCATTTTCAGCAGTGTTTACTGTCATAAGAAAGGGGAAAAAAGAGATTTAAGAGAGAAAGAATGCGATATATGTGGTAGAGTTACTTCATTTGAATTTCTTCTGAGGTATTTATAAGGTGTTTTAAAGGTTCTTTTATTTTTCCCAGAGCCCACCGATTGCTCCCGTTTCTTCCGCCTCGGAGTTAAAGGAGCGTCCTTCCAGAGCTGTGAGAAAACCACTCTGTGTTATCTGTCCTCGTGGGTGTGTGACGGCAACAATGATTGTGGAGACTTTTCTGATGAGAGAAACTGTCCAGGTAGGGCACTTTGCTTCCGCTCTGACATACTTTAACCTTTTCTTAACCTATCAGAGGCTCAACTTTGTGTTTTTTTTTCTGTTGTTTTGCAGATAAAAGGAAGCTTAAGTGTCCAGTCAACTTCTTTGCTTGCCCCAGCGGCCGCTGCATTCCCATGAGCTGGACCTGCGATAAGGAGAATGACTGTGAGAACGGAGCTGATGAGACACACTGTGGTCAGTGTTCTAGTCCTTTAATACCCCTATTTTATCTCGAAAACACAGAACGTACCAGAAAAGCCAGACTGTTTTTCTTTAGGCTTCCCACTGCAGATGGAAAAGCTTAGAGTTAGGGTAAATTAAATAATGACTCCAAAATGCTGAGCACTCTCTGCCATCCCTTGCAGATAAATTCTGTACATCAACCCAGTTTGAATGTGGGAACCACCGGTGCATTTCCAGCCACTGGGTGTGCGACGGCTCTGATGACTGTGGTGATGGTTCTGACGAGGATCAGAAATGCAGTAAGTGACGTATTGTGTACTTCTTCTCTGCCACATTTGATGCAAGAATGAGATTTCCAGATTTTATATCATCATGTAACTTTCCCATGATGTTGTCACAGAGTCCAAGACGTGCAGTCCTGAGGCTTTCCAGTGTCCAGGCTCCCATATGTGTGTGCCTCAACGCTGGAAGTGTGATGGAGATAAGGACTGTCCTGATGGAGCTGATGAGAGTGTCAAGGCTGGCTGCAGTGAGTGAGACAGTTGCAAAATAACTGAATCTTTGTGTTGTGGTTGAATGAAAACGACCAAGAGAATAGATAATTCCATATTTATTCTATCCTATTAACCAAAGCATTTTTTTGCCTCCAGTGTACACCAACAGCACATGTGACGTTGAGAATGAGTTCATGTGCCAGAACAGACAGTGTATCCCCAAACACTTTGTGTGCGATCATGACATCGACTGCTCCGACGGGTCCGATGAATCCCCAGAATGCGGTGAGTGTTTCGCATTTTTGCGTCCTGGAAGAGAAACTGAGAAAGTTTAAATGGGAAATTAGAAAATCTTTGCTGACAGTTTGAATTGAATAAGATTACTTTGGTTTAACCACAAACTGCAGTTGAGGTTAATGACTGATGGCCTCTTGCTCTGGTGTAGAATACCCAACATGTGGTCCGGATGAGTTTCGCTGCGCCAACGGCCGCTGCCTCAATCAGAAGAAGTGGGAATGTGATGGAGAGTTTGACTGTCAGGATCGTTCTGATGAAGCTCCCAAGAACCCTCGATGCACAGACACAGGTACAGATTATAATGATTTTTTTCCTCCCCCTCAGCAGCTTTCTATCTTCACCAACATAATAAAGTGTGAGTCATATGTGACACTTCTTGTTCATAAAGGCGTAACTGCAAAGCGATTCCAATGCAACATGATGTTTGAATGTGATTTCAGAGCGGACGTGTAATGATTCAGCTTTCATGTGCCGTAATGGGAAGTGCTTAAATGAGACTCTGCTGTGTGATCGCAACGACGACTGTGGCGATGGCTCTGATGAACTCAACTGCTTCATCAACGAGTGTCTCAACAGTAAGCTGAGTGGCTGCTCACAGCTCTGCGATGACCTCAAGATTGGCTTCAAGGTAAGCCATCTAATTGATTGTTTAAACTTTTTTTCACTTATTGCAATTATTTTCTGCCAGAAATCAGCCAAAAAAGTCAAATTATCTCATTAACTGACAGATTTTAGTTGGATGAGAAATTATTGTTAAGGATAAGTTAATAAAGAGGACCTTGGCATGTAGTAGCATAAGACAAAAACATGTTCTGACTCTGGTTCTTGAAAGTAGGGGGCTCGTCTTAGAACAACTTGAACTCAGTGTGGACGATTTTGCACGATTTTATTCTGGCAGGGATGTCCAGGATGTCAGACTGAGTAATTTACGAGTTCAGTGTTCGCACAGCTTTTAATTATTCTTACTGTAACTTCAACATCACAGGTTTTTCCAGCAGTGTGACTTCCTCTGTGCGTGTACCAGATTAGTAGACAGCAAATTCCCACATGTTGGCAAAGGAGTATTTGAAAGTGTGAGAGTGTGCGTTGGTGTTCTTCCAGAACACAGACGTGCTTATGAAAAGTGACATTTCAAGCTGATTTTGACTAGCAATGAATACATGTTTTAACCGTGCCTTATGCCAAGATGATGTTCGCGGCACTTATTTCTACAAACATACTGGATGTCGGCTTATGTTTTTCCTGTTGTGAGACAACTTTGTAAATGAGATTTCCTGCTATTTATGCTGCTCGCTTGACAGCAGCAACTGGATTTCATGTCAGTTTTGAAATAGTAGTGCCAATTTACATGAAAATGGAGCAGAAATTAAGCTTTTCGGTTGAAGATAAAAACACGTCTCCCAGGTTGACTGAGAGGCTTTTTGACAGACAGTGGCAGGTTGCTGGAAGCGGTCCAGACTAAAAGTGAGAGCTGCCGCAGTCCTTAGGCTGTGAGATTTTGACATATTTCCTGTGCTCTTGGCCCCTTCAGTGCAGGTGTCATCCTGGTTTCCAGCTGAAGCGCGATGGGAAGACGTGTGTGGATATAGACGAGTGTACAACCACCTACCCCTGTTCTCAGCGCTGCATCAACACACACGGCAGCTTCCACTGTCTCTGCGTGGACGGCTTTGAGCTCAGCCCCAATGATCCCACCATCTGCAAGTCCACATCGGGTAAGGCACACACATGTGTGTTTTGCATTTCAAGACATACTCATAGCTGACTCACTCCTGAATCATGTGTTTTCTGTCTGGTATGTGTGTGCAGAAGAGGAGCCCTACCTGATCTTCGCCAATCGCTACTACCTGAGAAAACTCAACCTAGACGGTTCCAACTACACTCTTATAAAGCAGGTGGGACACATGGTTCTCAGTCTGACAAAAGCATTCAAAGTTCTTGTTGTTTGTCCTCTGTATGCCTTCTAATACTGTACCTGCCTCTCTTTTTCAGGGCCTCAATAATGCAGTGGCGCTGGACTTCCACTATGCAGAGCAGATGATCTACTGGACAGATGTGACCACTCAGGGCAGCATGATCCGACGTATGCGCATGAACGGCAGCAACATGGAGGTCAGTGAAGAAATCAGACATTCAAGCTATATTTATGCTTCACTGGATAATTGATTCAGCAAACACATTTTGAACAATATTCACTTCTTCTTGTGTGAGTTTCTGATTGGAAATGTTTTCTTATTTTCTTATTGTTTGATGGATAAACTCGGCAGGTTTTGCACAGAACCTCCCTCAGTAATCCAGATGGTTTAGCAGTGGACTGGGTTGGCGGAAACTTGTACTGGTGTGACAAAGGCCGTGACACCATCGAGGTGTCAAAACTCAACGGGGCCTACCGGACTGTGCTGGTCAACAGCGGCTTGAAGGAACCACGTGCTGTGGCTGTGGATGTACGCTATGGGTGAGGAACATATCTCATCTCATTACATTATTTTGACCTTTAAAATTAAGTCCGCTTCAATGAGATTTAAATGGACTGTCATCTAAATATTCCTTCTGCACTGCTGGTTAGGTACCTCTACTGGTCCGACTGGGGTGACAACCCCCACATTGGGAGAATTGGGATGGATGGCACCAACAGAAGTGTCATCGTAGAGGATAAGATCACATGGCCCAACGGACTGACCCTGGACTTTATCAATGACCGGATTTATTGGGCCGATGCCAGAGAGGACTACATCGAGTTTGCCAGTCTGGATGGCACCAACAGGCACACAGGTAAAACCAGTTCAAACCTGTTTCTTACTCAACTTGTCAAATAGACAAGTTGAGTAAGAAGTCACCTTGACTTCTGACTTAGTGTTGCACCTCAGTTACATGTTTCAGTCTATTTGTTGGCCTATAAAAATGTAAGACATGTATATTTGATCCAGTATGCTCTCACTTGCATTGTCTTTTGGATGATCAAACAGGCAATTGTTGGAGAAGACCCAAATTGTTGTTGTTTTATTGATTTAGTCTTTTCACATTAACCTGTCAGGGAACTTGGAAGCTTTATGCGGTTTTCATCTTGTCCATTTAATTTGAGAAACTCTTTATTACAAGACCACAGTGGAAGTGATACATAGATTAGATACTCCTATGATTTAATTTCTTTGGTTGACAGGCTAATGGTCCTGTCATCTGAATGATTTACCTCTGGTCGTGCATACAAACACATATTTGTTCGGGAGACACCAAGCATAAGTAGGCTGGTTCGATGGTTGTCCACTGGGCTGGGAGTCCTGCACCACAAGCCCGGAGGATAGAAGCCTTGAATAGGGCAGATTGTTCCAATAAGTGAAGCCTCTAGCATGTATGACGTCTGCATAGCGCTCAGTTGTTTAGCAAGCTCGCTACAATAGTTGATATTGTCAGCCAACCCGAGACGCAGGAATTCTGGAGCGCATTAGGCGTCTGCATTGAATTTTTTCCCCCTACATTTGCTAAGCTCTGCTCAACACATATAGACAGCCATGGTGTTCCATTATTTATTCAATAAAGAATGCACATAATGTCAAATTGCAGATGTGTGGGTTAGAATACACCCTACAGGGTACACTTCTGAAAGAGCTGAGTGCTGTGTACAAGTTTTGATCATGCAGTTTTTCATCCAATACAAGAAAACTGTGCTGATGGAAGCATGCTGAAGGAAAACTGCTTTTTCTACACAATGACAAACGTAATTCACAATATAATGTCACATAGCCTTGTATTAGCTTCTACTAGTAGTGCACCCAGTGAGTTATTCACCCATCCTTGGATACACACACGCATCATAAAGCACCAGTGTGGCCTTGTTTGCGTTTGCAGAGCAAAAGTAGGTCTATTTATATTCAGATAAGGATGAACCAAAGGGCGATTCAAGCTAATCTGACTAATAGGAATCTCAGTTCAACCTGATCCTGTGAAACTGCAATCACATGATGAGATTTACATGTTTTTAAAATCAATGCTGAAACCACGGTCACTTGTTGGCGAGGCGTTTTAAACTTGTGCCACGTGTTTCTGTGTGTGCCTGCTGTTGTGTTTGCAGATCTTTAAGTAAGTGACGTATTTGGATTGCTGTGTGTTTCTATAACACACCAAGCTCAAACACTGAGAGCAATCACATTCGATGATAAGTGTATGGGGGCAGAAAAAGTGCAATTTAGAGTGTAAAAGCTAATGAGGTGTAGAACCCATTACGTAACACGCAGATATAGTGGAGCCACTGTAGCCGTGCACCCCACCCTGCTTTAGTTTTACATTAACAGTGCAGGAGTTTTTCTTTGCAAAACAGAAACATCTCAGCAGCAAGAATATGAATCACTCAAATTACTGAATATGTTCAATGAATTTCTGGAATATCACAGAAATCTGAGACATATAATATTAATGGGAAAAGTCAAGAGTTTATCTGATTTTCAAACTATTTTGATCAGACAGTTGTGTGTTGTTTTCACACTTCTCCTCCACTTTGCTTCACTGTTGACTGTTCAAGAGCATTTTAGAGTTAAAAACAGTCAGAAAAAGTTGCACTGATTAGTTGAAAGTCATAAAATCTTATTCAGGAGTGTTATGAGAAACCTTCAGGTTGACTCATTGTTTTCTCAGTCACAGTGCAGCTGATCTATTGTTTGCGCCCTCACAGTTCTTAGCCAAGACATCCCTCACATCTTTGCCATGACGCTGTTCGAGGAGTACATCTACTGGACCGACTGGGAGACAAAGTCCATCAACAGAGCTCATAAGACTCTGGGCACCAACAAGTCCACCCTGATCAGCACCCTCCATCGACCCATGGATGTTCATATTTACCATCCGTACCGCCAGCCAGAGGGTAAGAAATGAATGTAATCATAGTAACAACGGAAGGTTTGGAAATTTCAATGAAAAAAACATAGTGCACACGATCACGTTATTCTTTACACACACATCTTACAAATTGTTCATGTTTGTTGTTGAAATTTTATTTTGGCCTTGGTTGAGTCAGTGGTGTCTTTTTTTCTTAAAATATTACAAAGTAAAGACACACATTCAAATACATGTATGATTATAAATTTCCCTGCTTTAATCCTCTAAACTCCAAGCAGTTTCTGGGATTTTTTTCTGTTTCTCTCACAAAAACTTGCGTGGAAACAGAAAAACCCTGACAACTCAAAAATGTCCTTTGTGTAGCAAAACAAATCTGCAATGCTATAAATCATAAAAGATAAAACAAAAGGTTCATTTCTTTGATTACTTAAAATATAAAATATAAAATCAACATGTACAACATTTTTCCAAGTAGCCACAGGTGTTACATATTCTTAAAAAATTGGTAACTCTACATGCTATTATTTTACAGTTTTACTGCCTACATTTTTAATTTGTTTCCTTGCATGTCTCCTATTAGCTCTGTTAAACACTGCCTACAGTTCAGCCCAGTTCTGCTGAAAAGTCCCTGTATTTTTGTCATGTGACCGTTGGTCCCAACTGAGTTACTGATGGCTTCTCAGTTGCGCTGAGAAGTTCAGAATTTTTTGTTTTCTACAAAATCTAGTTAGAGGAAAGGCTTTATTTTTGGTAAATTTTTAAATGAGACATATTAACCAAAGTCATTTCAATTAAATAGTGGGATTTTAAGCTTAGATTTGTTTATATTTCCTGACTGAAGGCCTGTTACAGATGAGTCGATCAGGGACTGCTGGAAAGGTCTGTTTTATCAGTTTCTGGCTCTGATAAATAGTGGAATTTTTTAAAGGCAACATGCCTTTCAAACCTGCTGACAGGTTTTAGAGTTCAGAGTGTTAATCCAGTTATCATCAAACCGCAGTCTTGTGCTGAAAAAGCATATCAGGAGGTGAGAACATTATTCGGTTTCCTCTGCCTCTCCCCCAGTGCTCAACCACCCATGTCAGACGAACAATGGCGGCTGCAGCAACCTCTGCCTCCTCTCTCCTGGAGGAGGCTACAAGTGCGCCTGTCCCACCAACTTCTACCTTTCCAACGACCAGCGCACCTGTATGTCCAACTGTACAGCCAGCCAGGTAGGGACGCTGTGTAATCATCATTAATAGAAATCTGACTGAATGACTACAGATGATAAGTGGCCTTTCATATCTAAATGGCTCGCTGTGGCTTGTTTGATAAACCACTCATGTCCTGTGATTGTCTATTGACAGCTGGCAGGCTGCCCAGTGCTACAGTTACCAGTTAGCTTCTGTCTCTGTCAGCGGCATTGAAGCAGCGAAGCACTGCTGCCCTTTCATCACTTTGATTAATTTCTCTCTCTGTTGTAGTTTGTGTGCAAGAATGACAAGTGCATTCCTTTCTGGTGGAAATGTGACACCGAGGACGATTGTGGAGACCGTTCAGACGAGCCAGAAGACTGTCGTAAGTGTTTGAGGAAGATCATTTAGATATGATAGTGTGCCACAATCCTTTAACATGGTGCATGTATGTACAGTAATTAATTTAGATCTTAACATGAAAAGGGATGATTCTACAGGGATGAAATGTTGAAATATTGTCTGACAGGTTGCGTAAGATCTGGACAAAGTGTAACTGTTTCTTCCATTGCAGCGGTGTTCAAGTGCAGACCAGGGCAGTTTCAGTGTGGTACAGGAATTTGCACCAACCCTGCATACATCTGTGATGGAGACAATGACTGCCAGGACAACTCAGACGAGGCCAACTGCGGTATGTCACATTAATTTTCTGAACAGTTACTCATGTATGCCACCCCCAAAATACTATCTTGCACATTTACCAAGTAACAAACACAAAAATAACACAGTCAATTATCTGTTTTTCTTCTGTATTACAACAAAATGCTTCATTGTTCTTGTCTGATAAGCATCAAATTTGTTTCCTCTTTTCGTGATCGTCTCCCTGTGTCGCTGCACTGCAGATATTCACGTTTGCCTGCCCAGCCAGTTCAAATGTTCCCACCCAAGCCGCTGCATTCCCGGTATCTTCCGCTGTAACGGCCAGGACAACTGCGGAGAAGGAGAGGATGAGAAGGACTGTCGTGAGTATCTCCTCCTTTTTCATTTTTTTCTCTGCTTCCATTACACCGTTACTATAATCAGTTTTTCCTCACCTACAGCTGAGGTCACGTGTGCGCCCACCCAGTTCCAGTGTGCCATCACCAAGCGCTGCATTCCTCGTGTCTGGGTGTGCGACCGTGACAACGACTGTGTGGACGGATCAGATGAACCCGCCAACTGCAGTAAGACTTCCCTTTTTTGCATATTACTAATTCTGAGTTGTCCTAATTGGCTGTCAGTGTAAGTGACCCCACATGTTTCCCTTTCCAGCCCAGATGACTTGCGGTGTGGATGAGTTCCGGTGCAAAGACTCTGGCCGTTGTATCCCCGCTCGCTGGAAGTGTGACGGCGAGGACGACTGTGGCGATGCGTCAGACGAACCGAAAGAGGAGTGTGGTGAGGATATCCTCTCATTTAAAAGTACACATTTTTGCCCAGATTTTTTTCCCTCTGTTTGGATTTTCTTGATGTTTTGCGTGATTTGCACAGCTGAGAGGACGTGCGAGCCGTACCAGTTCAGATGTAAGAACAACCGCTGCGTGCCAGGCCGCTGGCAGTGTGACTATGACAACGACTGCGGAGACAACTCGGATGAAGACAAGTGCAGTGGGTGTCACTTTTGCTTTTGAACAATGCCTTCTTTCTACATGCATCAGTTAGCTCACCTCATCCACTGTCACTTACACTCATGCCTTTTCCACTGGTAACATTTTGCACCTTTTAACCTTCGAGCTGTGTGCGTTAAGACATTCATTCAGTGCTGATTCATTGCCCATTCACTGTGATGTGTCTCACTTCATCTGATATTTGTTTCATTTCATACTGTCCTGCTGGCATGAGCCAGAGGTAAGTTAGTTTCACCTTCATAGGTGAACCACTCCCATGTTCAGTGTCACCTCTCTGCTGTGTTTGTTTACTCCACTCCGTCTTCATTTTCATGTCCCACTGTGATCTCCACCAACTTGTGAGAGTCTGAAAAACTGAGCTCAGTAGAGACTTATTTGGTAACATGGTGGTACTGTGTCCCTTTTGCCACTAGATGCCACTGAAAAAGACTTGCTAATTTTATATATTTCCATAAAAATCACAAACAGGAATATATTTGAAACACTCAATTCAAATCCAAAATAATATGTCAAAACAACAGAGACCTTCGTGAGCTCCTTTCACTCTCTCACATCATCCCCTGCAGTGTCATCCCTGTAAGTGTTGCACTCTTGTCTTGTGCTTTGTACTAAAGGCTAAAACTTCCTTCTGTCTGTGCCAGTCTTGTCTCAAACCTTGTCTTTCCTCCTCTGTAGTGCCTCGACAATGTTCAGAGAGCGAGTTTGCCTGCACAAACGGTCGCTGCATTGCCGGGAGGTGGAAGTGCGATGGAGATCACGACTGCGCTGACGGATCTGATGAGGTGCAGAGACTTAACGTTTGAGTGCTGATCAGATGATATTTGCTTGAGTCCTCATTTGCAAGTTTAAAAAAAGCTAATTCTCAGTTTGTTTCTTTAGCATGGCTGCGATCTGAAGTGTGACAACGACCAGTTCCAGTGCAAGAACGGACACTGTATTCCCATCCGCTGGCGATGTGACGCTGACCCGGACTGCATGGACGGCAGTGATGAAGAGAATTGCGGCGGTGCTGGTATGTCTGTTTTTGTGGGTGTATCCACTGTTTTCAATTTTATTGTCCTCTACCTTTCATTCAAATATTTGTTTTGAATTTGTCTGCATCTGTGTAAGATAAAAAAGAATAAGTCAATTAAAATTTATTGAGATGTAATTGTGCGATTACGATTTACAACATCAATATCATTTATCAGATTTTACACAAACACACTCACCAGTAGTAAAAAGTCTCTCTTTCTGTTTCTCTCAGTTGGGCGTCACTGCCCTCTGGGTGAGTTCCAGTGTAACAACACTCTGTGTAAACCTCTCGCCTGGAAGTGTGACGGAGAGGATGACTGCGGGGACAACTCCGACGAGTATCCGGATGAATGCAGTGAGTGCAGACTTGTGAGTCTCACAAATGTTGTCTGTCAGTCTTCATTTTTTGTCTTGATGTATTTTTCTGTCTCCGTTTGGCTCTCAGGAAAGTTCCAGTGTCCGCCCACCAGAGCGTTCCGCTGCCAAAATGACCGTGTGTGTCTGCAAGTGTCAAAGAGGTGCGATGGTGTGAATAACTGCGGGGACAACTCAGATGAACTGAACTGCCGTGAGTTAAATAGTTGTGAAGTTATAAGCTCCATAATTTTGTTAGTGAAATCTCCTACTTCTTCCCCTTTGATTAAAGACAAGCTGACATGTGTATCTGTCTACAGCAACTACTCCATCTGTTCCCACGTGTGAGAAGGACGAGTTCTTGTGTAATAACGGCAGATGCATCAGCTCCACTCTGCGATGTAACTTCTTCAATGATTGTGAGGACTTTGGCTCTGACGAGGTCATTTGCAAGAAAGGTGCCTTTTCACTTATTTCGTATTATAAGTAACCACGGATCTGAGTTTCATATTTAAATGCACTGACTCATCTTTCATTTCCATGTTCATTTCCAGACACAAAGCTGAATGACTGTCGCAGTAACAGGACTCAGTGTGGCGATGGAGATGAAGCCCACTGCGTAACCAATGGCACAGATTCCTTCTGCTCCTGCAAACCAGGCTTCCAGAAGACAGGACACCACACATGTGGAGGTACACTTGCAGGAAACACAAATAATAGCTAAATTCAAATGTTTACGATGTAGCAAGTGTTTTACACTTTTAATATGATTTTCCTTGGGCTCTCCATTCTTTAGATAAAAATGAGTGTCTACAGTTTGGAGTGTGTTCTCACATGTGCAACAACACCAAAGGCTCATACAAATGCAGCTGCCACAAGTACTTCACCAGGATCAATGACACCTGCAAGGCTGACAGTAAGCACCAGAGCTTCATCTATTTTACACGCAGCTTATCCTTTAGGCTGTTTTTCTAAATCTCCTATTATTTATTCAATTCAATGCCACCATTGTAATCTTTACTCTTGTCCTTCCAGACATGAACAGCAGCCGGCAGATTCTCTACATCGCTGACGACAATGAAATCCGCAGCCTGGACCCCGGCATGCCCAACTGGCGCTACGAGCAGACCTTCCAGGGTGACGCCAGTGTGCGCATCGACGCCATGGACCTACATGTCAAGACCAACCGCATCTTCTGGACCAACTGGCACACGGGCCGCATCTCCTCCTATGAACTTCCAGGACCGTCCACGCCCTCGTCTTCCTCTAACTCTCACCGAAACCGACGGCAGAGCGAAGGCAGGATCACCAACCTGCAGGTAACCTGTGCAAACACTAATACCAATACACTCACATCACATGCACATGAACAGTCTATAAAGTCCTTTCTGCTCACATCCAGATAAAAGAGCTGAAGATGCCTCGTGGTATAGCTGTGGACTGGGTGGCCGGTAACCTGTACTGGACCGACTCTGGTCGAGATGTAATCGAAGTGGCTCAGATGTCAGGGCAGCACTGCAAGACTCTCATCTCTGGCATGATAGACGAGCCTTATGCAATCGTAGTGGATCCACAAAGAGGGTAAGAGAAAAGATGTAAAATATATGATTTCTTATCAAGGCTTTCTTCTGTTGTCATATGTTTTATAATTGTATGTTCTAACTCTGTGTTTTTCTTCAGCACCATGTACTGGGCAGACTGGGGCAACCACCCGAAAATTGAGACGGCTGCCATGGATGGTACTCTGAGACAAACTCTGGTCCACGAGAACATCCAGTGGCCCACAGGTCAGTACTGCATTAACACTGTATGATTTATTGATTTTTCCAAGGAAAGGAAAACATGATGTTCTTTCTCGGCGACTCCTTGCTTCACAATCGCAGTTAGACATCATTAGACTCTGAAAACTGGCCAGAAAAACCTTTCGATTCACAAAAGGTTTTTAGATGTCCATGTCTTTAAGGCTCTTCCTTTGTGCCTCTGCAGGTTTGGCTGTGGACTACTTCAATGAGCGTCTCTACTGGGCAGATGCCAAACTGTCAGTCATCGGCAGTGTTCGTCTGGACGGCTCTGATCCTGTCATCGCTGTCTCTGGCATCAAAAACAGTTGAGTTCTTTCCACAGAAAAACAGTTTCAGTCACAAAAGTTGAGAAATCTGATATTAACAGCTTTTTCCCCTCATGTCTAGACCTGCTCCATCCATTCAGCATAGATATCTTCGAGGACTACATATATGGAGTCACATATGTAAACAACGTTGTCTTCCGAGTCAACAAGTTTGGCAAAGGCGGTATGGAGAATCTCACCACAGGCATCAACCACGCTACCGACATCGTCCTGTACCACCGTTACAAGCAGCCAGAGAGTGAGTGTCCATCACACATTTTCAGAGGATTTTTTTTTTTTTGCTTAGGTGCAGTTTCAGCATTTTTTGTTTTTGTACACACTCTGCAATTTTTTTCACTGGATGTGTTGTTTCCCTCTGCACCAGTGACAAACCCATGTGACAGGAAAAAGTGTGAGTGGCTGTGTCTGCTCAGCCCCAGCGGGCCGGTGTGCACCTGCCCAAACAACTACGTCGCTGACAATGGCACATGTGCCGAAAGACCGCCCCCCACGCAGTCGCCATTCTGTAAGTATGCACACTTGTATATGTGTATACATGTATAGATTGCTGCTGTTTCACTCTAGCCAATTAACATCTGGTATATTTGCATTCAATATATTGTCTCCCTCCACAGCTCCCCCCTCAGGGCCCTGCAATATTCAGTGTCAGAACGGTGGGAGTTGCTTCCTCAACGCCCGTCAGGTGGCCAAGTGCCGCTGCCAGCCCAGCTACACCGGAGAGAGATGTGAGATCAACCAGTGTAGGGATTACTGCAAGAATGGAGGCACCTGCACTGCTTCTCACACAGGTAAGGCTCATCCTTTGCATGGTTAGTAAGGTGTGCTAATGTTGATCAGCTCGTTGGTCTGCTTGGTGTCTTCTAGTAGGGTACTAGTGTCAGTCTACTATCTCTACTTTGGTCCAGGTTGAAACATCCCGACAGCTTTTGGGGTGGATTGACATAAACAATCATTCATTGTCCCCAGAGGGGTTAGGGTTCACATTCATTGCTTTCTGGGAAACAATAATTAAATGGGCTGCCATAAAATTTGGCACAGACTTTCTTAACTTGATTCCCTGTTATTTCTTTTAGTGCCTTCTTTAAGCCAAAGTTTCAATTTGTCCAGTACTTTGGTTTACGACCATATAGGCTAAGATAATCACATTCCCATAAGCCTCAGCTGCACTTTGTGTTGAGTGCTGTTTAGCAAATGTTACTGTCGTAACAAGCTAAACCAAGAGTGTAAACCTTTTTTCCTTAATGTAAAATGCCTTTATTTAGGTAATAATGAATCCTAAGAGTCCTGAGCTGTTTTTAGGGTAACTTCACTACCTTTACTTTTAAGCCGGTATCTTTGCCAGTCATACATGCTGTATCTTGTTGTTTTGTTTCAGAACAGACTCGGCTATCTAGATCCTACATCATTAAAATTGCAATACTTGCAGAGTTTATTATACATATATATCTGAAAATAAAAATTATATTATGGAAATGTTTTCTCACCATAAAATGCTGGAAGCAGAGACATATTTTCATAGTTGCATAGGAGTGACTGGAATCTGGAGATATCAGAACCATGATAGTGGGATATTTTATGACTTAGAAATAGGGAAACATATGTGTTAGAGAAATCACTGTAACCTGCAGAAGTGATAAAACAGGAAAATATTTGCCCTGCCACCCCCAAACGAGGGGCCTTTAATGGCCACTTTGCCTCAGGTCTCTCAGAATCACTGCTGCCTTCATGCACACAAGTGACCTAAGTTCTTCTTTGAACTACAAATTTTATATCATTGTCATGAAAAGAAAATCCATTGTCTTGTATTTATTTTTCACACAGTAAGATATAATGTCAGCCCTATGCTGGAGGCAATGCAGAAATAATGTCAAAACTGGATTACTCTTTGGTGCGCAGAGGAACAACTAGTATGACTGAAAAGTTTTGCGGTTTCTTTTAATATGTGGTACGCTGTGAGACCATTGAGACTAAAACAACTGAGAAGCAGCAAAGTGGAAATAGGTGAAGAATTTAGTCAAGATATTACTTTGCAGACGTTTGATCCGTCTTAACAATGTCATCTTTTCAGTACCTATAAATGTGCGTAATTACAAAGCTCTGGCTGCACTGTTTTTCATGGTATGAAATTAACATGTCTATGCAATGACATGTTTATGAGTAACTCAAACAAGAATAATGGGTGTGGATGAACAGCAGCATACGGGTTTTAAGTCTGACTAAATTTGCTGTCAAAGTATTTTTTTGCCAACTAGCATTGTGGGAAAGGTTAAGTTGTACAGTTTCATCTGATAAGCACTTCACCTTGCTGAAATAAATACTTCGAGAGTCATTTTGCAAAGACGAAAGGATGTGAATTTGGACAAAAAGTGCTTCCACTGGGCTCAAAGTGTTAAGTGAAATAAACTTGTAAAGTCAAATCTCACTTGAGAGGATAATATTTCTCTTGCTAGTAATTTAGGCCTCTGATCGCAGCTGTGGAAACACGTTTCATTTGTTCTGAAAATTGTTAGAATTGTTAAAATCTTCTCCTGTTCTTTGATGTCTGGAAAAACTGTCTGGCATATTCATCAGTAACAGCAATCACTGGCCAAAAGGCTGCAGCAGAGAAGCATGAAGCAGATGATTTCCACATGTTCCCAACTCCTGCTCTCCTTGCGCCTTCATTTATTCTGTCGCGTGTAAGACCGGTCCGCATTTCTAGTTGTGATAAAGAAAATTGGGAACAGGCCTGTGTTTGCGTGTGTGTGTTTGTCACTGATTTCTTTCAGCTCTTTATTCATATTTTGCTGTTTTTTTTTTTTTAGGAGCACCCACTTGCAGATGCCCTAAGGGCTTCACAGGACCCAACTGCAACCTCCACACTTGTCAGGACTACTGCTTGAACGGAGGCAACTGCTCAGTCAATATGGGCAACCAGCCAACCTGTAACTGCCTGCCAGAGTACCTGGGAGATCAGTGCCAGTACAGTAAGTGACAGGACTTTGAGATGTTTTTACATTGTCTGGAATGACTTTGGCAGGAGTTTGTGAATGGATGGTAAAATAATCCTCATGAATTTTCAGCCTCTTTGATTATGAGGCCTAAAAAAGATGTGTGTTATATAAGCAAACCTCTAAATTCACAAAAAATATCAGCATTAAAAAGTAGCGCTATGGAATGTGGAAGTTCTGATCTATAGTTGCCTTGTGGAAAAGATTTCCTGCCACTTCTACCACCTAGAGAAGAGAGAATAACTCTGTTCTTCCTTCCTATGTTCAGGTAAATGCGAGGGCTTCTGCCAGAATGGCGGCACCTGTTTGCAAACCTCCAACGGAACGAAACTTTGCCAGTGCCCCACTCAGTACATCGGGTACCAGTGTGAGCTGGACAAATGTGTATTCTGCGGGACGGGCAAGTGCTTGACGTCATCGTCAGGGGAGGTTTCCTGCAGGTAGGAATGTGGACTCTGAAAGTTGGACTTGTAAATATTTGTGAACTTTTATTTTGGATCACTTAATAACATGTGAGGATGGTCACGTATCGTTCTGAGGGCATTACACTCTTTGAAAGTTCATGTTCGAAAGTACACCGATCAGTTATAACATTATGACTGCCTGCATAATATTGTGTTGGTCCCCCTTATGTGCTCAAAAATGCTCTGAACCATTGGGCATAGATGACAGGACCTCTCAGGGTGTCCTATGGGATCTGGCACCAAGACGTTGGCAGTAGATATTTTGGGTACTCTGGCTTGTGCAGTGGGGCCTCTGTCAATCAAACTTGTTCCACTGCATCCTGTTGATGCTTGATCACAATGGGGTGTAGGAAGTTTGGAGGTCAAATCAACATCTTGCGCAATTGTCATGTTCCTCAACATGTTCCTGATTGTTTGATGTTTTTTTGCATGTGGTGGGGTGCATTTTCCTGCAGGAGTAGGCCAGTGACATTTGGGATTTCCATTAGCATGAGGGAGTGTGTTTGTTCTGCAACAATGCTTATTTTGGGTGTCTAAGTCTCATCAACATGGATGGCAAAATCCAAGGTTTTCCAGCAGAACAGCACAAAGTACCAAGATGATCAGTGTTATTCACTTTACTGTCAGTGATCATAATGTTGTGGCTGATCGGTGTATATAGACATTCTAATCTGTATTTGATTTTCAGAAACATGGCCAATAATATGCTGCTTTAATAGATTCTAAGGGCACGTTTTTTAAAAACATTTTTTTAATCTGTCTCTGTGTGTGTGTTCCTGTGTCTGTCTGGGTGTGTAGCTGTCCCAATGGTCAGACCCAACCCAGCTGCTACACTTGTTTTAACTACTGCGCAAATGGACAATGTTCAGTTGACCCTCGCTCGCTGCTGCCTCAGTGCAAGTAAGATTTGACCCCCACAGCCCCAACAACAAATCATGCACACATGAATGAACTTGTCAGACTTGCACAGTTACACACTTTGCACTTTGTTACACCTGTGTCTAGGTGTCCTGTTGGATGGAGAGGATACAGATGCGACGTTGCGGCTGCTGCTGTCGATTCTTCTACTTCTAGTGGAAGTAAGACGCACACGCATTTCCCGACAGAGAGTATTGATAATAAAAACATGCACTTTGGTCCTATTTGCTCACATTATTTGCTTGTTCCCAGGTACTGCCTCCATCGTCATCCCAGTGCTTCTGCTGCTGCTGCTGGCACTGCTGGTGGTTGGTGCCATCTTGTGGTACAAGAGGAGAATGCGCGGGTGAGTCCCAAGTTTTTGTATTCTTTATTCCAACTCCATTTTTCATCTGGTCCTCACACCTGTGCTATCTAGCTTCTCTTTCTCTCTTACCTTTTTGATAACATCTATTTCCTGTCTCCCAGGTCTCTATGCCCGGGCAAATCTCGTTCTCAGTGCTCGCGGTAACTTGATAGGGTTACATAATTCACCTGTTGACCCACGAATCCTCTCCCTTCCCTTTCCTAATACACAGACTGGCTATGCTTTATTTTTTGTCAGTCCATTTGTCCATCCTGTTGGTTAGTGAAGAAATCTGTCTGTCTGTCCTTGCCTGCCATCTCCTGTTTGCCTCCCATCGTGGGGTTTCCCACTCAGCAACACAGGGATGTATCGACTCTTATCCGAATCAGCTTTGGTGTTGATGCACAAACAAATCGAACTGTGACATCCTTCTTGCGTCTCCATACCTTTTCTTGTTTACATGTGTAAATGTTAGGCTTCTGCTGTGTGCTTGCAGAGTAAAATGTACAACTGTGCATCTATGAACAATGTTTCTATGCTTGCAAACAGCCGAATATTTGCAATGTGAAAATCCAGCATTCTCCTTGCTGCAGTATATTCGATGGGTTTGATCAAATGGCCTTTTGACATAAAAAAAGCTCATTTGACAACCTTTAATATATGTTGTCTTGGTTGTGTGAACTGTGTGTAGCTGGTGCTGAGTCAGTACCCAGTTTATCCCAAATATGAGACTTTTCTAGCCTCTGAAACTTGTTTAATTTAGTTTTTTCCCCCTAAAAATAGTGCATCGCCTTTTTTTTTAAACAAGGGCCTTCATCTGTTGCTTAGATGGTTAACCACTTTATTATATATTTGTCTTTCTGCAGTGCCAAAGGCTTCCAGCACCACCGGATGACAAATGGAGCCATGAATGTTGAGATCGGGAACCCTGCGTATAAGATCTATGAAGGAGACCCTGATGATGACGCCGGGGAGCTCCTGGATTCAGACTTTGCTTTGGACCCAGACAAGGTAACACAGCTTAGAGCACTCTCGTTTGAAGGGACGTTTCATCCAAGTCATTAAAAAATAAATCTTCAAACATATTCCTAGTGTTGTCCAATTATGCAAATATTTTCAATTTTATTCAGCCCATTTTTGTGACATCAGTTTGTAATGCCAAAGGTGGGATATCATTTGTCTTGGCTTCAATAAAAACTGCTCTACATTTATTGATCGTCCTGAATAACCAGGACATTTTTGGTATAGAAATACTCAATATTTTGACCCTATTTTATGATGTGGTGATAGAAAAAACATCAGACACATTTTAACCAAAGTTCCAAAAGCAAAATCACTGAAGTAGTATTTGGAATATTAGTT
Source organism: Dascyllus trimaculatus (assembly GCA_024666655.1). Classification (NCBI taxonomy): domain Eukaryota; kingdom Metazoa; phylum Chordata; class Actinopteri; family Pomacentridae; genus Dascyllus; species Dascyllus trimaculatus. The sequence goes on from CM045452.1 coordinate 22,444,619, forward strand.
TGTTTGTCAAGATAAACAGCTGGCGGCGCTATTTCAGCAGTCAGGTGCCAATAAGCCATTTCAAAATAAAAGGCCTGCAACAAAATGCCGTAATTAAGAGGGAGTCAAACTTGAGACAGGACACAGTGTAAAGAAAAAACACTGAGCAGAAATGCCAAAATTTTGAAAACAAGTTTAAAAAGTAACCAAAACAGAAGAAATATACAGGTTTTATTCTGAAATAAGGAAGTGGAAATATAATTGCTGAATAAATAAAGTATATGAGGCAACTTCCACTTGAGATAAAAATATCAAATTTATAGAACTTCAACACAACTTTAACATCCTTCAAAGTAATAAATTAAACTCAAGTTTTATATTTTCTCCAGTATAGTAAAAGTTTGCTTCATGTGTGTCATTATTCATTTAGTAAGTGTGTTTACATTGTCTCGTTTCAAAATAAAAACTTTCTTCTGTTTTGGGATTTCTAAAATATTGCCATTTCTGCTCAGTGTTTTTCATGCATTATTTTGAAAATGTGCATTAAAAAACTGGTGGAAGGAAGTGCTACTCTGAAGACAGCTAGTGACTGGACTTGCTAAAACAGAGAAACAAAGCATGAAGGCACAAAATGCAACAAGCCAAAACTATCTGAAAGGGTTCTAGTAGTAAGAGGCAAATAAACTGACCCGTTTTGTGCAATACATGCTTGTCTCACATTTATAGCCTCTCATGCCTTTCCCATGTCCTGAGCCACCATGTAATCTTCTTTACTCTGCAGCCCACCAACTTCACCAATCCAGTGTATGCCACCCTATACATGGGCGCCCACAACAGCCGCAACTCTCTGGCCAGCACTGATGAAAAGAAAGAGCTTCTCTCCCAGGGCGACGAGGACATGAGTGACCCGCTGGCGTAGAGCTCGGCATGGATTGAACTCTGCCAACACTGCCCTGCCTTGCCCAAACCCAGTGCTGAGCCGACGAGCTCTCTCTCATCTTATGCCTTTACCAACTGAAAAGAAAGCAACAAAAAAAAAGAAAAAAAGCGAGAACACTGTATAAAATGTATAAAATGAAGGACTACTTTTTTAAGTGATTGCAGTATTATATTTTGTTCTTTGACAAAAAAAATCCTCTGGTGACGGATAAATGAAACATTTTATAGACATTTTTTTTTTCAGTTCTTTTTAATTTTTGCTCACCTCCTCACAGCTCTCCCTCCTCTCTCACACATATAGCCACTACCTCTGTGCAAATGTAAAAGATAGAGAGATACAAATGGCAGTGGAACAATTTTAATTTTTTATTTTTGTATGAATTGTATAGAGGGAGAAAAAAAACAGAATATTGTTCCATCCTAGAAAATGTTGCCAAGTCTTTGTTGTTTCATGAAAGAGAGGTGTCAGTGCTCATGATGAATGCTTCCTGGATGCTGGTCCGGCTCAGTCTTTCGCGTTATGTGTATATGTATGTTTGGTGCTGGAGGTCTGAAGGGGGAGACCGAGGCTGAGAGGGGATTGAGGTGATGTTTAACCGCACATGTACACATGGAGGACCAGCATCGCAGTCGGTCTGTTATGTTGTCGCAAAGAACTACATTCAAGTGATTGTCTTTTATCTCCTTGCACAGACTAAAGTTATATATATATATATATTTCCATATATATGAACCTATTAACAAAGTGTCTTGAAAATATACCCAGGAATACAAACATCAGTAACAAATAGCAGTCTGTACTTTTTAACAGTTTTTTTTAAGTCATTGTATAATTGACATACTCCGTGTCAGCAATGAATGAGTCATGGCAGTGTGTGAGTGCGCTGGATGAAGATGATTGTAATTAAGTCCACATTCCAGGATGAAAAGTCTGGGATGGATTTCTGTGGCCTTGGTTTAGCCTACTGCAGGACACTCTGGACCGGAGCTGGATTTTGCTCTGAAACTGCTCTAGAAAGTTCTTTTTTTCCGGGGGTGGGCGGGGGAGTGAAGGCAAGCTTCTGTGAATTTCCGGTTATCACTGAATACCAGTCTGCAACCAGTAATTAGCTGAGAATGGGTTGCGTTTAGCTTTTGTTCCTTGTCTTTTGATTGTAAACGTACTTTCAGGAAAGGCCAGGGAGACCGTTTGATGGTACATACTTCTGTGGGAGATTGAACTTTTTTTTTCTTTTCTGTTTTTTTTTTGACTGTATGTAATTACATGGACATGTAATTTAGGTTAATGCTCATTGTTAAGTGCATTCCCAGGAAGGAGACTGATCAGCTTCCTGATAAGCATTCCTTTTTTAAATTCCTTTGCTTTGCTGCTAACACTAACCATCTGTCCGTCAGCCTGGTTTTTTAGTCTTTAAAGTGTTGCTCTCTGTGTGTCTCACCGCACTGCTTTTTTAAATTGAGCTCATCAGTCGTTACCCATCACTCTGCATGGTGCTCACACACCCAACCTGGAGGAAACTCTGGCTTTTACCCTTCACTTCTTAACAGTATTCATCACACTTTTAGCCCCCTTTTTTCCCATTTTTTTAACATCCTGCTCTGTTAAATTTCCACGTGACCATGTAAATTAGAACAATCATGTTTCAGTTGGAGAATTTCTTTGGGTGGCAAAAACAAACCCCACATACTTGTGGTTCTGATTGTTTTATGATTCTATTTCTTTTTGATATAAGAAATTAAATGGATTTTTATAGTAGAAAAATGTACGATGGCCCTGTCTGTCATTTGGGGAGATGGAGAGGAGAAGCAAGTCGTTATTTCATGCTGGAGTGCATCAGAAATTAGCGTCAATTATCCTTAAAGAACTAAGAAATAAAACACAGACATGTAGAAATTGCTTGTTTGAATGTTGCTTCATGAAAAAACACAGACCGTCATCCTTTGCTTTCATACCACTGATTTATAATGACAATCTTTGCTCTTGTAGTAATTCATCATATTTATTAAACGAGAAGTGTCATCTTTCAGTCAATCGACAATACCCAAGGATAATTTCTCCTAAAAAGTACAATTTCTTGATTTTTTTCAATGTACATTAATATAAATGTCCACTTTAAAGGATAGTGTCTCATACAATGCTGAGTCAAATTTAAGTAGTGTGAAGATGTTTCGCTCCCTTTGTGCCAACGTAAGTCTCAACAGCTGTTAGGAAGAAACGCATCACCTGTATTAAAAAACAGATTTTTTAAAAAAGCTTAAAACGCCCTTCATCCTTCATCTATTAACACATTTAGAATGGGGTAACCCAACATCACCATTCAACAGCAGTCCATGTGAAATCTTCATACGTTTGTCACTTCCCGCATGTCACTTCAGGCGTGACGGGGAGCGTTGTCGAGGCACAATAACATTCAGTATTCAATCGTTACTTGGACAAGGCGCTAAGACATAAGGACTCTCATGTAAGATGAGATTAAAGACACTGATGTGCTAGAGAGGTAAATAATGAAAAAAATAATAATCTACCCTCTAGCAGCGCCTTTAAAGCCTGAACTTGCATATTGTCCGTATCATAGGGCAAACATTAGCAACAGTACAAGGCAGTAAAAAATACAATCTTTAACAAATGAAAGACGGACAAATTATGGCTGACTCATGAGAAATAACACTGTTTACACAAAAAGGCACTTCTTAAAGCGAAACATGAGAGATTTTGGTTTTGGCTAGCTCATCCAGAAGAACCAGTAAAAAGTGATGGTCTCTCCTCCAAGATACAATCGAAATACACAGTTGTCAACATTAAGGCTTAATTGCATGTGTTGCGAAGACTCAACAACACTTTGAAACCAGTCCACAAATGTTATAGTATCAAAGCTTCTCTGTTATTTGGAGGAAGGTTTTGCAAGTTTTCCTCGAGGCAGACATCCCAGCAGCACAGTTTGGCAACTTCTCTCGGCTGCCTTCCCAGTTTAGAGCTGCAGTCTGAGGAAATTAGTGGGTTTTGGGAACGTCCACATGAAGATCCACGTGCTGGCAGACACTTAGTTAGTGAACACAGTTCTTCCCCCTTTTGTGGTCCACCAGTCCTCGACTCACCTGTATTGCGATTGTCCTCCGGCTCTCTCAGTGCCAGCAGAGCAGCGAAAGTCTTACGCCTGCAGTGACAGAGGAGCAGCAGCCCATTGTGCTTCTGTAATGATGCCTGCTCACTTAAAGTGGCTGTAAAGGGGCCTCCATAAATAAATAAATTACCCAGCTAAAACAAGGGCTCTGTCCTGTCCTCCCTTTTTGTCAGTCTTTGTGATCTGCAGCCTCAGGGTAGAGATGGACCGTTGGGACACAGGGAGGAGGGTTATAACGGGAGTGGGAGAGAGGAGGGAGGGGGGTATAAGTGACGAATAAGTGGTTTAGGGTCTCTTCCAACCACTCCGGATCAACGCGTCAGCTCGCAGGAAAGGCTGGTTTCGGAGATCTGTGAGCAGGCATGGAGAGGGGTGAGAGACAAGGGGGGACACACATGTTAGAGGACCGAGAGGTCAATCTGCAAACTTCTGCTTATTTTTACTTGTCTTTTGCAGTGCTAAGAGTATTTTTAAGCAACAAATGCAGATGCGTACTCTTGGTTCCCACTTTATTAGCTGCACCTAATAAACTGGTGTGTTTATATTATTCCGTCCACCCCATTTGTATCAATGAGGGTGAACTAAATAATAGAAACACCTCTTTTATAATGCAGTTCAGTGCAACAGCACAGCACAAAACATCAGAAGCTTTATGCAGGACTGTTGTGATAAACTGTTTTAGTTTGGTGTACCTAATAAAATGGCAACTGCAGTATATTTTACTCAAACATTTACAGAAAATCTGTAATCACTTGTGCAGTTAAGCTTTGTTAACTGTGTATTAGAACTACAAAATTAGCAAATAAAGGCAAATACAATGCAGCACTTAACACTGAATGGCACATTCCCATAGCCTTGTATTTCAACCGGTGGCAGTGATGCACAAAACGGTGAAATTCAAGGCTTTGGGGATGCAGTTATGGCAACTCAGAATAAGAACTAAGAATGCAGCAGTTAAAAAACACAGAACGATAGCCATTGTAGTTACAGTACAGTGGTCAACAAGCTCTTGGGTCTGTGGAATAACATACAAGATGCTGGTGGAAGTAGAACAAAATCTTTCAGCTGTGTAATAGTTTTAGATACAGACTGTATTCATGTTCTGTTGTTCTTCTAGAGCCTGTTGACCAAATAGCTGTTGAGCACACCGCGGATGACAGTTAGCAGAGACAAACATGGCGGACGTTTTTGACAGGTGAGAGGTAAATAAACACTGGACAACATGCAACACGTAATAAGAAGGGGTGAGGATGATGGTGATGATCTTTAAGGGTACAGGTATGCATGAAAACTGAACAATCCCATTCTAAAAAAAACATCACAGGAGCTTCTTCTCTGAAGCACAGGCTTAAATAACTGATGTAATGGTTGTTTTAAAGTTGGGGCAAGTCATTTCTCTACAATACTAAACTCCCATTTAAATTCTCCATCTTTCTGTTGAGAGGTAAAGCAAATCTCAGTGCTGTGAAGCTTTGTTTTCTTTCTTTCTTTGCATCTGAAGCACTAGCTGAAGCAGCTGACATCACTGTAGCAGCACACAGGAGCTGGAGGGCCAAGCGGGCCAAGTTTCAGCCAGGCTACCTTCCTTACCCTCTCTTAGGAGTGGGAAATACTGTCATTAATCTTCTTTTCAGCTGGAGGGGGTAGAATGAAGAGTGGTGGTTGAGGAAAGAAGAGTCACATGTTAGCCGGAAAAACCAACACCAAACAAGTTAGTCTCATGGAACAAGGCACTGTCGATAAAATCAGTCAACAAGCCAAACCTCTTTTTTTGCAAGATTGTTGGATTTAGAAAAATCTGAGTAATGCACAGCCTTTTTGTTTCATGCATGATGTTCTTTGCATGTTTAATCGGAGTCACGATTGTACTGTGAGCGTGTTGACATGTTGTTTTACACACAAAAAAAACATGTTAACACTATGTACAACTGTATTTCCATGGAAACCTGTGCCAGGCAAAGAGGTTTGGCTGACTCCTATCACCAGACGCCTGATAGGAGTATTCTCAAGTATAACACAAGCAACCAGTGACGGCCCAAGTTAGTTGAAGTCGGGATGTGTTTGGGGTTTGGGTGACAGGGGTCATGCTGCATGCACAGTGAGGTCAAGAGGCGTTCGAGAGACACCTGGACAACCTTGGCATTAGGGGGGAAGGGCTAGCAGTTGGCGTCGTCGCAGAGGTTGGCTTCACAGAAGAACCGTGAGCCACGTTTAGCAGTGCGGGCTGTGAAGGGCACGCTCTTCAGTACTGGGGGAGGAGGGGGAGGAAGAGAAAACACGTCACACCTGAGACACTACCCTTGTGTGTTGAAGGAGGGGAGGGTGGTGCTTTGGACCACTGTTTGTTCAGGAGACTGTAATGAACCTGTTGTATGCAGCACACATCTATGGAAGCAAGTCCTCAAGGTTTAATTGGGATTAGGACACACTGAGCATGTCTTGAACGGCGTCCATTGTATAAAAAGCTGTTACAGCTCTGATAGTAGTGACACACAAGCATTATTAACATTACTGAAAAGTATACTGATGCAACACTTATATTATTTACATGATTAATCACAAAAAACATCAGTTAGCTCATGTGCTTTGCTGAGGCTGTAGATACAGTTTTTTCTCCCATTAAAGCCTTTTATGAAGGATTTTAAAATGCCTATTTTAATGATTTCTAATGTTAGATTTAAGAAAGACAGGTGCATTATCCCAATCAGTTTTGACTGGAATTGTGTTGTTTTTCTACATGCAAACATAATAAATTAAAACAATGCTATTATCAATTTTTAAAAATCCCACATAGTGGCTTTAAATTAGGACCCTTGACATTGAATTATTTTGTATAATTGAGATCAAACTGCTTGCCTGACAATCCACAAATTGAGGCTCAACAGCTCTCGTGTTGTAGATTTCAGTGCTAATTAAACAGTACGTCGTTGATTAACCAGCGACTGCTAAACTGCTATGTGCTGTGCTCCAGATGTGCTGGCGTCTGAACCACGTAGCACAAGGTGCACTTCAAAGGAGCTGAGCAGTGAATGACCACAGTCATCCTCAGCCTGGGAACACTGGTGCTGCTGGCACCCACGTGGGGTGTTTTTATGGTTCTGTCTGGCCCACCTGTGATGATGTCCTCAATAGTACCATCCTTGCCCTCGTACACAGGCCGGTGGTCTTTGGCTTGCCGCCTGCGCAGCTCTGCGATCAGCTCATGCTGTTGTTGCCTCTTCTTCTGCGCCTGGACCTGAACCAGCAGAGAGGATATTTGTACTGTTCACTGTGCTTTTCTGGCACACCACAAAGCTTTATTTAGCACTGAGTAAACATGTGATCATTCATTCGGCTCAGTTGCATGCACTTGGACTGTACCTTGGGGTCATGCTGTTTAGCCTCCTGAGCCAGTAACTTTTCTCTCATTGCTTCCTCTTGCTTTTTCCTCTGTTCGTTGTCTTGCACTGCATCCTGTTGAAGAGAGAAAAAAAGGTGACCTGGTCTGTGACAAGAAACTGCAGCTCAAATAAATCCAAGTCAACACACTTGTGTGGCCCTTTAAAGTGTGGAGAAAACAGGTCAAAAGTTGAGCATAAACAGGAAAGGCATGCTTTGATAAACATAAGCAGTCATTACAAATGTATTCTTTGTCCTTGTGCCCGTCCTGTAAAGCTTTCATATGCACACACTTGGGAGGAATAACTTGGCATTTCAGAAAGTTAGATGAGAAACTCAATACTGATTTCATATCTGTATGTTAAATATGAAGACACAGCCAACATTCTTTTAGTTCAGCTTAGAATAAATTCCAGAAATAGAGGGAAACAGCCTGGCTCTGACCAAAATCTCCGCTTAGCACATCCTCAGAAGCTCTTTTTTAAACCAAAACTAAGCTGCTCAATAGAGAGGTTATCAATTTTATAGCTCTTGCAAAAAACACGAAATAGCTCTATATTATATAAAATGTCAGAAAAGCAGTGATTTTACAGTTAGCAATAATTATTTTAAGTTGCTGTTTCTTTAGAATCTCACTATAAATACTACATTAAACTCATAGCCAGGAAGCTCTGCAGGGGATAGGAATCTTATTTTCTCCTGTTTTTTTGCGTTGAGGTTTAAAACTCTCTTTTTTGGGTGGTTTGTTTAGCTTTGTGGTTTTATTTCTACTCATTGCTGCTGCGCCTGTTATTGTGGCTCTGACTGTAGTTAAATTTAAGCTTCTATATCTGGCAATTAAAGACCAAAAAACTGAACAAACTAATTTAATGCTACTCTGGGTTGTAACAAGTGTATGTCAAGCTATTCCTTTGAGTCACATACACACTCAGACAGACACAAGCATCCAGAAATCCTTGTGTCGCACATTTCCTTGAGCAGATCCCATAAATCTAGACCGAGAACAATCTCAGGAAGTGTGCTGTGTGGCGGGGCAGGGCGAGGCTGTCCGGAGGTAAAGGGGGAGGAGGGAGGGTAAGAGGTGGGGGGGGGAGACCAGTCTAAACACCACAGCTGCAGCTCTAAAGTCAGACCCAGCTGGCCTTTCCTGTTATTTGGCCTCGGACTATACGCCACGTCCTGTGGCACAGAAGCAGCCAAAGCTCTGCCTTGCTCAGCTCCTCTCACAACAAACCAGGGAACTTCCCAAATGAGAAGAGAAAGCTGTCGAGGAGATAATGCTGCCTCTGCTCGGTGTCCTCACCTTGTAGGCCTTGACGAAGCGCACAAACACAGGGAAGAAGACAGAGGGTGGAGTCGTCTTGATGCTCTCTCCGAAGTAGTTAACCACACTGCTGAAGGCTTCCTAGAATTGTGGAGGAGGACAGAGTGGAAGCGGTGTTTGTCAGCACTGTTGAATCATGATGTGTTGTGTACTAGAGGAACTCAGGGAGCCCAGTGTGTGACAGAGGTTTGCCTCATGTCTATTATTGTGTGTTCCAGTGGATACTGAGGTTTAAGAGGTGAGGGCAGTGTTGGATACCTCGGCTGTTTTGGCGTCTTTCTGCAGCTTGTCCAGCTGTGCGTCACTCGAATGGACAAAGCCTTTCAGGACTGAGTGATCATGTAGACTGCACTCTCTCCGGATCAGGTCCATGCCTTTGCCCAGCTCCCGCACATCCAGCAGCACATTTTCCAGAGATACTTCACACACAGTCACAAGAGAACATGTCTTATTTTCAGACTTGTAAAAAATATTGTACAGAACACACTGTCTTTGTGTGGTTACTGAAAGAAAAACAGTTTGGTGCGAACTTACCTGCTGCAGCTTTATCCACAAAGTGCAACTCATTGTGAAAGTTTGCCAGTTCAGGATACTTCTCCTTCACAATGAGAGCTATGTAGTGGAGCAATGTCATTTTTCTGTCTGTAGACTTAGTGTCAAGCAACTGTGTAACAAGAAAGTATGAATAGCATTATCAACAACACAATAACAAACTTTGAGGCACATTATTCGTGTTGATTTGTATTGCAATAAATCGAGCACTTGAATAAGATTTTATACTCACCAGGTCAAGACTTTGTAACTTGAAGCCATAAACACAGCCTCGTTTGCTGCTGTTCATGTAGTTGCCCAAGGCTAAGATGATCTACAAGTAAAGCAAAAGAATGAATGAATAAGCATAAAAATGATAAATTCTGCTGTTTATAAAAACAATGTTTAAATTAACGCGTCTTTACCTCGAGCATTTTCTTTAACTTTGGTGAGGATTTGACTGAGCCAGAAGCAGCAATGATGGCATTGAGTTGAGGTGTGAGCATGTTGACGTTGTCAGCAAAGTTCCCAACAAAGGTGATGATGTTCATTCTCTGCGTGAGCCTCTCGATCTTGCTGAATAATAGCATGAAGCGATCCTCCTCCGCCAGCTGGTCCAGCGGGCGCCGCTCACGCTCATACTGACGCAGCAGCTTCACCTCGCCGTCCGTGGGCAGGAAACGCATCAGGCACTCCACAAAGTCCACAGGTAAGGCCTTGAGGTCAAACCTAAGTAGACACAACAGGCATCAGTAAACTGTGCTATGGATGAGTCTAAAGGTATTTTATTTGAGCTCATGGCAGGTGCATACTTCTCTATCGCTTTGCAGATCTCTTCTGTGGTCTTGTTGGCCTTCCTCAGTGTGATGGCCAAGTTCTTGGAGCGGTTGGCGTCCAGAAGTGTGACTTTGTTCACCGCCTTCTGAGCGACTTTGCTCTTTGTGCAAGAAAGATCCACAATGGGACCCTGGGCTCTGGTCTTAAAAAGCTCCTCGAACTTCTCCAGATCCAGCTCCTGTAAATGGATCACACTTTAGTTACACTTTCTAAACTTATTTTTAAGGCTTTAAAAACATATTTTCTCAATTAGCTTCTTGCTATGAGCAGCAGGCCCTTTGCTTTGACATGCTAGTTTGTGTTGTTGGTACCATTTTCATATGACAGATTTCTCTATTTCTCTCTCTATATATAGTAAATATAAGGGGATTAGCTTGTATATGACCTTATACTCTCAAATATATATATAAATCAGTTCCAATCAGACCCCACTAATACAGTCCTCATGCAGCAGTTTACATTGGCTTTAGTATACTACTCTTACTACTACTAAATAATGTGGATAAACATGAATGTTGGATATTGCAAAGTTATCATGCATAATTTGTGTTAACAGACATTTAAAACCAAGAAAAGAGATCACATCCATTTGATTTACCTCCAACACACGTTCATCATCAATCTCGTTGAAGACTGTGCCATTGATCTGATTGGGCTTCAGTGCCGTCCAGTTAAACACGGGCAAGCGGAACTTAGTCTTGATGGGCTTCTTGATTCTGATGGCTGTAGACAATAAAAAAAATAAATATTTGCTTACAAAATGCTCCACTGGCTACAGCAGAACTGAAAGCAAAGACACTCAAGTGTGAACATAACCATCATTTTGTGTGAGCTCTCACCTGACAGACCCAAACTCAGGATAACGGAGGGAGAAGCATCTGGCAGAGGAGGAGCAAGAGGTGGTGGTGGTGGGATAGGAACAGATGGACCTGTGATTGATGTAAAAGACAATACTAATGAGGCTGAATTCAAGTTAATATAGCGAACTGAAAAATGCTCTCACAGCCGCTGCACTCTTTTTGCACACACATGCACTCAAAGGAAACAAGCTTTGTGCTTTCCTTTCCTGTCTGGGTTAGAAGAACACTGACATGACCCAACACCTGGCTTGGCATGAATAAACAGAGAGAGAGAGAAATAGACCTACTCTGAGGGTCTGTAGCAGAGTAAGTGAACTTTCACACACATGTGTCACCAGACATAGTCACTATGAGTCATCATCTTTCACCTGAGGCAGAGGGCAGAGGAGGGGGAGGCGGTGGAGGCGGCGGAGGAGGTGGGGGAGCTTCACTGGCTGGTGGTAAACTGGTGTCTGGACCTCCTAGTTCTGTCAGCCCAGCTGTTGAACCCAAAGACAGCTGCCCGATGTCCCCCAAAGGGATCCCAAGGCTGCTGCTACCAACACCACCCGCACCGCCGACAGCCAGCGGCTCAATGGCAATGTCTCCATCAGGTTTCTTGTGCAGACGGATGGTGCCCTGCTGTTCCAGCTCCAGCAGCCGCCTCTCGATGTTGAAGTGCCTCTGGAAAGCAGCGTCTTTCTCTTTGATCACCCTCCTCAGGGTGTTGACCTGGGTGTTGGTCGACTCGTACGTCTCCTAAGTGGTCACCAGGGGGCGATAAAGAGCACAACACAATGACTCCGCAAGCTAAAGAAACATCCTGTTTCACTGTGACCTAATTTACTATCACAGCAATTTAGCCACAAGCATCTAAAAGTGATCTTTGCAAACACACAGACTGAGCGAAGCCTCTCTGATGCGAGGAAGGCGAATAATATTACATCATTATGACAGCAGCTTACCCGGACTGCTTGCAGGTCCTTATCTTTCTGAAGGAGCAGCTTCTCCAGATCAGCTACTTTCATCATTGTTTCATTCTCAACCTCCAGCAGCTTCTCCGTCACCTGGGAAAAACAGAAGACAGAGAGACCAACAGAATGATGAGAGGTGCACTGATGCACAACGGGCATCTTTCCCAGTTCCCCTCCCTCCCACTGTCTCCTATACACTGCATCATCAATAAGAAATAAGATATACCCAGCAGCATGACGCAGCAAAAACATGACACAGCTTTTAGTTTTGATTTTGAGTGCATTACACATGTTGCATTGGAATTCACCGAGAATCCTCACCCTCATCTGCCCCCATCATTCCTGACCCCTGAGAGCAGAGTTTGTTATGAAATTCCTAGAATGATGTCAGGGCTGCCTACGACCTTTCCATGTGAAGAAGGTCTTTGCAAAGCAGCGTGGGATACAAAGGCAACTGCCCAGAAAGAGCAAGCCAACACGAACAATAATAAGATTGTTTTTACACACAGCATTTTCCAGCATTCCCCACCCAATTATTATCCTGAAGCACTTGTGAAATGCAAACACTGCTGAAGATTCCTAATTACCACGTAGTAACAGCCAAGCTAAGTACATAGCTAGTGAACCACAACAATCTCGTAAACGTGCGCAGGGAGCAACGTTGGTGGTCCAGACTGGGTGGTGCACACTTACATGTGACAGGTGCTCCTCCAGTTCATCCACCTTCTCCAGCGCGGCATTCTTGGTCTCTGCATCTTCCAGCAGGCCACCCACATCAAATACGTTATCCAGGTAGGCCTGGATCTGCACCGACAGCTTGTCACTCTCGGTATGTTTGGATTTCTGACACATGAGGGAGATCGACTGAGATTTAGTGACAACATACACACAGAATATTCGAGCTACTTTGACCATGATGTCATTTCCTTACTTCCAGGTAGTCATCCAGCCCCAGTTTGGTGAATTCGTACTGCAGATGGACTCTGAAGTTCATGTCCTCAACCGAGTGGACCACAATGTTGATGAACTGCATGCAAGCGACCTGGAGCACATATTCAATCACAATGAGGCCCTGTTTACATACCTGTGTGCATTATCTGGTTAATGACATCTAATCCATGATCCTTTGCATTTACACCTGGTATCAGACTGCAGATGTTGTACAGTAATAGATCCGAATACAAAGCTTGTCTCACCATGAAGTCAATGTTTCCCTCCTCGCTGCGGAAATAATCCATCAGTCTCTCAAAGCGATGCTTTTCTTTGCAAACCTAAAATACAAAAGGTGCAGCAATACAGAGGTTCGTCTTTTAATGTATGGTGATGACTTACAGAGGAACATAAAAATGTAAAAATGTGTGCATGAACCTCTGAAACCAGACTTAGACAAACAAAAAGCCCCAACTCTAAAGAAAAGGTCAGAAAGTGATATTTTAAACCTGCTTCTTTGATGTCAGGACTTAGTGATTAATCTGACTCATGTTGGAGAGGTTGTGGTGTGACGTTAGAACAGATTACAGTGCTTTACATTATGGAGAAGACACAGAAAATAGCAAACCACAACTTTAAGAGGAAGTATTTACTACAGATCCCTCTTTAAAGCATTCTTTTAAATGAGAATGTTCAAGAATATTTAATATATTGCTGGTTTTATTATCATTTTATCAGTATAGTATTTTGTAACTTACACTACATCAAGGTAAATTAATCTAAATGAACAATTTACTATATGTTGTTTCATTTATCTTTTAATTTCCAATAAGTTAATCTCCTCTACGTTCATTTACTTCTTGTATGACTTGGTGCAATAAATATAAAGTTAAAAATGTGAATATATATCAACACAGCTTTCATAGTGTTCCAAAAGTCCTCTTCATGTAAATAGAGGACAGCTTACTCAGTTCAAAACAGCAATGTCTTCTTATAATATTTACAGTCATAATTCATGGGAAGGGAAGCAGGCTAAGATAAAGGCATGGATTTTTTTTTCTGTAAATGTCCTGCGCAAAAACACTCTAAAAAGGAAACGGGAAACAAACACTGTTTTCAAGTTCTAAAGTGTTTTTTGTCTCTATATTAAAACATTATGCTAATTTCCGACAACTGACTAAACGTAGCAGTTGCGGATCAAATAATCATTGTTACAGCGGTGGTTGAATAGCGTAGGTGGCCTCCTTGTGAGATTTCAGAGTCCTGCCACCTTCCATTAAAATATAATTTTGGAAAATACCTCGGCAAAATTACCATCTTGTTTTCACTAGTGGGTTGATTAGCTCCTGCATCTCTTTGGGGGCTTTCGACTGCAAAGTAATTGTCCTGTTCCGGTGTTTAGATGAGTGCGCAGGCAGAAACTGAGAGGCTAAGCAAATTTTTGTGGTCCACTGGCTCCCATCAGGGAGTCGATCCTTATCATTGTTCAAGGTTGCCTCACATCTGGTGTCTTAATGAGACTAATAACCTCAGACAGGCCACCATAGAGCTTTACTTACACCCTCAGTAGACATGAAATCTCCCAGAGCTCCTCAACTTCCCTCCCTCTACTCTGGTTGTTTATGCTTTTATGCACATGAGTGATGTGGGAAATGATGGCAATTTAATTAATGTCATTTTGATTTCTTTTTTTGACATGTTCAGTCCTCGCAAGCTAAGCAATGCGCCACCACTCAATTAAAAACCGTGCAACAATGTTAATGGTTCAAATTTCATTAAAAAGTTGCTCTAGGCACCTCTTTGAAGTTGTCAAAAGCTGAAAGGATGATCTCGTGACCTCCTCGGACGAGACAGACGGCAGCCAGCAGCTCAAGAACCAAAGCTTTTGTCCTGAAAGTGCAGGGGACATTCATCAGTACAAAACACCAGGGCAGGGTTGAACTACAAACACTACCTGTCTCACTAATTAATAAAAAAATCACAAAAAATGAAAAAATGTGGAAAAGCACAGTTTCTGTAGTATCTATGCTATCAGAATGCATGGATATTTAAAGCTGGCGTAAATGTCAACATATAGGGGTTGAAAGCTGTAATCCATACTTAAGTCTAAAACAAGGGCAGGCCTTTATTGCTTTTTAAGTGTTTACCCTCCTAGCCTCTATTATGAACTGATCAGTCCCAGTGGTTTACCGCTAATCTCCCCTTAGTAAACATTCCTTTAACAGCCTGTATATACGCCTCTGATCCTCAACTTCAGAGAGAAGCCGATCCCCATGGAAGAATGGAAACCATATCATATGAACTGGCTGCAGGGTTTCCCCTATTGTTTGACCCAACCCTGTTTCTATGGAAATGGGGTCCTCAGTTCTTACCGCGAGTTCTTATTGTTCATGCTGAGAGCAATTTCATTGACTGCATGTGCATGAGACATGACCATATTGAAGCCATACTGCATGGAGACAGAGAGAGAAAGCACAGGATGTGGTAAAAAAAAAAACTGAGTATATATTCAGCATTTTATGGCACAGGAAACACATGATCTTCCATCTTTATAACACATATGTATGTCAGATTGTGCAATGCGATTCGGTTGTACCTGATAGTTCATGATTGCCCTCAAGCACATGATGCACACATGCACATCATCTTTTTGACTCACGAGGCGGGAGTTCTTGATGGTTTTGCTGTTCGAAACTGTGCCATAGCTGCAACAGATGGCAGAAGTTAATACCTCCTGGGGATTCAGTAAACAAATTCAGCTTATTACCTTTAAACTGTTATTCAATCTCAGCTCATTTCATTTATTTCTCAAGATTATCTTCAGTTCATATGACTAATGTTTTAAGTGTGCAGCACAGAAAGAGACAAAGAGAGAAAATTACAGAGAACGTGGACCGACAGAAAAAACTTAGAGGGTTTTTGAGGTTACAGCTGCATCATGGGAGCTTGGTTTCCTTGCTGTTGTCAACAGACCAACGTCTGTGCACACAGACTGCTGTTATGTAACTATATTGCACAGTTATCGTGTGCACACAACGTTACTGTTCTTGTGCAGTTTATAAGTGGTTTTTACCATCCCTCATGATTCATTTTTTGTGAACTTGTTATATTCAACATTTTCTAAAGGAAAACTACACAAAACGTCACGTTTTTCCAATACAAAATCAGCAGTACTTTATTTTTAAACATTATAAGGCATTTAAGTTATTCTTGAAAGTTATTTTGTTTCCTGCACACCAAATAATGTTTAATTTCTTTTCATCAGGCGTTACATCTAATGTCTCTTTTGCTGTCTCTTTTACTGTCTGTGCAATGGTGAAGAGGAGAATCACGACTGTCCAACACATGCTGCTGCTCACAGCTGGCTCTCATCTGCAGACAGTGCAGACGCACATCTGGGCAGATGAAGGAGGACCATTAACAAAGAGAGATTCGGAGCACTGAAGGTCAAAGACGTTCAGTTTCTATGTCTCATACAGCTCGCCATCTCATTGAGTTTGTGCAGAGCAAAGCATTGAGGTCAAGAGAGAGAGGTCACCAAACTGAGAACTTATCAACCTTTCAGGCATTTTCCTGAAACAAAACCGCACCAAGGCAACTGGATTGCATGCTAATATATGTTTACAGCATTCAAGGTTAGCAGAGCGGGGCAATAACAGGGATAGCGGGGAAGCTTGGCTTAGCAATACGTACCGGAGGACAGACTGGCGAGCCGAGCGCACCAGTGTGTTGCAGAAGGGTTGGGTGCTCGTATGGTGCAGATCCTCTATGGACCTGCTCCAAGACTTAGCCTTGTCCAAGAAGCCATCCTCCCCATTTTCCAGCCCCTCAAAATCCAACCTGGGCCACATACAGACAAACAGACAAGCCAACACAGAGGCACAGGAGGTGTAGATGGGAGGCATGAAGGAGGTTAGGTTAGCAAGGCCGCTTGGTAGAGAGCCAGGGGTTATCACAAGAACTGTCATCAAGCTGCACGATAAAGCTCAGCACAGACTGTCTGTCCAATTCAGGCAATGTATAGCTCAGCGCTGAACTGCATAGCATCTGTCCAGAAACACATTCAGTTTGCAAAAACAAGGCATACAAACACATCCAAAGAATGCAATGTGCCCAGAGCACATTTTTAGATGCACAAAGCCGTTTAGAGTCTACAGGCTCCACATGACACACAATGTGGTAACTCAGCAGCTGGATTCACTGCCCAACCCAGTTCATCAGGAAAGGTTTTGGCTGCGAGAGGTGTGTGTGTGTGTGTGTGTGTGTGTGTGTGTGTGTGTGTGTGTGTGTACTCACATGACTGCACACTGGGCAAAGGAAAGGTACTCCACCAGGACGTCAAGACCTCTGTTCTCATCGTTGAGGAACTCCCTGACCCACCTGTGACGCATGAAAACAGAGGGGGGTCAGCAGGGCACCGAATCAAGAACACACCCTTATCCTTTAGCAATTACTCAATAATAGAGAAGAGAGAGGCAAAAAGAGAGAAAAATGTGATTAAAGTGATTCCTAGAGTCCACAGATGTCTTTCTATTGGTCCTTTTATACTTGAAGAATTAATCAGGTCTATAACAAGTCAAGTGTTGTTTTGGCCATCCTCCCTATCACTCGTATTATGTGGTGGTTTGTCTTCTGGAATAACAGTTACAAAGAGAAAATATTTACTCAAAGAAATAAGTTATTTAAAAGCACTGACAAAAAGTTGGAGGCAAAAGAATAAATGGATGAATAGGACTAATAATCTGAGGCAATGTAGCTAAATGAGAGTCTGTATGAAGTAAAATCATAGCGGCAAAGAATGAAATGCATTGGGTGGATGGTTTATTCTATTATTTTATCATATTAGTATAATTAAATGTTAAGATATGCATGTTAACACAGATTTTTATGTGTTTAAGTATCTCTACTGTCCTGCCATTAATGTGAGGGGTTAATTGTAGAGCTACTAAGACTAACTGATTGATCACTTAATTGATTAGCAACTATTTTGATATATTGGTACATTTTTATATTTAATATTAAAGATTATAGAATCATCTTTCTTTACTTTTTCTTTTTAATTTGTGTCATGCTCATATATTTGAAGTATTACTTTTTATTTTTTAGCAGTTATCACGATCACAGCTATAGAAGTTAATGATGTATTTGAGTTACAAACCCAGTATAGGTATAATTATTTAATCTAATGATGACAACCAATTATTAAAAAAAAGAACACTTGGGAAAGCAGTGACATCATTCAAAATAGGTCAGAAGCCAGATAAATACACAGGGTTTTAAACAAAAAAAAAGCCAGGTAAACCAAACATAAAGGCAAAAAAGAAAATGAAGGCAAAGTTATCACCCATTCATTTATCAGCTGGTTCAACTTTGGCCTCTTGAACTTGACATAAACGTGTGAGCTCACAGTTTCCCAATGCAATGAGGGCATTTTTAGTCAATTAAGCTGCTTTCTCTTTCCATTTTATGTCAGAAAAAAATAGTTTTGATGATCTTGCTGAACTTGTTTACAGTATGTATGACTCTGACACCTCGTGGTTCTTCGTCTGATTTATTGCTGTAGTGACATCACCTCTTTTCTTTAGTGGCTATAATGTTATCATAGCCAAAAGGATTTATGTCCCAGACTACAAAAATAGGACCTAAGTTGTAATAACCGTGATTTATTTGTGATGGTAGCTCTGAAGGGGGTCTCTCCTTCCGTGAGTGAAAGAACTCGGCAAGAATTCCATGGAAAGTAAACGTGAGCAAGGCTTCAGATTTCCCTCCCTCATTTTACTCTGGTTTTCTGGAGGGAGCAACGACTCCAAACAAAGGAATTCCCATTGCAACGAGAGAAAGAATGTGGAGGGCATATGGCTAAGAGAGCCGGGCTCAGGTCGAACCACTGACACTCAACAGTATTTGGTCTGCCTCCCCCACTGAGTCCCCTCACCTCCTCCCTCCATTTCTTCAGGGAACTCTGGAGGGTAGGGGGGGGGGGGCAGGATTGGGGTAAAAGGTTCTTAAAATAGTCCTGAAATGCTGGTTATGATGACAGACTGCTGGTCGGCCAATGGCGGAGGAGGGAAGCAAAGAGAGGTGAGCAGAGGAAAAGAGGAACAAAGCAAGCAAGACTCGGGGCAGGAGGGAAGAGGAGGGAGGTGGGAGGCGGGTGAGGAGGTGGGCTTGATCATCAGTTTCCTGCCCCCCCTCCCCCACCTCTCCTTGCCTGTGACCCCTCACTCTTTCCTCCCTCTATTTCTCTCCAACCAGTTGCTATTTCAGATTTTCTTGGCAATCTCAGGAATAACACACCAGAAAGAGCCCAGGATTCAGACACACACAATAAACCAGCATCTGTTACACTTAATCCCACCCACAAGAGTCTTCTGAAAATAGTCCTCCTCTTTTCTTTGCCCGTTAGTCCTTCTGGGAAACGCATTGAAACGGGTCTTTATTGATGAAGCCTAATAGTATATGAGGTATTCATGGAGTTCCATGACTGCTGTGGAAAATCAAAGCGTTTTTCCATGCTCCATTTTTGTCTGGGAATCCAGCGGCAAGTCACTGCAGCATCTTTTCATGCAAAAACATCTGTATGACAGTGAAGCATCATGTCTGCAACACTGGGGGGGTAGAAAAGTGAAGCAGCTTCCACACCTGCAGTAGGCAGAGAGGTGGACAGCGCTAAAATCTGACAGAATAATACAAAAAATGTGGTTTGCTTTACTAAGTGAGAAATGAGTAGAAGTATCCTTGTGTTTGTTCTTGGGCTTTTCACCGGGTTCAGCAATGGTCAGCCAGGCTTCCTGTCCCTCTGGCACACACAACAAAGCTTCCTGCTCCACACTACGGGGGAGTGGACGAGGCAGCACAATGGCTACCATCTGGGCATTATGAGGACCAGCTCTATGAAGTGGAGCTGCAGAGCTTGGCAAGTTAGAAACAATGGGGGAGATCTGGGCACAACTAGGAGCTCTGGGTCCCTGCAGCAGCAGGGACACACAAAGGAATATTCTTTGCAAAGGAAAACAATAATGTGGTTTCCTCCAGCTTTACGCACTGATGAATAGATCTGTGCAATTCACCGGAAAAAATGGAAGATGAGAATTGATTACCCGATGTGGTTTGTCCTCAGCGATATCTCCAGCTCCCTAAGGACTTTTGTAGATTCCTGCACACGCCTCCGAAACTTCTGCAATAATAATGAAAAGCAGAGAGTTTGCTGCAGATTTATCATTGTCCAAGTCTTAAGAAGCAGTGACACATAAGAAGTTTCATTTAAAAGACTCCTCCACCGATTTAGTGCACTACTATAAAACCAAAGGGCAAACAATGGACAGTAAAAAAAGTTGAATAAACAGAACTACAGATCCCAACTTGGTCTCGACATCATCCACAACACAGCCTAAAATTCTGAGATTAAGGTGTGCTACTGCTACTAGCAGCTCATGTTGCATTAAGCAGGACAAAGAGCCTCATTCATTTTCTTGATCGACATCTCTTGAGGCAATTTATCCGGTTTCACGTAGCTCACTTTGGAGCCACCAGTCGCACTTTCAGCGCAAATGACCTGTAAACAGACTCTGATGTGCAGAAATCGGTGGAGTTCCCCTTTAAACGGACACTATAGACTCATTTGGATGGTCTTACCTTTCGTGTTACTCCAGGGTCTAAGTAACCTCGTAGTTTCTGGATGTAGGTGTGAGGTGGATTCTTCACCTGAAATCTCTCCTGAAGATACACAACAGACGAAGCATTTTAATGTGAATTTGCTGTAACAATATTAATACCTTTATTTCTAAAGCACCTTTTGAAAACAAAGTTACAAAGTACTTGGCAATATAAAAATGGTCAAATTAGACCAATGATGAAAAAAAAACCCAACTAAATAAATGTAATCCCAAACATGCAGCAGGATAGAAAGAGTCAAGTCAAGTTAAGGTTTTTCTGTGGTGCATTTAAGACAACAACTGTTGTTTAAAAGTGCAAAAAATTGAAAAGATTATGATTAACATTACAAAAGTAACCTAACCAGTGTAAATGTTGGGGTTAAGACCTTATAGTGTTATTTACAGTATAATTTTACCCAAGTAATTTACATTTTAGGGATTAAAATCCCAGAAAAGTTAAAGAAAATACTACTTTTACCTACTATAATGCATATTAAGGCTAAACCCTACAGTGTTATTGACTATGAAGAATAACCTAACAAAATAAAATTATAGCTCAGACTTATACAGAATTATAAACCAAACTTAGTCTAATATAAAAAATATATAAATATTATGGCTAAAACCCTGCAGTATTATTAATTATGGAGGTTAATGTGACTGATTCAGAGCAAAAATTTTGACCCTATACATAAAAACCTAGAAAATCCAGGGATCCCCTGGACTCCCTAAGAGTAACCTTTGTTTTTATTCTTCTGTGGTGACTGTGTTGGTACAGAATGACTTATGAGGGGGAATGTGTGCACAGTTCTGGTAACACATTAGTTGAAGAATTCACCTGGTCGCATATGAGGTCCCACTTCTTCTCATTGTCATACTGTCTGAGCAGCCGGGCTTTGTCTGGAGGCAGGTTCATAGAATTCTGAAAATATAAAGAAACTGAGCATTAGTTTAATTCACGGCATCATATTTCCCTTTTCTCTGTTTTTCTGATTATTTATAGTAGCTGTGACTGAGTGTGTGTCAGTGTCTGGCGCCAACAGCAAAGTACCGGACAAAAATTTTGGGGACTTACACCATGACCTCACTTCCTATGTTGACTTTCGGCATCCTGTCACAGGAGATGATCCGCATCTCCTCTCTGCACTCGCGAGTCTCGGTATCGTTCAGGCAGCATTTTGCTTTTAACCACAGCATGCGGCTATCGGAACGCAGCCCTATTACCAGACTTGTCATCTTAACCAGCCATAAAAACACTTTAACGCCACATGAGATGTCCTGAGGCAGCCACTTTGCTGGGCTCAAATTAAACCCTAAATACTCTAATTTGTGTTTGGAGACCAAACCATGAGCGTTTTATGTCCTGATGACAACTGTAAAGAAAAACAACAAACTGTATGACACACACTTTTGGCTAATTACTTCCTTGACTGAGCCAAATTCTTGTAAACAGGGGGTTGACATGGAAATTTCAAAAATGAGGAAGCGCAACAATAAGAAGGAGCTCGGCAGTCCCTGAAACTGATGGCCTCAGCGATTATCTTTGAAGAGTCGTGGGACTTTTTTGCACCAAAAATCCTCATTTACACCAGCATCAGCAGGACCCCATAAGCCCAGCCACAAACGGCCTGTCAGCTTGACTTTTAACCTGCAGCTATAATTCAGTCTGCTGTTGAAAACGCAGCACCCTGCCCTGTTAACCCGTCCTGAGCCAGATGTGATGTTTACACTGGGATTTTTCCAGTGTTTGATAAATGGAAACCCCGTGTATTTGTTCCTATGATGAACACTCAGGGGTGGAACATCACATGTGAGCATGTCAAAGTTAGTTTTCCACATCGAGACAGCATTGCTCACTCCATCAGCACATTATGAATCATGCTGTCTAGCTAGGACAGAGGCAAAGGCTTGATACTTTCACATACATTCCCATTAAAGTGCATAGTTTTGTGATCACAAATCATGATGCACAATCAAGAACAAACTTGCCAACAGATGCCATGGACAAGCCATTAAAAACTTCTTAAAAGAATTTTGCCAATGCTATAATAGGCTATAACTGCAGTGGAAGGCAGTGACAAGATGTTACATATGGAGTATTTTGACTAACTTAAAAAAAAAACTCACGCAGGAGAGAGGGGAGAAGTAACATGCATACCAGATGTTCAGAATTACAGGAGGAATGTGTCCTGTTTAGAGTAGTAGTTTATAGTAGTACATTTTCTCTCTTGTCTGACCCCCGAGCTACTCTCTCCTCCTCCGCCTCTCCTGGGAGAAATTTCACCTACAACACAGTCTTTAGGAAGGTCAGACTTAGAAGAAGAAGAGTAGAATCCTCCATCTGTATTTGTCTTCAATAAACCATCTGTCTCAGCATTTAAAACAATGGTTGGATACTAGTTACTATTATTATTATTATTATTATTATTATTATTATTATTATTATTATTATTATTATTATTATTATTATTTTATTTTAGGAGAATTAATAATCAGAGGTTAGTCCACTTGGTTCCTTCATATGGGATTAAAACAAGCATATTAAATAATAACTGGTGATAAACTAAGCTTAATTCAAACATACCATTTCTTTTTTAATTTAAACTAGTGCATTCTCTACCAGATCATGAATTTAATTCTTGGTAAAAAGCCAAACATTTGTTGGTTCTACCTTTCTAAGCTCACAAATTTACCTATTTACTTTGCCATATGTCACTGTAGACTGAATTTTGTAAGGTCTTATCTCTACTAACTGATTAATGAAGAGGATAAATGCCACATTAATCAATGATAAACAGAATCATCACCTGCAGCCATACTGAATACTGTTACTGTAAAGCATCCACTTTTTGAGTTTAAGTGAATTAACACTTGGTTGAATTCATAATAAAGAAAATGATTAGAAGTACCAATTTACGGCACCAAGTGAATACGTTTAATACACTCTAGATTTTGTTCTGTAAGCTTGGTTTTGACATGCAACATCCAAATGGTAAATGAAAGAAAAAGAAGCCTGGATATCTGCTCCAGCATCTGTCCAGCCCCAAAGCCTGCTTCCCTTTGTTTTCTCGGTCAGTCATGCATACAAAAGTAGAACTGTGAGGCAAACAGGCAAAGAGCAAAGTCTCCTTTTGTAGTAATTTAATTGTGGATTACTGGAAAACGTGCAGGCCAGATGAACACAAAGATACTCATCCCTTCAGTGAGGACAGAAGAGCAAAAGAAACCCACAACCTGCCTGTTGGTGCTGCTTTCAAATGGATGATTTCAGTTATTAAACTATTCATTAGAAGAGGAAGAAGCGCAGAATTTCAATAAAGATCAATAAAAGCACAGGGAATCCCAACCCCCAGCCCATAGAAAAGTCATTACGATCAATGAAGCCACGCTAAAGACTCTGTTTAATAATGTTCAGCTGACAGTTGGAGCCTCAGGTACTCTAAACAAATACAGGTGACACTCTGCAGATGTGTGTGGAGTCACAACTGTTAAAATAATGTTTGCTTTAATGACATTAGGGCGAAAGGCAGAGGGAAGGTTTCCTTTCAGACTGGATTTGGGTAATTTGAGCCAAGCAACCCAATTTAGCTAATTTCATTTCACTTTCTCCCACAGTGATACTATCTTGCACTTCCTGTGTTTATAAGAAGCTAAAAGGAGCCGTTATTTGGTGGACAGGGAGCAGTGGAGCTTTACAGTTGTACATTTTGGAGGAAAAAAATACTACAGATATGCCAGA
The DNA here is from genome assembly GCA_024666655.1 of Dascyllus trimaculatus. Taxonomy (NCBI): domain Eukaryota; kingdom Metazoa; phylum Chordata; class Actinopteri; family Pomacentridae; genus Dascyllus; species Dascyllus trimaculatus. The sequence goes on from CM045452.1 coordinate 22,468,866, forward strand.
AATGTCTGCTTCTTGTTGTTATGTTGCTATGCTGCCTACAGACTCTCTCCTCCAGTGTGGCCTTTCTTGTTTGACCTGAGACGGGCCTCGACAAAGGATTCAGTGTGGAGCTGTGTTTTGATTTGGTGCTGAGCCATTCCCATCCTTTGACATTTGAGCTATTTTTTCCTCATAGAAAATTGCCAACAATGGCTGGTGGGTAGGGTCAGTGTATTCCCCCCCCAACCGGTGCTGCATGGAGCAAAATCCGGGTAAAACACAACACCAGTACACTGCATAACCAGATGAACTGGTTCCATTATCACTGCTATCTCTAAAATCATTAGACATCCATTGTGAGCCAGAACAGAATACTGAGTCTCCAAACAAAACCAGTTACGAGGCAGAATGAAAAATATCAGCGTATTAAACTATTACGGCTTATCTTTTTAAAGGATTGAAATGCTTGAATATTTTTAGGTAGAAATCTTTTGCACAGAAGCCACAGGTGCACAAAACAAGTACTTACAGGCAATATAATAACATATAATGGAAGAAATAAGACTGACTCAGTGGTTATCATTTTAAAAATACCAAAAAATCCTGGTCTCAGCCTTAAATGTGCTTTTCTTTTTATTCTATCATTGGAAACCAGATAAATTTAAGGTTTAGGCCTATAAACCTATACATCTGAGAAACTACAATGAGCATTTTCCACGATTTTTTAATATCTTATATAACAGATTAACTGATACTCAAAAGAGTCATTGGTAACATGAAAAAAAAAACAGATTTTGCACAAAAAATGAATAGAAACTGGACACTTCAAAGCACAATTATAGCACAAGGGTATAAATTCTAAAACCCAGAGACATTTGAGCCTTTAACAAAGGCGGACAGAGGTCTTAAGTCCTCAACAGTAAAACAGGGTCATGTTACAGGTTAAGGAGGCAAAGAGAGTCCAGGAGAGCGATCAAGGACTCAGTAGAGCACTCGAGTCACGCACAAACGCCCACGACCGACCGAGGGGGACGCCAAGGAGCCCCTAGGTCATTTCAGACATCAGAGTCCACAGGGCAACTCCATCTGCCCTCCGCTGGACAGCCCCCCTAATCCCAGCTGATTTACAATTAGCCTTGAGTTGAGTTTACGACCTGCAAACTTCAGCCAGGAGATAAAAAAAGCAGAAAGAGTGACAGGATGTTTCCTCCGTGACCTTTCTCACAGGCTTCACACTTTGATAACAGCAACACACGCCAATGTAAATTATTCTTAACTGTAGAGCTCTCTCTGTTTGTTCTTGTATAGAGGACAACCTGTTGCTTCGTAAGTTTCTACAAGGTATGCAACAGAAAGTCATTCTTCCTGACACAATTGCTCTTTACAGTTTTTGTTAATATGCTTTGTTCTGTATCTGGCTTATATATTTACAATAGGGATCAACAGATACGGGTTTTTCAGGGCTGATACTGATGGCAATTATTGGTAATCGACAAAGGCAGATGAACGATATTTGCAGCCAATATATATTAAATGTAATGTGAACTAGGCTTCTTTATTATTAAGGGTGACTATAACTGTACAATAGATGTTGGAGTGATTCAATTAGGATGCTCTTCTCTGTTTACGTGGGATCGACTGAGATTGATCAGCATTATTAATAATTGTTTTCCAGACTCTCTTCTGTTTATGACCTTTATTGTCTGTTGTTTTATAGACGGCTTTCCAGACTTAGCCGCCAGCCGTTAGCCTTAGCCACTGTGAAAGCTAATTTCCTGATTTGTGGCAATGGCTTGTGTTTCTTGTTTTTGCAGTCTCTGCTTGAGAGACATTTCTGGGACAATAAAGTGACTAAGACAGAGAGAGGAGGCTGCATCAAACTGCATTTAATTTATCAATAATCGGTCAACAATTTACCGATAACGATAATCGGAAAAATGCCAAATATCAGCCATAATCTATGGCTAAGTCTATCCCTAGTTTGGACTGTCTGGTAACCCAATGCATAGCGCAATAAGAAAGAACGTAATATGTTTTGCCTTATCTAATGTAAATCTAATGTTCAGGTCTAAGCAACCTGCTCGTGGCCTGTAAAGCAAACGCATTCAGTGTGATTCTCTCCTTTGTGCTCCATCAGTGGGTTGGAAATGCAGTCTGTGTTTTTTATCTGCTTTGATTGGTTTCCACAGGCCAGACTTCTGGCAGGGAAAGGAGTGGGTGGCTAAAGAGCTCACCGTACTGCTCAGAGTCTGTGGCGGTTCAGACATGGAGGCCCAGACAGTCTGCTCATCAGGGTTGGGTCCAGGAAGAAGGGACCTGTGGCTCAGCTCCACTGTAAACTGACCCGCTAACATAATCAAAGGTCAGAACTGAGGAAAACAATGCACTGCGCTTAGTAAACACATACACACAAGTCAGGGCTAGGAAGTTTAGCTTAGGTATAGCACATTTCTTCCATGACGGCAAATTAATGTGATTCATCTAAGCCATAAAAGACATGAAAGTGGCATCAGTCTTATCTTCTCATCAAACTCAAGAAGTGAATAAACGCATTTCCCAAAATGTCAAACTACTCCTTTACCTTTGAAGCTATAAATAACTAAACCAGTAACAACACAATGTTTAACCTTCCGAACCCAATGCAGGTTTGTTTCTGCTCCCGTCACATTTTTACTCACTGTGGGCTCATTTTTCACTGTAATATAAAATCCTGCACCTCTGTGGAAATGGCACAACCATGGCTAGAAGTAGTGAGAACTCAAAAATGTCTTTTGTTCAGTCTAACAAAGTTGCCTAAGTGCCAAAAATCATAAAAGAACAAAAAGCAAAAGCTGAATTTCTTTGATTAATTCTTGTATCAAAAAAGAAAACACCTGGATGTACAATAAATAAATAAATTTCCAAGTGCACACATGTGCTACTGGAAGCAAAACGGTAACTCTATATACTTTTGATATTTTACTATTTCATTTTTCATTTATTTACATTTTTGTCTCCTATCTGTTCTGCAAAAGCACAGCCTGCAGTTCAGTCCAGTTCAGCTGAAAAGTCCCAGAAATGTTTTTGATGTGACTGCTGAGTCATTAATGGTGTCATGACTTTAAACAGAGATTTTGTTAAATTTCCAGAGCAGCTCATAACAGATTATTAGTTTGAGGTCTGTTGAAGTTGAAAATCCGATGATTCTTTCTGGTTTTACACTTACTGGCTCTAATAGATGGTGGAATTTTGACTTTTTTAAAAAAGATAACACAACTTTCAAACCCGACATTGTGATTTTGGGGGCTCAGAGGATTACTAATCTTTAAGTAAAATACTTAAATAAATATTTTTTTAGTAGCAAATACAGAGACTTCTGAATTACTGTACTGACTCAGGCAAAAATCCAAACTTTTGAGGAAAAAAAATCATCGGTAAGCTTTTTCACATCCTTTTTGGACAACAATCCTGTGACTCTTACCAATAATAAAAGGTTGATGTTGCAGTTTATTTAGTAAGTCAGCTAAAGTTTAGGGTGAGTCTAGAATAATCAGCAGATATCTGGTCTGACAAAACTTAACTAGCCAATAGAATACATACTGTTGAAATTATACGTGAATTATCGTCCGCTTCCTTTCTTTTCATAGTGCAAACTAAAATAGCATATATTGTTTCAAAGCAGCGCTGCGATATATGAAAAAGCAACACACTTTAATGAACCTGTAACAAAGAAAAATAATGAAGTGAGGGTAAGATAAGACCTGTTGATCTTTACTGAAGTTTGCTGTCTGAAGAGGGTGGAAAAAGCCGGACTACTGATCCCTGTTTAGAAGTGGAGCCGACAAGGAGGCAAAGAAAACACAATGAATATGGGACCTGGCATGAATGTGTTTTCCTTAGGCGTATTAACTGAGTAGAGTTTAGGAGGGAAAGTGATGCACCAGTTCTTACTATACCAGAAATGGCTGGATATAGTTCAAGATAAATGTCTCCTTTAGGGGAGAAAAAAGAGAAGAAGGGAAATAAATAACTGCCTACACCCTAACAAAGTCTGAGAAAGGTTAAATACAGAATCAAACTCTGGCTGCTGAACATACTGTACATGTCACATACGCTTATAGAAGGCTGTGAGTACATGAGGTGGGGCTGATGACCTGTTTAGATGATGTAATTTGGGGTAAATATCAGCGTGAATCAGCCTCAGACTATGACAGTCTAACTTATCATACAAGCTTTCTATTAATGAATGTCGCTGTCAGTGCTATTGTTTGGATTCCTCCTTTTCCTTAGTACTGAAACACAATGAGAGGAGACAGGATGAGAGCCTCAGCTGTTGTCGTCACAGGGCTGCAGGGACTTCCTTAACTCTTCAGGAAATCAAGAACTGCCCCAAATAAGTTCAGGTCTGTCCTGTTGCTGTAATATGAGCGCGTGTTTTTTGCACATCCACTCCGACAATGTGTTTATGTATGAATGAACTGAGGCTGCTTTTCCAGCTCCCAAGTAAAGCCTCATTTAACTGGAAGCAACAGAGCAGAGTGTGAGAAAACACTGCCCCCCTTTCTCTGAGCAGACACCCGATCGCCCCGTCGCTCTTTTGCCAGGTAACCCAAACCTGGTGAGCTCAACAAAGCATGAGCGCTGCACAAAGATGCTGGAGGACCAAGAGGCCAGCAAAGCAGATGCTACCAAACACAGATTGATGATAGGGAGTGCAGAGGAGATGTGTTTCTTGCGGGTGGAGAGGTAAAGTTTTCTTGGGGATGGTACTCCTCCCTCGCTCACTCCTCGTGACGCCGGCCCATGTTTGCAAAGCAAATATGAACAGGCTCAGTTAGGAGTTTGTTTATTAAGACATTAACATAACAGGTAAAGCAATGCACCTTATTTATGTGCTAATGTGGCATCTGTCAGCAAAAACTGCATTCTCATCACATGAAACCTAAAGCTTGTGTAGTGAGTGAAAACATTAACTCCATTGATACAAACAGTTACCTTAAATTGCTTCCAATTATCCAGCCCTAAAACAATAAGGATAGAAATTCTGTATATCCCACAGAAACTAAACTGTTCTTTTTTAACTGGCAACGACAACAGCTGTCTCATCTTGTCTCTTCTCATTGTGTTTCACTTAGGATCGAAACAATAGAGATTCTGTTTTGTAACCTCCTAACGTCTGACCAGTCTGACCAGTTTAAAGTCTTAAACAAAAATATATTTAATTTACAATGGTACAAAAAAGCAGCTGATCCTCATTTTTGAGAAACAAGAACCATAAGGAATTTGACATTTTTCCTTTAACCCTCCAAATCCCGAGCAGTTTCCTAGTCTTTGTTGCTCTTGTCACATTTTTTTCACCGTGGTTTTTTTCACTACAATTTGTGCAAGTTTCAGGAAACAGAGAACTCCAAAAAGTTGAATTTCACTGATTATTTATTTGACAAAGACTGAGAACACCTATACTAAATATTCCCAAGTGCCAACAGTAGGAAGAAATAGGGATATTTACATATTATAGATGTTTGTTGCTTACATTTTTGATTAGTTTCTATATTTGTCTCTTTTCCACTCTGACTAAACACTGCCTGCAGTTCAGCAGACATGTAGAATAAGTGAGCTTAATAAAATGTTATTTTAAGCTTAGATTTGGCTGTTTTCTGATGGAAAGACAAATCCTAGATGAGTAGTTCAGGGGCCGTCAGAAAGTTGAATAGATTTGGGGGTTCGGAGGGTTAATAAATACTGACAGTTAACAGTTATGAGGCTTTTTGATTTATTTTTGTTTAGTACTAAATCAGATCACACATAAAAGCGGGCAAATGGTCAAAACTCAAAGCAGTTCTAAAGGCTGAAACTTTCCCTCACCAGCGTCACATCTCACATCATGAGGTGTTAAACCCTTACGTCAGGAGTTAAAGGCAACAGTTTACAGCTGCGTTGGGAGGTTTTCCCTTAGACGTCTCCGGCCTCATGTTAGTCCACAGCCTTCACTTCTCCAGCGTGAACGGAGCCTCTAAAGCTTCCTCTCTTCTCCCATGAACTTACGTCGTCCAGTCTGTGACCTCTGAGTCACTTTGTTGCGAGAAATAACTTTCCCTCCAATGTATTCTTTACAACACACAACCAAAAGGACATTCCACAAAAAACAGGATGTTGGTGAAATGCCGTTTCTGGTTCATAAATCAAGAACTACCTCCTCGAACCCATTTGTTTATCCGTTTATTTAACTGGGGATGCAGCAATGATGCTGGGTTCAAGCTAGAGACCGTTATCATCACAGACTTCTTTGAAGCTTCGCTACAGGCTCTGATAAAGAGGAAAATGTCCTGAGCTCAAGGTCTTTGTGGAGCGAACTTGAAATGCTTGTTTACATGTACTTATCTGGGAGGTTTTCATGGTCCAAAGCAACAGTGTTGTTAAAATATTGCACCTTTTAATTTATTGAAACGTACTAGATCAAGGAAATGTCAACACAAACAAAGACAAAAGTGACGTTAGGAGTAAGTTACAAATGAATACTACAATTGGTCATGAATCAGAGGTATTTGCTCATTCCTGTGTGGCGGACATCCTGTTTGTTCTCCTCTGTGCGTCCGTGCAGGGTCCAGGGAAACCTCAGCCAAAAGGCAATATACAGGGAATGCAGGGAATGCAGGTACAAGAATGCCTCAATAACTCAGGCAGCCAGGCCTTTAAACACACCGCCCAGTTAAATCTGAGCCGGAACAGTGCAGAAATGTTAAAATTCTGGATCAGATAAACTTTGGAGGGACTTATCCCTTTGGGCAGAGGAAGAAACAGCGATAATAAAATGAAGTGGAACTAAAACTGAATTAGTCAGTGCTCACAGAATTCACAAATGACGCCACCAGTCATAAGTCTTTAAAAAAGTCCCCCGTTGTTTCTCAATAAGATCAGTTGAGTTGTCACTTTCAAAGACAGAAGCACAAGTCTTGAGAAATGAAGACATAATGAAAGAGTACGTCATTTAGGATGGGCATGGGAAATCACTACATCACATTACTAACGTATACTTAGGGCAGCATCAAGCGCATTTTAAACGGGCTTATGGCACTTCTTCGGCTCGTGCACGTAAAAAAGAATGGAGCAGCACAAAAGGCACCAGGGGATGAGGCCCCCTTTCTAAAACAACACTGACTGACAGAGTCCCCATTGTATTGAAGAGGAAACCACTTCTCCAACCTACAGCCTTGGTGCAGCTGCATTAGAGTCGCATGCAAACCCCCCACTGACACACAAACGCAAAAAAACTTACATATGCAGAGAAATGACAAACACTTGACATTTCAATGAGTCAAGACACATAAATATTTCAATAATGGGAACACATTACTTATGTCTGCATGTAAACAAATGCTAGTAGTGTTTTTGTGGCCTGTCTGGCTCAAAGGAATATTTAAGAGACTGGTTAGTTTTCCAACCTCAACTTCTTATTTTTTCTCTTCTGATTTCACAGACTAAAGGGAGAAGGTGTAATGTGTGAACTAGTGAACTTTATAGGTGTTCATATGTTGTCTTAATTCACTTTGTACAGAACCAGACTTTCCTTTTCCCTTGTTTTCAAGTATAAATGCTAAACTAACTGTCTGCTGATTGTGGCTTCATATTAAATTTACATTCATCAAACTTCTCATCCAGCCCCAGGCAAGAAAACAATAAATATATTTCCCAAAATGCCAACTGTTTCTATAAAAACATCTATGACTTTCACACACAATCTGCAGGGACATGTTATATGTTATATGTGGTCTTTAAAGTGCTTGGAAAGATGTAGTGAAGCACTGAAACTCCCCATAAAGACCAGCCCAGACCGGGCAATTGTAGCCTGAGGGTGGAGAGAGCCAGGTGGGCAGCCTTGTGCTGACCTCCCTCTGCCTGCACTGCTGCTCTCAAACCAAGTTAACTGTGTGCACTCGACTCCCATAATCCCCTTCTTCCTGGGACACATCAGTGGGTGGCTGAATCGGAGACAACAAACACATTTTCCCTAATCTCAGAAGCAGAGTGGTGGAGAAAAGGGAGTGGTAGACGTATCAGACGTGAAAAACAGCAAGCGCCATTAAACAAATAAAAATGATTTACATCCAATAAATGCATCGCACAGCTTGACTTCATTAGTTCCACTTGAGTGACATCTAGCAGACAGCAAAGCTTTCTTTAGACTGCAGCCATCAAGAGACAGTGATGTCACACAGGGCGCATTGTCAGCACCTCTGATTTCACTGACATACCGCTAACCTCTCCATCTGTAGTTTTCCCAACATTTGCTGCGGCTTATTCGTGAGACCTCTTTCTTTAAACAATCAAAAGCCAAAAGAAAAAGCTGCAACAGCACATCCATAAATGATGCAACTCAATGTCAGAGCACAAAAGATGCGGGAAGTCGAGCAGAGTCAGACAAATCGGTTGGGATGGTTTCCAACGCAATCAGGCTGCAAAAATAATCCTCTGCTGCTCCTGTAACAGCCCTTAAATATGTGTGCGCTGTTTAAAAATGTTGGTAAAGCCATTACAACCGAGAACAGTGGCAGACCGCCAGTTCAAAGGGAATTTTTCCTTCTTCTGAGTCCTCCTGTGGCCTCAGCCTCAACTAGGCCGCAGGAATCCAGCAGCGGATTGGTGCTTGATCCTGGAACTTTGAGGATCTCAGGCTTTGAAACACCACTCACTCATCTCACATCATTTTCATAAGGACAGAGTCATATGGAGAAAGTTATTTTGTGGGGCAGACCCACAGTAAGAGTGAATTCGGGGAATGGGAAGGTAGGAAACACTGACTGGGTGAGTGAATGAGAGGTTGTGCTTCCATCTGGAGCTGCACAAAGCCAAGGATAAGTAAAAGTTACTGATCAAGGACAACGAAAAGCGCAAAAAGAGCCAAAGCTATTAAAAGAATGCCAGGATATGATTCTTGGCATTCTTGAAGTTGTGCATTCACTCTTCTCTATGTGTGAGGTCTAGGTAGATCCATATTGCTGTTGTGCACCAGTAGCAGCCTGCAGGAACACAGTTCTTACAGTAAAGCAAACCAACCACAACGACCACTGGTTACAATGCAATTTCCCCTGTAAAGCGAAGAAAGGAAAATGCCAGGCAGCTGTTTCCAGCCACAGAAGACAGAGGTGAAGCTGTTTTCTGAGGATGCCGGACAAAAGAGACGGGAAGGAGTGAGGCGATGCCTTTAGCACATGCTGCCGGTTAGACCTGAACCAGGCATTTTATTAGCAGGCCTCATGAAGTAGTCGAAGCTAACCCAGGGGTCTCGCCCCTCCTCCACCGCCTTCCATCATCTACAGTAGAGCGACCCTGTTAAAGTCATTAGCCCAGGGATATTACTACACTGGCGAAGGCTGCTGCTGCACCCATGACATCATTATGGCCTGCTGTCATTCCAGTGGGACGTCTGTGAGCTGTGTCTGAGGATGCAGTTCCACCGTGCAGTTGCAGACACATCCATTTGCGCAAGCATGCCATCATGCAGCAGGAAACACAGTGGTCCAGAGGAGGGGAAATGACCCATTCCAAAATATCCATTTATGGTGAGTCGAAGCTGCAACAAAGCCAGTTATATTTCTGCAAACAAATACTAAAGAAAGATCTGCTCAGTTTAGAAAAAGTAAAGTGAAGTGGCTCATACACAGTGAGCACCCAGATCTATAGCCACTGCCAGACAGCAAAGCCACAGCCTTGTCTTCCTGAAGAGCTCCAACCACAGAGTCAGGAGCTTTTGATGTACCTTTATCTTGCAACAAGAGGCCAGCAGGGCAGAAAGAGAACAATTGTCCGATAAGGACACTAAAATATACAAGCATGTTGTCCTTTTCCCACAAAGTAAAGGAAATCTGGAGCTATTATGGGGCAGAGTGGGGTGGGGTGAGAGACGCTGCAAACTTTTCCCACTCAAAAGCACAACTGAGATGTTGAGTCTACCGCTTCATGCATAGAAATCATCTGCTCTGCACGGCTGGACATAATAACAGGGATTGGCTTTGTGTTGCAGGAAAGTCAAACAACTACTGACTGCTCGTCTCTGGGCAGGATGCACGTTGATTTAGAGGAAAAAAAGGAAATTTCCAGCCCTTCTTTATGGGAAATGTGAGATCTTTTTAGGACGATTCACCCATCAGTCACATGGAAAAACATTCCACCAAACAGTCTTTTTATAACCACCAACTTGCAAAAAAAAAGTTATCCACGTAAAAGAGACATGACTCGAGCTGTCATTCTCACACTTAGAGCATGGTACACTGTATAATTGCCATAATAGCTGAGATCTAGCACAGCGGTCAACAAGCGGAGGCTGAATGGCTTCGTGCTGTGCCAGTCTCTTCATACGAGGTCTTCAGTCTGCGGCCGCTGATAGCTCTGGCAAGCAAATAATGGCTTCATTCCAGAAACATGGAGGGTCCACCAAGTGTTCATGAATGAGACTATCTGAGTAATGCTGTGAAGCCCTTTGGCGCTTGATGCTGTAATTAAGGTCTCAAACAGCTGAAAGTCAAGGCTGGGTGTGGTTATGCTGAAATGTGGAGTGAGGAGCGCAAAATAAGCACCCGGGAGAAAACGTGATGATACCGTTTGAAATGAGTAAATAAATAGACAGGTAGTCTGTTTCTGTACATTAAAATTTTTTTTGCCAATTTTATGCTTTCTGCTCCTCTGGCTCTGTGCAGTAGGAAAACACACTGTAGCAGAGCAGCAAGTCAAAGCGATGTTACTGAGCTTTCGGCTTCTGTGTGGCTGCACGTGGAGCAGAGCAGGGATGGAAAAAGTTCTCGAATATGTAATTTAAAATAGTCCTGTGAAAAACACAGCGTGACCAAAATATTGCTCAGCTGAATGTAAAATAAGAAAGCAGTCAGCATGTTCCACTGGCTGGAACACTTGGAAATTGCAGTTTTTTATAGGAGCATTTTCTCTAATACTGCCCTAAGATCAAAAGTTGCTCAAGTTATTCCCTTTATAATTAAGCAAAGTCGACGTGTTACTCCTCTTCACAGGTTACAGCCTCAGTGTTGATGTGGTTTGTGAGCAGCAGAGCCGAGCACTGATTCCACCCTCTCTAAAACTCTCTCAGCTGAAGTCAAGCATCTGCAACATACGCTCAGCAGCTTCTCTGTCTCAAGTCAGGTGAGAAGGTTGATACCACACTTGCCAGTTACCAACGTGTCTCACATGGTTTCCTAGCAACCTCACGGTGACAACATGACTCCAGGAAGTGACTCTAAGGCAGCACATAACCGCTTTTGAAACCACAACTCGCTGTTTCTACACTGGTGTTAACTAACTGAATAAACATAAATAAAGTGAGTAGTGATTGATATTAAGATGGAATTGTTGAGTTCTTTAATAATCATAGTCTTAAAGAGTCTTTACAGCAAAAAACTTGCAGTAATTGTTACTTAAACGAATAAAAAGCAAAGATTTGAGCTAATAATATAAAAAATTTTTTAAAAATCCCTAATTATCTGGTGTCTGACTCATCTTGTAATCAGATGTGAACTTCTAAATAAGCTGATTAGTTATTTACATCTATTTAAATGAAAAAAAGGTAGTTATGTTATCGTCCAGTATTGGCCTGTTGCGGATATATCGATATCAGCGTATTAGTTGCTTTAATATATACCGATATCAAACTGTCTTTTACATATAATAATTTAGAAAACGATGTTTGGGTAATTTAGAAACATTGTCATCACATGATCTGTCCAATGGAGCAACTCTAAATTCATTGTTTACAACATTCTCCAAACTGTCTGCAGCACATGTAGCAGAGTACATGGTGGTGTGGAGTCAAGCTTTGTCTTCATGGTAACTTGCTAACTAGATTGTGAAATACATACATTGGTTAAAAGTTAATAAATAATGACTCCCATCATTTTGCCTTTTCAGTGTAACTCAGAACGTTCAGTATCTATATCAGCCAATATAACTATCAGCATTTCCTATTTCCTTTTTACATTTAAAATGTAATGTTTTACTTGAGTAAAAAATATGAAACATTTTCCTCTTTAATCTTTTGGTGGCAGACTCATTTGTCCATTAAATATGAAAAATGTAAATGGGTGAAAGTAGAATTGCTGATCTACCCATGTAGATGTAAGAAAATAAACAAAAAGCAACATTTAGCTGCTTCTTTATAGAGCCTGACTGTCGTTGATGTATCAGTATCGGCATATATGTTGTTAAAAATCTGGCAATATGTACACGTTACCCAACTTCAAAGAACAAAACCCAGAAAAGTATGCTGGGGTAATTCAGAAATGGTGTCACCACAAAGCAGCTTCAACTTTGCTGTTAACTATACCGTCAGAAGTGTCTGCAGCACATGTAGCAGAGCTGCAGCCGAGCAGAAGGTGGTGATGAGTCAAGTTGACCCCATCTCTTTCCTTTTTAAATACAATTCTAACACATATATAAACAGGAGTCTCAAAAATCCAATGTCGGTCCGGCACAACATCTTTTATTAGGAAATCCCTTTAGGATTAATAAACTTCTGTCTTATCTTATCTTATCTTATCTTAACTTTGCCATGAATTGAACAGAGCTATTCCAAGAACTACTGCACATGACTGTTCCTATAAAAGACTAAATGTGTAAAGCCCCTGCTAGTGATTTGCTGGAAAGTGAAATGTCCCCTTTGACGTGAAAATGACAGTCTGACTCTGTCATCCCGACTTCTACTGTGTGTTGATAGACGGTAAAAAAGTGGGTGTCGACTGTGTTCTCATTATTACAAAGCGCTCTAACAGCTCAGCTCCAGCCTGGTGTGGAGGGGAGGGCAGAGCAGGGGGAGGAATCTTCGGGTGTGGGAGTTTTGGGGGAATTCAGAAAATGTTGTTTTCAGATGGTTTGCCTGCAGCGAGAAATCTAAACGAAATAAACCCAGAGGCAGAGAATGTGTGATGGACTCTATCAAGGATATACAGTATCATGCCTCTTCCTCCCCCCTTTGTTGGAAAAAAAGCCCTTCATCTCCCCCCTCCTAACTCCCACCATGCTGCGCTCAGTATTTGCCACTTCAGCCAAACGCTGAGTTGTCTGACTTTCGGAGAGACAAAAGAACCGCAGGAGAGAGAGAGAAAGAGAGAGAAGGGGAGAGAATGAGGGGCGGGACAGCACAGGTCGGATCATTTAGATGTCATGAACACAGAGAAGTGTAAATATAAACACTTTTTCACTTAAATCTGAACAAAAAAAAAGTCAAGTTTTCAATTCAGGAGCAACAATTCCCACCATGAGGGATGTTTATGCTGGTTTGTTTGTGATGCAGATGGAAACAAAACACCACAAACTCAAAATATAAACCCAGTTTCACAGCTGTTCGTGTGACATTTGGAGTGCAACTCACCAAAACAATGGCAAATTTCTCCTCCAGCTCGGTGGGGTCAGGCATGGGCACCTTCAGAGGCATGATGTGATGCTTCATCTCCGACTGGCCATCCACGCTCTCTATATTCCCCATCTTCTCCTTTTATTCAAGGATCCTCTTTTTAAAATGATCTTCCTTCAGCTTCTTTCAGTGGTAATAATCCCAGTCAAGGCAAAAAAGAAGGAAAAATCTCCCAAGTATTCCAACAAGTTTCATTCAAATCCAAATAATCCACCAAACTGGCAGCGCATCACTGTTCCAAAATGCCATTTACGCACGAATAATGACGCGTTTCGGTTTTTACAGTGTACTCCACTGTAGCTTCCCTTCAAAACATTCAAAAGTTACTATAAAAGTACAGCTGCTTTCTCTTCCAGAAAGTACTTTCTAACCTGCCTGGCCAATCCATTACTTAGTTCTCTTCTGCCAACACCTGCGGCTGCTAACTTTCAAAAATGCGCACCGACAGTTACTTTTTTTTAGTTGCTGCTCAACTTTCTTGGCTACGACGTGTTTCCATTCATTATTGTTGTGTGATCTTGATTAAGCTCTTTGCTGCTGCCTCCACTCAGAGTTCAGGTTTTCTTCCCTAATCCCTCCCACTTCTGGGGAGGGCGTCGCTCCCATTGGCGCAAACACACGTCAATCATCCTCTCTGTTTTTTTTCCCTTCACCCCGCCCCTCACATCTGCAGCCAGTGAGCCTCCATACAGCTGGAGCAGACAAGTGATGCGTCTGTCAGCACTTTATCGCCTTCTGCTGGCAAGAAGTGACCATGACACGTCATCTTTGTGGGGATAATTTGTCAAAAGAATGAAATGAAATCACAACTTCCTTCATGAGAGTGCAAACTTTAATCAACAACTTCAGCAGATACATGATGATATGTTCAAATTATGTCAAAGCACAGCAGTTTCCTTCCTCACTCGTGTTTTCTTTTGCCACAAATCAGCATCCAGGCCTCTGCTGGAAGTCGTCCCATCACTGATACAAGCTATAATCCTGCTTCTCGTAAACTGTTTTGCTCGAAAAAACCAAAGCATCAACACGGCCGACAGCATCAGCCCTGCTGCATTGAAGCGCTACGAACACAAAAACACAAAGAAGCCTTGGGTGTCGCGACACCAGCGATGCGTTTGGTTATCTACAAAGTTTTTCTCTTCATAAAACCACAGTGATTTAGACTCTGCTTACAGTATCATACCTCTGTTTTCAGTGGTAATGTGAGGGTCTAGGTTTGTAATACTTTGATTTATAAAAGTAACGGTCAGAAAGCTCTGGTTAAAACATATAAAACTTCATCTGGAACACATTTCATAAACACTGAAAAACTGTGCACAGTTTCGTAATACTTAAGGCAATAATATAAACGTATATAAACAATGGGAATTGTTTGGAGACTGTAAAAAATAAAATCCAAAGAAATCTCTTTCACTTGTGTTGAATGTTGTAAATCCATATAACATAGTCCTACCTTAGGATATTTACCACATATAAGCCCTTTTAAAATAGAATTCAAAGAGGACTTTTACATGCTTTTAAACACATATATTCTTGGTTTGTCGTGCAACACAGTTGCATTATCAAATATCTACTAAGTCAAAATATCTGTCCGTGACGGGACGAATTCAGCACATTTACACACTTTACGAATGATAAGCTACATGTAAAGTTTCTTCTCATAAATACCGATGGATTGTGTGTTTGTGGCGCTAATGCTGTTACGTTTTTTTTCTTCGGTGATGGTGGAAATTTTCGTTTAAGCTGAATACACAAACGCACAAATCACAGATCACAGAAGCAACGTTTATGCTATATAGTACCGAAGATCAGGCATCGATTCTTCTAGTTGGTCTCTGCCACCAAATCATACCTGGAAATATAAGGATACAAATTTTAGCTTATGTAACCTTGAACAATGTAATATTTTAAATTTGTTGATTGGTTGATGACAATGTGGTTCAGTAAATAAGTCATTACCATTGTGTGACACCAGTCTTGAGGTCAATTTGGTCCAGGTCTAGCTGCAACTGAGGACAGCAAGGGAAAGGATAAGCATCTTGTGATAATCACTATAGCAAAAAACAATTATTTATGCACCCTGAGGCAACTGCTAACTGCATTTCAGATATTGATGAATCATAAATACCTTGCCGATAAGCTCCCTCTCTCTGCTCATAAAGGAGACACTGTTCTTCACTGACAGGTCCAGCCTTCTCTGCGTGGACTCCTCGAGAGAAAAATCAAAATCGAATCTACAGAAAGGAGACATGAATTAGCTTCCTCAAACTTCTTTCACGCTCATCAGTGTCTCATTTCCTTGTCTTACCTCTCGTTGAATTCTGGGTTGAGGTCTCTCTTCTTGGTGGCCGTTCTCCTCTTGGAAGTCGCCTTCTTGTCGGGCAGCAGGATGAAGGAAACATACGGATCTGCACCGTCCTTGGAGCAAGCTGCCAGAGCTCTGTGGGTGAACAGGGGTCACATTTAGAACATGTGATGGTACCAGCCGATAAATGTGATGACAAAAAGGTCAGCGTGGTGTGTCATATAGAAACCTGCAGGAGTGAACGGTGATGAAAAGCCGGTTTTCCTCGGTGGAGTAGCCGATGGTCAGCTTCACCTGGCCTGCTGTGTTTGAGTTATCCCCGCCGCTGAAGACACAATTGGGAAAAATGTGTTGATTCACATTATGGTGTCTTCAAATCATAAAGAACAGACGCGTATTTGGAGTGTGCCTTACAACATTTTTGTTTTTAGGAAGAAATACACCTTTCAGGCATAACATTATGACCACCTTCCTAATACTGTGTTGGTCCCCCTTATGTGGTCTAAAATGCTTTGAACCATTGGACATGGACAAGAGGACCTCTCAGGGTGTCCTATGGGGTCTGGAACCAGGACGTTGGCAGTGGGGCCTCTGTCTGTTTATTTGGGTGTCTAAGTCTCATCAACAAAGATGGCAAAATTCAAGGTTTTCCAGCAGAACACCACATAGTACCAATATAATCAATGTTGTTCACTCTGCCTGTCAGTGGTCATAATGTTGTGGCTGATCAGTGTATACTGAGCAGTAGCCTATTGTGGAAACTGCTGTCTTTGCAGTGCAACTCCAGTGTACAACAGAGAGACATCGGCTCTGTGTGTGACTCACATGGCAAATCCACTTCGGTGTCTGATGTCGAGATGGGAAGGAACCCATCTGGGGATGACTTCATCTCCAGCGGCGTCGTTACCTGCATCCCCTGCTGCCTTACGACACACTGCCAGCTGAGTGTCCAAGATCTGCAAGATGTGGAAATCATTTCAAAATATGACATTGCTGCCGATTAACAATCTTGCAGCAGTGAGTAAATTCTACTTTCTGTGGCAGATAGTGCTGTATGACACAGATCTTTAACAGCCTATATTTCCCAGAATGGCATTTAAACCACGTACAGAGCTGTGCAAAAGTATTTCGCACAAAATTAAGGTTTTGAAGTGGCCGAGTCAAAGTCCGTGGCAAGACCTTAAAAGGAAAGTTCATTTTGGAAAACCATGTAATGTGACCGAATTAAAACTATTCTGCAGAGAACAGAGGGCCAAAGTTCTTCCATGGCGACGTAAAAGACTGATAATATTTCGCAAATGTTTTACTGCTGCCAAGGGTGGCTCAAACAGTTATTAGGTTTGAAGGGGCAATTACTCTTTCACAGGGGTGACATGGGTTTTCAATAATTATTCAATAAGCCATACCTTGAAAACAGCATTTTGTGTTTTGTGGGTAATCTCTGTATAATATTGAATAAATATAGATATTAATTGGATGACTTCGAACATTTAAGTGCGACACATATGCAAAAATAGAACATTTCTGCAATACTTTGGCAGGGCACTGTGTGTGTTGATGGACACTTGCTGGTATACAAAAAATACACTTCTGAAGTTGCACCAGCAGAGGGCAGTTAGTTTAACTTAGCATAAATACTGAAAACAAGGAAATAGACATACTGGTTGTGTCCAAAGGTTAAAAAAATCACTTCAGCACCACAAAAGTCCGCTGATGAAGTCTTTAGAACTCCTTTGTTGAGTAAAAAAACTACAGTAAGTATTGCTTGGCTAAACATGTTGGGCAACACTGGTTTAAAAACAGGAAAATAACTTTCAGCAGCAAAAAAAGAAAAATCAAAAAACAAGTGATAGAGTGCAGAATAAATCACAATCAAGACATTGCTTCCGTCCAACAATTTGTTTTGAGTACCTTGAGTGTGACCCTCAGCAGTATCTGGCTCTCCGGCAGAGCTCCATCCAGACTGAGCCATCGGTCCAGCACCAGTCCCTGCTCCACCAGCACCTCCCTCAGAGGAAGAGTCAAGGACCCAAGAGCCTGGCCCCAGCTGTGGGAGAGCTGGATGAAAACAAACACAGGTAGATGTCCACCTTTTTCAGATTTTATCATGTCTCTATTATATGTCAGCTTTGACAAACTTTAATAACCCTGATGAATGGTGTGGATAACATGCATTTGCTACTGCATTTATCATCTCACCTTGATTGTAAGTGTTTCATCTCTGGGGTCACGCACCAGAAAATGAAAAGCTTCATCCCATCGAGGGGATGTGGAACGCTCACAGATCTATGGAAAGACCCAGTAAAACATTTATGCATTTTGTCAGACAACGTTTTTTATTGCATGCACATGCTCAGTGCAGAAGTCACAATCCTACCTTGGTTTTGTGTGAAACACCTTTGAGGAGAATCTCAGCTCCAGCCTTTGGTTCCTTTCCACTCTTCTTTAACTGAGATAACATACAAAAGATAATATCAGGCACTGCATTGACGCACTGCAGTGTAGTGCTCTATGCAGGACACTGACACTGAGAGCAGCTATTGTGATTCTCCACCAGCATAACTTCAGACAACAAGAACTCAAAGCTGTGGTCTCACCGGCAGGCCGTGGGCTCGCTCCACATACACAAATAGCACAGCTGTTGATGGCACGACCTTGTTTTGATACGAGTGCTGGGACTGATACTGCAAGATCTGCAGGAAACGGGAAATTATGTCACACAGAGAGACAAAAAGAGGAGAGAGAGGAGTTTTAGTAAGACTCATTGTGCAAGAAGAAAGCTGAGGTGAAAGTTTCCTTCACTACCAACAAAGATATTAACATAATTATAGTAATATGTACAGAGCATCTGCAAAAGATAAGATCATGATGTCCAACTTTTTTACTGTTAATACATGCACTGTTAAATAGAATCCTAATTTTATAGAGTAACTCATGTTACAGTAGTTTTTTATTTGTATTTATTAACTGTATAGAAAAGTCTGTAAAGTTACACACATTGTGCGTATATTTGGAATAAAATTCATATTTTTGTAAACTCTAGTGCCGGTCTGCATTTTATGTTGCTGCCCACAAACTGAGTTGTAACACAGGGTGAAAAGCTCTTTTTGCTTTGTTTTTTTTTAAAAATCCTCCTGGGGTGCTTTACAAAATTCTTCATGAACAATTGGTTGATATTGGAGACTTTTATCTGCATAAATTGAACTGAAGTGTTAAAGGTGTTAGATTGCAATAATTTGGGTCAAGTCCGTAAAAAACAGCGTTCCACTGTAAAACATGTAAAGAAAATTTCTGTAAGTGTATTGTTTATACACTTGGATTACATCGTACTTTAATTTTACTGTTCTTGTTCAGCAAAAGTTTGTTTTGTCTGCAGGCATTTGACCATTTTTTGTGTAAGACTTTCAGAAGCCTTACTGTAAAAATCCACCCTTTTCCTGTTGATCAAAAACTATTAAAAAAGGAGCCAAACAACAATGCTACAACAGCAAAGTCCAAGGTTTCAAGAGTTTCCTTCCTGATTCGAGAATTTCCTTCGAGCCCAATAAAGTAAAGGAATCAGCAGACAAATTAAATGGGTATCTTATTGCTGCTGTTGTGTCCTGGCGAGAAACAAGCCTGCATGTGAAGTATTACTCAGCTGCTGCACAGCAAGCGAATGCAACCTGAGGAAGCAAAGAGTCTGAGCTTCTAGGAAAACACTGAAACTTTAGAAGATATACACTTGGTTTGGTTAACTCAAACTCCTACAGCTGCATAGTAACTTTGGCTAGACTTAAAATACGTTTTGCACCCCAATTCTCTTCAATTGGAGGTGCACCGGGAAGCAGTGACTTTAAGGCCATTATGGACACGAGGAGCAAATACAGCAACAAGCATCTCTTTCATTGTACAAAGGTTTTGTCTTAAGATAAACTTTTTTAAAATATGCTACCAAATTTTCCAGCTGCACTGCAGAAACTTATTATCTTGTGTTCTAATCTTTCTTATGTTAAAGTTCTTTCAGGTAGGAGGTTCATGTAGTTCTGCAGAAAAAAACTCTTTTCAGAGGCCTAGTTCTCAGAAAATCTAACTCTGGTGTCAAATACCTGTTGTGGAATGCAAGCGCTGCAGGCAGAAAGGCCATTTCTAGAAAGATAATTACCTTCAGCTAAGACAGGATTAACTTTATTGTTGTTGCAAGATTATTGCTCAGTTAATTATTTACCAAGGTATGAACAATCAGATTATATTTAAAGCATATTGCCTTGTTATATCCAAATAAAAAGACAATTAAAAATAGAGACAATATGTCAAACCTGCTCCAGTCTGGGAAGGTCTGAGACTCTGGGAAGCCACTCCAGCACCAGGTGAACTCGACCTGACTTCACATCGTTTAGCGTGTACCACTAAAACGAAAGCAGCATGAAAATGTTCAGTTTACGATGTAAATATTATTATATGTTCAATCAATTTAAGTGCAGTATGTGTCACACACCGTATCGATGAATTGTGCGCTGATGATGTCTCGTAGGCTAAGCTTGAACCTGCAAAGAAGGACTCAATCAATATTTTACGGCATGTTTTCCTGCAGTTACAAAAGCAATGAAGTCAGAATTACTGTGATAGCTGTATTTGGAATGTCTGTGCAAACCTTCCGAGGAAGTCGTCCTGATCGATGTCCTTATCAAACAGCTCAAACTGGATCTCTTGACCTGGAAGTTGGGTCAAAATCACCTACATCGGAGGAAAACAGTTTAATCTAAAACTTCATAATCGCATCAGATGTGTGGAAGCACAGATTTCTCAATGAACAATGTCACAGTACCTCATAGAGTTCATTCCAGACAGGATTGAGGTTCTCCTTGATGGTGTGGCTGCGGAACGTGATTCCAGCCACCCGGATCTTGACGTAGGGGTCGCTCTTCCCCTTCACCATGCCGCCCATGAAGTTGTCCTTGGCTATCAGGTTTTGGGCCTCAACCAGGTGGATTCGCAAAACTCCCTGCAGACAGAGCGAAGACAAGGAACGTTACTGTGGTGTGTATATAGCGGCGTCTGCTGCTGCTCAACTCCCCACTGTAAAGAAAGTAATTCTATGGCAACTGGTGTGTCAAAATGACTGTAAAATAGAGGAAAAAATACAGCAATTTTCCATAAATGAAATAAAGCCTTGTTTTACGTGAGGAATGTGTAATTTTGTTGTTTTTTAATGTTAATTTTTACTTAGCTTGTATGATAGATAGATAGATAGATAGATAGATAGATAGATAGATAGATAGATAGATAGATAGATAGATAGATAGACAGATAGATAGATAGATAGATAGATAGATAGATAGATAGATAGATAGATAGATAGATAGATGATAACAAACAAATCTAAGTAAAATTACAACACCAATACTTCTTTCCGTTAACTGTCAGAAATTGTATCTTATTTTAGAAATATATTTGCAATATTAAATTCACATTTAAAAGCCTTATCATTAAGTAAACTACATTAGTATATATAACATTACAATAAATGTGCAAATACAAAAAATTTCAACTTCCTTTAAAAAAAATTAAATGATATGATTGTTCACAGTTACAGGTTTTCAGTGGTATTTTACATTAGAAATGTAAATTCAAACTCTGTTCTTGGAATATTTATTGACATTTTTGTGTATTCTATAAATCCTTAAAAAAATCTATAAATTAAAAAGGTACATTTTTGCTAAATTATTGATTTTACAATTTTTTTATTTTTTTTTTACCTCAGTTGCAAACTCTGGATCGGGTGTGGTGTGTTGTGGCCGTGTTGGTTGAGGCTTAGCCAACCCACCAGGCCCCAGGGGGTTCAGTTCTGATGTGATCCCCCCGTGACCCATCCCGGACCCAGAGGCTGAAGGACGAGGAGACGGGGTTGTAGGAGTGGTTTCGTCACTGAGCCACAAAACCTGACAGGAAACAAGTACGGTTATGCAAGAAACTGTCAAGCAGCAAATTGCTAAATAATGTTGTTTCATGTCTTGTGGCAATCTATGTTTGTTAATGAATGTGCTACCGAGCGTAAAACCTCTCAAACATCTTACAGTCTTTGCAGAATTCGATTTCCACGGTCAGCAGACACTCATGGTAAAGTTTTTGCTTCACAGTTTTACAGCAGAACACTCCACAACAAATGTGTCGGTGCACAAAAGTATACGTGTGAAATACGAACCCTAAGCACAACTTTGACATAGATACGGCTGGCTGAACCCGAATTCTCCAGCTGGAACCACTGGTCCATGGTGAGGTCAGGGATCCCCAGAAGACGGGTCAGAGGGATGGTCAGATTCCCCAGGGACAGAGCGCGGTCATCGTCCTTCACCTGGTTCAAAGACAAGGAGTTGACAAAAGAAACAGCAAGGCAGGCAAATGCCAGAGTGAAAAGAGGAGAGTGCAGTTCATAGATTAAAAACTGATGGAAGATCAATATGGCGTTAGTGTACTAATCACCTCGACACCTTGGGAGCTGCTGTAAAATCTATTGAGTCGAGCCTAATTGATGAGTTCAGCTGCTACTGGAGACTTACCTGGATGTCGATATCTTGTTTGCGCGGATCCTGAATGAAGAAGGTGAAAGCATCCTCCCACACAGGGCTGTTGGTCCCGTAGCAGGTCTGAAAAAAACAGGAAAACATTAATCATGCTCAGAGTTTGGTGTGAACCATTAAAAGAAGATTAAAATTCTTACCTTGCTCTCTTTAGTTGAGTCCTGAATGGAAATCTGCACCATTGGACTTGGGTCCTTGTTACCCTTTCTCATCTAAAACATTAAATGCATCGATGTGAATGACATTACAAAAATTTAATGCACACAACACAAATTAAATAGTGACAATCTTACAGGCAGCTCATGAGCTTGGTCGAGATAGACGGCGAGGATGGCGGCAGATGGAGGATCAGCCGTCTTACTGGTCAAGTTCTGGTTCTTTTGAATCACCTAGAAGTAAAACAACAAACAGGGCAGCATGTGAGCAAAACGATCCAGAATATCCAATATCCCACCGGTGGCCACAGACAATGTTACTAGATAATAAGTTGAGGAAGAATGTGTCCCTGATTTAGTGTTGGACAGTTCTGGATTGGGATTGATGTTTTTGGATTCTGAGGCTGTCTGCAGGTCAACGTTATTGTCCCGGTGGGGAAATTTATCTTGCAGTGAGAGGAAACCGAGAGCACACACAGACACAAAGTTCACAAGACATAATGAGATATAAAAAACCTATTAAAATGTGTACAACCAATTGCTAAAACCAAACACACAAGCTCACATAAACCAATATACACATATAAAAGATGCAATCTTTAGTGAGTGGTGGTACATACAAGTATATTTACTGAAGGCTATAGTTTCATCTTACATGAGTATCTCCATTTTTTGATACTTTACACTTCTACTCAACTACATCTCCGAGGCAAATCTTCTGCTTTTTGACTCCACTACAATTATTTGACAGCTTACGTTACTGATTACTTTACAAATTTTTTTTTTTTATCACAAAACATATACAAACTGTTAAATTATGATGTATTATTATGAGTTAAGCTACCCAGCAGCGCATAAAGTTATTAAAATCAACTCAACTTTCTTTACTAGTTGCCAGAATAAAGTAATATACAAATTACTAACCATAACCTAATTATACAACATGCAGCATAATGAACACGTTTAACATTTGGTACTGTATATTTAGTATATTTTGATCCTCCATGCTTTTGTACTTTTACTTGTAAAAAATCCGAGTACTTTTATCACCACTGGTCTTAATGCTTTTTATCTATCCATCCATTCATCCATCCATCCGTCCTTATGTCCACCTATCTACCTACCCATCCATTCATCCATCCGTCTATCTGTCTGTCTGTCTGTCTGTCTGTCTGTCTATCTATCTATCTATCTATCCATCCATCCATCCATCCATCCATCCATCCATCCATCCATCCATCCATCTATCTATCTATCTATCTATCTATCTATCTATCTATCTATCTATCTATCTATCCATCCATCCATCAATCTATATATCTACATATACTGTATATGTATATAGTGTGTATATATATATATATATAGCACATTTAATGCAAGTGGTTCTAGATGGAAATTTAGGATTTTACATGACATTTTGACCTGTGACAGCTTTTATGTTGTCTGTTCAATGTTGTCAGTCTGTATCTTGTAGTTACTGCTGCCTGCCTTGACCTTCCCGGTTTAATGAAGGTCAAACGAAGAAATTACATTTTATCTAAATCCATGGCAGTGGGAGAAATAAAGAACTGTAGTAGATTGAGATTAGCTTGTCTTTTTGTGATTTTTTTGATGGCTATTTAATGCATGATAGGTCCCACAGCACTTTTGTGATGGCGTGTGCTACATAACCTTAGAGTTACTAGTTTGATTGCTCACTTTCATGTTATGTTTCCTCTCTTTTCATATCGCCAGGCTATTACACAGAAACAGAAATTCCACAGATTGATTACCATATAAAAATAAAGCTCTGGGAATGATAAATGTATTATTCATGTTGTCCACATCATTATACGAAGCCCTTCTGCTGACAGCAGAAAACAAACAGCTCCATGGAGCAGCATTCGGCTGCTGCAGCCTCACCTCACTCAGTCTGTCAGCAGAGGACAGCAGAGAGAGCCACTCCAGCCGGAGGTGAACGCTGCCAGATGGGACGTCCCTCAGATTGAACCACTGGGAACAAAAACAGAGGGTTCATTAAACACACATTTCTCTCATGTGGTTGGTTTCTTCAGCCTGGATAGGACTGAAAACAGTGAGATCAGAGCAGATCACGAGCAGGCACATGGTAGAGTCACATGCTAACAGGAATACTGCAGTTTTATTTTTTATGTTTTACAGCAAGAGAATAACTGTATTCTTTGGTTGCAGTTCATTATTTGTGACCTGTGAGAGGATTTTGTCAAAAACCTTGCAAGCATCACTACTCACATCATCCACAACTCTGTCTTTCTTTACAATATCAAGATCCACCTTGACCCTGAAAGTGAAACAGACACAGAGAGACATACAGAGGATCAATAAAGCTGTCCATAAAAGACACCAAAGTGTTCAAATTTCAACAGAATCAATGCCCAGCATGGCAAAAAACTTACAGAAAGGTTATGGAAGTGGCAATGGAAGCACACAGAGACAGAGTAAATGAATGAGAATGGATAAGCTACCTCCCCAGGAAGTCATCCTGGTCGGGGTCTTTGTCAAACACTTCCACTTCCAACTCCTGACCAGGTACTTCATGGACAATCACCTGACACACACACACACACACACACACATAAATGGACAAGTACGCAAAACACACAACAAATATACAAGTATAGATACAGCCACAAATGACATAATACCACAAGGGCATGCAAACACAATCACAATGGTGAGAACTTGTAACTACTACTACTACTGAGCTAGGTTGTTGTTGGTTATTTCATGTCTATTTAATGTTCGAGGCAAATTTAAAAGAAAAGGCAAATGTGTTTCTGAGCAAGCAGTTTTCGCAACACCTGCTTATCTCAGAAACAGCCGCTTCCTGCTACCACAGAAGTAGATAAAAATCTCCACAAAAATGTTTATCTCTGAAGCGGCGGTGACATGTTTACTACCAAACACTTACTGCAGGGGCTACAAAAGCAAGGACACCAACACAAGGCTGCAACTTTTGTCGCACAAACTGGTAGGAGATGCAGCAGCTGAATAACAACCCAAAGTCATACATCTCATGTTTCTTTGCAGTCCAGTGCATTTTTCGTCACTCCCAGTCCCTCTCACCTCGTACATCTCCCTCCACTGTGGGTTCAAGTTGCTGTCCACGTGATGAGAGGTGAAGATCTGGGTTCCGACTCGCAGCACAGCATACGGGTCTGACTTCCCATCGATTAGGCCCTTGATGACTGTGTCCTTGGCAGTCAGGTCCTCGGCCTCCAGCAGGTGAATACGCACAACTCCCTAGCGTGTGCGCAGACATGCAGGAGAACATGCATGCACAGATAAAATCAAAATATTAGCATCTCCGCAAAATGTGTGCCCATGCTTTTTCATTCACAGTGTGATTTGCTGTTTGATCTTAAGGTTATGTGTTTGCTCGCAGCTATTACGCTGAGCCATGTTTGCTTCTGTTTATGTGGCTCCAGCGGGTCTCCAGGCCATTCATTATTGAGACAGTTACCCTTGGGAGAGGGGAGCGGAGCTGCGCAACGTGCAGGTCGGCCACCAGGGGAACAGTGAGACGGTTGGGGAGCACCAGGTGGGAGGCTATTGCATCCATTATCATAGTGTCCGACATGGCACTGCAAATGAATGCAAGGATGATGTTGGGAACACACAAGGAGGGGACAGACAGACAGAGGCTATATGCTAATACCAACCATATTTCATGCATAAATAACATGAAATCCAGTAACAGAGGCCTCAAATGGACAGTTTTTTTGAGAAATCATGTTTGCAAATGTCATCTGAAGGAGGAATACAATTAAAAAATAATGACAAACTGCCATTGATAGTATTGCCAAAGGGAATACTTAGGTTGTGTATATATAACGCTGATGCATCAGCAACAAATTTACACCTCTGACAATGCTTTAATTGTATTTTCACAGAAGTGCATTATTTAAGACTGTAATGCACACAGTGTAGAATCAGTCACTATACAAGTACACTAAAAATGCTCTGCAGCGTTTCCATTTATGAGACCGTCACTTTATCTTCAAATTCATGTAGCTGTATAGCTGATTCTACATTGTTCACAATTCAAACTTATATAATGGCCCTTAAAAAACACCTGAAGATAAAGCTATGAGTCATAATATTGCAAGATCACAAGTGTGGCATTTAGTTCTAACAACTCGAAGAACAAGGCTGGCATTGTTCAATATTTGTCTTTTTTTCGACAAACAAATCTCATGAAAAGAACAAGACCAAAAACACATTAGTTCATCTCACAATATTTTTGCTTTTCCTAACCTGTTTGTGACAATAAGCATTAAGTATATTTGTCCCCATTCAAGCGTGAGATCTTAAAAAACAGATTTCATTTTATAAAGGCCATGCCATATTCTGAAACAGCTGCAGAATTACCAAGTTTTTTACTCTAACTAGAGAAAATTGAGCATTTTGGAGTGTCTACTTTCAAAAGTAGACTTGTATATTGTATATTTTAAGTTCTCTTGAGTATGTACTGCACCAGGACAGTCTATAAGGGCTGATATAAAATAAACTACAGTGCCCATGTTCATTGTAAAAGGGTAACATGTAACCCAGCACACCACAGTGGCACACTAATGTGTTTTTAATAGCTTTTGGATAACAATAGAGACCACAGACACTGGAGATTTTGGCTTCACAGGCAACACTTGCTAGTAGGATCTGTTTATTGTTGGTTTTTGTCTTTTCATTGAGATCGTTGACAAGAACAAACATGAAGAATATTACCATCCTTATCCTTTAAGGATACACACAAATCTGTCAGTGAACAGAGAGACACTTAAGCTCTACTGCCTGTCTCAGTTTGTTTAGGAACTACGACCAGGAAAGTGAATCTCGAGGCTAAATGAATTTTAAATTCTCTGAAACCAATGCGTCGGTTCAAAAAAGGTGCAGCTATCAAACTTTTTGACATTTCAAAACAACTCTCCTACTCAAAAGGGAACAAACACAAGCAAAATACATCAGATTAACTCGGCCTCAGAGATCTGCAAACAGCTCATATAAACTCACTTCAATCCAGGGATGTCCAGCAGGTTGGTAAGTCCGGTCCAGTTGATGTCCAGTTTCTACACGTGTGAAACAAAGAAAGACATATGAACAAATGAAGGCCTCAGACGGCAATGCAGTGCTCAAGTGAAAACACTCACAGGCCTGCGAATGAAGAACATTGTAATGGCTCCAACCAGTGGCACATCTCCAATCAGAGGCTCAAGGATCACACGCAGCTTTCCATGGAGCTACAAAGAGAAAACCTTGTGTTGAGAATGTGTTTTCAGGCCACATCACTGCAGCAAGCAATGTGATAATATCAAAGCAGCTCTCCTTGTACCTGGATTCCCTTCACTCCAGCTTTGCAGAAGTACTTTTTGATTTCAACATTGATCTCAACATCACCGGCATAGCTGTGATAGAAGAGTAGTGACAGACAGAAGGTAAATGTTTAACCAAGGGAAGCAGCTGATGTCAGTTATGATAGAGCCGTTTTCTTTTCCTGTTAAGTAAACAGTGATGATGACAACGCTGTTGCAGACAAGGACAAACCACTATGTTGGAAACTCTAATTTAATAACATTTCAGCATCTGACAAGACTTGTTTTTATCATTGAGCAACAACATAAATCAGTTAACTAATTAAAGTTGTTATGCATTACCTCAGGTACAAATCCAACATGACTTGTCTCTTGTCGTGTTCTGTATGAGCCTTTACACCAACCAACTTCAAAGCCTGTGAACACAGCAGCTGATGTTAAGAAAAGCAAACACCACTGATACAATAATCACATTAGCAAGGAGATGCACAAGAATATTTTCACTCACTGTAACAAATTCATCCATCCTTAGACTTGTAATGAACTGGGTAGCATGACCGTCCACCCCATTACCACACTTACATACATATTACCCACATTAGCATGCCGGGATTGATTGAATTTTCCTGGTCATGGCACATTTGTAATCTGCATAGTCAGGGATAAATTGTTGCATTTATGACAGGCCATTTGGGTACCTTGTCTCCTATGTTGACCTTGGTGAAGCTGAGAGTCTGCAGATGAATGCTGGAAGCACGGATGGCAGGAGCAATGGTTTCCACCAGCAGCTTCTCCAGATACTGGCCGACAAAGGGCCAAGCCTGCTGCAGGATCTACATAACAGAAAATTCATTATTTTTCTTGCACTGGTTTGAATATTGCAAAAAAAACAACACTATAACACAACAACAATCAGTCATAACATTATGACCACCTGCCTAATATTGTGTTGGTGCCACGAATGTGTTCAAAAATGCTCTGAACCATTGGGCATGGACAAGAGGACCTCTCAGGGTGTCCTATGGGGTCTGGAACCAGGACGTTGGCAGTGGGTCCATTAGGTACCCTGGTTTGTCCAGTGGGGTCTCTGTCAATCAAACTTGTTCCACTGCATTCTGCTGATGCTTGATCAGAGTGGGGTGTAGGAAGTTTGGAGGTCAAATCAACATGTTGGGCCATTGTCATGTTCCTCAACATGTTCCTGATTGTGTGATGTTTTTTCCATGTGGTGGGGTGCATTTTCCTGCAGGGGTAGGCCAGTGACATTTGGGATTTCCATTTGCATGAGGGAGTGTGCTTGTTGTGGGACAATGTTTATTTGGGTGTCTAAGTCTCATCGACATGGATGTTAAAATCCAAGGTTTTCCAGCAGAACAGCACAAAGTACCAACATGATCAATGTTATTCACTTCACCTGTCTGTGGTCATAATGTTGTGGCTGATCAGTGTATATTAAAGTAATTAAAAGTGGTTAATGTTTCCTATAAATGTTTGTTCTACGCACCAAACTGTCTAACTTCCTGTGAAGTCTTAGGAGATTATCATCGAGATATGAAGCTCTGTAATGTAATAAATTGAAACAGTGCGTGGGTGTTATCACCCCACATATCTTCACACTGGTGTTAGCTTCAGCGTTTCAGTGTGAAGTGTAAGAGAGAGGCGTTACTGTTTATCACTTCTCTGACCGCTTAACTGTCCTGGCAATGCTTACAGGCTGCAACTACAGGCGTGTAAGTGCCCTCTACATTATTTATGCAGTAACAGGCATGCATTTAGAATAATGCACGTAACTCTTTTTCATGTGTGTTACTCACACAAGCTCTGTATCAAACTCGGCAAGCTGCACATAACAATGAAAGGTTAGAGACATTTTGCAGCTGGTGTGCGCTCTGCAAGTAAGTCCCCAGATCACATGTCGGGAAACCTGGAGGAGAGACGACGTGGGCTGGCTGAAAGATGAGTCCAGCAAATTGCCTTCCCACAATCTTTAGCTTCTGTCACTGAGTTCATTACATTTTTTCCCTCCAGAAGGGTGCTTTGTGTTATTAGTATTCATATCCACGCCTTCCCTGTGCTGATGCGGGGTTACTGCACTGACAGAGACAAAGAAGCTGTGATATGGTCTGAACCACTCTCCCTGCCTCTTAATTACACCAGCAGATTATCTCCTCTGATGGGGAGGCTGCAACGAGAACCCGGGTCACTTAAAGTCCACATAAGCGTTTTTTTTTTAATGTTGATATTAAATGCGAGGCGCTGCAGCTACTGTTGGACCTACTCAAGTGAATCGAAACACCTTATCCTGAAATAATGTGTTGCTTCCGTTGCTTTGCTGAGAGTTCAGCTACATGGAGTGGTGCAATCCATCAACACACAGGATGCTGCATGTTGAAACAGATGATTCTTTAAAAAATATGACTTTCTAATGTAAAAATAGACTTCTGAAAAAAAAACATACCTTGTTCAGCCACTCCACTTTTTCCACATCTGGAAAGTTGACCTGTGGACAGTATGACAGGGTAGTGTAAAATGACCTGCAGCTCCTAACAGTGCAATACAAATACTTAAGAAGGCTATTTTTTATATTTTTGTGAGGGCTAAACAGAAGCAGATACTTCACTTAAGTTCAAATAGGGTAGTTTAATCTTTGACACAGGAAGAATTTAACGTTTTCCACCTCCAAAATATAAACACATAGGCTTCAGCAATTAAAGAAAAAGTTGAAGACAAGTTTGACCCAGTTTGGTCACCGACATAATGTCAGGAAACCATCCTCATGCCACACGCTGCACATCAGACATGAGATCTGGAGATCAGGCCTCTCTGCAAACACAGTTTATTCCTCCTCGCTCTCTAACCAGATATGGTGGTCCTGGTCACTGCCTCTGCTCTGACTCTGGAGGATGTTTATGAGTCATCCAGTTTTGGTTTTTTTTATACAGCCAGATAAGGTTAGCAGCAGTTGCACGGAAGGAAAAGAGGAAGATGAAACCACACAGAAAACTTATTGCTGCTCTGTGGAAACACATTTTGCTGTGGACTTAATTCTCAACATCACTGAGATCTGGCTTTCCACTTCAAAGATCTCATCTGACATGTTAATTTCACTGAACATTCTCAGTGTGGCTGCAGCTCTGAGAAATCCCCCAGGCAGTACACATTAGGAATGTCTAAATATAGGAAAAAAACAGTGAACCAAAGGGATTACATGGGTGTTGCCATGAAGCAGTGGTCTCCCTGTGTTTCCATGCATGTGTTGACTTGAAGCTTCGAGACGAATATGCGAGGAATAATCTAACTAAAGTATGGGGATGCAGATGAAGATCAGTCTGACAGATGTGTCAGATGTGTCGGTCCTTACCCAGGGAGGCGGATCCCTCTTGGTTCTGAACACCTTCTCGGTGGTGAATTCCCTCTCGTTCTCCAGCAGGTACATGGCAGACTTGAGCCTCATCACTTTCTCCAGGCGGCTGTGCTTCCATCCCATGTAGATCATCAGGCCGAAGAGCACGACGCTGATGCTGAAGCCATAATATCCGGCCAGGTAGACGGGCAGCAGAGCACCGAGGCATTTCCCAAACGACCACAGCACGCTGACGGCGCGTTCAGCGGGAGGTTGGCTCGGAGAGGCCGAGGCTGCAGCTGCGGTGCCACCGCTCATGCCCGACTCCGCAGCTGGCATGATACAAGATCCGCTTGACTTCACTCGCTCGAAACCTGGCCCTCGGATCTTCTGCTTCTAAGTGGCAAGCGCCTGTGCAACACTCACCACCGCGTTATTACAGCGACCATGGACGAGTCAGCGAGAAACGACACGCTCCGAAACGGTTAAATCATGATCACGACTTTTCTTCTCCCCCCTCAGTTCCGCAGGGCACCCTGCTGCTCTGTTTCATTTACGTGTAAAGCTTCTCTCAGAGAGCAGGGCAAGCAGAGACCAAGACCCGAGAGGGCGGGCTCAGCTTGAAGCCCTCCTTCACATGAAATCCAGTAGAAACCTAAACCCTAGAATTAACTTGTAGCGTCACGCACAACCCCGGGCGGAGCGTATTGGAGCCTGTATGCAAAGTAAAGGAACATTTATCCCACCTGAAGACCCCAGAGGACACGTTTTTCAGAGTATCATAAACGTCAACATCATTATATAAACCAAAAGAACAACTACGCCCTGAATCCCGAGCTGCTCAGTCCGTTATCTTCCTCGTATAACCGGAATAAATCCTCCTGCGTGCGCAAGCGCTCATCTCCACTGCAGCAGCTTTACTACTGAGCCTGACGGCGCCAACAGGTTCATTGACAGAAAGCTGTGCTGCTCTGCTCCTACACATACAGTGGCTCTGCGCTGCTGGGATGTGTTTTTTTTTCTACAAGAGACAGTCCGAGCAGCAGCAGCAGAGTCGTGACACCGCCAGATGTGCATCAATTTGCCAAAGTTGCGCATCCGCAGGTCAGATTTTGGACAAACGCACATTGCAGAATTTGCCATCCATTGTGTTTTCACAGTCGGTTCTCATTAATAGCCTCATTTATGCCTTTCTTCAAACAGGCAAGCTTTAAATAGCCTCCCCGTTGCCTGGATACGGTCGGTTATCTGTATTTGCTCGGAGGGTGAAGAGTTAGATGATCACTTAGGCACACAGATATGCTGCATGAAGAACATGCAGGCAGGTTCTATGGGTCACAAGGCCTGACAGCAACAAAACCATATACATTTCAAATAAAGTGATATTTCAGTAAGACGTGAGATTCTAAGAAATGCAGAGATCAGCTATAATATGCTGCAATAAGTGCACTAATTTTAATCATCCCACTGTTCTTGCAACTACACCGATCAGCCACAACATTAAAAACACTGACAGGTGAAGTGAATAACGTTGGTCATATTGGTACTATGTGCTGTTCTGATGGAAAACCTTGGATTTTAACATCCATGTTGATGAGACTTAGACACCCAAATGAACATAGTCCCACAACAAACACACTCCCTCATGCTAATGGAAATCCCAAATGTCACTGGCCTGCCCCTGCAGGAAAACGCACCCCACCACATGGAAAAAAACATCAAATCATCAGGAACATGTTGAGGAACATGACAGTTAACCAAGATGTTGATTTGATCTCCAAACTTCCTACACTCCATTGTGGTCCAGCATCAACAGAATGCAGTGGAACAAGTTTGATTGACAGAGGCCCCACTGCACAAGCCAGAGTACCCAAAGGATCCAGTGCCGATGTCCTGGTTCCAGATCCCATCCCAGAGAGGTCCTCTTGTCCATGCCCAATGGTTCAGAGCATTTTTGAACACATAAAGGGGACCAAGACAATAATTGGCAGGTGGTCATGATGTTATGCCTGATCAGTGTGTATTCTAACCATTATCACTATATGCAACTCACCTTATAATCTACCACATTTAGACATGTATATTTTAGTATTTACAGTTGCTGACCTGTTCATTTTGTTTTTGCACACTTTAATAATACAACATTTCTCTTGTTTACAACTTAATGTGTTCATAAAAACACAAATGCTTCCTTGCAAGACAGATAACAAGAAGCATTTCCTTCCTGGTTTTTTCTTATTATTCTTTTTACAAACCACAGCACTGTTAGCACAATAAAGAACCATAATAAACAAATAATCTCCGTGGAGCTCATTTGCTCCCAAATGAGACAGCAG
Organism: Dascyllus trimaculatus; assembly: GCA_024666655.1. Taxonomy (NCBI): domain Eukaryota; kingdom Metazoa; phylum Chordata; class Actinopteri; family Pomacentridae; genus Dascyllus; species Dascyllus trimaculatus. The sequence goes on from CM045452.1 coordinate 22,502,267, forward strand.
ATGAGATAGAATGATTACTTTTCAACCAAGACAACACATAAACACAATCAACTCACAACAAGCCAGCCAAAATAATTTTTTTGTCATCTATAGGCTATGTTATTTAATTTCCCACACGCTCTAACCTTTATTGATTATGAGCTTCTGCATTCTCTGCGGCACAATCATGAAAACTATGGTCTCAGCTGTGATTGAGGTGAGTACAAATTACCAAAATGCCTCCAAGCCGGTAAAAAGATTAACAGCTGCATCATTTCAAATTACAGTAATGTAACTTGAAAAATGAAAGAAGCAGAAGTAGGTGTCACCAGATCATGAGTTTAATGTGTGATGTTGGAATGATGCAGAAATGCAAGAAAGGCAAAAGTTCAAACTGGGTCTCATGTCAGTCAGGTGTCAGTTTGGCCTTGTCAACACTTAACAACAAATGTTTTTAGTCAACAGTGCAGATATATTTTAAGGCACCAAGAAAAGCTGTTGACTGAACTTAGGATCAATCATGACAAGTAGACAAGTTAGTTCTTGTATCTTGATTCAATACTATGAGAGTTTTAATAAAGTGTAATACAACTAATTATTTTGTTGTTTGTGTTACTGTGTAGAATGTTCAGCATTCATGTGATCAGTATCTTTAGAACCTAAATATTACATTTCCTACATTACATTTTTCTCTTTAAGTCAGACTTTGTAGATTAATAAAGACAGATATGAGAAACTTAAATGGGAGTACTTTGGATTCTATGACATCTTTTTGAGTATTTCTTTAGTTTGAAGAGTGTAACTACAACATCTACTGCACAACTGCAAATTCATCAGAAGATGTTTGAAGTAAGTTTGTTTGACTTTTCCTAGTAACAGAAAGTTAGGCTTCAGAAAGCAAGAACAACATTTGGGATCATTGTGCCGATATTATTACCTTTAGACAGCATTTAACAAATATTTTCATTATTGATTAATCTGCAAATTATTTTCTGGCTTATTGATTGTGTGTGTTGCCTAAAGTCAAAATATTGTGTGAAACACCCGTTATAATTCCACAGCCCAATATTTCCACCCTGGCGGTTTTACCCTCCAAAAATATCCAGTATCCTAAAACTGCACTTTACATTCAGTGTTCAGGAGAGTCAGCAGAACTTTATGTTGTTGCCCTTTAAGTTAAATCATCTATTTGAGCAGGACTACTGTTGAAACTCTGCCAACACCACCAGGACATGTCAATAAACAAGGGAACATAGAACAGGAAGTCACAGGTAGAGATGATATTGCTGAGCATGGACACATCATCTCACATTGTAATACATTACATCTATTCTATGACCAATAGACAAAGACAGGGGTTAGTCAGTAACAAAGAGGGTATGTGTCTTCCAAACCTAATTATGTTCCATAAGGGCATCTTGAAATGAGAAGTCAAAGTCATCTTTGGGAGTAACTTTTGTCCTGTACAGAAAATACATTGTAAAGCACTGTACATCATGTTTTATTGTTCCCTGTGAGTCTTAATGTGCCTTCAATAGAGAAGTATTTCCTGTGGTTCACTGGAAAGAATGCATTAAATATCAGCTAATGCTGACAGCAGAATTCTGTTTATGGCATCAACTCAGGAAGTAATCGCAAATAAAGAAGAAAATGAAGTTGTAAAAGAAAGCAAGAGGGACACTATCTTCTTTAATAGCATCTTCCAGCCACAGCCTGATTATAATTCACCTTCGCTGCAGGACAGGATGAATTACTGGATCACTTTCAAGGGTAAACACAGGATTGTGTATATTCATAAGTTTGTTTTGAGTGAGTTCTGTCTAAAGGTTGAAACATTCACACACCCACTTGAGTCACAGGGTGTGGACAGAATCTGAAGTGAGTTCTATCTTTTCATAAATTTGCCCACAGCTTGTCCATTAAAGATATGCCTACGAGTTAATCAGGTTAAAAACATTCAGGGATGTTTTTTAAACAGACATGTCAACCAGCTATGGTGCATTTACTACACATCTTACATTACAAAGTTGAGAACCTCTGAAAATCTAAATGACTGTCACATCTATAAAGAAAATAAATAAGCTTCTAAATTAGAACAAATTTATGTAACTACAACATATTCCATCCATGGTGCAATAATGCATTCAATTAGTTTTTGAACTAATGAGATAACACATTTATGCAGGTGATGCTCACCTTCCTAAAACGTTTGCAGGCTGGCCGTACATTTACTCACAGTCTAGGAGCTTCAGTAGAAAACTGGACTTTTCTGTCTTCAAGAACCTACAAGTCCAGTTGATTTTTACTGAAGTTCCTAGGATTACCATGACCTGGATGACTGAGAATCTACAGACACATTTACTCTTTAAATCTAATTTTGCACAGCTTGCATATAAAAGAAAACTTTTTTCCATAAATGTGACTACTGCTGCCCTATGGGATTTATTTTCTAAAATTATTTTTGCCCTTTTCTGCTCTACATTTACAACCATTGACTTGCAGATTAGCATTTTACTTAAGCATGAAAATAAGATACACTGCACTAATGTATACCATTTAAATGTTTCTCTAGAAGGTTCGAAACAGCTTTTTTCACATTGAGAATGTTAAAATGTTACTTACAATACATGGGTGATATTACCACAACTTGGCAGCCATTCTGCACTGAGAAGCCCTCTCTAAAGACTAAAGCACATTTTGTTAAAAGACTGAATTTCTACATTAGCCCTACTTTAAGTGGAGAATCTGAAACCATCTTCCACTACCAGTTTCTCTCTTTGATGAATAAGTCAGTGTTGTTTCCACGTTTGTTTAGTAGGTGCTCAGTCACCTCAACAAAGACACTTGGAATCTTTAAATTCGTTTTTTTAAAACCAAAACCTTTAATCAAAGTATAAACAAAAAACAAATGACAAAAGTTGAGGAATTAATAAGAGAGTCCAGAATGTGCCAGAAGAAAAGCCTGACACCCGACAGGTGTTGAATCAATTCTCCAACATTAATCTTCTGTCAGCTGCTGCTCTGATGCCTCCAGTTGGTGTGGTGGGTGCAACTGGCCTCAAACCGACGCATGGAAGTCCCGATTCTCCCGCTGTGCTCACCAGCCTGGTGGTTGACAACATGTGATATCACAGCCATGGCGGAGGGGACAGTTTACTTGGACCTCTGCCTCATCTTTCTTCTCTTGCGCTTCAGCCTGCACATTGACCACCAAAAAAGGTCAGTTAGACGAACAGTCTTACGAAAACTGTAGTAAGGTAGCCATTAAGTTATTGTATGACCGTCAAAATGTGCAATTTAAACTCTTACCTGCGCATGCGCTTCTTTCTCCACTGCGAAAGAAAAACAAAGTAAAATATTATATATATATAATATTCATTCACACATGGCTGAAAACTCAATCAATTATATACAAATTCAATGAAAATACGCTACATTTTGTGTAGAAAAGCGCAATTTTATAGCTAACTTCTAATAAACATGCTTCGTTAGCTCGTCACAATGTTCAAGCTTGCTGGGTAGCTAGCAAATGTTAGCAACCCTGTAAACTGCATTTATCGGATCATGAGGACATAAAACACAAACCTTTGCTCTCATGTCGGGGTGGAAAGGCTGGAAATAAAAGAAAAAACATATGGATTACTTCGATTTATTTAAAAAGAAGAAGATTGACTTAGATTCTGACACCAACGACTCATACTTACCAAACGCTACGGAATCGTCTCCACGAAGGACGTCATAATGCAGCGACGTCGATTTTATAGTGCTTGTTGCGTCATTTTCGCGGGACGGCAGTAAAACATGTGAAACAGTTTTTTGTCAGCAGAAAACAAGGCGCGTAAAGAGTTTTCCTCGTGTCATTGAGCCTTTTTTTAAAAAAATAGCTTTTTCATTAATCGTTTTTGTAAATAGTTGTACAAGTCTTTGTACAGTGCACATATGAGCTGGTCCTCTAATATCATCATTATCTTTAATTGCAATAGTTCTTCACTCACACTCTATAATGTGCAATAACTTGGTGCAATAATTATGTATTTGTGTGCAATGACATGTTATTCATTACCTCTGTGCAATAACACACCACTTATTACACTATTTATGACACTATCTGTAGAAAAGCACATTTGTACATCTTTGCTGTACTGTTTTACTTATATATTTTTTTCCACCCATGTTAACATTTTAGGTCACTTTTCTCTACATATGATTATATTTTAAGTTCATATTTTGTACTTATGATTATCTATATATATTTTGTGCTTATATTTTGGCCTTAAATGGGAGCAACTAACAAATTTCCCCTTGCAGATCAATGAAGTATTTCTGATTCTGATATTGTATTGAGCACTTCCTTTGATATGACTCTTAATAAATGAGATGCAATGAATACATAAATGTATCGCACACTTTCACATATCAGAACAGGCTGAATACACTAAAAACAGAAGCACACAAATGATGTCAGGTGGTTTTTTAATGTTTCCAAAAATAGTCTCTGAAACTGGGATTTGTTTTACAAAAGCATCCATATATTTAACAGGTATGGAATTCTTGTGTAAACACAGACTGTCAGACTCAGTGGTGACACCAGAAGACTCAATGCTGAACCCTTGGCAGGAGTTAAGACCATTCAAAACTGAGAAAAAGAAATTAATTGCTCACTTGTTAAATTACTGAAGCAGTAGGTCCTAAAATGTCAGTTTCAGTAATTGTTAGCTGAGTAACCTACAGTAGACGCCTAGAAGCATACACAATGAACTAGTGCACAGACCTAAGCAAGAGCAGTATAAATGCCGTAATTGAGCTGAATTCAACAGTAATGACGACTAATGATGTCATGCCTAGAAATTGCGTGAATGTTATACGACATCAGGGTTCGAGACAGGTGTTTCCATTTATGTCCACAAGTTTACACTCATTTCATAAGGTGTGGCTTCAGGTGTACGATCTTAAGGAAGTTTTCTAAATGCCACACAGTTACACCGACACAGTACTGTGCCTTCGTCATCCTTGGCCGCTCAGTCAAAACTCATTTTATTTTCCACAGCTTTCATTACAGTTATCGTGGAGAACGAATGGAAGGCTCAAGGTCGGTTGAATGGTGAAATGTTCCAGTGAGAATGTGCCCTTGTACAAAATATTCTCCTTTGTTGTAGAACCGTGTCCACTGTTAGGAGAATAAGGCTGTCTCAAGGACAAGAAAATTTACTAGGGACGTACGTGTGTGAATTTTTAGGAGTGGCAGAATTTAGGAGCAGCATCATCCCAGACTGACATCAGTTAGATTCAGAGGTATTCACAGCGGCTATGCCCACAAGTGCCTCAGACAGCTGGGACAGAAGGATTTGTGACGTCTGTTCTTTGGATCATCAGATGTCGGCCACAATTTTACTGGAGAAAGAGAATCTATTCTGCAGCTTCAGTCTCCATCGCCTGTCCTGTTGCATTCTCAACAGTCTTTGAAGCCTTTACAAAAGAAAAGATTGAATTTAGAGCATAATATTTGGAAAAATATTTCTATTTACTCCTAAAATAGCACCACACTGTCCTGTAACTCACCTTCTTTTTCTTCTTCTTCTGAGTCTTACGGCTGGCGGAGCTCTGGAGCAAAGCCTTTATGGGGGGGAGAAAAAAAGGACAAAAATGACCTCTTACGGTACAGCACACAATACATCAACACATAATGGCTGTGAAAATGCCACGTCAGCGAACAGTACACTAGAGCGGTCCCATTATTCTAATCCTTTCTCCGTCAGTGAGAGGATGCAATATCCCAGCTGTCAAAGGCTTTTTACCTTCAGCTCGGGGTCGTCCACCTCATGCTCAGACTTGTAGAGTTCTGGCTCAAAGAGGCTGTTTGTGATTCGCAGAGGTCCATTGGCCATGAGCAGCACGGTGAACTTGAACTGGGCAACAACCTCACCTGAATAAAGAAAGAGAGAGTTGGATTAAAGTTTTCACTTTACAGGACAAAATGTTTTGCATGTTGACTCCAAGTAATAAGTAATGAACAAAGTTCAACTTTCATTTTTTTCTTTTTTATGATTTATGGCATTATTAGATAGACATCATACAAGGCTTTGTTAAGTTCTCTCTACTTCCAGCCATGAATGTGCTGTTTCCAGGATTTTATACTACAATGAAAAATGAGCCGACAGTGAGCAGCAAGCTGCTGTGCTCTGGTATGGACATAATGGAAGTAATTATTAACTTTGGAGTGGCTATGGGTACCGTATACATCAACTGTCTAGTATTTGAGAAATTAGAGACATGTTTCACCCTCTTTATTAACAGCCAACACAAAACCAAATGCAGAAAACAGACTGAAAGCAAACAATACATTGGAAGTTCAGAACTACTGTAGTAGCTCTGGTCTCTGCTTTTTATTCGTGATAAAGTGGAAGCTACTGGGGTTAGTTACTTAGTATTGCAAGTATTTAGACAAAAAAAATCCCTATGATGTCGCAAAAATATAAATGAAGACCGGAAGAGTACACTGAATAAAAAGTGACCAAAGTTGTTAAAATTCTAACCAGTTTTACCAGTCTTGTTTTCCAATTCGGTAGACTGTCAAAACCTTTCGTCTACAGAGACATCTAGTGGACAAGAAAGCCAATTAGTGGCTGAGTACCATCAAAAACTTTGTGTTCCATGAAGTGGGTGAATAAGTGGACAAACCCTGAATATGTCAAGATGCATCTTAACATAGTCGTGTGTGTAATAAGGTTTTGTTGTCTGTATGATTAAATATTATTCACAATGCCAACTGACACAATAAAACCAAATAAGTCAAGAGTGAATCTGATCAAGAGATCAGGTCAAACTCTTATTTATAAATCTTAACAAGACAGAAAGCAAACAACAATCCACTTGTATTCTAGTATCTGCCAACAGCTGAAAATGGTATGTTCTGATCCTGCTAAATGTAAAAAAAATTATCAAATAATTGAGTAACATTCTAGTTATTAAATCCAAGCCAGGAAAAGAGAATTTAAGTCGTTGTCTTGTTACTGTGTATTAACTAAATTTTCTTAATAGGAGAATATAAAGACAGGATGGAACTACAGCTACAATTGCTAAACTGACCTAAAATGAAATACCAGTTTTGATAATCAAAAAAACCCCGAAAAAACTATTTAACTTCTTAAATGCGAGAGTTTTCTTTTTCATATATACCTACAAATTGAATATCTTTAGGTAAAAATAAATTATAGCAGGTATTTTTGGCTTTCTTGACATTTTCTAGACAAAATGGATGTAACTCTTAGGAACTGAGATGCGTCTTCTGTTGTGTATTAAAATGAGCATTTCCTTTCACCAGGTTGGTACCATATTGTTGCCATGGTTACAGGTTGTCATTTTTGATTTTTATGAACTCAGGATTAATGGGTCTTACCTAATGTGAAGCACCAGAATGAGTGAGTGAGAGGAAAATGACATGCTGCTGAGACATCGCTGTATAATGAACAGGAACCATCACCTCAAGTGTTCTGTTTAGCTTCTGTCTGCATGTAACCTAAATTAAGTGAAGCCAACCGAGCCCAGTGTACAGTTCACCAGAGCGCAGACCGACCTTGCAGTAAAGTGGACGCCAGGGGAAAGTTCTACTTGTGCCGTGTCATTTTTCTATAGATTCAAGTACATTGTGAAACTCTGAGAACATTTTGGTCACATGTAAACAACGCTTCAGGAATCTTTATGGTCACTTAAGCCCTTAATTACATCCCTCATTGTTGTACTCACCCTCTTTCTCATGCAGCACAGTGAATGGCTGCAGCAGCTCATGTTTGGCACACTCCACCACACCCAACCTGGCCTTGCCTTCGTCCTCAAACGCTCTGGAGACGCAAGCAAAGAAGAACAAGAAAATTCGGTTGATGAAACTCTAGTGATGCAGTGGTACCTCTGACGGGTGGGCACAGCCACCCTGAAAATGCATATAATTTAGGTTACATGCAGTCCAAGTCAACTGTGCAGCCTGTCCACAAGCATAACAGAGAGCATAGTAGACACAGTTTTAGTCAACAGAGGCACACAGACCTCAGAGTGTTGGCAGGAGCTGAAGATTGTTGGTTCCTGGTGTTTGTAGGAGTCTTTCCTGCAAATTTCTAAAACACCTGCAGCATCTGACAGCAGCAGGATCCACATGAGGGTCGACAAAGCGAGGGATTTGCTCCCACTTATGCGCAATACAACCCAGCAGTATCATTAATAATGTATGATTTTATAATTACCCCTGACATGGAGACATGATTGATCCGAATCTAACCATAAATATACCTTATACACAACATTGTTTTTCTACTCGGCAGTACATTTGTTATTTTGTTGTTTCTTAGCAATACCTGGCAAAATATATTTATACTTTAAATTTTATCTTATCTTAAATGGCTTTGTGCCTTTTTTCCCTTCAGACAGGTGAGCTGTCAAGCAGAGCCACAGTAAATAAACTGCAGTTAGTTCCATCCTGAGCTTTATCACTGCGGGATATTTGTCTGATCTCTATGATAAACCAGCATAATAGAGTTCCTAAAATTCAGTTATGACTGTTGGCTTATGAAAACAGCCAAGTGGAGTAATGAACTTAACAGACTTCAAATGGAAAGCAAAAAGATTGAAAGATCTGATCTGAAATTCAAAGATACCTCAGAGTGAAAGGCATTGTATCGAAGCGCCTCTCCATCTCACTGAAGAAAGTCCGAGATGTCTTCATCTTCAAGCCATACACCTTGTTGGGGTCTCGTTTGTAAACGGTGGTCCTCTGACCTCCATCCTTTGCCTGAATCATGAAACATACAAAATTTTTAGCTTCATGGAATTTTCCAGCTTAGGCAGGAAAAAACTCATCTGCGCCAGATTTCTTCTCACCTTTCCCTCTCCACTGCTGATGAGCACATCCACTGCGTACACCTCATGCACCTCAAACTCAGCCTTCTCGTGGTCCTTTCTATAAATACAAAATTATGAGGTCATCCACTGGTGAAAGGGAAACACAGTGACAACAGGCATATGCAGAGGAAACTCACTTTTGCTGGTCCGTTGGGTTTTGGATGATCGTTTTCTCCCCATCAATCACATGTTGTTTGAGCTGATGGGACAGCATGCCTGTACATGTGGAAGGAATGAAATGAGTCAAGCCTGTCCAACTTATATAAAGCAAATGTACTCTAAATCATTCGGACAGCAAGGCTTGAAAGTGCCAATTAATCACACAAACCCACCTTCAATAGGGGAGCACTTGAATGACTTTGCAATCTTGTTCCAGGCCTCTGTGACCTGTGTGTTCTGACGGGACAGACATGTTGTTTATTATTAAATGAAGTCAAAAACAGGGATCCTGATGTTTAAATCAGTGGGAGAGCTTTACCTGGTTTCCTGGCTTGACAAGACGGAGAGCAGCTTCGGCGCAGAGGTGAGCTGCTTTGAGAACGTCAGCCTTCCGACCGGTCAGTGGGTTTTCCTGAAGCGACAGAGGAGGCAAGTTAAAGACTGACAAATTATAACTAGCTGTTAATGCTGCCATTACTGATGCTAGTTAAGAAGTGACTTGTGATGACATACCTTGGTCACTCCGACGACGAAGCTGTGAGCCACATTTGAGATGAAGCCATCGACATGCACACCCAGGTCACTGCACACAAATAACATGAGGTAAAGAAACGACGCATTGCAAATAAAACAAAGCATAATCATTTTGCACAAGATGGGCAGGTGTAAATTTAGCAGCTTACATTTTGACAAGGTCCCCATCCTTGAGTATGACATCTGGGTCACTCTTCAGAGGGGAGTGATGGCATACACAGTTGTTAACTGACACACAAGTAGGAAAAGCGATACCTGAGAAAGAGAGAGAGTGTGAATGAGGGGTGTAGAGTCAGAGACATTGATGGTGACTCATGAAATGCAACCAAACACTTACCTTTCTTCATATCTTTTTCCTTCTTGAAGATTTTCCCAGTTTCTGCCGCAATGAAGGCATCTCCCTTTTCACAGAGGCTGAGCACGGAGACTCCAGCCGTCGCCGCCCCAACTACAGTCTTCAGGGCCTCTGCAAGATGAGAGATTTTTTTTAAATAGCCATGATGTGGTTAAAATGGCATTTCAGTGACTTTGTATACAGTACTCAACAGTTATTTTCATCATCCATTCATCTGTTGATTATTTTCTGGATCAAAAAATGCCCAAAAGGTGACAGCTCACATTCATCCATTGCATTTCTGGTGACTGAATACTCAGCTAACTGCATAATAATTTCAGCCTTAATATAGTTGGTACGTTTTCTGATTACATTACCAAGTGCCAAGCTGCCACCACTGTGGATGGATAGTTATGTCAGCGTTAACTGTCGCTGTCCAAGCCTCAGTCGGTTATTTGTGGAGTCTGACAGCAAGCGACACTGTACAGCTCATTTCATTTTGAATAAGCTGATGTTACATTTGCGAGGAGATCAGCGTTTGACAGACTGTCTGACAGCTGCATATCATCTGGAAACAGCACAAGGCTAACAGTGAATTGGGTGGCTTAAATTAAGATAAGCAGATCAGCTGTGACAACGATGATAATACAAAATAACACAGCAAGGACACAGGAAGGAAGAACAACCAGTCACTAAGAGGTTTTAATAAACTGTGTTTTGTTTTTCTCTCTCTTTTTGACAGCTCAAGGATAACTGGAAATTTATATATTTTATCAGGCAGTTCAACAGATTCCTTGGTACTATTTTAATAATTGCATTAGATTAAATGAACTTTGGATGTTATTTGGGGTTTGATGGTTTTATCAAATGCAATTAAGCTTTATATAGCAGGAGGGTCAGCTGTTCAGTCTCCGGAGTGGCAGATAAATTATGGGAAGGCATTAGCACTGTGGCTGAATGAATGTAATGTGAGTGTGGAGGCGGACACCAATGAAAAAGTGTCTTCATGATGGTTGAATTAAAGTTAGAATGACATATGTGTATTTCGAATGTAATAGTGATAAATGAAGTTGAAGCTCATCTGCAAACACAGAATTTTGATACTTTATTAGACTCATATATATATATATATATATATATATATATATATATATATTAAACAGCTCACAGTAGTGATGCTGTGTGCAGATGTCCTTGCACATAATATACTGCTTAAAATATCTGCTTTAAACACACATTTATGAGGGTGACTTACGATTCATAATAGTGACTTTACATTGTATTTATGTTTCATTCTTCTAAAGGACAACAAATAATTTATGTTTCACGTAAATCAACATACCAGAGAAATCTGTGTGTTAACTGGCTTCTGCTTACTCCAATTATGACCTAAAATAACACCTTTTAAAGCGACTAAATATTCAGTAAAGTTCCCGGAAAATTCAGTTTGTATGTATTTGAATTAGCAGCAAGCAGAAATTTAAATGTCGGCTACACTGTCTGGAGCAAGCCCATATTGTCATTCAGTTTTTTACTTGTCATTGTTATCTGTTAGCAGTTACAGCTAGCTAACGCTTGCTAGTCAGTTAGCTCAGCTACATAGCCACCTAGCTTACGGGGCTAATGTGACAGCAACATGGCGTTAAACATACGCAGGCTACTATAAAGTAAATCCCTGGTTAAATATGTAAAAGATTCACGTTTTACTGGTTTTAAACAAAGGCCCTGCTCCTGATATGATCTGTCTGAGCTCCTGCGGCGGCACATGGCACAGCTGCTGTCTGGTCTGACTAGCTGACACTGCTAGCTAACGGCAGACGGATCCTGAGACTTGTGGATTGATCAGAACGGCTCCTTAACGGTGCATTTCACTTACGATTCGCAATCTCGGCGCCCATCTTGTACTTGGTGACCACCAGATCATCGGCGATGGTCTGCTCCTGCGTCTCGTCATCTCCAGACATGTTGGCAGTGTGTCCACGAACTCAGAGTAACTTTTTCCCCGGCGGGTGTCAGTCAGTCACAGGATGGACCACGCTGCTCTGTGCACCGGCCCGCCCGACTCCGGCCGACACTCCACGATCAGTAGATCCCGCCTGCTGCCGAAGAGTCTCAGTGAGGCCAAGATAATTCACGACCAGCTTGCCTGCTGCCAAAGAGTCCTCAATGAAGGCAAGATTGTTATTCTCTAGCTTGATGCGTTAACTATTGCACTCAGTGGCTGAACGAAGTTGTAAATAACTCCAACGATTTAGAATTAGATCGCAAAAGAGGAGTCACAGTTATAAGGATAATATGTCTTTATTACATTAGAGAGAGACTGTAACTGTAGTGTGTGTGTGTGTGTGTGTGTGTGTGTGTGTGTGTGTGTGTATAGATAGATAGATAGATAGATAGATAGATAGTTACACACACAATTGTATAGATAGATAATATATTGATAATGTTAAAACTGTATTTTGACAGATATCATAAACTAAAACACATTCTTTCAATGTTTGAATGTATGATTTTAAATGATATCTTTCACTTTTTAAACAAGTCAATGTAAAATTACAGAACCAGCATTTTGTCAATGTATAATTATTTCATCTATTAACGAAAAAGGAATCTATTGAAAAATTATGATCCCAATTACAAGTTATAAATGGTAATTTTCTTTAGATGTGAATTCACAAGTATTTTTTTGTCATTTTATTGATATTGTCATGCATTTCAAAAAAGAGGAAAAATTACAATACATTAAAATTTTCTGTGATAACCTCTGATCTGACTCAGTGTGTTCAGTTCCCCCTTTCTGCTGTTTGTATTTGTATATGGTCCGTAGTGCCAGTGTCACCAAATACAAGCCATTGACTGTAGATGTACATTTTTTATTTTGTCAGATGATTCAAAAAATTAAACAAGTTGACAAAATAAAAGAGCCTTTTAAATAAATCAATATTTTATTGTTGTACTTTATAAAGACACATAACAAAAATGTAAAAAAGACTACTCTACACAAATCAATGCTACAAATGTCTGGCAGTTTGAGAAATAATCGTATCATTTTTATAATAATTCATGTTAATGTAAAAAGACAGAACAGAAATAGGTCCTCTCACATTACTGCTACAATTTACATATTTTTAAAAATGAAATAAGATGCTTAAAACTTTAACTTTGAAATGCAACATGATCAGCCAGCAATAGCTTTTACTTAATGGCTTTCTACCATCTCGCTATTGGAGTCATAAATTATTTATTTCATAAATGTGGGATATAAGATTGAGAAATGTATTTCCTTAAAACATTTTTCTCAAATACTTTTTGGCCTCGAGCAACTAAGTAAAAAGGTGGAAAACATTGTAAAACTATATCAAAATCTATGACAGGAACTTAAGTAGCTGCTGCAGTTACGGTGCCTCTGTCCCAGTCCACATTATTAGGTGCGTACAGCATCTGGCTTCAGGAACAACCTGCTGTGCCAGTAGTCTGGGTTGTCAAATGATGTGTTGCTGCCAGGTTCTCCCATGCCAGCACACACCTTGATGTATTCCCCGATCCCCACACACCTGCCGCCGCCCATCTCCTCGGAAACATCCCTCCCCTTCACTGGGAGGTTCTGGTACTCTGTGTGCTCCCACCCACCAGGCACAACTCTAAATCTGGTCATTTCCTCGTACTCCTCCAGCTTTTCCCCCCTTGCTGTCAGCACATCTGGCCCAGGCACGATCATGCTGCTCAGGTTCCCCTGAAGACTGGCTTGTTTATTTGTGTTGAGGCACTTTTCCTCTTCTTCCTCGTGCTCTTTTTTCAACACCTCCTCTTCCTCTGTCTCTGCTTGACTCTGCGCAGATGTTTGTCTCTCCCATTCTGGTTCATCTCCCTCTGTGGAGTCACAACGCCTGATGTCCATGTATTCATAACTGCCGAACCCTTGACCTGCCTCTCCTTGGTCATCCACAGCCTTGATCTCATTATTACATTCCCTGTTTAGCTGATGCATCTCGGTCGAGTCTCTTCGCTCTGCTACATTTCCTCCACACGCCTCATGGACTTGCTTACTCCTTATGGCTGATATTGGTGCCAGAGTGTCTTCATGTGGCTTGTCTTCTGCAGGTAACAAAGCAGTGAGGGTTGGGGAGGGTAAAGGTGAGATTTTTCGACAAAGTGCAGCCATAGGGTCGTCTCCCTGCGATAAGACGCTGCTGCCCGAACAGGGAGGAACATCAGACTCTGTGTTCATGATTTCATATTCCTGGGAGGGATTTATCACCACGAGACGAAGATTGCTCTTGAGTCTTGAGTTTCGTCGGGGAGATTGAGAGATTCTGGAGACTGTGAGCCATGACAGAAGGAAAAACTTGTGATTATGTATCATTATAGCCTTAATTTAATAACTGTTTTTTAAAGGTAACAAAACCAGGTACTACTTACCTCTCTCTGGTGTACCAGGTGACCCAGGCAGGACATAACCATAATGGTCCACCTCCTCCTCTTCGTCTGCTGTCCAAACTTTGTATGAGGACGGACTTGAAGCCGTCGAAAGCTTTCTGTGTCGGCTGACGGGCAAACGAGGATTACTCCTCTCTGAGCCGAACCTGGCCCTGTGAAGGCTCACAGTCCGTAAAGCATCATCCGCTTCCCTGCCAACCCCCCTGACCTCTGACCTCTCAGGCAGCGTCCGGACCGAGCTCAGACGAGACCTCTGGAACCACAGCTGAGGCAGAAAAGCAAAGAATTATGCAGTAGCCATTAAAAATGAATCCAACCATGACTCATTCTGGAGCGTCTTACTTTCTGCTGGCAATGCTGGGTCATAATATTGATTTTAAAACAGCTACTGGCAAAATGTAGTAATAATGCTGACTAAAGCGGAACAATTCAGTGCAATGGCTAAATATATCTACTTTATCGCCTGTGCAAAGCAAGAATGAACTGGCGTCAGTGCTACAGGGTGAGAATGTGTATCTTTGCATGTAAGTAAGTGAAAGTGTGAGTCTGTCACACCTGGCGGAGGCTGTCTGCAGGACTCGGGGTCATTGGCAGATATCCAGTTGGTCCGGCCTGAGAAGCTCCACTCTACAAATCAGGGAAGAAAAAATGATTGATTTGGCACTAATGCAATGACAATGGTCCAGAACCAGTCTATATATCAAATCAAAGACATGTTTTATTACTCTGTATGAATTGATCCGCGATCGAGACAGACTCCATGAGGGGGAGTGCTGAAGAGGAGGTGTAGCCAAACCGTCCTCCAACCCCTCCTCATCGGGGTCTTCTAAATCTGCATCCAGAAGTCCTCGCTCTGATTCTCTTCGATGGATTTCGTTTGGGGCAGCTTCCTCTCCTTCCAGCTGCAGAACAACGCAGAAGAACAAGATTTAAAGTCTTAGTCTGCATATCAAAGCAAAAAACAAAGGTAAAATACCTTCATGTCCCCACCTTGATGACAAGATATCTAGGTGGGTCTCTTGCCATGCGAGTGAAGTCACTAGCCAGTTCTTTGAAGGTTGGTCTTATATTTTCATCAATCATCCAGCCTGAACAGAAGAAACAAAACACACAAGCAAAATGTTTATTCAGTATATACCTATCAGGCATAACATTATAACCACCTGGTTAATATTGTATTGGTTCCCCTTATGTGTTCAAAAATGCTCTGAACCATTGGGCATGGACAAGGGGACCTCTCAGGGTGTCCTATGGGGTCTGGAACCAGGACCCTGGCACTGGATCCTTTGGGTGCTCTGGCTTGTGCAGTGGGGCCTCTGTCAATCAAACTTGTTCCACTGCATCCTGTTGATGCTTGATCAGAATGGGGTGTAGGAAGTTTGGAGGTCAAATCAACATGTTGGGCCATTGTCTTGTTCCTCAACATGTTCCTGATTGATTGATGTTTTTCCATGTGATGGGGTGCATTTTCCTGCAGGCCAGTGACATCTGGGATTTCTATTTGGATGAGGGAGTGTGCTTGTTGTGGGACAATGTTTATTTGGGTGTCTGAGTCTGATCAACGCAGATGCCAAAATCCAAGGTTTTCCATCAGAACAGCACATAGTACCAATATGATCAATGTTATTCACTTAACCTGTCAGTGTTTTTAATGTTGTGGCTGATCGGTCTATACAATAATTCATTGCTTCTTAGTTGCCTTGCAACACTTACTATCGAGTTACTTGCAGCAGTTGCTTTCATAAGGCCTTTTATACCTTTTAAAAAATGTTGTACTTGTTAACACTTAACGTTATGCATCAAAACACCACGTCAAATTCCTCATATGTGAAAACCTACATGGGAATATAACTGATTCTGACACCAGAATGTATTCGTGCATAACGCAGAGAATGGCTAAATGCATGTGCACACAAGATTAATGTTTCGACTAACATTTAACCATGACCATGTAGACGTCTATAGTACAGATGTGGGGCTGCGACAGACGCTCGCCCTTCTCCAGCAGACTGGGCACTTCCTGAGGCTGCACGGATGCATATGGCTCCGCCCCAAATGACATCATCTCCCACACTGTCACCCCTGTCCAGAAAGAAAGATGCTGCGTTTAAATGCAATAGTTGATTTACTGGTATATTAGATAGCGCTGCACACACTTACAAACCTCTTACCGTAACTCCAAACATCACTCTGATGACTGTATCTTCGGAACAAGATGCTTTCAAGTGCCATCCATTTTATTGGAGTCTGAATTAGGAGAAAAATAGCAGACAGGCTTTACAGACTGGTGAAAACAATTTAGCAAGTCAAGGTGACTCTCAAATTGAGTGAGTCACAACAACCTTTGTGTCTGTGTAGACGTATTTCTTGTCATCGGGATAAAGAAGGTCTGCTACACCATAGTCAGAGATCTGGACCTGGTAGTCGTTTTTCAGCAAGATGTTGCGGGCGGCGAGATTCCTGTGGATCATGCAGTGTTCCTCCAGGTAGTACATTCCCTAAGACACAAACATAAACACTTTATATATACTCTGGCAGATTATTCATTCATTTGGTTGCACAAAAAAATAATCCCAGCTGCACTCACTTTAGCAATCTGCACACACCAGTTGAGCAGGCGCTGGGGGTCCAAGCTGTTCTTATGCTGCCTAATGTGCTCCAGTAAGGAGCCCTGAGAGCTGAGCTGAGTCACCAGCTGCAGACTGGCACCTGGGCAGATGCCCAGCAGCCTCACAATGTAAGGGTGGTCCAGGCTTCCCATGGACAACATATGCTACAGAGCAAACACAATTTTGTGAGATTAATTGATTTTGTGGCATATTATAGAAGTCAGAGATTTAGTTTTCCTGTTCCACATTACACCATTTGTGTGATGTTTAACTTTTTCCAGACTTACATCAGTGATCTCAGTGAAGGTCTGTCGGCCTGAGCTGTCCTGGATGGTCTTAATGGCCACTGGGATCTTCACTGTCTCTCCCTCTGGAGTCCAAAAACCCTTGAATTAAACATACAATTGAAGTCATATCAGTTCACAAGAATCTTGTTTAAGGAAACTACAATACAACACAATCATTGAATGTATAACAAATTAAAGTTAATTGATACCTTGTGCACTGTGCCAAAAACACCCAAGCCAAGCGCTTTGATTTTTTTCAGTTCTGAAGGCCTCAGAATACGGGCATGAGCCTTGGTGCCTTTCTCTCCGGGACCCAGTGGCTCAAAGCTCTGTCAGACATAAACATTTATTAAAAGGCAGCTTATGGAAGCTTATAAAGGTGGATGGTCTCTAAAGTCTCACCTCTCCGCTCTCCAGGTATCTCCTCATGGCTCTCTTGCGACGAATGGCCAGGCCTCGGTGGTACAGCACACCGAGGAAGAACAGCACCAGGCAGAAAATCAAGCCAGCCGGGACACCTAAAGCTATGCCTGTGATCTGACCACTGCAGAGGGAAGCAGAGAGAGACAACAGCATGAGGATACAAGGTGAAGTCAGTGACATTGACTTTGTTCTGGGTGTTACATAAAGTAACAAGGAAAGTCAT
The DNA here is from genome assembly GCA_024666655.1 of Dascyllus trimaculatus. Classification (NCBI taxonomy): domain Eukaryota; kingdom Metazoa; phylum Chordata; class Actinopteri; family Pomacentridae; genus Dascyllus; species Dascyllus trimaculatus. The sequence continues at coordinate 22,520,141 of CM045452.1, forward strand.
ACCTGCAAGTGCAAGGTATCTGGCAATCTTTATCTGGCAATCATGTGTTTTTGTTTGACAGTTTGTTTACAGTTTTTCATTGATAATTTCTGAATAGCAATGATTTCTTTAAATTTCCAAAGAGCACTGGAAAGTACATTATTTGCCAGCAATCAAATGAGATACATGGATGGCAATCAACTTATTCAAATATGGTAACGTTGCAAATATTCAGTGCAGTTTTTACTATAAAAATAGACACTCAATTCTTTTATGCCTGAAAAAAGAGAGAAAAAAGATGGACAGAGGCAAAAAGGTGAGTTTCTTGATCTGACTATCTCATATTTTTTACTTATATTTCTTTAAAGAAATGTATAGATTTCAATTATTTGCCTCCAAAGAAAATGACAGATCTAGAAGTGCCCATTATGAAGATCAGAGATGCAATGCTTTTTAGTTATAGTGCAACATTTTACTCTTAACCCTAGAACACTAACGTAACAATTACTAACGCCATCACTAACGCTGGGTATATTTTACCCGATATTATATACCCGATAAAAATACTCCTCATCAAAATATATTTAAGTACAACAGTACATGGCGAATTGAAGTACTCTTCTTTTATTTTCCCCTATACAATGTCTCATAAAATGACAAAAGGTATTATAGGGAGACTCTATAAAAAGGCTCCAGAATTAGTAAAAAAAAATAATTAGGGAATCATTCATGAAAAATTCCTTTAAAAAAATAATGGAGCTGGGAACTTTCCTGGTGAAGGCACAGTCTCCCTGCATCACTGACAACTGTGGGAGATATATATATATATTCCACCTAGAAAAATATCTTACTCTCTATCACTATCATCAGGTGAAAATCACCTAAACACTTGCCCGTTGAAAAAACCAGGGATGGCAGCGGGGAAACTCCTACCTGCTGTGATGTCAGTGAGCTGCATGAAGCTACCCAAGAACCCACGCAACTCAGACAATGGCAACACAATGAAAATCACATAGCCACAGTCGCATGGGTGAAAATCACCTGGCGCTAGCGTTCTAGGGTTAAACTGACCAACTGGCAACACTACTGTGTGTGTCACAGTGAGTTGTGTAGTGGCAGGGTAGTGTTTTATATTCACCAGCAGGGGGAAACACTAACCTACTAACTGCCAGTCTGGCGATCTGTAAACAGTGATTTAATCCAGGACCACTGCATCTGAAACATAAAAACATATCATGATCTTCTGTATTCATAGATTCAATAACTGTGAAGCTTCCACACCTGGAAACGCATACAGTTTAAGACGAGTCTCACCCCTGAGTGCAGTTGAGGTGACATGGTTCACAGTGACCCTCCCTGTTGGGGTATTTGAAAATCAGCCCCCTCTGTCCATCATTTACTCCAGTGGGACAAGAGGACATGCAGTAAGGACCGTCTCGAAGGTTGGCACAGGCGACGCACTCATCTGCACCCTGCCAAAGAAAGAGAGAAAATACAGAAGAGACAGAGTGAGACAGACTCTGCTGAGACGGATAGAAAACTAGCAATGAACCGAGACACGGTGATTAATGCTGGCAGTGTAATTTGCAATCTAATGAGGAAGAAGTGGCAGAAAGTCGATTACCCTAACAGAAGAAAGTGTCTCTGATAGCATTTTGAAGATGTTTGTTGTGGATTTCGCATAGTATGTAAAGTATTGCAAAAGCATCAGATGTTTAAATAAATAGAAATCAGATTTATTTCAGTAATTTGGATGGACTTAATTTCAATTTTATTTTAATTCAGGGCAAACAGCTACTAATGTCTAGACAGTATTATATCAATTTAACTAGAGACAATGGGCATTATTGGAGACTCAAAGAGACTCTTTCATCTGGACTTGAACAATTGGACTGTAAGAGGATGGCATTCAGAGAGATTTTGAAAGCGTGCATTTGTAGAGTGATGTCATTGGCAGCTAAAAAAAATTAAATGCGAGTAAGAGTTCATTTGAAGGCACCGGACAAAACCCCTGTATTATCAAAACAGTCCAGTACTTACCGGTCCAGTGCAGCTGCCTTTCCCTCTCTGAGGTTTACATTCTAGATGACAGGCGACACACTCGCCCTCAGGACTTGCAAATTCCCTTGGAGCTCTGCAGACACATTATTCACAACACAATATTTAATATTTCAAAAGTATAAAAATCACACTCACTGCACAAATATCAATCATAGGAATATCAAACCAATACTGACCCGGTGAAAAAATTACAGCTGCCCACACATGTGCCATCTCGGCTGTAGTTCCTACAGGAGAGACACTGGTCAGGTCCCGGGCCCCAACAACCGGAGTCTGAACATAGAGGGTCGCACACATGGCCTTCTGCAACTGCACACACAACCATGGAAGAAAAGCATCATGTGTCTAATGCAGCAAAGCAGCAGCAACGTTTCAATCAAACTAATAAAGCAGCAAGGTGCAAGATGACTACAATTGAGACTGGGTAAAAGTAATTTATTAAGTGTTCTATCAGCTGTCATGTATAGCTCGTAATTAGTTTAGGGAATAGCAAATGCAACATTTCGTTTTAATTATGGCAGACTTTTTGTTCCTGTCAGTCCCCCAGCCCGCCTCACCACACTCTGCCAGCTGTCTGTTGTTGTGGATGTTGTTGACTCGAACTCTGCGGCCTCTGAACAGCTGCGTCCAGTTCACAGTGTGGTGGTAACAGAGGTTGGCATTCTGACTGATGTAGACGCTGCCATCACTGATTTCCCGGAGTGAGCGCAGACCCAGTGAGGTAAGAGTGGGGATGCGCATCACCATCAGAGAATAACGCCTTTGGTTAGAGGGTTTGGAGGACAGACAAAAACAAGTTTTGAGCTGACTGCAGTAGCGATGAAAATAGGGCAGAAATTGCCCTCTAATGGAGTGCTGCAGTCTGGATGTCAGTGTTATTATAGGGCTATCACACACATGCACACACACTCACACACACACTCACACACACACACAGTTCATACCTGTTCACAGCTATGAAGCACACAGAGAGAGAAGAGAGCAGGTAGAAAATGTCAACATAATGCACAGGGAACTTGTCATAAAGTGACAGGAGAGTGTGAATTGTGTGGAATCACAGTTTGGATGCAACACACTTAGCATGTCCTGCAGACGGATATTAGTTTGGGCAAGAATATAAACATCAAAACTGGCCTGAAGCATGAAGCTAGTTCTCCACATCCACTAAATCCTTCCACTATTTTTCTTTTTCTTACGTACAAATAATTTCCAATGACCTTAAAGCTGTTTTAATATCTTTTACACGAAGGAAGCTCTTGTTAACAGATTATGTATCACTAACAGATTAATTTACTCTTTCACTGATTTAACTTTAGGAGATGTTTGTTTAACTCTTTGCTCTGAGCTGCTTCTGACTGACATGTATATAAACATGCTCATCATTTCTAATCCCACGAAACACTGCATGTGATCAAGCCTTACTTGTAGAGCGACCTCCCTTGAATGGTACTGAGACTCGAAAAAACAGACAGATCATTCAGCTCTTTGGGCCATGACTGGATGTTTAGAATATCTGAGAATAAAACACAGTGATCAGAATAATGTGACATGACATTTGGACATAACATACATTAATAATGACAATTTTCAAAAGCCCAGCATACATCATTAGATCATTAGATGTACAAATGCCTTTTCTGCATCATTTAAGGGCAGAGGACAGCCATGCATCAAAGATTTACTGCTCTTTATTCATTTATAACAACTGGATTGCCATGTGACAAGAAAATCAAGCAGTGGATGTTCAGTCCATTCAAGTAAAAAAATGTTTTGACATGATGGAATGGTAAAATAAAATCCAAATAAAGCTCACTGGAAAAGGCATAAATCCCTCTTAAACCCAATTTGACAAATAATTGGGTTTAAGAGCGATTAAATCCTCTTACACCCAATTATTTAAGCAACTGAGCACAGCTAATTGAAACTAGTTGCATTTTTCTTTAAGCAAAATGTGCTGAAACCCACAAAATCAAGTAATTTGATGGTGTATTATTACTATCCTTGTTATGTATCATCAACAAATCTACTGTATACAAACCTGTTATTTCTCTGACTGTGTGGAACACTTCCAACTTTTTGGCATCCAGGGGTGGAATATTTTTAAAGTCATCTCTAAGAAAAATAAAAAAACACCATATGAAAATGTCCACTAGACTGAACTGTGCTCTGAAATGCTTCAACTTATACAGACAGTTACCCAAGAATCCCTGTGACCAGGAAGTGCAGGCTGCCCTGGATCTTGGTGCAGTTGACGAAGCTGTCGATGTTGCTGGAATCCACAGTCTGTCTGTGTTCAGCACCAGTTCCTTCACACACTACAGGGATGACCAAAAACCACTATTACCTTTGATGAGTGGCAAAGGATCTTGGTGTAGAAATACAGTATATATAAGTGTCAACCTTTTGGGCAGAGTCCACTGCAGAGCTCACACTGCCTCTGACCTTCTCTCTCCACCTCCATCTTGTCCAGAGGACAGACGCTCACACAGGAGCTGCCATCCACCACAAAATGATCTACGAAGAGAAAGAAAGGAAAGACACAACAACACACATTTCAGCAAGACAGAGGAACCCCTAGCGATGTTTAGAAACTAACATGACGTCAGGACTGATGCCATAAAGTAGCGCCGATGATGGTTTGCAATATTAAAATAATGTAGGGCTTAATAGTTGCACAGACCTAATGGAAAAGTATGTTCTACACTGCACAAGTAACACAAGTAAAATCCGTTGAGTACACAAACACACACACACACAGGCTACTCACTGGGGCACTGAGAAACACAGATGGATCCGTACTGGTATTTGGCATTAGGGTTGGTCTCCATCTGAAATGTCTGCTTGTTATAGATCAGAGTCTGAGGACACTGAGGCACGCAGGCGCCGGAGTCGTTGAAATGACGACAAGCCTTTACAGGTGCAAACACACAAACAGGAAATTATATATGAGCAACTGAGTACAGCCAGTTAAGTAAAAAAAGATCATATGCAGTTAGTTTCATTGCACAGTTAATATCTGTAATATGATTTCTGACAGATTTCCAAAATAACACCAGGCCTAAGATTTTGCTCTCAGGTTTAGCCAGGCTAGTGGCACAAATGGCGTCAACCTGTAAGTCCACCACTTAGATCTGCACTGGCATATCTCAACAACTACTGTATATTATGCATAGATTTCCATTAAGTCTTGTACAGACATTCATGGTCCCCGGGGGTTGAATGTGACAGATTTTGATGATCCTTTAAAGGAACCAAGAGGTTGGGATTGACTGTGCAAGAAATTTTCTCCACAGTAATTTGATGGATTGCTGTGAAATGTGGTGCACAAATGCATACCTAAATATCAGCAACTCTGACACCATTAATTCCCATTAACCTTAAGTAAACCTCAGCTTAACTTTGTGTTTGTTGCTAAAAAGCAAAACTAAACTAACACCAGTATATCAGCATTTAGTTCAAAGCCCTGCTGTCCTCAAAGATCCACAAGCACAGCTACACACTCCTAGCCTCCAGACTTCCAGGAATATAAATTTGGCTGCCATCAAGTATTGTTTTTTGTTTTTTTTTACAAGATGTCTTTTTACAACATAAAATGCATGTGACAAAACAACTGTTGCATCAAAAAGACTAATTTGAATATGTTACTGTTTGAAAGCTGATTCTCAATGATCACTTGCACCAGTTAAAAACTAGTATGAAAACTGTTCCTATAATAATTTTACTACACAATGATAAAATGACAAAAATTAAAGGCAGGTTGACTACTGAAAAAAATCAATAAGAATCAATTACAACAGTAAGATCCTGAGAGACTTTGACTTTTATCCAAGTATAACCTGTTACAAAAGAATCAAATCTGAATGGCAGTATATAACTGAGCCTAAGATTTTTAAAGTATTTCCTAAACAGAAGTCAAAGAAACCCCTAATATAGTTCATACTGACATAACATAAACTGACACTATTTGTGCAACATTTGCCTTTCCCTTGTTTTTATCAGCAAACTCCTGCAGAGAGTCAAAGGCAAAGCACTTACAAAGCAGTCCACATCCAGAGGGCCTTTGCATCCTGCTGCACACTCTATGTGACAGCAGTCCCTGGGGCTCGTCCCAAAACAGCGACCATTACACTGCGGCGCACACACCGTCTTAGTTACTGAGACACACAGGGAGAGGAGGGTTCAGCTGAGGTCACTCAAATGCATGTGTGTGTTGTGTCTTTGAGTGTGCATCTCTGTGTATAGCTGTGTGTCTATGCAGAGAAACATCCAGCGAAAAAGAAAAAGGAGGAGGAAAGAAAAATCGGGCTAAAAAATGGAAACAGAACTATTGGACACTCACAGATCTGACATTGATCCTGGTTTGGCCCCCAGCAGTAATCTCCACAAGATTTGTGACATGGGCCTGAGAGACAGAGAGGACAGAAGGACAAGCAGCACCTCTAAGAAAAAGAAAATCTAGAGATCATTTGGGAGAAGAAGACTAGGACAATCATGACAGTGACCTCTCTCTCCGTTGTACTGGATGTCAATGGGAGCACTGTTGTCCCGAATGATGTCCTGCCAGTAAATCCAGGGGCCATAACTCAGGTATTTGTTGTTGATAATCTGCACTCCTCCCTCCAGAATCTCTGTGAAGAAACCGGGGAGACATGATGCCAGAGTCTTTTAATAGCAGATATTAAAGTAACACAGGTAGGAACTGTAAACCTGGGTAGCTCAGTAATATATTGTAGGGTCCTATTAATCTAAATCTGCAAAGTAGCTTGTACCTACATTTTTTAGACATAAGCAGTTTATAAGTAAAATATCTGAGGAGGCTCTGTTGCAGTTTTACCTAACAACCTACCAAAAAGTATTAATAGTGCTTGAAAGAATTAGAAAATAAAATTCAGCATTTGTCTCAACTCCAGGATCAAGAATTTGGAACAGGTTTTTCATATTCTGTCTTATACAAGATTTGTCTGACAATGAGCTACAGTTGAGAGGGTGATGCACTTTAAATGCTGTCTTTATTATGTCTTGCTAAGTTTTCCAAAAATGAATAACTGCTGGCTAAGATCTCTATCTCTCACATTTTATTCTGAGTTCCACAAAATGCTCATTTTGAGGAACCCAGGACGTCTTTTCTTTGTGGTGCTGTTGGCTCAGATGCCTTTCTGCTCCCTTAAGTGCATAAAAAGATTTTCTTTTACATCTTAGATATAAAACAAAATTTCTCATGATTCTGTTTTCCTTCCTCGTATAACTCTTCTCCCATTAACCTGTTAAATTTGTGAGTCCCAGCTGCCTCAGGCCATTGGAGCCGTCTTTGGGGTAGTTAAAGAAGACCGAGAGGGCGAAGCGTCTTTCATACAAACTGTTTCCTCTGATGACCCTCAGCTGCCTCAAAGGAAGCTCCTGGAAGTGGTTCACAGCGATCAGGACGTAACCAGTCACCTCGCGGATTGTCTGGAGAGAAGAAGAAGATCATTAATATATACACTGATCAGTCACAACATTATGACCACCTGCTTAATATTGTGTTGGTCGTCCTTATGTGATCAAAATGCTCTGAACCATTGGGCATGGACAAGAGGACCTCTCAGGGAGTCCTATGGGGTCTGGAACCAGGACCCTGGCAGTGGATCCTTTGGGTACTCTGGCTTGTGCAGTGGGGCCTCTGTCAATCAAACTTGTTCCACTGCATCCTGTTGATGCTTGATCAGAATGGGGTGTAGGAAGTTTGGAGGTCAAATCAACATGTTGGGCCATTGTCATGTTCCTCAACATGTTCCTGATTGTTTGATGTTTTTTCCATGTGGTGGGGTGCATTTTCCTGCAGGGAGTAGGCCAGTGACATCCGGGATTTCCATTTGCATGATGGAGTGTGTTTGTTGTTGGACAATGTTTAGTTGGGTGTCTAAGTTTCATCAACATGGATGTCAAAATCCAAGGTTTTCCATCAGAACACCACATAGTACCAATATGATCAGTGTCATTCACTTCACCTGTCAGTGGTCATAATGTTGTGGCTGATCGGTGTTTAAGAAATTGTTGGAAGTATTTGATAGAAACAAACCAGATGATTGACAGAGGGGTGAAGAAGGGTGATGTTTACCTTGAGGAAGGAGAAGTCCCAGTTACTCTCAATCTGAGTGATCTCCAGGTTTCCCATGATGATCTCACAGCCGTCATATCGATCCTTAATCAGGTTGTACTGATTCTCCTGAGAGCCGGTGGAGCTCAGGCCATTCTGTGTACCATGACACACTTCTGACACACACAGGGAAAAAGGATAGTTTCACTTTTTTAAAGTCTCTCCACAGAAAGGGATATCAGTCACTGTACTCGCTATTCCTGCCCATAATAGCCACAAAAAAATCTCCTAAAGCAAACAAAATCCACTATCCCCATTCAGTGTATATGTGATTTATAACATCCAGCTGAAACCAAAGAAGAGTTTTCAGCAGTTTGAGTAAGTCGATTTGAGTTACAGTCAACAAAATTTTTGATGAATGGAAACCAATGGAATTCATATAAAAATGAAAAAAGCACGTCTACAGTCTTTTAAAGCTGAACAAATGGTAAATGTGAGTTGCTATGGGTTGCATTATTTCTGTGGTATTTATGGGTTTGGTGAGTGTCCCTGATGCTGTGCTGGCTGCTGAGTTTGATGTGAAGCAGACTGAAACAGGCAGCCTGTAACCTCCGTACACGGAGCAGTCCAGGCCTGGGGCTGATGGAGAGGAGGCCGAGGGTCGAGGCAGAAGGGTTTTTTCTGGGACAAAGTGCCTCATTGTGATGAAGCTATAAATGTGGACAGTGTGTCCCAGTGAGTGAAGAGTGATGCATTGACGGACAGTGCTTCTGTGTGTGCATGCGTGTCTGCAGGGTGCGCGTTGTTGAGATCATACCAAGAGACAATGGACCGTGTGTGAGTAGGACATTCTGGCAGCGGGAAGGGAAATATTGTGAACGGAAGGAGACATGCACACCATCTCGTAGTGACCAGCAAATATTGTGGCACTGTGCAAAGACGGGGCACCTGCAGCGATCATCACAACATTCCCAGTCTTCATCATGAACACGCAGGTATAAACCAGAATCTTCCAGCTACACTGAAGCCGATTACCTGCATAAACAACCTCTGAGGCTCTGTGCATGCATTTTCCATTTTGACTCAAGCCTTCATGTACTTATATGTTGATCCACAGCTCTCTTAAGTAAACACTGAAACTGGATTGAAGTGGGACACTGGATGAGCTGCATGATAATTCTGACAAATTCAACACAAATACATGCACAAAACACACGCAAAATCCAAGCTTAGCCTTTTGCAATCCATAGCAAACTCAAAATAACTTTTTACATGAATGAATTTAGGTCCTCCTATTTGCTGCAAATAATCAGTGTAAAATCTTTATTAAATGGGTACAAAGTAGAATCTGGTGCTTTACTGAACATATAGTAGAACACAGTTGTATGGCGGACATGAATGTGCTTGTAACAGCTGACAACTATGTTAAAAATGTATTGTAGACCATTTATCAAACACTTAAACATCTGTTAGAGGTGCTGACAATAAATAAAATACTCTCCTTTGTAGCTTTTCAAAGCGGCTGGGCCCTGATAATAACAGTAATAGTAGTAATAAAAAAGACTCTCAAGGAACAGAGCAGAGCAAGTGCTGTGAGATCTGATACAAAGAAAAGGAGGGATGAGGGTTATCAATTCACAGCTACATCTAAATGCATTCATGTTCATTATTCTACTCCACAAACTGACTCTTAAGAGATGTTTTTGCAAACTGCAAACAGGGAAGCTGAATCTCTTACAGCGGCAGAAGTACTCAAAACAAGGTTTCCAGTATAGAATTATGAATTCTCCTACCTTCATGTGTTTGGGGTTTTGCTGTTTGTAGCCTCCACATTAAAGTCCCACACAGTAACAGGACTCTCCACTGGTTCATGTTGATGTCCAACCTGTTCACCCAGATATCAGCACATCACACAGGTGTATAAAGTCCTCCGAATATCCAGTGTTGTGTAGGAAACAAACAAAAAAAAACTAGAATGAGATAAAGTGGATTCAAAAATGATCTCAAGTTTCACTCTCTGTTTCAGTAGGATAGAAGAGAGGGAGAAAAAAACAATATCATGAAGTGAAAATGAAGGACACGTGAAACTCCTTCTTCAAAACATTAATGATAAGAGTAGATTAATCGCTCAAGTCAATTACAAAACTGAAAACGACGAACAAGTTGCAGTTTATTCTGACTCGGGGGTTTCCCTCCCAGAGAAAGACGTCTGATTGGCCAGGAGCCCGACTTATTCACCAATCAGAGGCTGGTCCGTCATTTTTTTCTCTCTCTTTTTTTTTTGCCTCAGTCGTTGCACTGAGCTGCAAACGCCAGAGAAAAACCCACTAGATATCTGTGGAGTATTTCAAAAATAGATAAAGACTGAATGTATTGTATTTAATAGCAACATTGATAAAAAGGTTAAGAAAAAATAAAATACAGACTCAGGTGTCCAACAGATTGTATGCAGAAGCTGAATACCATCCTCTAACAGAGCAAACTGTTGCTTGTAAGATGATTCTTTTGCACCATGTATCCTATATGTGTCTTTATGTGCAGTTATTTTGGTTTCTGCCAGCCTCTGTATGTGGAAGCAGAGCTGTGGTCTCCCACTCGGCACCCAGAGCCCTGAGTGGCTGCACTGTTTCTCCCCGTAAAGAGCAGTATTGTCCCCACGGCCCTGTCAACTGGTTAATCACCTCTTTGATGCATATGGAGCAGCCTGTCACAATGGGCACATTGTCAGACGGGCAAGTGACTTCTGAACCCAAAACAAGAGCACGCTTAATTTGAGAAAATGGCCTCGGAGCAGGCAAGATTCCTGAACATGAGTGAAAACGGGCCACTAATGGATTGCTACCAGTAACCGCTTCTGACAGATGTACTGTTAATCTTATTTGTTTTGAATGAGAGGCAGCTGAACAGTCCCCAGTCCCTCTGAGGGTATCTCTGTGAGGGAAACTGTACTCGGATCACAGAAATGTAATTCTATTCTTCATCTCTTAATCAACCTGATAATAAAAGCAGCCAAGAAGGAATAAAGTGTTAACAATAAAGCCTTTTTTGTTTACAGTAACATGATTTAAAGGCACATTATTTACTTAATTGTGCATCAGCCTGCACTCATAACTCTCCTCCCTCAGCAGTTTTCTGTCCAGCAGGAGGAGACAGAGTCTGGGAATTGATGATTTGATACCAGAGCTGCTGCAGGGACTGTGGAAGCTGGACTCAGTCAGGGTTTGCTCATGCATGGCTATTTCTGCTTCATTTATCAGAGGTTTTGTCCAAATTTTAATCACTTCTAATAAAATGATCAGCATCTATAAATCCACTTACACGCTGAATGATAGAAAACATCGCAGAACATCACTGCTTAAGAGGCTGGATGAAATTTACACTTAAAAAACTGAATCACTTGTGTTCTTACATAAACAGCAGTCAGTGAGAAAAGACTGAGACAGTTTAAAATGCAAATATCACTGAGGCAGAACAAACAAATACATTTTTGGTGATTATGTTTCCACATTCTGATGAGGATTTCTCTGTGGTTTCGTCGAGAACAGTGGCTTTGATTAAGGTCAGATGATCCCAGGGTTTCTGCAGACTTTGGCACTTTCACGACGCCGCCATGGTGTCAGCCTCAGTGTCAGCCCTGGTGGCCCTGTCCCTTCCAAGGCGAGCTGTGAGGGGTGCCTGCTGTGGCCTTTTGCGGTTGCCACTCCCTTCAGAGATTGATGAATTGATTGTGGGGCTGCTGCCAGTGTGTCTATGCCCTGGGCGAAGGTGTCCCGGTTACGGGTGGGAATCCCAGCTATGGCATCCGCCCTGGGGCTACTATTGTAGCCGTCCTGCAGGGGGCCCTGGGGGCTGGTGGCCCTGGGAGCAGCTCTGACTCACATACTGCTGTCACACCCTTGGAGACACAGCGGCACTCTCCCCTACATGGACCTCTGATTGGCTCAGACAAAATGACTCTCTGTGGAGTGCAGCAATTCCACAGGGAAACTACCTGATTGTGCCAAACTTCTCTTGATGACAGCAGTTAGGAAAGGACAAAGGAGAGAGGCGATGTAGATCCATGTCCTTCCCACCTATCTGACCTGTTCTTTCCCTGCCTGTGTCCACCATTGCATTTTCAATAATAAAAAAAGCTTTTAATATGTGCTTTTTATTTATCTGGCTTTATTCTTAGTTGGCAACTGGTGCAGCAAAACAGCTTATCCAGCTAAAATGAATAATCAAATCAGAATCTTGACCAAGGCTTTAAATCACACTTCACTCAAAAAAATGTCTTCACTTGGATGTTTGACCTTGCAGTTTTTGGGACATCAGAGCTGTTTCACATTTATCTCCTGGGAAAGCAGAAAGTTTGTGTGTTCACCTTAAATCTGGGTTCAACACTTGTACGCACAAAGGACATTGTGACATCTGAATCAGTTTAGGAGCCAACTGTGGCCTGAAATGCAACTTACACAAGTACAATGTGCAGCTTGAAACCTCCAGCGCACATAAACAATGAACTTTTCAGTTAAGTAACAGACATTGTGTGTTAAACTCTTTCATTTTTTTGCATATCCGTAGATTCTGGATGTATCAGTGAAAGAGAAGTAGAGTTAACAGGGATCCTAAGATTGCGTGGGATAGGCTGAGATCAAACAAGCACATAAAAAAAGCGTGGAGCAGAAAATGACATCAAGGAAAAAATGAGTAAGGCAAAGCAAATGTATGTTTTGGTCTCTTTTATTGATCGATGTAGTGCCAGGAATTATTAAATCATTCAACACTTTTGCACCTTTAAGTGTTGTTTTTTTCCATTTCCTTCTCTTGATGATATTCTACTCATTAATTTAAATAATCATTTTCAAGGGTTTTCCTTTCTGAAAACACATCATCAGTTGGAATGTTGTGCAGCCTTTGTCGGTCTGCAAGTTAAAATCCGCCAATAAGGGAGGACGTTCAGCCACAACAGAACTGCGAGTGCGTCACAGATCGTAGATGGAGATACTTGAATGCTGGACATTCCCACATACAAACCTGTTATCAAAGAGAAATGAACCACTGGCAAAATAAGGCCACAAAAACAATTTTCACACCAACAGAATAGAGGGCACGTCACACACACACACACAAGCTGCTGTCAGTAATACGTATCTGCCAACACACTGACCCCAATATCTACAGGTGTATCAACAGCACTTTCAATTTAACCGCGAATACCAGGGTATACTCTTCTCATTACATAAACATATATACAGTTGCGCCGACATAGAAAAGCATGCTTTTGCATATTAGAAGGTTGTTCGGTAAACTTTACACTAAATCCATAACATGTATTAGTACAGCATTGTTCCAACCAGCAGCGGTGATTTCGACTAACAAATATAGTCTGAGGAAACAGGCTATTATAATTCACTTTTATTACAGATCTTGTACATTATTAACATGCCTTATGATGCAGTATTACGATCATCCTCTCTCCTGTTTTGCGAGTGTTTTGCGTGAAAACTGAAAAAGACAACTGCCAGATCTACTTAGCAACTTAAGAAAAAAAACAACACCGGAATTTTAAAAAATCAAATTAACACTCCATTCAAAAACACGAGAAAAAAAACGGACGTTACATTTTGTACAACGATAATGCAGCTAGAGTTATTTTGTGCAACATGATACACAGAGATTTGGTTAACACAAGATACACACAGAATGTCACGCCAGTTAGGGATGATCAAATCAGGATGACAAGCAACGTGAGTGCTTTTCGATGGATACGGTGCAGCTGCTCGCACAAACCGATTTAAAAAATAAACATTCAGAACCATGTAAGCTCTCTAATATTGCCAATCACATGCTGTGCTGCATCACTCTCCACAGGGCAGGCCAATAGCAGCATTTTTTCTAAGCCACAGAGCTGGTACAGTGTGCCTGTTCTGTCATCTGTATCAGTTTAGATATCACACCTCGCTGATGCCAGAGAAATTGTTTTAACCCTTATTGAGCCAGGCAAGTCGACTAAGAACAAATCTTTATATACAGCAGCGGCCTGCAGTAAGTTCACAGCTCTTACAAGCCCACGAGCCAGTACTGGGATATCTCCATGCAGATTGGGAAGCAGTAATGTACAGTGATACTGGGGCTTTTGTTTTTTTTTTTCTTCCACCAGCTGCCTTAGCAGTAAATGCACATTGCAATAAAGGGAGAGAAACCATATGATGGAAAATGAAATCAATAAATAAAGCTATGAATAAACCAATAAATAAATAAATGTTGACAAAAAATATATTAAAACTATCCAGTGTGTCTGCAGAATTTGTGTTGAATTTTAAAAAGTAAATAAATAAACATAACATGTTTAAATAAAATGTTAACAAACTTAAGATTTTAATAAATATAATTTGAGTTCTGACCAGCGATGATTTGGTGGCGGTAAAAACTTCTGTATGGACAATAAATTACGGCGTTACACTTATTGGAGTATACTGTTTTTAAACAATGTGATAGTATTCTGACATAGTATTAGTACTCCCACTATACTATTATGACATTCTTTATAATTTACAACAAGTTTATAGTATCTGAGGGAAGGCTGCTCTGCCATCATAAGTCTAGACAGTTTATTGAACAAATTAAATGTTCATGGAGGTCAAAGGTCATAGACTGCAAAGTAGGGGAAATTCACATAGTTTTACAGTAACATTATACTATTATATCCCAATATTTATGCATTCTGTTTATAGAATGAAAGTCATTTAGGTTAACTTTGACACTGTTGGTTTGTAATTGATTAAAAATGTTCACCACAGACCCAAACAAATTAAATAAAGGAAATAAAATAGAAGTATTTAGGTAGGGGGAGAAAGCCAGTGAGAGTCACTCCCTGGGAGCTTTTCAGCATTTCCTCTCTATGTAAACACAATGGACCCACTACAACCACTACCTGGAGCTGGCACCCAGGCTCTTCCCCACTCTCCTGACCGGGCCCTTCACTTCTTGTTCTTCAGCTGATTGGCCAGCCAGTCCAGGCCCTCGTAGAGGCCGTCTCCGCTGGTGGCGCAGGTGGCCTGAATGTACCAGTTGCGGTGACGTAAGGAGTGCAGGCCGAGCTTGTCTGTGATCTCTGCAGCATTCATGGCATTGGGCAGGTCCTGAACAAAAGCCACATAGTACAGAATGTCAGGTGGGAAGCTTCCACTGGTGAGGAAGTGGATATAAATGGGCAGAGAAAGCTGAATAAACAGGAGCAGATGCAAGGAAGCCGATACCTGTTTGTTAGCAAAGACAAGAAGAACAGCATCCCGCAGCTCATCCTCCGCCAGCATCCTCATCAGCTCCTCCCGAGCTTCGTTGACCCGCTCACGGTCATTGCTGTCCACCACAAAGATCAAGCCTGCAGGAGAAATAAGAGCTTGGAGGAGTGACACTCTTTTTTTACAGGTTAAACATCAGCTCTACAGTACCACAATGAGTTTCAACGAAATGCATTATGACCTGACATTGTTAAGAAGAAAAACAGACTGTTAAACCACATTTAATCATTGTCCAGGCTTTCAACATGACTAAGATGATGATAATTTGGAACAGTTGGAGCCTGTATGCAAATGACATCATCTAAAGCATTAGTCAGATATGCCCTCAGGTGCTGGGGGCGAGCATGTGCTGCAGGATCTGCAACAGGACTGGAGAGGCTTTAATAACTCTAAAAACATGGCGGACTGGTGCATCATCTAGGAGTCGGTTGGTCTGGCTCACCCTGGGTGTTCTGGAAGTAGTGTCTCCAAAGGGGACGGATCTTGTCCTGGCCACCCACGTCCCACACGGTGAAGCTGATGTTCTTGTATTCCACTGTCTCCACGTTGAAACCTGAGCAAAAAAACAGAGTGATTTACATGAGCTGGACAAACTCCGACACACATATTTTATCTAATACTAACAGACATTAATTCGCTCCCCACAGACCAATTGTGGGGATGGTGGTGACGATCTCCCCCAGCTTCAGCTTGTAGAGGATGGTGGTTTTTCCAGCAGCGTCCAGCCCCACCATAAGAATCCTCATCTCCTTCTTGCCTATCAGGCTCTTCAGCAGGTTCCCGAAGATGTTTCCCATGATGACTGGCGGCTCTCAATTCAGCTGCAACGAAACTGTTAAGACAGGGAACACAGGAGACCACTTTCTATACATAGAAACAAACACACTCTAAACCGCGTTTAGAGAGTCAAAACCACACCAAAAAAATAATGTGGCGAGACAGTAGCTCTTCAAAAGCAACTCTCAACATTACCACCTCATTACGGCTCGAAGCCACCTCAGTGGAGAGGCTGTAAAAGCGTACTTCACACCTCGGCAGGCAGCTGACCTGACTTAAAGGCTGTTGCTTTACACTGTGACAGCTTACAGGGGAAAACCGGCCGCCATGCTGGATCTCTCTTGTGGGGATCAGCTTTCATGTGGTGCAGATTGCCTGCCTTTTATGTTGTTTGCAGGCAGTAGAAGAAATACCAACAATCAATTCATACTACAAAATGACACATAAACCTGAGGCTGTGAGTTTGAGTGGTTCACACATCCTTTAGCACTGGTGAGGGAAGAGGGTTTGAACTGTACATTTCTGTGGTTCTTCATGCCATGGGCCCTTTAACAGGCCAACTGTGCTGTCAACTTGTGCTAACATATTCTACCTGAGGTGCATTTGGTGTTAACAGGGATGTTAAAATGCAGCCACAGTCTTTAGTGCAGCAGTGGAGCATCACTATCATTTCTGGAATACCTTCATTTTTGTTTATTTTAGCGTTTGTAACTGATGCTGTCTCTGATTAGCTCCGTTTCCATTCATTTCCATCAAATGCACAGGCAGTAGCTGCTAGCATAGCCCGTTACAGCTGCAGTGGTCGCACATCCATGTACATTTGTCATAATGCGAGGGGAAGACGGCTGATGCTGCAGTCCGAGCAGCCGATGAATTTTAAACCGAATTACGTTTCTTTCAGCTCGACACGACAATCACTCGAGCGTAGTTTGCTAGCTATGACATTAGCTAATATGTTCGGTATGTTAAAAAAAATCTTCGGGTCAAATTGTGTTGCTATAATCCCCTCGTACAGTCACGACAAACGCACCAGTCGGCCGGATGTCGTCGATTAACGGCCGTTTATTTGCCGAGAAACACTTAAAGGTATTTGAAAAAGGCGACAAATACACCGCGGTCACCTTTAATTCTTGTGTACATCTTCGAGTATTTTCACCATTTGCATCTCATTCACACTTACCCGTCAGCGGCAGGCAGGATACCAGCTGGATTCAGGCAGAGGGACTGGATGCTAGTCTCGCGATGAGCTACGGCTGTGCCACTGTGAGTTCTCGCGAGAGTTGCCATGAACACCCTCTCACGTTTGTCATTCCCGATGACTTGTTAAAAGCCAGGAGCGCTGCTGCAGGGCATCTGTGCTTGAACTGTCTCCTTATAAAAGCAGGAAAAATACTTCTACATAGCATCAGCATCAATCATTTTGAGGCGTATTTTTGCTTTTGTGATATCAAATGCAGAGTCCATCTTTTAATTACGTGATTTATACAATATCCTTAGTGGCAAATAGGCATTTTTTGGTGCTGTTACAGGAGCTCAACAAGTAAACCAATATTAAATGTAACAGAGAGTCTGAAGGCAAACATTCTTGAATAATTAACACAGGAATCATCTTAATGAATAAGTAAATGGCTGACTGTAATAGGATGCCAAGTGATACTTCCTGGCAGCAGGCCTCTGAGTGTCACGGATAATGAGGTGACAGAGGGCAACAAAACATAGACTGAATTAATATTCTAGCAGGTATAACCTTCAGTACTGATTTTTCAAAACAATATTTAGTTTTTCAAAAGGTGACATTGTATATTTATGTGGTTTTTAGGTGATAATATATTTAAGAACTAGGAAGAAATTGCATTTTTCCCCTCATCATCAACAAAAAACAAACAAGTGTGATTAAATGACACACCCCTGAACCAGCCCTGCAGCCATAGGTGAATCCGACATTTTCCTCGCTCTTCCTCTCTGTTGCGTGTCAGTCAGTGGTCCAGTAATAGACGTGTTTATCAATTCAGTGGTGAAGGCAGAGGAATAAAGAGGGGAGCAGATGTTTGCAGCTGCAGACCAGATTATGGGGTGGAGTGGATGGTGGGGGAGCATGCCGAGTTTGTGTGCGCGGGGAGTTCGGAGAGGGTTACAGGGGGGTTACAGCGGGTTCGGGTGGTGGCAGGAGAGGTAGGGTGGGGAGTTATGACTTAAAGGAGCCTTTCCTCTGAAGTGTCTGCCAGCATGCACCCCAGCAAACACAATCACAAGTCTCGTTGGTTCTGCTAGCTGAACTAATGAGGGCCTGCACGTTGAGGGCAGGGGCTTTGATGTTCTGGGTAGCTGGCTCCTTGTGTTTTCTCTCCCGCTCTCCTTCTCTGCCTGTCCCACATCAAAAATGAAAGGGGAGTTGAGAAGCAGATGTTTTGAGGCATGTATTTATACAGAGTACACTTTATTCACCCCCTTCTCCATACCCCATTTGTCCCTTTGCCTCTGCATCTCTGCTGTATGTAGAGCAAGGATCTATCTCCCTATCTTTATATCCAACTAAACACACTAAATCGCCTTACTTTATACATATAATCATGTTGTCAATCAAAGTGGGTAACTTTTATCTCTCCTAACTTCCTCTCTCGGCCTGCCTCTCTTTAATTTCAGCCCAGTCTGGATGTCATTACTCGGGGGGCAGTCAATGTGTTGCTATGCATGTGTCTCTGTCTGCAACGATGAGGGGGAGAATGGGAAAGAGAGAAAAAGAGCGATGAGAGAGAGGGAGAAAGCAATCCCAGGCTGTCCACCAACCTCTGTCTCACACATGGGAGAAACAGTGACAGGAAATTCCCTTTTGCAGCAGCTCCAGGGTGAAATGATAAAGGAATGAAGAAATGCAAACCAGAAATCCAGTCCCTTATCATTCCATACCACTCACTGTCTCCCCTTTACTCCTTCGCTAAATACCAAAAATACGGAACAGTCAATTCAGCCACTGGCACTGCCATTCCTCAGGAGTCAAGGGATATTTACCAAAGTCCATACAAACAAGACTTAATTGGCATTAAATCCTATGTGGCAGAAGAGGTTTTCCCAGCAGGCCGAGCATGGAGACAGTTTGGATTATCTCAGATATTTAGGAATGCTACTGTCATAAATCAAGTCAAGTGGTGACAAAAGCATTTTGCTAAATCTACAGTTCATGTGTGCGCACCAGCATGCATGTTTTTGATTGTGCATCAGTGCCAATATTTCTACATGTAACAGCCTTTGTACATAAACACATGCGTGTATTTATGTGCGTGTGTTTATGTTTGTGTAGTCTGTCTCCCAGGTAACAGGGATACAGCGTCCCAGCAGCACGTGGTTCAGTAAGTCCCTTCCTTGGCTATGAACTCTGGACAGATGATCCCCTCAGATGCTCACACAGCAAAGACTGGTATAATCACCCCCACTCTCTGCTCTCTTGATGCTTCTCTCCAGTAATAAAAGTCATACTTTAAGGAAACAATATCCTGCAGCCATAAAAAGTCCTTCTCTCAGCATGGAGTGGCCATAAAAAAGGCTCTCACCTCCCAAATCTGTAGTGCATAGAGCTTACCCCCCATTTACACAGCAACAGACACACACACTCCAACATACACACACCCCTCAGCATCATTTCAAGACTAAAGTAGGTCCATCTCTCACTTTGACATGTACTACATGTGGGAAGAATCTAAGGAGTGCTGATGAAATGGACAAAAGCAAGCACATAATATCAAGAGCTCAGTCACGATTTCATAGGAAAGTGACACACATCACATTACAGTTATACTGAGAGGAAGCATATTTCCGTCATAATATTGATATGAAAAAACATGAGCACTAGCAACCATTCTCATGAAGTAATTACTATTGTTACAATTGTATAAATAAATTGGAGTGATTAGTTGAGTTTGTTTTCAAAGCTGAGCTTCTATCAACTGTCCCATCTTGAGTTTTATAACTGTACAAGAATTGATGAGCTTAAAAATCCTGCATGTGCCTTCTGCCTTGCTTCTGCAAGAAAGTTCTCTATCAAATCCTCTTCCTTGTGTTCTTCTATTAGCAAAATCCTTGTCTAGAATACTGAGATTGATTCCTAAATAACTATTGTTGCTCCATCTGAGTCACAGGTGCAAAATATACAAATTGAGTAAATATCATAAGAGGATCCCAGTAACATGAGACGTTGTCTAAAGACCGCTTTGTTCACCATCCTGAGCCACTTGTCCACCATCAGTCTGTTATTCAAAAAAAGACAAGTTCTAATACAATAATAATATTAATAATAACACATTTACAAATATACACGTACACAATAAAATACAATGCTACTGTACAATAAAATAAGTCAGCATGTCGACATTGACATGAAACAGAAATGTTTCTCTGTTGTTGCTCCTCTTTTTTGTGGGATAGAAAAGATGGGGTATAGGCCGTTTTCATGGCTGAGAGGGCAGCGTCTAAACAGACCATGGCAAGACAAATGGCATGAGTCACCTCTTCAATCTCTGACTTGGCATTTTGAGAATAACAGCGGCTACAAAGAGAAAATAGATCCCAGATGATGGCCCAAAAAAAGGAAAGGGGCGGATAAACAGATTCTCTGGAAGACTTACACAAGGAGCAAAACAAAAGCTTGAACAACAGGAGTGGGCGAAGGGACAGGCTCGCCATCTTGAGTCCTGGATGAGTAAAAGCAGCAAGGACTGGGATGGCTGGTATCTACTTGCAAACATTGACCCACTCTGTGAGACGACACTCCTCGCACAGCACATAGCAACACCAGTGAAATCGGCAATTGCAGCGCTCGCTGCGTGTCTGTTTCAGGATGTTGTGCCCACGGCCGCAGCACAGTGAGCTGCAGCTGTCTGTGCTGTAGCTAGTTTTGTTGCAGATGCGTCCTTGTGTACCTGGAGAGTCAACGGACGCATCATGCTCACAGAAGTCGGGAGACTTCTCAAAGTACACCAGCTCTCTGGACATGCTTCGACGACGGCCTCCATTGATTCCCCTTGTGCTTCCACTGGCGCTGTTTTCTGTTCGAGGGTTGAACACCCCATTGTTCTTGTTCTGGGAGTTGACAAAGATGGCTGACAGAAACTTCTCCCTGAGTAAAGAACCCACAAGTCGGAACTCTGGAGACACATGCCAGCAGGTTTTAAACTGACAGCTTCCTGATGTGCCATGACATTTGCATTTCCTAGTCATGTTGTCAGTCACTATCTGTGTGAAGAAAGATAAATAACGTGAACAAATCAAACTGCAACAATGACCATGATGATAGGTGAGCAAGACATAAGGAACACAGTAGATAAGCATATTATTCTCACCTGTCGCCCCACACGGTTGTTGTGTATTCTCATGCGAGCATGAATATCTCTTGGAGACCCACGGGAGTCGAGCCAGTCTCTGGAGAAACGGTCCCCAAAACGAACGTCATGACTGCACCCCCCCCACTCCCAGGTGTCCTGCATAGAGCTTAGCTCATCTGGTAAAGGCTTGAGCAGGGCGGAGGGGTGAGTAGAGCGCAGGTTAGTGGGCAGGTTGCTATGGTGACCATTTAGCTCCGAGGGCAATGACCGCGTGATGTCGATGCCTACCCCACCCTTCTGCAGGGTCTGCAGCTGCAGCTGTGTGAGTTTCAGCCGGATCTTGTCATCGTCCTGGCGACGCTTGGCCTCACAGCCACACCCCCGCAACTTGCCCATGCTGCAAGCCGAGGCCACAGAGTGAGCCACACCCGCTGCCAACATGGCCAAGGAGAAGGCACTCTCGCGAAAACCTGGGGACAAGAAGAACACACTCAGGCAGTTGAAACTGATAAATAGTGAAGCTCCAAAATTGTAATCCACCTGTATACAGAACAGTCTCCATTCTCATACCTACACCTGTCTCCCATAAACCCCAGGCCACTCATATTGACTACCACTGGCTTGCCTCAGACTCTCACCCCTGTTGAGGATGGTATTGTGGTGGGGCAGCTTGCCAAGGCCCTCCAGTGAGGAACAATTCCAGCGCTGATCCCGGAGCTGGTGCTGGCATTCATGGATGGCCACCTGGATGCCCTGCAGAGCAGAAGCTGTCACATCGGGGTTCCGCACACACATCCGCATCTGACGTTTACTGAGGCCTGCCAGCCTCAGGCACACAGAGTTAGGGGTTAGCACTGGATCTCCTGCCACCTTCAGGCTGAGGATATCATTACACAGCACCCTGCAGAGAGAGAGAGGGAAAGAGGGTGAGAGAGTTGGTGGGGGGTGTCATCAGAGCTGGTCAGGAGTTCATTAGTCAAATCCAAAGAAGTATGTAAGAGTGGGAGGATTGTTTGTAATACTTTGGAAAACCACTAAAGATTTAAGAAGCTTATTCCACAAAATAACTGTCTTTTATATAGGATTTTCTAAATACACTTAACAATACAATGTATGAAAAGTATTTGCTGCAGTGTCTCTACAGATGCAGCTCTAATGGTAGTTGCTTAAAGCAGGGAAAATATAATTCCAAACAGATTATCCAGCTAAGAAGTATTAAAAACAGATCCAACTGCCAACTGTATTATGGAGAAATAACAGTGAGATTCAAACTGATTTCTTCATGGCTTACTTTAGACTTGTTAAAGACTAAGAAATCAGTAAACATTGATTCCAGAGTTTTATTATTACTCCAAATCAGCCTGTGAAATCAGAGACAGATGTCTCCGTTTTTAGCTGAATATGGAAGATATTCATTTAAATGCTAAACTATACACAATAACTTATCTCAACTGTTGCCGAATAACACGTAGCCACAACCCGCATGTAACATCAAGTCTCCCTGCGCTCTCAAGTGCACTTACGTTAATGCAGGTGACATAAGTGCTGCTGCCAAAATCAGGAATTGGTCCCAACGGAGTTTGTTTGATAGCTCCATTTTGTTAAGAGTCTTTCGCGACGTGACATTAAAACACTGGTATTAAGGTCCTGTGCTGAATAAGAACATCAAAAGGAAGAAGAGTGCAGTATTATCGATGCACCGCCAAACGACCGAGGAGTGAAGACGGAGAACAGAGGAGCTCGGGGGCGAGAGTAAACGGGAGGGGGGAAGAGAAAGAGGGGAGGGGAGTAGATGCCTCTACAGGCGGCTGTTTGCAAATATTGGCCAATATGAAAGTTGGATCACCAGTTGATCATTTTATTATCTGAGAACGTGATCATTTGTCTGAGCGTAAAATAACGTCTCCAAACTTTTACGCACAAGCCTTTTCCAAACACCGCGGCACAACGCCCTCAGATTGAATAAATAATCCAAAATACTGGATCGTATGAACATATTTAATAGGACAAAAATATGTATATTTATTAGTGGATGATTTTTGGTGTTCGGTAGAGAAGTGAAAACAGACTTCAATTTCTGATGCAATCAACAAAGAAACGCTCAGCAAAGTGAAATATGGACAGTCAAAGAAGATTTTGTTCATAAAGGGGTGAGTTATTTTAAATAATGAATGGGGGAGGGGAGAGCTGCTGGTTCCACTGTACGACAGGGAGGCAGCAGCAGGCAGGCGGCTCCGCTAACAGACCCTCCAACAATACTGTTTTTAGTCATGTGTTCCCCCTTCCTCCCACCTCCATCAGAGCGGCTGTTCTTCATTGTTGTGTTTGAAACAACTTCACTTTATCAATGTAAAGTCTTTATTTCAAAGGATAAAATTGTATGCATAAATTAAGAGAGTAGCTGCTCGGATTTTTTGGATCACATAATGGCATCAGGTGCTCTGATAAAAAACAATCTCATGGCAAATTATAAATCACATTAATATGGGCGATGTGGCTTTTAAAAAGCATTTTATCCATACTGAAGACTTGCATCTCAGTTATTCATTCAAATTTGATTTTTATGGTCAGTAATAACTGGGCCCATGAAACAAGTTGGCCAGGAATTTGGTGTGAACTCTGCATCAAATCAATCACTGTATTGATCTTGGTTATTCCAAATTACGCACAACAAACGCGCAAACGTCCCTGCTGGAACCGAAAAGTGCATATGTGCTACTTTCATAAAATTAAGTTAAAACCCCCCTCGAACACGGTTCGCTTAGTGACACCAATTCATCTAATCTCCTTCCATTCCCTAAGCTGCAGCAATGAAAAGTGCATTAGCATTCTGCCTTGGTGTGTATATCTAAGTGGCTTAAAAAGTGATTTGAAGTTGATTTGTATATAAAAGGCCCCCTTTATCCGGATTGAAGCTCTAATCTGCTCGGTGTCGCATGACTGCTCCAGGAAACCCGTTTGAGCACCTTCATATAAGACTGGAGTATAAACGTAGGATGGCTGTCATTAAAGCTTTTTACAAAAGCCCACTTCCTTTTACTGTCATCTGAGGGACGGAGAAAGAGAGGTGAAGAGGAAGGGAGAGAGATTATTCAACCTACAACCGCTGCAGTTGACTAATGTGGAACATGCAAATTAGCAGATAAATGTCACATAATCAAACATTCGCCCATGAACCAATATGGAGAAGTTTGGGGACATTTAAGCTGAAGAAGTCTGGGGTTTGATGGAGATGCCGCAAAGTGGCTCAAGCTGTGATTACACTGGGCTACGTTGCGTCGAGGGAGGTCTGCAAGCCAGATGTTTGGACTGGTTTTTATCCTTACTCGTCCCCCTCTTTTCCCGGTTCATCATACATCAAACTTCTGATTGGAGACCATATTTCATCTCTGCCGCGTTTGAAAAATATTTAAGTAGCTCAGCAGGCAGAGTGAGTTATAGGACCACTAAGAGCTTATTATTGCTTCTATCTGCGTTCACGTTTCGCTGTGCGTGTGCGCGTCTTAGACTATAAAAACCAGTGATAATAGTTTTTGCGCCTTAGCTTTTATTGAGAGACCCTCATAAAAGGCACTTTGGAAAAACATTATTAATAAGATTTAATAATGTTAAAAAAAACTGAATCCTTGTAAATGTTTTACCGTAAAAAGGAAATGCAGGCTGCAGAAACGGCCTTAGTCACTGCACATTTTGGGAGCGCGTTTGGAGAGAGAGGAGGAGATGCGGTTAGGGAGTAGGCTAATCCAACCACCGGGTAAAAAGGGCAGTTTCAGATGGCTCATATTCCGCTGTAACTGTATTGTACCGTGACACCAGCTTCGAGCAACGGCGGAGCACCAAAGCGGGCGCACCCACAGCATCTGTACCAACACATCCCTGCTTCAGGAGCCACTTCTCCTCTCTCTCTGCAAGACTGGATGCGGAAGCGAGCGTGCGGCCAGTGGGGAAATACTCTCACCCGCACACTTTTACAGGGAATCGATTCTGTGATGACCGTGAGATTCCACAAGTAATATGCGCAACACTGTGGACTGCCCTATTTTTTTCTCTCTCTCTCTCTCTCTTCCTTTCTCCTTGCTGCTCAGTTGTGTTTCCTTATTCATTGTGCGCCCTATGAAGAGCATTAACTATCCCTCCCTCCAATCCTATTGAAAAGGGCTCCGAAAAAAAACAGAGGGAGATGAGAGCAGCAAATCCCTTTTTTATTCCCCTCGTAGCGCTCAATAAGAGAAGAATGTGTTGCCTATCAGTCACCGAGGGGATCAAGTCTTCGGGACTGTCCCACGCGTTCAATGCGCCGTGCAAAGCATCACTGAAAGAGACAGAGTGAAGAGGACTGCAGCAGCAGTAGCATCCTGCCTGGACACTTCACATCATTCAGCAACCTGTCTCCACTCAAGATCCATTTAAGTCAATTAAGGCTGCCAGCTTTCTTCTCACCTTTCGGGTCCTCTCATCGGACGGTGCTGTGGTGAGTATTTACACCTTGCACCTTGCACATTTTGATCACAATTCAGTCGATCATTGAGATGTAATTATCACATTAATATTATTTTATAGGACACTAGGAAGTAGAAGAGCATGCACTGTTAGAATCTGTTTTTCCCCTTGTTTTTGGTTTGGTATTTTAGGATCATTTTAAATTTATTATAAGTGTTGCATATTTTTTGCTAGAGTGTTTAATGAATAACTGCCAAAGATATCTAGATCTGGACTTGTTTGATGGCAAAAAAAAAAAGTTGAAATCTGCCCATTTTCCTCCTCACATTTTGGACCGAAGTCACGATGAGGAGTCTGGCTCTGCTGTTAGGGGTGAAAGCCGCTTGCATCCTCCTGGTTTCCTCGCTCTCAGGCACTGGGGCCGTCAACAACAGCGGCCGGTGGTGGTGAGTTTAGCACATCGAGCAGGCCTGTGTGATGATGATGATGATGATGCACTGATTCAGTTATTATCTTTAAAGCCAGTTTGAGTTAAAAGAAGAAAAAAAAACCCTGCGCTGCCTTGTACTCGCAGCGTCAAACTGGGTTACCACATTTCATGCTGCACGCTCGAAATAATGTGTTAGTTTTGGAAGCGATCACAACTTCTGTTCAGGAGGAGAAAAAAAAAGAGAAACAGCAACCGCATGGTATTAAGGCTTGTGGGGTTTTCGTTGTCAAATTGCTGAGCTCAACAACCAAGTATTTCGCTTTTCTGTTTTTTTTCTAAAATTTTAATTTATCGTCCCTTCAGTGAAATTAGCTACGGCACATTATTCGACAATAAACGAATTACATCTGTAATAATTATAGTTTTAGCCTCTTTTATTTGCGGTTGGTTTAATTGACTCCCTCTCTCTCTCTCTCACTGCCTCCCCCTCTTTTTTTGGGACACTGCGGTTTGAACACGAGACAACATTTTTCAGTCCAATGTGGGATAAATTAAATATGGATTCATTTCATTGCTGAAAGGAATCCTATGCAAGGTCTTGTCCAGGGTCCTGTTGATCTAATGCTGTACATTCCTCCGTCTATACAGCGACCTCAAACCAAAACAGGCACTTTATATTTTTTTTTAAATCTAAAAAACAAAACAAAAAAAATTTAAAATAAAATAAAATAGGATCTGTATAGTTTAGCACGTTGTCTTGCTTGTTTGAAAATCTATAAACTGCGGCTTGGATCTGTTGAGGTAATGATTTAACGAAAGATTCTTTGCGGTGCCACTAGATGGGCAGGATTTGCGCACAATGCACATGTGCTGTTGTAAAATATTTAAAATGTCATCTGAAATCCAAGAAAACAACTAGAAAAGAAAAAAAATATGGGGGGAACAATTGAGCCCTGGAAGGAAGAAAACACCCATAAGGGGAGATTAGTATTAATGTTCCCAGGCCTCACCGCACCACTGTCTGGGTCAAACCCTCCACAGGCCAAGACTCGGCCGCTTTTCCGGATGATAATTCTTAACAGGAGACACACCAGTTACAATACGCACAGGAGTAGAGAGAAAAAAGAAGAATGCAGAGACAAAAATTCTCACTGTAAGTGCTGCATGAAGTGGAAAATTACACAGCCTGCTGAAACAAGCAATGTTCTGAAATCTGACCACTAAAATGGGTGCATTTGAACTCATTCAGTCATCCAGAAGATCCAGAATTTGTAGAAGCACAGGTGCCATGTTTGGACACAAGTACAGACACTTTACAAACCCTAATAGCCGAGTATTTTCTAATATCATGTAACAGACTTAAATCGGATAATTAAAATAAATAAGAATTAATCAGCATGATAAGAATATTTGCATTTTCACATGCAACTCATGCCATTATATAGTTTACAAAAGATAATTTTCTAATTTTGGCAGGGAGCAATATATGCAGGCCGACTGCTTAAGAAGACGGACACATTTCTAGATTCAGCCCTGAGTCACACTAAAGTCTACAGAAGCACTTTACTTATCTTTAACTTGGTTTGACATATTGGTAAGAGAAAATGAAAAAGATTATGACATTTAATAGCACAATGCGGATATAAACCTGTGAAGGATCATTTCCTGAGTGTGCTCAGCCTCTGCACCTCACTATGATCCTGGATGACAGGTGCTGGATATTTAGCAGAAGAGTATATTCTAATCATGAAACTGACAGGTAATTGTGTCTGGTCCAAGTGATTTATAAAGAGGTAAAAAATAATGCAGTTACGTGTTTTATGCCAAGCCCGAAACCTGTATTGTGCCTCAGAGACTTACTGTCTCCTCACGGTCTTGGACCAGCATGTGTCACCGTTTATTATTGTGGTACATAATGAAAACTGTAATTTCAAAAGGCACAACACTCATGGGATGCCAACAGACATCAGTTTAGGAGTTCAGAGGGTCACCTAAGGAGCTACATGCGTGAATTGCCAGCTCCTTGACTCTGATTTCCTTTGTCCTTGTGTTGTGCCAGGGGTATTGTCAATGTGGCTTCCTCGTCCAACCTCCTCACAAATTCCAAGAACGTGCAGTTGGTCCTGGATCCAAGCCTGGCCCTCCTGAGTCGACGCCAGCGACGGCTGATTCGGCAGAATCCTGGCATCTTGCACGCCATCGCCGCTGGGCTGCACACTGCCATAAAGGAGTGCAAGTGGCAGTTCCGCAACCGCCGCTGGAACTGCCCGACCACCCACAGCCCAGCAATTTTTGGCAAAATTGTCAATCGTGGTGAGCCTCTCTTGTCTTTCTCATCAGGCAATATTTGGACAATTCTGGGCAGGATGTAATGGAATCTCTTGTACACATTTAAAAGGCTTTGTCTGTAAATACTCTCCAATTTTGGGCAGAAATTGGCAAATTCAAGTCTAAAAAGCTGGATCAGGTTCTGATGGGAAGTTTTGATGTTGTTTCTTCAGGTTGCCGAGAGACAGCATTTGTATTTGCCATTACCAGCGCAGGAGTGACCCATGCTGTGGCTCGCTCCTGCTCAGAAGGGGCCATTGAGTCGTGCACATGCGATTATCGTCGCCGAGGTCCTGGAGGGCCAGACTGGCACTGGGGGGGCTGCAGTGACAATGTGGATTTTGGCCGGATGTTCAGCCGTGAGTTTGTGGACTCCAGTGAGAGAGGCAGAGATTTGCGCTACCTCACCAACCTACACAATAATGAAGCCGGCAGAATGGTAAGGCTTCAACCGACCATAATTGTCCGTCAGAATTTCCGCATGAATCAAATGTATCTGTTTAAATTCTGTGAGTGAGTCCTCATTTGCCGTTTTTGGTCTTCCTCTCTGCAGACTGTGTCTTCGGAGATGCGACAGGAGTGTAAGTGCCATGGCATGTCAGGCTCCTGCACTGTGCGTACCTGCTGGATGCGCCTGCCGAGCTTCCGCACAGTGGGAGATTTTCTTAAGGATCGGTTTGATGGCGCATCCAGAGTTGTTTATGCCAACAAGGGGAGCAACCGAGCCTCTCACCGAGCTGACCCCCGACATCTAGAGCCTGAAAATCCGGCTCACAAACCCCCCTCTGCCATGGACCTTGTCTATTTTGAGAAATCACCAAACTTCTGCTCCTACAATGGTAAAACTGGCACTTTGGGAACTTCTGGGAGAACATGCAACAGCTCTTCTCCAGGCTTGGATGGATGCGAGTTGCTATGCTGTGGACGTGGGTTTAAAACCCGGACTGAGAGCGTGACTGAACGTTGCCACTGCACCTTCCACTGGTGCTGTCATGTCAGCTGCCTCAACTGCACCAGTACACGAACGTTACACCAGTGTCTATGATCAAAGGTGGACCGGCAGGCAAATATTTAGGCATATGTGAGAAACAAAGAAGAACTTTGCAGCAAAACAGGTAGTTGGCTGGAAAAGCCACTAGCACACAAGTGGTTTGAGATGTTAGGTAGAAGCTAGGAAAGCTTCAAGGCGGGTAAACAGGGAACTTTGTGGCACAAAAATTCAATCAGTGTTTTTGAAAGTAGGAGTTGGAGAAAAGCACAAATATGTGAACAGGGTATAGAGGGAGTATATGTGCTTGCTCTTTGCCTTTGATGCCGAACATTAATAAGTATTTAAATACAACAACTATCCATGTAGAATGGAAATCACCCACATCCCTCAAGTGTTTACACTGTGGATAAACAGAAGCAAAGGGACAAAAGGATGTGGTGGAGAATTGATTGCTGTAACCAGGTACTACTAGAGTCGCCTTCTCCCCCACTGAGGGCAAAAACTGGACACAATGTTTCACAGATGTTTCTGTGGCCAGAGAGCCACAAACATCTGCTCTCATAAACTGGTGAGGACCTCTAACAAGAGGGAGGTTATTTCTAAAAAAACAGTTTTGTTTTCTTTTGCTGAAGTTTGGCCTCTCTCACATGGATCTGTGTGAAGTTTATCTCCACGTATAGGCTATCTGCTCCCAACGTGTGTACTTAGGACCTGGATGCAGCCCAACCACTTCTAACTTCCTCACCACATTTGCCCTTTTTGTTTAGATTTTTCTGGAGCTGAATACACCTCAACCCAGATTTGCCACTCTGACTTACCACAGGATGGTCCTGATGTTACACGACTCAGACCAGTGCTTACCGAGGAAAACAGAGACTGGCTGAGTTAATCTTACTGTGGCAGTGTAATTTGAATGTATCATCAATACACTGAATATTATCGCATGACTAGGCATAGTTTAGCAAAACTGTGGGGTCAGTATTAAAAATCTCATGACACAACAATAATAATAATAAAATGTGACCTCCAGAATCTCAACTCTCAAAATGAAAACTGATGCCACTGATGTTCATAGATGAAACAAAAACAAACCCACTATATTCCTGTAAATACATGAGAGCAGGATTAAACTATTCCAGGTTTAAAGGTAGGCAAATGGTGTATTACTTTAAACTAGGCTGTGAAAAAAAAGTTATGATTAAGTGTTTTATTTTTAAGAATACAGCCTCTGCAGAAAAAAAACATACTGTATATCAGCTAAGAGAACCAAAATGCTGTAAATATTAAAATATCTGAATATATTTATAAACACATCATTTGTAAGTTTGCTAAATGATTTATGTGCCTGTCAGTGACTGGAGAACATGCTATCATTTGAGTCAATTCAGGAGATGTTTGATCTTATGCCTTTTTCGGTTTTGGTGTAATGTAGCTGTCAAAAAATGGCTCTTGCTAGAAACAAAACATTATTACTTCTTTGCTTGTTTCCTGTAAAAAGAAACACTTGTGTTTGGTCATGCACTGAATATTTACCTTTTTTTTTTTACTAGTGTAAATATAAAATATTTATTTCTGAGGATTTTTATACTGTTATAGAGAAATGTAACAGAAGACATTTTTAGATCTTAATGAAAAGATTTAGGATCCAGTTGGTTTTGTACTGTATGATAGAACAATAAAGTCTATATTTTCAATTAAGTTGCCCTCCTGCATGTGTCAAA
Source organism: Dascyllus trimaculatus (assembly GCA_024666655.1). Classification (NCBI taxonomy): domain Eukaryota; kingdom Metazoa; phylum Chordata; class Actinopteri; family Pomacentridae; genus Dascyllus; species Dascyllus trimaculatus. The sequence continues at coordinate 22,551,545 of CM045452.1, forward strand.
GGATGGTATTATGTCTGTTGTAGTTTCTGTGTTGGAGAGAGTTTTGACAACAGACAAAGTGAACATATAAGCCTGTCCCTGGGTGTCCTTTGCTTAATCCTATTACCACCACCAAAGCAGCCTCTTTCTCCAGCTCACAAAACATCCCTGCATCTGTGCTACCAACCACAGAGACAGACCCTGCTTACTGAGCCACATACCTTATTTTATACAGTATAGGAGTTTACTGCATTGAATGCTCTAGCTTTATTTGCTCAATGCCTGAAAGAAAATATATGAAATATAATGAAAACGTCGAGTCTGCTCCAATGCCTGGCAACCCGACTACCCACAGGAGTTTGGAAAGCTTTGCACTCCTTTGCCCACCGCAGTACAGGAGCATGCCGGGTCACCCAGATAAAGCACAGTGCAGGCAAAGTAGAAGGCAAAGACAACAAACAAGGACGAGAAAGATGGTGAATTTGACAGTGCAGAATTACAAGGGGCGCCTTTGCCAGTGAAATGAAACTAGAGAAAAAAAATTAATAAATCAAGCAGAGATTTCTCAGCATCTCAAAGAAAGTTGAGAGTTTAATTCTCAGAAGAACACAATGAACAAATCAGAGAAAACTGATCTAAATACTGCAAATCTGAGGTCCAATGACGTGGAAGGCCTACAAAAACAGAAAGACGAGACCTAGAAAATGTATACTAATTGCAGAATAATACATCTGAGCTCTATAAAACTCATATTCTGTCTTTTATCACTCGAGAACCGGGGTGAACACACACTTCAACATGATATGGCTTACGGTGTAATAATTGACATACTGAGAAAAAAATCAAGAGTTGGGAGAGCAAAAGACACACAATTTGTAAATGAGACAAATCCAGTGTAAAAGAGAAATGATAAGCAATCACGGCTACACAGAAAGAAACAAAAGAAAGAGAAAGTGGGTACATTTTTTTTAAAAAGAAGAGGGAAGGCAGAGTTCAAATCCCAGGCATGAGAGTGAGGTGGGAGAGTTGGTGGACAGTGAGTGGAGGGGGTGCTGCCTGTGGGAGTGCTGAGGAGTCAGTGATAATTAGCTCAATTAGTGACAAAGGCAGTGTAATAAATACCGACTTAGTGTCTGGGTCCCTGCTGGCCTCTCCCTGCGCAACCTGCGATGTGGCCCTGGCCTGACGGACAATTCATTAAACTGACAAAATACCCCACCGTCCAGGCGTGACGCAGCGAGTTAGCCCCCTACAGGCCCAGCTCATTGTTCTAATTGTCTGGGCTGGAGTCACTTTGTGGCCGCCTCCTCTTTCACCCACCCCGCCTTCACGCTCTGCCTTCAGAAAACCCATGGAGTTAAAGCCCCTACCTTACTCTGCAAGTAGGTGATCGGCAGGTTGGAAAAAAAAAACAGTAAGAGTTCCTTGGGGTGGGGTCGCTGGTGGGGGAAGCAGTGGGATTAGCGAATGGAGGTTGCCTGGGAGTGCTGGGAGCAGCACTGATCGGAATGTAGGAGAGATGAGTCCAGAAGCTCGGATGCGGGACAAAGCGAGAGTTAATAAGGAAAGATTGAAGGGGCTGGCGACAATGGGCCGCCACCCGAGTCGAGATGAAATTGCTTCCGAGGATTATTGGGAGAGGGTGTGAGCGTTGTAGGGTTTTTGTGTGAGTACGAGTTTGGTTGGGCATTTGTGTGTTTGTGCTTCAGTGTGTGTGCAGGGGCAGGGGGAGCGCTGGATTGATGGCTGCCCCTCTGGTTGGGGAGCAGGGGACCAAGGGAGGCTAACCGGCTGTTCCCACAGTCTGTTCTGCTGCAGCCACCTTTGACACACGGGGCTGCCAGGCGGCAAGCAGGCAGCCATGGTGAGAAGGGCACAAACAAAAAAAACAGCTCCGCTACACAAAAGTCACCCTCCATGGAAGGCCAGTGGAGAAGCGCAGACTGGAGTTGACGGTGTGAGGAGGGTTAGAGGGAAGGAGGGCAGCAAAGTGTGACAACAAGGACAACAAACAAAATAGAGATGGTGCAAAATTGTACGGTTGAGTCACATTTTGGTTTTGGATCCTACTAGCTATTGTTCTGCTGATATCTTGAGATAATAAAACATCCACTTCAAGTTGCAGGTTGATCATGATCAGGATGTGTACTGTATTACATTTTTAGCTCTTTTATTCTTTGGTCCCAGGGCTTACTAATTGGTCAACTTTCTGTCAAAATAAATTCCTTAATATCAGGAAAAAATTATATCTGGTCTTTAAAGGGCGTAACAGGGTAAAGGTTAATGAAGCGATTCTGTCGTTTAAGTAACTTGACAATAAGAAACTCAGCCATGTTGTCTGCAATTGACCTGAGAACGATCGTGTCATTTAAAAAGGTGTACAAGACTTAAGTTCGAGCATGAAAATGGTTTTCACGTGCACAGGTTGTTCTTGTTACAATAATGTGGCAAACAGGTCAATCAGCAAGGAACATGCAGAGATGATGATATGGCACAATAAAGACACAGCAGCTTCATATCAAAATTCCTGCTAAATTGGTAAAAATGTTTGCCTTTTGGGTGGAGTTGACTTGATTTGAAGGGCGTATGATAAAGAATTTAGAATCGGGTTTGGGTCACAGCACTGAATGACAGCCTGCTTACAACGGTTGTGATGGACAGTGTGGCATGGCATGGGTCTGGAGCACAATACTGATTTGGTTTCTGTGCTGACCCAATATTTCATTTTAATCCTAGCGTTCGATGGGCTCAATTAATTGGGGCATTGTTATTACAGGAACACCCTCATAAAGCTTGTGTAATAATGAGAAGCATTTGTTTGGTGCCATCAAGTGACCGCAGAGCTATTATGTAATAAGATATGCATTTGCTGCCTCTTTCCTCACATAGTATATCAGGAATTGTAATCAACTAAACCTCACCTAAAGTTACAGAAAACCACAAAGTGGATTAATAGCAGTTAATCCAGTGGGTCAGATTTACTCAATTTCAATTCAGATTTCTAGGAAACTATGCAAAAAAAACATGAGAGTGTGTTTATATCTACGTTTGTGCACATTCTCAAACCAGTGTGTGTGTAAGAGTGTGTGTGGGTGTGTGTGGGTGTGTGGATGGCAGCTGGGAGGCAGACACGGTCCAGGAGAATCATCCCCTAGCAACTGACCTTTTCGGCAGATGGCAGTTCCAGAGTAACAGCCACCCAGCATCACAATGGCCGTGGCCTCCTAACATCTCCATCACTTCATCATCTACTGACCTGCCACAACCTGTCACACAGGAGAGAGGGAAGGTTACATTCAGCCACGCGAATGCACACATACAAACTCCAGTGTCCTTTTTAAAAAATCCTCTTGCTTGAAGTCCAGGACATTCCAAAACATCGGGCTGCATTCGGTTATTCCCATGTTCCCTGGGTGTGCAGCAGGCCAGTGGTTGGGATGAGAGGAGGACTGATTTAGGAGAGACACACCGGATGCTCGCTGCTGTCCGCAAACCTTCAGACACTTTGAAACCCCATTTTCCATTGTTGGGTTTTCTGCACATAGTGAAGCAGGGTGGGAATGTGGACAGACCACTTGACCACGGTGAGCAATCAGTATGATGTCTGTGGTCAGGCTCTGTGCCCCTATGGAGCGAGATGGAGAGCAAGGCCTGCAGTTACGTTGGGAGGGATAACATTTTGCAGTGTCTGTACATGCATGTGTGAGTGCTTTTTCCAAGTGTATAAAAATGTTCTCAATTGTAGCCTCCTGCATGTAAATCTGCATGGGATGATAACATATTTTGAGCTATCAACACCCCCACCCATCAACACACACACACACATGCAACATGACCTCTGGATTGTCTTGGCCTGTTATCCTCCTTTCTGTTGGCCCATTTTTTGTTGATAATAAATACTTTTCTCAACCTCAAAACTGCGGGGATAAACACCTCATCACCATGAAACATCACCTCTAGCTAAACACCTTAAAGTGGTTCTCAGTTCATTGCAAACACTGGATGGCCAACTTTAAGTATCAATTGACATGAGATTTGGAATGCACAGGCAATAATTTGGTTAGAATAATTATGCACCAAGAAAAAGTAAAACTCCTCAGTTACACATCTGTGAGTGGTTAACCTGGAAAGACCTGACAAGTGACAACAAACAGATATAGTGCCATGTCAGAATGGGTTCCACTGGGATTAAGCGTTTTAGATGGAAAAGTGTGCGTCAGAGCGCGACTTTAAACCACTATGTATTCTAAGGGAGACAATATGCTAGCAAACACTGTAAGACCTCCTGTAAACAGAGCTGTAATGATAGGGAGAGACTTTGGGCAAGGACAACCAACAGTAGAATATGTTTACAGACATCTGACAATGTATGGGTACAGCATAGCAACGTTTCAGCTCTGCAATCCACATGAAATATGAGCACAAAAAGTGGTGGAACCCATGTGACACAATGTAAGCCTGTGCATAATTTCACCTGTCAGCAGGGATGAAGCCTGCATTTATTCAAATCAAACAGACATTATAAATCGCAGCAATATGTGTCTGGCAATGCTGAATGTTAACACTTCTCCTGAACCAAATGTATCTTGGTAAAACTGTCTTAACACAGGATTTGAATGTATTCTGTTTTCATATCGAACAATGGATCGTTTTACTTGCCTAAATGTAAGATCATTTGTGCTACCCAATGAAATACGACCAACCACAGCAGGCCAGAATTACTTTACCTGCTTTGCACTTTACCAGGAAAAATGGCTGTGATTGTTTAATTGTCAGTTAGCCGTTCCCTGGACCGCAACATGATACCTTTGACTCAATAAACAGCACTGTGAAATTTCAGCTAGCATGTGGTAATCATCTCTAATCTGCATCTGTAATGCTGCTGGAAACAAAAAGAGAGAAATACTCAGTTTTTGGTTTTAATTAAAAGCTGTGTTTTACAGCGACAGTGGGTGAGGGCTCAGCACTGACACAGCAGTAGAGGAATGTTTATTTGCTGCAGTTTAGGAGCTGAGTGGCTTGCAGGAACTATGACACATTCCTGTGTCACTGGCTCTCCGACTCGCAGACACACTTATGCATTCACACGCTGGCGCCCCATGTGTTAGTTCACAGCTACACAGACATACACAACTATTTCCTTCAATCGTGTCCTACACACATCCACAAAATGTGGCACCTCTGGATTCTGAAAGCATGCCTGAACTGTATGCTCATTCATGGTGACTTAGTGTGACATGACTTACTAGGCCTAATACTTCCCCTGTGTGTAAAAGTGTGTGTGTGGCAGCTAAACAGTGACTTGAAGATGAATTATTCACTCCTTACTTCAGCACTACGGGGACTCCTGCCCACAAAGTGTGCTAGCATATATGTGTTTGTGAGGTAATATGTATATGGTCTCACTTGCATGTCTGTGTGGCTGGCTGAGCACACCTCTCCATCTTTCCCTCTGCAGTCCTATCCATTATCCCCAGCATCTGGCAGCCAAAGCCAGTAAAGAAGACATTTCTCTTGGCAAGTGTTTTTAAAGGCAGTGACACAGGGGACAGCCAACCACAGGAGCCACACATCTTCCAATCTACATGCATACTGAGAACTGCTTGCATAAGAGAACCGCCCCTGTCTCCTTCTCTTGCTCTCCCTCTCAAAACTCACGCAATTTCTTTCTAAGTCCCACTCACACTTACTTACTCACACACATACACACACAAGATATTGCTTCCACCCGCCCTTGTCGCTCTGCAATATACTCACCCAGGCTTTGAGGCCTAATCACTTCCAGAACCGAAGCTATCCTACAAAATGTGCCAGCAACCTCTCAATACATTTTGCACCCTCAAAAGTTCCTTCTGGCTCCTATATGAATATTGTTTCGTTGCTGAGTGCAATACATGGGCTGGTAGGGTGGACTTAGAATGCAGAAGCTGCAAGCGTTTTAATGTACAAATGTGCTGAACTTAGTAAAATTAAATATTGCATGTTTTTGGGGTAGTCAATGTCCACAGTGCAAAGATAAAGACAGAAAATGCTCTGTAAATGTCATCATTTGGGATGAAAGGACCCTAAACCCACAACATTGTCTTACAGAGGAGAATACTGACAGATTAATGGCACCCTGAGTGCACCTGAATGTGTCTCTGGCTGACACTCAGCTGCTGACTAATAAACACATTCTTTGTATGATTGAAATGGCACAATAAGTGGATTAATTAATACCACGTGCATACTGTAACCCATTCAAAGTACAGCTGCAGTGAGCAGCTTCTCTGAACGGCAAGCACATGGGAAGACATCTTTGTCTTACTTGGCTGCTAGTCATAATGTTTTCCAGCATCTGGATAATCTAAAACACAAATGGGTGTGTAAGCCTGATAGAATAATTGTCCTTATTTTGATAGGCTACCAGCTACACATCTGTCTAGCAGCCAGAACCCTTCCATCATAAATCTTTTGTGACAAAGACACAATTTTTGGAGAACTGTGGAGTGGGAGGGCAGATGTAAATCAGGTAAATTTTACACTGTTTGGTCCACATTATAGTCAAAGCACAAATTCAGCAAGTACTCACCTATGTTAGCACAGTTGGAGTCTGGAGATCCTTTAGGGAGTTTCCTGTCTTGTCTGTCGTGTACTTTTGTCCTCTTGCTTCTTTGGCTTCATCTTCAAGGTTGTACAACATCTGGCATCCTCCCCCGAGTTGAGACTTGAGAAGAAATGATAAGAACAGGATGGGTTTTCTGTATATATTTTGTAAGGTTTTCCCCTTACAATGTAAAAATGACATATTTTGTGAATTGGCCCTCTATAAATAAAATTGAATTCAACTGATGGGATTGAAGGTTAAGATTTTTATCCATCCTATTAACTAACCTAAAGGTTTAAGAGTTAGTTCTAATGAAAAGGGTGCATCATACACAGCACACAGAGCCTAGCTGGTATTTTAGTCCAAAAACTTATTGGTTTTCTTAAGACAGTAATGCTAAAACTAGTGAGCAAATTGCCATCCCTCACAGGTATAGGAGGTGCCTTACGACAGCACTGAGGGCACAAAACAAACTCCACTCTCATGTCAGCATCAACGAGCAGCTCTGACCTGGTTGGAAATTGTGAAAGGCCGCCATCTTACGGCAATAGATTTAAATTACAACCTTCAGGCTATGAAACAAAACAAATTCTGGATAAATACACACAGAGCGGGGCTACAATTTGGGCAGGAAGAGTAGATTACAAGTTAGCTATTAGCTAACAAACGGAACTATTAGCTAATGTCCTGATAGCTATGACCAAAACAAGCTTCGAAAAATGCTAAATTAACCCATAGGAACATTTATTTGGTCGTATTATAATCACGTTATGCTCTGCAACTATTAAAAAGTGGGGTTCTAAATGTAAAAGTTACCTGAAGCTTTGAGCTAACTCCTCAGCTGGATGCAACAGTACCGGACAGGTTTGCTAGCGGAACCCTGAAGGAACTTACAGCTACACGGGCCCGGAAGCAGCTTTAAGAGGAAACGCCAGAGGTTAACAGGTACACATTTAAACCTTTAACCTACATTTCACCATTGAACTTCCGCAAGTGATTACTTACAATAAGACAATATTTTTTTGTATTACAGGTTTTCTGAAATTTCATGTTTAAATATGCAAATGAGGCATTATCTATTTAAACATGCTCCAATGCTCCATTTCCAGAACAGGAAATGGAGCATTGGATAAAGCCAGGTTTAAAATGTTTAAAAGAGTCTAAGGTTTTATACAGGGGACTTTAGTATCTCTTTTTACCGCTCCATAAATTATAAGATACTGTTAAAAGTGAGACAAACAACAACAACAACAACAACAACAAAACACAACTTTTTTCAGAATAAAATGTTCTAAAATCAGGTTGTGGCTGATGTATGAGCAAACTCCTTTGTATAAACCTTCACAATATAAAGGGATGAAGCTGGAGAGTTTTGGTGTATGTCAGTGCTGCTGTTTGCTTTCTGTGGTGATGCTTGAATTGATGCTTGTCAAACTAAGAAACAACACTCTGTCTGGACATATCTGGTTTTATATAGACAAGAATTTCTACAAATATGGAGCTTTATGCATTGTGTTAACCTAAACCAGATCTATAATTACAGCAAATCCTTATTAAAGTTACTGCTGTGAGAAATATTCTGAGTTTCAAATGAGGAAACTTCTAAATCAGCAAAACAAAGCAGTTGTCTGACATCTTTAAAAGTTCTGTGAACATCTCAAGAAACTTAAGATTCTGTACAAACGTTAACTTAACTTCTGTCTTCCACAGTGCTCATTAAATAACTTGCAGATAAGGTGATTTTTTTTGCCTACACATGATGAATATTTGTGCTTTTGAATGTTGCCATCAACTGTAGACTGCTCTTGCTCTAATATGAGAGAAAAAACACTAATTTCGAGAAATCAGCTGTATTGTAATTGAAATCTACAGCTAAAAATAGTCAGGTTAAGTCAAGTCAAATTTATTTGTGACGCACATTTGAAAGCAACAAGAGCTGTACGAAAGTGCTCTTCAGTTTGGGCAAAAAAATAAATAAAAAAATAGAGAAGTGAATAATAAAAAAAAACTGAATAAAGTAATAGAATGAAAATACAGAGCAGTGTTAGATGAAGTCATGGAGTCAGGCTCTCAAATGACACGGCAAAAAAGAGTCTTTTAGTAGCAGTGTTGAAGTTTTTAAAGTCTGAGCAGGTAAACTGTTCCAGAGATTAATAGCAGGCACTGTGAAAGTTCTGTTTTTGACTCTCAATACCTCCTGGAGCATTTGGTTGGTCCACCTCAGTGCTCTAACTGGTCCAAAAGCCCTGCTAAGTACACAACTAGTAGTAAAATAAACACCTAAATGTGTGTTTTGTATGTTTTCTTTCCATTACTCTGAGAGACGACATGTTATATAAAATCAATTCATAATCCCGAAATTTACCAGTGCATGAAAAAAAAAACACATTTATTGTCTGTAGTGTCTCCCCTCAGAAGTACCACATCCTGGGTGGATCAATTTTAACAAGGTCATTAACACAATTAGTTTATTAAGTTGGTCTAAAATACAGTCACTCAGAGAGCAGATTAGACAAAACAATCATATCAAAGGTCAGATGTTAATTGAAGTCATTTACTCCAAGTTAGCTGAAAAAATGAGCAGATTTCAGCTGCAGTGTTAATAACAATAACTTACCTGACAAAAAAAGCTGACCCATTATTCACTGATGGATAACTTAGATCACACTTGTGTCGAGTCTCTGAAAACTGGTGCAATACGGTTGTAAAAGTGTAAAGCTGCGGCTGCACTATTAATAGAAATAATGAATTAAAAGATCAAACTTGCATTGGAAGACAGTCAGCTGCAGCGTTTTGGGTGATGTGTTGTAAATTAGGCAAAACGTGCACGGTAAGAATATCAAAGGATCAATCAGAGGAACCTGTTGCCTGAAAGCTTCCTGTTGAGGACAGGTGGCATTTCTTTGTAAATTCACAACTCAAAACTCAGCATATTCGCACAGGGATTGCGAGCAGATTATTTCCTCAGAAATGTAAAAGCTGCGCATACCACAAGCACACAGTGTTTTTTCAAGTCGTGCCAAGTTCTCAAATTCGCAATAATGATCTTGTGAACACGGCATTGTTTCACAGAGGTTCATTCGTATTAAACAATTCACGTTGACCATCTGCAAAGGCGTTTAAAAATAACGTTAGGTGAGAATTTTCATGAGGTATCTGCATGATATATTTACATCAAGGCTGCAGATTATTAAAGGCTGCACTGAGGCATGGTTTTGAGTTGCACATGTAAAAATTAAAACGCATTGCAAAGCTCTCAGTCTTTATTGTTCGGTACACAATGCTGAGCCTATTTGCTTTTTTCAGGGTGCTGATGGGTGCATTGATGCTTGTCAAACTAAGAAACAACACTCTGTCTAGACATATTTGGTTTTATACAGACAAGGATTTCAACAAATATATAGCTGTATTCATTGTGTTTAACTAAACGAGATCTATAATTACTGTACAGCAATTCTGTTTAAAAAATACCGCTGTGAGATATTCTGAATTTCAAATAAGGGAACTTCTAAATCAGCTTTACCAGTTCTGTGAACATCGCAAGAAACTCAAAAGTCCATATCAAAGTTAATTCAACTTCCATCTTGTACAGTGCTCATTAAATAACTTTTTGTCTTTTGCGCACGTGATGATTATTTGTGCGCTTGAATGTTGGCATTAACCGTAGACTTTGTTTGTGTGTACGCACGTTTTGCACCTGGAATTTGTATGTAGGAGCGGTGAAGACAGACGTTTCACTTCAGACGACAGAAAAGGTCAGAACGAACCTGCAACCAGTAGAACAAAGGTATGTCATGTGGGCCAAAAGGTCATATGAGAACAGAGCAGTGAAGTTTCAGGTTAGGCCTATTTATTGTAGACACTGACACCTATTTGACTTAAGTTTCGCAGAAAAAATACCTGAATCTCTGAAGCCTTAGCGTTCACTATGGAAAAATGTTAGGTACTATTTTAGATTCATCACAGTTACATACTTATATATTCATATGAGGCTCATGTGCTTCCTAAAATACTAAACTGATGTCAAAATGCTCTTCAGTGCGATAATCTCATGTTAGTCGCTAATAACATTTTTTGACTGCAATAACAGAATTGTGGATACATTATCCTCCATGCCAAACCTGTATATGTGTATATTCATCATGTCATATGTGTACATATCCATATGCAAACTCACCATAACATAACTGTACTTATCCACATGTAAATTTCACTGTCATAATGTACATGTCCACACGTAGGTTATTATTATATCTTTATTCTTTAGCCCTGTTGTACTTTTGTAATTCTTGTGATTCTTTCTGCCTCCTCTATATCCAGCTGCTGCAACATGTGAATTTTCCCAGTGAGGGATCAATAAAGTTTATCTTATCTTAAATTGCAAAATTGTTTTTATAAAGATTTTTTTTATAAACACAATCTTGTGTTTATAAAAAAATAAACTTTTTTTATAAACACAAAAACAAACACAAAAACATTACCAAGCTTCCGAAAAGGAGCTTGGTAATGTTGGCACTCTAGCTTTTTTTGACAGATCAGCATTTCTCCACAACTCCTTCCACTTTACAATCCAAGAAGAGGGATTTATCCGTTTTTTAAAATACTGTACTTTTAAGGATAAAAATGATCATCAAAAATTATGGCCACATGCTAAAGAGCTGCTCGCTCCAAATACATTATTAGTTATGGCCGATTTTTCTCAGTCACTCAGTTTAGCTATATCATTAGATTTCCTTACTGTGTTAGACCTGCAAGTTATTACTGTTAAAATGATGTATGCCGCAGATACCCTAAGCTCAATAAGTAGCACTGAATATTCATAATATTTACAGTAATCTGTGTTTGTCTTTAGTCTCCAAGTTTCTTATATGCAGGTAGTAAAGTAGTAAACCTCTTTCTTATTGTTAACTAAACATACAACACAGATTACAGGCAGTGATGTCAATTCTTTCGATCCCAGAATGCAGTATAGACTGATAGACATAGCAGTACAAACTCAAAATCTAAAATGTAAAAGGTTTTTCTACTCAACTGTAAGTGTTACTTGAAAGATTTTGTGGGTTCTTGGCAGTAGTAAGCACACTTAAAGGAATAGTGATGGATCAGTGTATCTAAAGCGTAATGTCCCTACAAAGAGTTTGCTTTTTTCTGTGAAATATTTTACTTAAACATCTCAGCTCCACTCTTTATGTGTTTGTATTGGCACAAAAGAGCAAGTGAGACAGTCTTAATGTATTTTGTGTTATAGGTAAGCGTGCTCAGAGCGATGCAGATGCTATTATAGTCAAACTAGAGGAAATCACTTTTACAATAAATGTAACTTTATTGACAGTAAAAAGTTTTGAGAATATCGAGGGGCACGCATTTGTAACTGCAAGAACATCTCGGAAAGCGACATGACTTTTTTTTTTTTGAAATAATGAGGCAGTTGTACATCTTTAACTTTGAGGTAAAGTGTTTTGTCGTGTTACATCATTCACAAAATATTTTATAACATTGAGTCCACACAAGGAGACAAAAACCCATGCCTCATTTTCACTTCTTCAAATTACTTCACATTTCAAAAATAATTCACAATTCAGGTAAAAGCAGAAAATGACAAGCACACATGCTATATTCCATTCACACACACATTTCTCTACTTATCAAACCAAGTGCATCTTCAGATTACTTTTTTTCTCAAACGGTTTCAAGTACATTTTGCCTGCTATTAAAGGAAATCAAGTTAAAACTATGAAGCAGCAAACCAACAATAACAAGTAAGAATACTGAGTTTGGTCTCATTCGTGTTCCCAATATTAACATTATCAGATAACTCACCGTACTGTAGCAATAAGGTATTTGGGTGCTATAAAGAAGCAGGAGGTAACATTTCATGGACTTGAGGAATATGCTGGATAAGATTTGGAATATAGCTGATTAAATACACCAAGGCTGAAACAAACAACACTAAATAGATAATCACAAGTGATAACTGAACAGTTTCAAACTGATTTGTTGTTAATTAATCTTTAAATAATTTCTTAATTCACTTACATCATGGAAATCGTTTAAAATCTCAGCTGCAACCGCCGAGTGCAAAACCACAAAAGAATCGTTTTAGGTCGAACTGATATTTAATTCTCAGTCACACATTGCAGCAAACTTCGAGACCGCCGAACCAGTGCAACGCTGTGGGTGATTCTGTAGAAGGCCGGCTCCGTTAAAAATACACTGGTGTTGCAAATTAGATGATCAGTTAATGTGACTATTATGCGATTTATCAGTGCAGTAGAACTATCACAGAAAAAAAAACAAAACTGTAAAGCCATCAAGTGCTTCAGCAAAGATGTTCATATATAAGCAGGGAACCAAAAAGTGCAATCCTGTGTAGGTATAGCACCCTGGGCCATCTCAGTCAGGCTCTTAATATACACAGCGTGGCTCATGGTCTGATCTGCACCAGTACTCTAAGGCTCACTTTAAAATCCAAAAACCTATTTTAGAGTTGAGCCCTGAATTCCCATTTCACCCTCAGGAGCGATTTCAACTTCGACATTTCCTCCATGATCTTGCTTTGTCCTGAATAGTCCCTCTTCTAAGCTGACTTCACACACTGTTAAACCAAGCTGTAAACATTATGTATTCGTACAGCAGCGTGCTACTGTAGGAGTTAAGGCAATCCATTTCTGTGCTTCGTCTGTGACAAAAGCTCCTCCCCGACCCAGAGGCACAAAGCTCTCAGTGCATATTAAGCTTACCTGACACACTACACAAAATACCCTCCTCGGCCACAAAAGCAAAGCTCTCAGTGCACGCCAAGCAGTAGAATTCCTAAAATGTACATGCCGTGCTTTTCTTACTGCATGTGCACATGATCTCCTAAAAGTGCTAACTACTCAAAATCACTTAGGAAAAGATGGCTAGTCAAGGTTTTTGAGCACCAGCTCCCCCGCTCCCCCCTCGTTTTTTAGTTAAGAGGAAATCCCCAAAGAAGGCACTTTTGAAGCAAAACCAGTAGTTTTGCTAAATGATTTGATAAAGGAGTGCAATCAATCATAGAATGTAATTTGCCTCCGCTAAACTTGAACTGGTGCAGTGAAAAGATTCTTCACTCGCGTTTGACTTAATATAATAAATATCATCGTATTAAAATCACAAATCTTTTACTTATACTAGGGATTTAAAGCAACTGATCTGGTGCAGAACAAACGTGAGCCCACAACTTTAGAGAGCAGCAGTCACCTCTCCTCACATGGCCACTGTTCCCTTTCCTCAGCCCACCTGGTGCTCTCCGCGGCTGATGTGGGATGAGAACTCGTAGCGGTCCTGGCTGCGGTGGCCACAGATGTTGCACTCGAATGGCTGGCGGAAGCCGTGACAGCCCATGTGAATGGTGAACATGACATGGTCCAGAAAGAGGATGCGGCAGTGTCGGCAGTGGAAGGAGCGCACAGGCCTGCCTTCCCTGTCTAACACCTGCACAGTGTCCCTGGAAATGAGAGGTGAACCAGGGCTCCTCTTTACTACAGTGGGGGGCACAGGACATGCCCTCTCCCACTCTGCGTCCAAGTCTTTGGCCTGGCATGGGCTGGAAGTGGGATGGCTGCGGGGCAGTGTTGGGGTTTGGTAGTGGAGGTGGTGGTTGTTGGAGGTACTTGTCGGGGCTGTAGCCCTTGTGCTCTGCTCTTCTGCTGTGCTCTCTGTGTCTGTGGAGTCAGGGCAGCCATTGGGTGAGGTGGTCTGGCTATGTGCTGAGGGCTGGTCCTCACGGCCTTCACCTGCCTCCCGCCCGGCCAGGCCAAGAGACATTGCTGCCAGCCCACCTCCACTATGGGCTCGGGGGCCCTGAGGAGTCACATTGCTGTTGATGGAGCCCATAACCGTGCGGAGCTCCGACAGGAAGGCAGGATGGAGCTGAGGCAGTGCAGGCGACTCGTGGTTCTCGCCTTTACCTCTAGCGCAGTGGAGATGTGAACCAGCCAGCCCAGCTGAGTCCCCAGCAGACTGAGAGCTCATGTGGTCGCCCTCCTTCTCTGAGCCAGAGGACAATTCATAAGGTGCTTCAGGTGGATCAAGGTGCATGTGCGTTTCACCTAATGAAAAGGAGATAGTAGTGATATGAAACAATCAAAACGAAATGTCTGCTGGATTGACTACATCTGCTCTATCTGGCTGATGTCATGAAGCAACTGTGTCTCAAAACTGGCACAGCAAAGTTGACATTTGGCTGACTTACACTGCAGAACAGCTGATGATGTTAAATGATATTTTGTTGTAGAAATAAAGCTGAGATATAATATAGAATGTGTAATGGGGAATATATATTTATACACTTACACAAAAATGAATAACATGACTTTATTTTTGAAAGAAAACTCACCCAAAAACTTCTGTGGTGTTGATCTCTTACGTTTGGTGATGCTAATAGCTAGTCTGTCCACAAACTGGATTTTTTCATTGGATGGCTGAAGTGCAGGTTTAGTAGCCGTCTCCATATTTACTGATTCCTCACCTACAAAATTAAAACCCCAGTCAAATATCAATATACTGACAAATTACGTGTTTTAAAATGCTAAACTTGCTTTATTTAAGACATTTGCATTCACATTGTGCTTGGACTCAGACTATTGTCCACAAAATGAGTGAGTTAGTGTGATGTGTTACCCTGTGCTGTCTGCGTGTTGACGGCTGTCTGGTGATCCAGAGTCTTTAGATAACTATGGCAGCGTTCCAGATGTTCGTCGAGTGTGCTCTGTTGTTTGTAGCTGCGACTACAGTAGCTGCACTTGAAAGGCTTTCCCACTGTTGGAGAAGAAACTGCAATCCAGAGAAAAAATATTCCTTATTATTGATTTCTGTCGAGACAGACAAAATGGACAAAATTTTATCCGAGATGATGGATCATTTTTCTTGAAAAAAAGCATGTATACTATTAAATATGTTATTTATTTGTTTATGGGAGGGGATTTTTATCAAAAATGGAATGGATTTCCCCCTTGATTAGCAATTCCTGAAACTGACCTACGCTGCTTGACAGTGATGAGCAAAAAAACGCCTAACCATTGACCGCAACGTTCCACCTTAGTAAGCTCTCGGAAACACTGACGTCATTTCGCTGAAATCCACTTTGCAGTAATTTTTTCTTCGAAAATGAACCGGTGAGACCCGTTGAGATCCACTACTGTACCAGACTGTATGTAAGCACCTGTTGAATGTGTGTTGAAAAATCGACAGCACCACGGATTTCCTGTTTTTGAAAATGTTAAATGTCATATTTTGTCATGTGTTGTACAGAACTTTCTGGTGAATAAGACCTACTTCCTCTGAGCTTCACAGAAGGGGGAGAAGAC
Source organism: Dascyllus trimaculatus (assembly GCA_024666655.1). Classification (NCBI taxonomy): domain Eukaryota; kingdom Metazoa; phylum Chordata; class Actinopteri; family Pomacentridae; genus Dascyllus; species Dascyllus trimaculatus. The sequence goes on from CM045452.1 coordinate 22,567,442, forward strand.
CATTCTAATGAATCCCCACTTTTACTGCTTACCTCTGTTTCAGACATTACACCTAATCACAATATAGAATAGAATTGCTTTGTTACACCTATATGCATCAAGAACACTTATGAAAAATCTCCTTATTGAATATGTTTGATCTGTTAGGTACTGTTATATTGCACCTAAAGCCCAGATAGCAATCAGTCCTTGGCTGATTCAGGCTCTTAGCCGCAATTGTGAGCCAACCACATTATATGTGTGTGAGTCTAAATGATCCTAGATATGTATGCAGCATCTGACAGTCATGCTGTGTGCCAGCCAAGAACACAGGCATAGTTTGGGCCAGAAGAAACACAAACATGTGAGTTGTTTGGCAGAATAAGTTTACTATCTGGGAACTCTCGAATTTACCTGCATGTGTGCGTAGATGTCCAGCCAGGGCATCTCTCCGGCGGCAAGCATAATTGCAAATGGGACATTTGAAAGGCTTCTCTCCTGAATGCAACTTTATGTGGCGCAACAAGTTCCCCTTCTGGGTGAAGGAAGCTCCACACTGGTTACACTGGAATGGCCGCTCACCTATCACACACGTGGATGGATGCAGACATTTCAAGACAACTCATTTTAAGTACTGACTTTATGTATTGACATTTAGGCTGATAATGCATATTGACTATAAGATGTACATTGTCTTGTGGGCTTGTTGTCACCTGTGTGGCTACGCTTGTGCACCATCAGCACATTGGGTCCAATGCAGATCATCCCGCACACCTCACACTGGAGCTTCCCATTGGGCAGCCGGATGGGTCCCGGTGAAGCAGAGTTTGGGCTGGCCATCTCATTGTAGATGTTTGCTCTTTCTCTTCCAGCCCCAGCAAACTCTGCAGTCCCCTCTTCCATGGGGTCACCTCTGTCATCCTTCCCGCTATCGGCCCTCACGGCGCCTTTGTTCTCAGGCTGTGGAGCACCGGATGACTCATCATCACTGCAAAGCTCTACCTTGATGGAGTTTGCTTCAAACAGAGATCGAAAGAAAAACATGTTTATTTTCATACATAATATGAATGAAGTGGTTCACACAGACCATATGGCCATAATGCAGGAAAGCAATGATAACTAACCACTGAGGGAGCGGTGTGGTGAGGACTGCTGACTGTTTGGAGATCTCGCAGAAGGGCCCTGCAGCCCGCCATAAAAATCCTGTTCAGTTGATGACTCTCCTCCATTACCTGAAACACAAATATGCCCATGTTATTAAAGTAAATATTAAAGTCTGGAGACAGCACACACAAATGTACAGTAGTTTCCCCTTTATATATGAACTTACCTTGTGCATATGAGCGTCCATTGCAGTCATCAGCATTCATTCTCTTACAAGATGCCTGCAGAAATATCATTTAAACATGGATTGTAAATATTATCCTTTCCCATTTACAACAATCTCTAACTTTCCAAATCGTGATCACATGAAAATTTGACACACACCTATGACACTAATCATATAATATATGATCAGCAGCTGTTTGTTGCCCAAAGAACAAGGCCAGAAAACAGATTCTCGGGTTTAAGCTTTCAGCTCCAAGTGTCTAATAATATGTTCACTGCAATAAAGCAATCGAATAAAGTCCTCTGCTATTTCTGTATCCTGCAGATTCTTCTTCAGCGTGGCCAGCAAATGAATATGAGAGGCGCCACATTTATAAAAAGCTAATGGCCAAGAGTGCTGAAGGAGGAGTTTAAACTTTTTTTGGAGGGGGGGTAGACGAAATAGATGCAACACCTTTTACTATGAAGACACCACCTAAGTGCTCGGTTTGAGGCTGTCATCTCAAAAAGGTATTATTATATTATATTATATTATATCATATTATATTATATTAAGCTTGACAAAGCATATCATGTCACATTTTATTGAAGGGTTAAGCTTATATACTGTATTTGTTGCTGCATGCAGTTTATTTATTCATTATTTATCACTTGTTCTTGTTATTTTGTCCACCCCCTGTTTATCCCTACATTTATTAATTTACTGCAGGACACATTAAACGGCTCTTCCACAGCAAACAAAGTGAGACATGTTGTCTACACTAACAGCAGACTGCACTGGCGTTGCTGAGTTACACCGTCCTCAGACATAAAGGCGACGACGCTTTCACATTAAATATATATATTTATTTAGATAAAGACAACGGCAAGATGTGGCTTCAAGGCTGCACCTTTTGCTCAAATGGATGACAACAGTGGACACAGGAGACTTTGGAGCGAGCAGGGGGCGGAGACAGCACATCGCAGGGAAAATTAATATCCTGGCATTGGCCGCGCATGGGGAGCAACAGGCGCTGATGCAGCCGGGAGACGCGCCAGTCACACCAGGGCACGGCGATTAAAAAAGGGACGCGCACCAGCGACGACCCTTCGCCCGACAATCCATTGCACTCCCAGACGGCCGACCGTGCACCAAAACACACACATCCTCCAAAAAACTGCCGTGCCTATCCATTCGTCCGCGGCTACTTGTTTTAGCCGCTCGCTGCTGGGTTTTCGCTCCCCGTTGTGACACCAGTCAGCCCGCGGACGGTCGAGGCGGCGGCGAGACGCAATTTGTTGCAAGAGTTGTCCAAATTGTCCGCATGAACGCGGCTGTCATCCAGCATCGAGCACGTCAAACTGGCCTGGGCTGCACAATGTTTCTCATGAGCCGTTGCTATGGCACCCGACCACACGACAAATGGTATTCAGCCTACCAACTACTCAAAAACATGCCGTACCTCCACATTAATACCGATGGATGGTCTTACCAAGTGCCGCGGCGAAGTCCACAAGCCTCCTCCTTACCTGGCGACCGATCGGTGTTTTCCTTTTTAACTGTCTGGATAGCTGTTTGTTTTCCCAGGCGACGACAGCATCTCCGGGATTTTTTTTTACCTGGGAATCCCAAAGAACTTCCGGGCCCATGCTGGGATACAGACTGAATAATTGCACAACAGAGCTCTGGATTCGGTGATTGTCGAATGCATCGATGCATGTCAGTAGCAAAAAAAAAAAAAAAAAAAAAAAACATGCGGGAAGTTTATGCTGTAGAGGAAGTCAGGTTCAACACACACGGCATGGATATGTGTTTTAGGAAACACTGACGACAAAGTGGACAGCAGCTAAGCATGCCGGTTTAGGAAAATAAATGCACGCCAGGTAAGAATATATTTTATATTAAAATACATATATTTTAATGATATTCATACAAAAAAAAGCATGCTAAAGTGAGCAATTTTAGAGGGTAGTTAAACCATAATGGAGTGCAACTTTATTTTATTTTATATAAAACCATTTTTATCAATACAAATTACTTACTCATTTATATGATTAACTTTATTTTCATTTTTTAAAAATTTCAAATTTTAACTGCATATAACACACATAGAAACTATTTTTGATTTTTTTTTAAAACAGTTTGATTATTTCCAGTTAATTTAGAACTGATAAACCTGGGACAAAAGTTTTGCTTTAACTTTCTTATTATTGATATTTAAATCCTAAATACAAAACAATGTCAAATTCTATCAGCAGAGATGTTTAGCTAACACTAGGAAAGAGTTTAAGCTAGTTAGCTAATGCTACAGCAAGCTAATATAGCATAACATCATTAGCTTAACATAAAGTAAGCTAGTTAACCTTTTAGGCAGATAATGGTGTTTCTTTTTTACAGCTAGTTAGCTGTTATGTTATTGTATTAGATGATAGCGTACATAATTTACTAGAAATTTTGACTAGAGTATTGAAAATCATTTATGTCCATGGGGGCTTCTTACCCCATACCGAGGTGGGCATCTTCCCTCAAAGCCCCTTCTCTTATACTTTCCTGTGTCATATACCAATAAAAGTATGTGATATTTTTAAATTCACATTAATGGATAACCCTTCATATTACTGTCATGTAATCAGGTAAGAAACGTTTGTATGCGAAAATACATATTTTAAAAAAGAGGCTTACTTTTATTGTCAAAATATTCCATCAGAACATCTCAAAATCAGTTCTTTTGATTTCCTCAGGCAAGCAAAATGATTTCAATACTATTTAAAGATGAGGAAGGCCACTGTCAATCAAGGAAAGACCTTAAATGACACGCTTTACTGTGATAATGCATCTGTGGCACCACGAGGTGGCAGCAAACCTCTGTTTCACACAAACTGCCATGTAACCAGACATCTGTGAAATGCTGTATGACAAGTGGAGGTATGCTAATTACAGGTGTTGTTGCACAGTAAAAGTCACCATGAATGTTCTTGTTTGATGTTGCTGGAACAGTCTGTGATAATTGATGCAAAATAATACAGGCCAATCAGTAAGGAATATAGGGCAACTATTGGAATCGATGGGGCCTGTGCCAACGTCGAAGAACCTCGTAAGCCTCGTGAATCTTTACAAACATTGCCTCAGCATCCTTGCTGGGGTTGTGGTCTGGATGCCATGTCTTGGCCAGCTCCCTATAGCTTCGAGTTATCTCTTCAAGAGAGGCCTCTGATTTCAAAGACAAGACCTGCAACATATCCAAATATACTGATTATAAATCATGACTATGTCAAACAGAAAATGCAGAGACTGACGTACAGTATACACGTTGAACTGCAATCTTTTTCTGAGTTATGAGACGACTTACGTGCAGTGCATCTTTTTCTCTCTCTGTGTACTCTTTGAGGAGTATTTCCAGCACCTTCCTCCAAGCCTCTTCGTAGTACCCTCCTCCAGTTAGGACACACAAGATCCGATAGGGCATTAAAAGAATGTACTCCAACACACTTCTGAGCCAAGGCAGAAACCAGAAAATATCCAGCAGTGCTGCTATAGAGTCAGACAGGTAGTACAGTGTGGCTGTGGTGTTGTGGAAAATACAGTAACCCAGTGGAGCAGAGAACGCCAGCCAAGCTAGGCCAAGCCGGTAAAGCCGAGGACCTGAATAAAAAGTAGTAATTTTAGTAAGGCCTTAAAAATTCAGAGTGAACCAACATTATCATTGTGTGAAAAGGAAATTAGATGATTTTCTGTAATCAACTCACCTAATTCCTGTGTCCTCCCAGGTGTCTGTGGAGGTTTGAACTTGCGGTTTTGTGCAGCAGTGACACTCGCAGCCAAGCTTATAGGAAGAGGTGATAGGGTGCTGCCATAGAATATTGGTGAGGTAATGAGACAAGCAGTCAAAGTTTTTTGGAGATCAGAGGTCTGCTGGCCAACGTTGGACACCAGATGTACCCCTGCACCCACACATAAAGGCAGAACGATCAAGTAGAAGAAACTGAGGGAGTTCAGTCCAATCATAGCCACGGTGCCAAAGTAGATCCCAACGCACACCTGTCCAGTAAACCTGACAGGGCCCACAGGAGGAGGAACCGAAGACGGATGCCTTTTTCTCTCTTTGTCGGCATCTTGATTGGCCTGACCCACGTATGCAGGAATACGTGTGACTTCTCTGACCCACCCAAACCCAAATCCTCCCAGGGTTAGCATCCATAACAGAGCATGGCTGTCTCTTCCTAAATACAGATGGTGAAGACCCAAAGGCCCCCCTACTGCCCACAAGACATAGGCTACTATTACACTTTTGGCCATCCTGTGTCCTCAGTGGATCAGTCCTTGTAGAGGTGATTATCAGTCATCCTTGAGAATTACCTGCAATGGAGTACAGCAAAAATTTAGCCTTACCTTCAAGTCTAAATTATGTAAACTTTAGTAGATAGTCATTATTTCTAACCGTCAGTGTGCCTAGATCATTTTTGCTTGAATTGAATTTTAGGATATATTTTTTATCATCTGCTTTATGTGATTTATTATTTCATTAATGCTTTAATTTAAAGAATGGAAAATCACATAATTGCTATTTTAGCCTTTTTAAGTCATGCTAATGATTACATTTTATCAATAAATCTCATATCCTTACATTTAAAAAAAAATCTACTTATTTCATTAAATTTCATGACAAGGCTTTGTCTATGTTTCCTCTGTTATCTGTCAGCTGCTGGTTGGCCAGGACACTCAAAGGGATTTTTAATCTCTGCAATCCACGTCCCCGGTTAAATAATATATTATATAAGAGGGATTTATCTTTGCTCATGATGGGCATTGTCATTTAATTCAACTCATTACGTGATCCCAAACGTAGTGCTTTTTTTGACAGGACTTGAATCACATACGGCCTATACAGACAGTCAGACATTATGATGGCAGGAAACCTCCCAACCTCTCTCTAAAGGCAGAATCTATTTGCTATTTTTATACATTTGATATTTGTTTTTGTGCAATAAAGATTAAGTTACTTACTGTACCCATAGCTTCAAATCCTTATCCCAAGAAATCCTTTCCAATACTTTCCGTAGTTGAAGTTGGTGCTTGCTGTTGCAACAGTTGAACTTTGGATCATGACAATGGAATTACACGGCGGCCTCAATACGTGATGTACATCGCCATGAACCCTTGATTGTTTAAACTGATAAGATGAGGAAGAAAAGTTTAAAGGGGACATTTGTGAGAAACAGAACACCTACATTAATGCTAAAGAGTTTGTGAACCTCTCAAGGAAGGATGATTTGCTAGTACAGTGATATTTTGCTGTAAATTCCGATATATGACAAAATGGCAACTAATATATATGCCAAAGGTATTCCTGAAAAATAAAGTAAATTAGTGATGGAGGAAGGAAGGATATTTATGTACAGTAAGTAAAAGTAGCAATGGTGCAGTGATTTCTCTAGATGAAAGTGTTGCTATGTTTTTTTTCTTGCAGGTACAGTGTTATGAAGAAAATATACATAAAATAACAAGCAGTGTTTTTTATGCAGTGTGAATGGAGACTGTCAGCCTTATATTGGCATACAATATTGGATTATGAAATGCATTCATGTGTTAGCAACCTTTTAAACTTGTCGTGAAGCTAATTGTAAACATGCTATATAGTGTTGAGTTGTACAAATTAATGCAGTATTTCATATGTAAATTATAAGTTTCAGCAATTTGGCTATAATTTGCAAGTATGTAGAAATTACCAGGTGCATTTAGTTGAGTGGAAGGTTTAGTAATTTTCTCTTAATTGTAGAGGAGTATAGAATATGGTGACCCAAAATAGAGATAAAGTAAGTAGAGTACAGATTACTTTACTTAGTGACTTTCTACATACCACTGAATGAAGCAGCTGTAAAACTTTTTTTCAAATTCTTCCCCCTTTACTCTAAAAGGGGAAGAGTTTGAAAGCTTTAAAGCACTTCATAATCATGTGTAAGTATGCATGTTTGTTCTCTACCATTCAGGAAAACACATTGCACATATTCAGTCGCCTGTTTATTTGGTACACTTATCTGAAACTAATGCAGCAGTTCTGCAATAAATCCTCTTCATGAAGGTTGTAACGTTCTGCTTTTGAGGAAGCTGCTTCAGACAAATGTTCAGTCTACTCCTTTGAGAGGCAGTTTGTGTTGCAGCTTATAGTTAGGGCTGTCTCAGGTGACCCGGAACCATCCATTAGTAATGCTGCGACAAGCCTAGGCTGCTGGGGGAGTTCCCACGATGCACTGGGATTCCTCTCTTCTACTTGCCTTTCTTTTCCCCTCCATGCACTCATTTGCTACCATTGCATGTTGTTAACTTTGTGTCCTCTCTCCCTTGAAGTCTGTCTTCTGTGCATGTATCTCTGGCTCCAGAACTACACATTTCTGATCAACTTCCAGTCCTCTAAGTGCTTATTGTTTCCTTGTGCGTTGTTTGTTTGTTTCTCTCTGCTATTCTATCCCAACCAGCCAAGACAGATGACTGCACTACTTGAGTGTGGTTTTCTTTGAGAATTCCTTCTGCTAAAAGGGATTTTTTTGCTTCCCACTGTCACCAAAGTGTTTGCTCAAAGAGAATTGTTGGTTTTCTCTATAATATAATATTGTAAGGTCTTGAACTTAACGTGAAAAGTGCCTTAAAATTACTTATACTGAACAATAACCTAAGTGCAGCATGTAACATTTCACTTAATTATATCTATGCTTTTTAACCTTGGGGAATAAGTATTAGTTATTCCCAACCACCTGCATCTCTGCAACACAATGGTCATAATAAAACCACCAAGTAAATACTATATTGGAGATTCAAGTACTTGGCTACAGCCTTAAATTGACATGCCAGCATCCAGCCTCTCTCTTATCATCTGCAGCATTGTTTTATTTGAATGAAGCTGTGTTTTAAAGTGGCTTTTTATAGTCACTGGTTAAAGGAGTGTCTCTGTACTGGTTACACTGATAATTGTGTTTAAAGTGACACCTGACTAGGGTGTGGGTTAACTTGACAGCTGAGAATTTATTACCAGCTCAAGAACTTTTTGTGTACAGTTGGCTAAATTAAATCCCCTTCAAATCATACCAATAGAAAGGAGATTTTCAATTTTATCTCCTCTTTGCATGCTGCACTTATATTTTTGTTCAGTCTAATATTGTAAAGCCATGACTTTACTACAAGGACACTGCTAAAGTTCTCTGCCTCACGCAGAAACAATGGGAGTAACTCCCATTTTGAGGTATAACTGTGTATTAAAAAGCCTTATTTCACTGTCCACAAAAACTGAAATTGTTGAAGCAATCAAAGAAAAAAGAAGAGGAAAGCGTTTCGCTGGCATGCTGTTGCTTCAGGACAATACCCTCTTCCACACTGCACAGGTGGCAGAAACAGCCAATTGTGGCTTTAAACTGTTGACCCATGCACTTAACTCACTCGACCTGCACCATCTGACTTCTATCTGTTTCCCAAACTGAAATCCTACTTGTGTGGTCGCCATTTTCAGAGTGATTATGAAGTCATTCTTGCTGTTGAGGCGTATCTGGAGACTCAAGATATGACCTATTTCTGGGCTGAAAAATTAATGCATGCAACAATTATTTTCCTGTGATGTGAGGCAAAGAACTTTTTCCCTCACGTGTGCAGTGCCCTGAGATAACTTCTATTGTGAATTGCCAATCTCTGGATAAAACCAATTAGATCTGAAAATGCACTGTTGCATTTTGTTGCACCATGTTGACGTGTGTTTCCATTGTCTTGTCAATACCAATTACAAATGAATGAGGGTGTGTAAATAACAACAATGCCTCTCCCTGCATAGCTGTGGATAAGCTGCGTGAGTGTGGAGCACGTGACTGTGATAAACAAGTACATATCCAAAAAGTAGGTTGCATGAACACTTTAATTAGTTTGATTTATGATGACTTATTAATAATGATAATAATAGTGATGACAGCTACCTGCAGGGCTCCCAGACCACGCCCCTTCGGCGAGACCACGCCCCCGAGCCCCCTCCCCGCCTGCTCCTCGTTAGTGCAGCAGCAGCAGCAGGTTAGCCGTTTAAACGCAGACTTAGCTAGCTAGCAGAGCCACACAACCGCGGCAGCACCGAGAAGATGCCCACTCTTTTAACTTTTTAACACATTTTTCCTCCCCCGGCGGTTTTAAAGCCAGAGGATACTGGTATGGTTTCGGAGGAGGATGGAAACGGACGACGTGTCGGTTAGAGAGCAACTTTTCCACAACCGCGTCCGGGAGACGATAGTAAGTGCAGCCGTCGGTTAATATGTATATGAGGGTCACTACCAACAATACAGTCCGCTAATCACTGCAAGACACTCACGTCGCTTAAATGAGTTTGTTTAGCATGACTTACCGATGGTACAACTCTCGTTTTTGAGCTCTTAAAGTCTCACGTTACTTTTTCTGGAGTTGCTTGTTCTAACAGTTAAGCTAAACTTCTGTACGGGCTTTAGCTGTTGTACGGATGGAGCTGGAGGCGTTGGTGTTTCACAGTGTTTTCAGTGCTGTTAATATCTTCTCTCCCCTCACCTCCTGCCTGCCTGCCTGCCTCTGTAAAACCAACAGCAACTGCTGAACTTCAGACCAGGCAGAGAGCTCGGTTCAGTTACAACAAGGCACATGAATCCTGACCTTTAACCCTAAACAGCACAATCAAATCTCCTTTCCTGAGGCAGGGGATATTGCTGATTCAGAGCACCATGAAGGACAATGTCTAACGGGACTTTTCTTTTGGCCCCAGTGATTGACTTATCATTCTGTTCTGGTTTGCTCAACTCTAAACAGATAAGAAAGGGCTTTTAAGTCCAATCTGTACTAGTACTGCAGAGGAAGATGAGCTGAAGCTGTACAGAAATGAGCCAGCGAAGGGGTGCATGTTTATGGATGAAATTATGTAACATAAAATTTAGTGATCCCTGTGGGAGATTGAGTCATTGCAGCACCAGAGAAGAACGTATAGAGCACATTAGTTGAAATAATGACGCCAAAAGACCTTTTTAAAAAGAAGACATTTGCATATTGCAGCAATAAAACCACTGGAAAAGCAGTTTTAATGACCACATTATTTTTAGGTGTTCCACTTCCAAGGTTCAGATTTTTGTATTAGTCATAATTAGTTTGACTGCCTGCTACGACGAGTAAACATTTCAGCTGCAAAAAAGCTCCACAGTAAAAACATATAAAGCAAAATAATCTTAGGAAATTTAAGGGTTGTCACTGAAATGACTTTTTCCAATGCCTTTTTGAAGTGATAGGCTAATATATTTGCACAATAAATGCATTAGGGACTTTTTTTCATATGACAAGCAAAACTGACAAAACATAATTTGGATAATACCACAGGAAATAGTGTTTTTTAGTTGGAGGCATGTTGTTTCAGTTATGCAGTTGCTCATATAGTTAAGAATACATGAACAACAAATGATGTCCCAGTGTTTATACTAATGTCCTTGTTTTGTCATTGTACCTTTCACCCAAAGACCTAATGCTATTAGCCACTGGCGCGCCTCAAGTCTCCAGCTTACCACCTCTTCACAGTCCTCCGTCTCAGACTGGTCAGCTGTCCCAGCACCTCTGGTTATTAATGGCTTTATGCCAAGCCTGTCATTGATCAGCTTATTTTAAAATGATGAATATGTGGCAGAAGTCTAAGTGCTAGTGTGCTAGCACAGCACATATTCATTTAGCAGAAACAGAAGCAAATACTTAGGTTAGGATAAAGCATTTTATACAAAGAATGGTTTCTAGATTCACAAATATGTGTAAATCAAATGTGTTAAACACTACAATTTTTATAATAATGAATAGCAGCTGATACAACTAAGCTTCTTTTAAAAGAATGATTTTCATTATTAATTAATCCAGCAATTATTTTAAAATTTTTAAGTCAATTGTCAGTGAATTCCTAAAAAAGACAATATTTACTTAAATATTCCCACAGGCCAAGGTGTTGTCTTCATTTTTTGACCAACATTCCAAAACTCTTACCAAAATCCAAAGACACTATGTATGTGCGACATAACAGCCTCAAATCCTCACTTTTGAGAAGCTAGAAATTGACTAAAATAATTATTACAGTAATTGCTGTTTCATTTTCTCCTCATCAACTAAATGTTTAATCGATTAACTGTTGCAAGAAGGTATTCAATAATCAAAATCTATAAGCAGCAAACACTGTCACCATTGGTGGTTGGTTTTGGATATGGGGAGATTGCTTGCTATGTCTTAAGTCATTTAGAACATGTGAGAACCATATGGATGACTAGTATGAAGGACTGCACAATTCATTGTCTCAGCAACAACACTGTGATGTGTGCATGCACAATAGTCACATTGCAGGAAGTGTCATGTAAAGTAAGGTAATGTAGTCAAACACATCATGCTACAACTTTTTTTGCTCCATCATACAAGAGAAAACTTGCATGGTTCTTATTTTCCCTGACTAATCTACAAGAGAAGTCTGTCTGATAGAACATAATTTAACCTGGTTTAAGGGCTCTTGGAAGAACTGAGGTTTTGAGGGTTTTTTTAAAAAAAAAAAACTTTATTAACAAGACACTGAGCTTGTTGACATGCAGCCTCCACGTGTGCATAGCAAAATGATGGAGGAAAAAGACAGTTACCAAAAGAACAACAATGACGGGCTTATGCAAATATTTTGGTTACAAAAAGGTCGACCTAAAACAGGTTTTCGGTTGACAGAGTCTTGTACTTGTTACCGCTACACAAGGCAACACACCCACTTTGTTTGATCATCTAAATCGGCACCGCAAAGCTCTCAATGACAAGTGCAAGGCCAGAACTAAATGCCATCCAAAGCAAAAAAAACAAAACAAACTATTTTGGATGCCATTGCTAGTGTTACACCATGTTTCTGATGCGGATGCACATTCTGATAAAACCACTTCAAATCATTCTAAAATTATCAGTTTTTTTTCATATCGTTACTGAAGCCATCTGGTGAAAATTCCTGTATTTTTTCATATTACAATATCGTGCAGCCTCACTAGTGTGTGAATTTGAGAAATTCTTTGAGTCTGAGTCAGAAATTGAGCTCCCTTGGTACAGTGCATACGTGCAAAGGCCAGCAAAATAACCTGCTAATCACTGGGAACATTTGACTGTGGACAAATGTCTATCTTGACTAGAGCTGATGTAACATTATAAATCATCTTAGATAACAGCATCTGGCAGATGTAATAGAAATTCATGAAACTGTCTGTGTGAGATGCTGTACATGGTAGAGCCAGGAGTACACACCCACAGCCCCGCACCTGAGCCTAGAGGGATCAAGAAGGATCAATGTCTAGCTGAATAAAAGGTCAGGATGAGATCTTGCAGTAGAGAAATGGGACACCCAGCATCAGCACATATTAAGATACCTTGTCATTCTTAGAAGCGTTGCATGAGTAATGAGTACCATTTTATTTAGAAAAGATATGGTTGAGTGTAATTTACTAGCTCACTATGGAGTGGTGTGTTTTTTAGGAAAGACTTTCTATAGGGCTGTTGAGAGAAAGCTTGAAAAGATTATTTTGTGGGAGTGATGGATCAAATCTGCCTCCCACTTTGTTTTGGTTTAGTTGCAACGGGGTGGCTGTATAATGACTTCTTTGGAGGAAAAAAAATAACTGCCTGTGCTATTACTTATATAGGTTCCAGTAGAATGTACAGTACAAAATACTGTAGCTAGACACCTTCTAGGATAGCTATCCCCTGCAGTATTTGAAGTATTTCCTGGCTGTTGAATAGAGCTTCAATGTGTAAATGCGTTAAGCTAGGCAAGAAGCTTGGTGCTTCTGCAATACCTCACTCTGACCGAGTCCAGTACAGAAGTACGACGCTAATCAAGATGCAAAAACATTTGAGCCTCAGTGTTTTTAGTTTGCGGCACCACAAAGATGTTTAGGTTACTCTGTGAATTTTAAAATCCCAGGACTTTGTGTTCAACACAAAGGTGTCCCTCTGGATCGTGAAATCCTTTAAACTCTCCCCTCAGTGGCCTGCTATGTGCTGCCAGCTCACAACACTGCCGGTCAGCACGTGTTCCCACAAACGTGGACTAAAAGGGTGTTATTCTGCCCCTCCACCTATTTCTCATCCAATAGCCTTTGTTTCCTGCTTTTCTTATTGTTGGATTAACCATTGCAAGCTCCTTGCTAAATTAGACTGCATTATTGAACAATTTTGCAGACTGAGCTGATTAGTTGTTGTGTACAGTCCTTTGTTGTATGATGCAGCTAGTATGTTACCACTCAAAAGATTAACCTTTATGTTGAATTTGGAATAGGTTTTCTAGCTCAACGTGACAATAGGAGGAAAATGCAGTTTGATTTTTACTGTAAAAATATAAAGAGCTTAGTCAGGGAGATGCTAGGTGTCACAGAGTATTACAGACTCCTTGTAGTAAAAATGTCAGGTTACTTATATGAGCAATTTAATTTGTAACTCTGATGAATAGAAATGAGACAACTGCAAAACCTGTACCATATGTCCATATGTCCCAGAGATGTATTAAAAGTTACTCTTTGCTTGTCATTTATTTTCAAGAAACACCAAAAGTTCATTGTCTCATCATGAACAATTTTAATGTAGACCATCTACTCATGTTGGACATTTATTATTCACAGTCATGCGTTGGACTAAATGATTGAAACAAAATTTTCATGGAAGCTAAATTTTGCATCGTTTTTCAGAAACAGGTTTTACATGTCTCTGCAACTCTCCAGAGAAGCTCTCTGTCGTTATTTGTTGCCGTTGTTACCTTGGGGACAAACGTCTAGAACGTGCTACCGATACTGGGCTCCCTCTGAGCTCTCACTGCAGAAATGTTTTGATTGATGATTGTGTTCTGGCAGCAGCAGTTCACTCATCAGTCAATCCAATATTTTGCTGCATGGCATGAATTGACATGAAATTCATCACTGACAATTTTTCCCCAAATAGCATTAAATCACCTAAGGTATTTTGCTTTTGAAGAAGATGGTGTTTGTCGTTGCTCCAGTTATTTGCCATTTACATATTGCGCGCATGTTCCTCCCACGCATCCAACAACTTTCTAACGAGGCTGATGTTGTAGAAACTAATTTGAGTGTGTGTCTGAACAGGGGCTGCTGTACGTGTTTGCAGATCGCCTACTTTGCTGCAGATACTGGAATGAAACTAATGTAGGGAACATGGAGGAGTATCTTAAGTTGTTACAAAGATGTGGTTGTTATCTTTGAAGTGACCTTATGGTTTGTTTAATTGCTGTATAAAAGATTTACTTGAGTCTTGGAGTTTAAATCTTGAGATTTTTCCAGACAACAGATTGAGTGAATACAGATTTAGCCTAAATATTTTGCTAGATTTAATGTAATATCAGTCAGTGACCTTTACAAGCATTATGGTGTATATAACTGACTTGTTATTAACCCCTTTTTTCTGTTGCTCCCCCTTAATCCTTTAGCTTAACAGTGTCACCCCACTCTCTTTGTTGGAATAAATGGGTAATCTTCAGACACCATCTGTCACTCCTGGCCAAAGCAAAACGCTGAATGCTTTTGGCCTGTCTCTTGCTTTCCCTTCTCCTCCCCTCCATGTTCTCTCTGTCTCCTCCGGATGTTTTTGGTATCTGTGCTGCATATCCACTCAAACTTAAAGGACCTGTCTGAATATGCTAAATCAGAGATACGAGCCAAACTAAATAAAAGTGTTGCCTATCAGCAGTGCATGACAAATTGTTTACAAGGCCACCTTGTTTTTATTCAGCTAGTTTCTTCAATATCCAAAGCACTATCCTGAGTCATGACCTCAAACTGTGCAATGCAGAAATCACAAAATCCCTCTCCGTCTCCTTTGCAGATCTGTGTACTCCTGTTTACATGCCTCTACATGGTGTCCTACCTCATCCTCACACACTTCAAGAAGAATGCCGAGTTTGTCACAGGTGAGATTTAACATTGCTGGATAGGAATAAATGCTCTACATTAATGCTGCTCTGTGGGAAAGCTTTCCATCAAAGGTTTATAGAGATTTGCCTGGAGGGGAACTGACACTGTTGACAGGCATACTGATTACATTGGTGTTATGGAATTTGTCTACACAGAGCATGTAGGTAAGACTCTTAAAGTAAACACAGCTTTGCACTGCTTTTCAGTAGATGAAGGCAGGAAGCAACATCATCTCTTTTTTGCCTTACTTGCAGATTCCTCAGAAGTCCTGATAACACTCAGACAAGCAATAAAATGAATATTTTCCAATTCACAAATCTTAATCGTTTTGTGAACATAACTATAATATTTGCTACTACGTTTTATTGCACAAAGAAATTCAAAGTTGTATGCATCTTTGCATTGATCGGTAGATATCTTTCCATGTTTGCATACATGTAGATATAGCCTAAATTTGCACAATAGTAGGACAGCAAGGCTCTGGACCTTGGTTGAATCGGCTCAGAGGTGGAGATGGCATGTTGTGTAACATGTAACCACCTCTTCAGGCAGTATGCATATAGAACGTTGAGGTGGAGGGGTGGTGAAGAATGTTGCTACAGGATAAACAGAGTTGTAGCTTAAGGCCCCTCCACTTAGACAAACAACTCTGAGGAGAACTTTTCAACAAGCACATAAAACTGCCATCATAAAACTGAGTAACTGGTTTTTGACAACATGAGCATTATAGAAGAATATGTTTTAGTCAACACAGTATTGACAAATAATTACTTTGTAGTCTACAAGCCACCATTTACATATGTGTAAGAAATATAGCACATGTACTTGGAAATTTTGCATGTTGTCCAATGTTAAAGCTAAAACAGATTTAAAGTTCTGTATTGTTGCTGGGCTGACAGTTACATAATAAATCCAATAACTTGCCACTATTGAAAGCAGATGTGGGCCGTCCAAATAGCCAAGACGTTTTGCTTAGCTGTGGTTGGGTTGGAACCTGGTAGATGGCCAACTCTTTTTTTTGGACAAGGGGAAACCTGCTAT
Source organism: Dascyllus trimaculatus (assembly GCA_024666655.1). Lineage (NCBI taxonomy): Eukaryota > Metazoa > Chordata > Actinopteri > Pomacentridae > Dascyllus > Dascyllus trimaculatus. The sequence continues at coordinate 22,583,717 of CM045452.1, forward strand.
GTATTAGTCCACTGTGGTAAACCTTGTCTGTGCATCAACAACCGAAGAACAGTTGTGCCCTGCAGCCAAATGACAATTGTGCAATACCACTGTACAGAGTTGTTCTTGAGATTGAGAAGCTGAGAACTGGTTTTAGTTCCTTAGGCTTAACCTCATAATTAAACAGCTGCATCAACATTTGCATAGACAGATGAAACGGTATCATGTACTGGACCAAGTACAAGTTGTGTGTTACATGATAATAAACAGTTTTTGTTTTTAGTTTTACAGGCTTTATGAAATGTATAGAAACATTCACAGAAGGATCCCCTTGGCCTTTTTAACACTCCACTCTTTGCATTCTTTTACCTATGTGTTTTACTAGCATCTTGGCTTTGCTTGAACAGAATGTTCCAAACATGCTTGTCGCCTGCTCACCCCCCTCTCTGAGGCCAGCCAGATTTTTGCTTTTTTCATCCTCATGTGGTGGATGAAACAGCTTGACCCTATATACCTATACTGTATATACACACACACACACACACACACACACACACACACACACACACACACACACACACACACACACACACACACGAACACAAACACAACCACACAGCCACACACACACTTTTCCAGACAGCTTCTACCTTTCCTATGACAACACAGACTTTATCTGATTGCACTCAGAATGTTCTGTGTTTAAGCCTTCTTTAGTTATGAAACTCAAATTACGTAAAAACAACTAGAACATTTGTAATAAATGTAATCCTGTTTGTTTCTCTACTCTGTTTCAGATGATATTGAAGATGCCACTGTCAACAAAATTGCGTAAGTTTAGACCTCTAATCATTAACTGGCCAACAGCAATCTGTTCTCACTCAGTCTGAGTGTCACTGTGAATGATTGAACAGATACCAAGTCCATGTGACATGTGTAGTGACCTCAGACCATTTGGTTGTAGATTTATTGCCCTGTCTTCTTTGTGCCTGTGTGTTAATATATATGGCTGTTGATTAGAATGAGGTGACTTCATTGTCACTCCGCCCTTTGTCCCCACACGCTGGCACTGTATTATCTTATTCGTGGCCACCCTAGCCTTTCACCTTGGCCGTGTTGTTATGCTGAGGCTAGACACGATCAGATATGTGACTTCACTCATAGATTGTCTTTCTCCTTCTCCCAGGCTGTGGTTGTGTACATTCACCCTGTCTGTTGCAGTGTGTGCTGTGCTCCTTCTCCCCATCTCAATTCTGTCCAATGAGGTGCTGCTCACCTTCCCACACAGCTACTACATGCAGTGGCTCAATGGATCTCTTATCCACGGTACATCTTACTGTTTTTATTATTCGACAGCACCAAACAGCAACTAATAGCAACTGTAGAAACCTGTCAAACAACAGTGGATATTGCTGATTAAATGAGGATCAGTATCAATAGCTTCCAAATCAATACTATACAGGCCTGTTTCCAAACAGATAATGACTGTGGTTTGAGTAGCTATGACCTTCCTGTGTGCCTTGTTTGGAAGTTTAAAAAAAAGGTTCAGCAGTTTTTCAGCTGTTGCTGTTTGATTAGTCACACTCTCCAACTCTAGCTGAACAACAATGTTTTGTTTTGATGTTGAGTAAATAGTTAATAAGTTAAAAAAATGTGTTCAGAGGCATGTGATCATAACCCATAACTTCGGCTTTTCACATTATTAAATTCCTTCTTAGTTGTAGCATGTCCTTGTTTCACAGTGCATGTGACTGTGCAGCCAGTGTTTGTCAGGCTACACTGTTTGGCAGCCCTATGCCTTACAGCGGTTCACACAGTGGTTCACAGAAGTGGTTCAGCCAAAATCTTTCATTGCAAATGAATATGTTCACTTAAAAACTAACTTTTGGAAAATCTTTCTTCCTTCTGTTGGCAGGCTTGTGGAACCTAGTTTTTCTCTTCTCCAATTTGTCCCTGGTCTTCCTCATGCCCTTTGCTTATTTTTTCACGGAGTCTGAGGGATTTGCAGGGTCCAGAAAGGTAGCAGTTTTGGCACTGGCTCAGAAATGAAAGCTCTAGACTGATAAACTATTTTAAAAGGCTTAAGGTGACAGAATCTGTATGTAAACCCACTAATCACAGAACATCTGCTTTGGTTGTGTAGGGTGTAATGGCACGAGTGTATGAAGCTGTTGTGCTGCTGTTGCTGCTGGCTCTGCTTGTGCTGGGCATTGTGTGGGTGGCATCAGCTCTCCTCCATGACAACATAGCCCGGAAGAGCCTCTATGGTGAGTCACTTGCATTATACCCATAGATTCCACAGTGACAGGTGGTTTTGCAGTTTTTCATATAGTTGCTTATGCTCTCCTCCTCTGAATTTCAGATCTGTGGGAGTATTACCTTCCCTATCTGTACTCAGGCATCTCTCTGTTTGGAGTGCTGCTGCTTTTGTGTAAGCATATCTGAATCACAATTACTGAAGTAACTCCAAACTATGTTGTGCGACTGCTGCATATCATCATTTTTGTGTTTTCTCTGCAGTGTGCACTCCCTTCGGGTTGTCCCGAATGTTCAGTGTAACTGGCAGCCTGCTGGTCAAACCGCGGGTGAGTCACAGACTCAATGTCTGGAATTAAAATACAAGACTGAATGTCTACAGTCATGCTTGCAGCTCTGTGCAGCTGTATTTAGGCACAACTTTGTTTTGACCTAAATGCTAACACATGCCAAAATCCATACAACATACTGATTCTAGGCAAGTTTTAATTTGTAGTGTCTTCACCCTAGAAAAGTGACCAAATAAAGCACACTGAAAGCAAACATTATGCAAATGTGTCTAAATATGGTCAGTTTTGTTGGATGCTGAGCAAAAAGAAATGAATTAACTACTCACAGCTGGAAAATACAGTAAACTGTGGTTGGTGGTGTAACAGCTCCAAAAAAAGTTAGCCACGGATCTCAGGAAAAGAGTTTTGATGTCTCTTTGTGAGGTTTAATTGGTTTAATCTGTCAAATATTTTAAATGTACATTGTACTAAGAGCTATAGCACATGCTGCATAGAATTTGTATATAATATTGGTCTGAGACACAGTTTTAACCTAGCGTGTTAATATGCTGACATGCGCTAATTAGCACTGAGGACAGGAATGCTATTGGTTTTGACAGATATTCAATTATTACACTCAAGACCACAATTTTAAGGTCATGGTAATGTCAGAGGCAAAGTCAGCAGATTACCAAAATCAGTAGGATTCATCCTCTGGATACAAAGTTTCCTCTAACAGTTATGAAATTTTAATCCGCCCTTTGGTGGAAGACAGATTGACAGACTGATGTTGCTATCCCCAGAACTGTCAGCTTTCCAAAAAACTGACCACTTCAAATAGAGAAGCCTCTGCGTCAACAGTTGACTTGTGGCTGTGAATAGTCATTTCCAACTGACTGTTTGATCCCATTCTCTTCAGTTGCTGGAAGATGTAGAAGATACACTGAGCTGCACTGCATTTGAGGAAGACTCACTCTCCAGGAAACTCAACTGTAAGTGGGTGACCATGATCACTCTGCTTTGCCATTTCCTAATAATTTGATCTAAAGATGACTGACTGCCTTTTGCTTGTCTGATTGGAGGTGGCAGTACGTCATGCTGGGTCAAGCTGGACATAGAGGCAATGAAAAAAGACTACCAAACAGTCCGGAGCAAGCGTGTCGCCCTGGGTAAGATTGACAGAACAGGCCTTTATCTGCTGAGTTTCTCCAGCAGTGACTACAGTGTATAATAATTTGTTGCTGTGCACTCATTTGTTATTGTTGCTTTTCCCTTTTTTTCTTGTTCTTCCCATAGAGATGCGTAGGAAGGCGTCCCCATGGCAGCGAAACTTGGGCTATCCACTGGCAATGCTCATGCTCCTCGCACTCACGGTAGATGCATATTTATCAATATAAGCACTAATTCTGTCTAACCTTTCAATTTATTTATTTATTTTTTTTATTGTTGTGTAAATCCTCTTTGTGTGTCCTTAGGTGATGTGTGTACTGATGGTGTGTTTCAACGTGTTGGAGTTACTGCTGGATGAGACAGCAATGCCCAGAGGAATGGAGGTGAGGATTCTGCTAAAAAGAAACTTGTGACCATTTCATGTACGGTGTGTAACAGCTAGTCATCCGTATATATTATGTGTACTTGTCTGTGTTGTAGGATCCACACCTAGGAATGGCATCCTTCTCAATGTTCGGCTCTCTGGGTGCTGCCGTTCAAGTCGTCCTTATCCTGTATCCTTTCACCCTATTAACTTGAAATGAGTGCACACAGTGTAAACTGGTCATGTCGATTTTCCTCTGACTCAGCCACTTGCAGTAGTTGCATCAATATGTGTGATGTTGACTCATTCAGCAACATTAATACATTTAAAGCACATTTTGATGTACTTCCTGGATGGTATTTTACCATCTGTGTCAGTCTTTTTCAGTTCCTTCTACTGTTGTCCTTAAAATTTATTTCAGCTACCTAATGGTGTCGTCAGTGGTGGGTTTCTATAGTTCTCCTCTCTTCACTGGCCTCCTGCCCCGTGCACAAGACACCAACCTAACACAGGTACCTGCATTCATCCTATCTCTCTGTAGGATATAATGTGAACATAATAAAGCTCAGTGTTTACTCCGGATCTAAATTTAAATTTTATTTTATTTTTTCAGATAATTGCAAACTGTGTTTCACTACTTATCCTGAGCTCTGCACTGCCAGTCTTTTCACGCACACTTGGTGAGTACTTAGCATAAATTACAAATGTATTTGTAAAAGACTACAACCATGTCACAGTTCCATACTACACACTAATTCTAAGCAGGTTTTTAGCATGTATTGTGTTCACTGTGAATATGCTTAAAAAATCAGGATATTTACTAAAATTGCTGTTAATGTACACTATTGTCTCACAATGCAGTGCATGAAAGAAGGTGATGAGACAATTCTGAGATAATTGAAAACATAAAAAGTTGTAAAATCTTTTGAAAATCAGTCATCTGTTCTCTCCTCGTCATTGCATAGATTCTACTAAATGCAAAAAAGAGTATACTTGCATAACTGGTGTATAGTACATAATGTTTACAATTAATATGTATATTGCATTTGGACATGGCTTCAATAAAATATGAAAGAGTTACGGAATCAACAATTTACTTGCAGTTTTAGTAATGCCCACAAGAGGGCATTTGTATCCCATGAATACTGCACCTGCAGTTAAATCCAGGCCTGAACAGTTCACTCACAAGTGGAACAATTTCTTTTGCTTCTCTTCTGTTGTGTCAGGGATCACCCGCTTCGATCTACTGGGAGACTTTGGTCGGTATAACTGGCTTGGGAACTTCTACATAGTCTTTCTGTACAACATGCTGTTTGCTGGTCTCACGTCAGCCTCCCTGATAAAGACAGTCACCTGGGCAGTACAGAGAGAGCTCATCCGTGCCTTTGGTCAGTCTACTTTCATTTTATATTTATGAAGTAATGTGAAAGCAATTTGTATGCATATATTTTTCTGTCTGTGGGACTGTACTGTGCTGAAATGCTTTGCACTTGGATAGCTATGTCATAAGTTTCCCCACCTTTGGCCCCATTTCCCTATGGGCTGGTCTCTCTTCCTCAGATAGAAAGAATACAATTCTTTCAGGAAATTGTAAAGGGACAAGAGGAGAGTCAGGTCCCCTTGGGGACCTTCAGACACACCGCCCTAGACCCCTCACAGCACACACACACCCTCTAAACCTCCACCCAACACAAACAAGCCCTTGGAGCATGGGCACGCCAAACACACACATACACGCAATCCCCTTCCTCACAGTACAGATAGCATCTGTGCACCATGGCAGCTCTCCTGCACTTTCCCATTACCTCCCAACTTACTTTTGTTCCATGATTAATAGAGTTTCACTTCACCTAAATCGTAGTTTTTCCTAGCTTTGCAAATTTAGAGCTCCACCTTGCGATTGTGAGTAACGTTATGCTCGGTTTTTTTTTTCTTCTTTTTTGCAGGTCTGCACCGACTGCCTTTAACTGTGTCACGCTCTACCGTCCCCTTCAGACTCCTCCTGACCAGTGGACTGTCCAAAATCCAGTGACTATTTTTTCTCCTCACCACTGCCTTTCCTGGCCTTTATAAACTGAGCCACCTTAAATGTGCACCTGTCAAATTAAAGACCTTTCCAATTCAGTCCCTTTGCCAGTTGATACACGGGTCATGTTGCCCCGTGCCAATAGACTCGAGAAGGGCAAGAGTCTGTCTGTACTGTGTCCAGTGGGACCACCACTCGATGCTGTGTTTATTGACCAATATATCAGGGTCCAAATTTGTGCCGCTATGTGACTGCAAAGGCGAGTGCTGGTACAAGCGGCTAGCTGAGTCATGGGTGTGACTGGAACAAGGGGAAAAGGGATTTAAGCCATATTGGCAGTTCTGCCATTGTGAACAATAGCAGAGCGATCTCACTGCAAACCTGACGCCTTATAAAAGGAGGATTCTTGGGTAACTGTTGCTCTGTTGACACATGTAAAAGTCAGCAGAGTTATTTTGAAATATTACATTGTAACTGTGACTTAATTTCCTCTTCCTCCTTCAGGTCGATGGAGTGCTCTCTCTTTCTTTGTGGCTTCCCCACGCTTTCCTCTTAAGCTGTACTACTATTTTAAGATTGGGAATCTTCTGCTTCCATGTGTTTGGTGGTCCAGTCTGCACCAGTGTTATGTTAGTTAATAAGGGGAAGTTGTTTTTGGGAGCAAATGGGACACAGAGAACCTATAGTGGCTATCTGTGGATCTCCAGGTTACACAGGGATTATAAGATAGAAACAACAGTCTCAGTGTTAAAACTCTTTTACAAACCCAGTTTACTTGTACAATTGAGAGCATTTCTGTGGTTCAGGCGACGGTAAGCTCAGTCAGTGTGAGGACTACTTATTTAGAAAATCAAAAAATAGAAAGCTTTACACTTCTTATGCAAGACCTTTGAATGCCATGTAACACTCATTAGGAGGAACTTCTGCCTTACACCAATCAAACTGTGAATCATTAAGAATTTGTGTGGGGAAAGTGCAATATCTTTTAAGTCAAAGCACACTTTTTAACTTTGCCAAAAGTCATTTTTGAATTTTCCATATCTTTTCTATTACTTTTTTTTGTGAATTCCTTTTCATCTCATTCCTTTGTGTTGGACAAGAGGATGAATACTTTAAACAATTTCATAATATCTTCAGATATTACAAAAATGTGACTGTCAGGCCTTGCAGTCTTTACCAGTATCCGTTTTTACATTTAATTTCAGCATTATCTCATCACCCACTTTGTGATGGTGATCCTGTGTCACCACTTGCTTTTGCTGCTGTATCAGCAGGTTATTTACTGTTGGTTTGACCAGCAGGGGACAGTATCTCTCTCTCTCTGTCGCTCTCTCTGGTCAGTTATTATATGTATTATATATAGAGCACCCTGAGGTTTACTCATTTCACCTTTTCTGGGAATGTTCTTTTAGATGTTTGGAGCACAACATTTATTTGCATTTATATTATTATTTATGGGCATTTTGGGTTCCATACTTCACATTTTGATTCAGTACTCATAAACAGTTGAACATGTTGAATGTGATGCATCTGTGACAAAAAAATCTTTATCGTTGTTCGCAGAGATAAAAGAAAAAAATAATGGTGGCATTGTTTACTTTTGAAATGCTCTGATGTTTCAGATTTTCTTAAAATTGTTTTTTTTTTTTTAAACGTCATTGTTTCACTGTTTTTATGAGCAGAAAGCAATAAAAATGTCTTTGTGTTATAACTTCTTTGTGTCCTTTTGGGTGAACATCAAGGTGACTTTTACCGTAAACCGTGCCTTTGATGCTGTTACATTTTTATGAACTGTAGCAACGCTGAGCAATCTACAGTGGCCTGTGGTGGGTGTGTGTGACTGGCAAGGGCATCTGTCCTCTACGTCCCCCCACCCTTTTGTTGCACTTCTTTAATCAGCAGCAGAAGAAAGCCATATTTTGGCCTGTCTGTCAGCGGTGTCCACCCACGACGCCACTACAGCCGTGGCCCACGCTTTCCCCACTCCGATGCAAATGCCAGATAAAAAACTCCTGCGAATCAGTAGAAGTGACATTCACTCACACTCACTCCTTCACATCCCCACCACCCACCTCCTTTCTTCCATTCCTTTTCCTTGCCTATTGTTCATTTCCTCTCTGCATTTTTCTTAAGCTGGTTCAAGAAAACCCCAGCGCTGATTAATTTCTCCCTCTTGATTGTTGTTTGCATTTCTTGTTTTGTTTTGTTGGATGTTTTAATTAAGCTTATTTGGTTTAGGTTTTGTTTTGCACTGCACTTCCTTTGCTAAAAGGAAATGAACTCAAAAGTCGCCGTAACATTACTTGCACATCTGGAGGCTGCTTAGCCTCTAAGGAAGTCACACATGAGCCAGATACAAGGTGTGTGTGCAAGAGACAGAAATGTGCATTATCTAATAGTCTTGAAAGAAAGAAGAGTTTGATCAGTATGACCAATGTTTGAACAAACCAAAACTGAGGCCATCACTGGGGAGGTTAAGAGGTGGATATTCAAAGGGCCAAACACAATCCAAGAATTCAATAAAATATGGTTTAATCTTTACCAATTAGTGTTTATATTGCACATTACTTGTTACTTTAAAAAAGTAATCCATTACTTATTTACTCCCTGTAGATAGTAATTCATCACACTACATGTTCCACTAGTTCATTCTTCACTACTGCATTACTCTACAACATCTCTTGACATACATTCTCTTAATTGCCAGTTAACATCACATTAAGCCGTACATTTGCCCACATATCAACACAAATACCTATTCTAATAAAGAAGATGTACATAACATCTTTCTTCAACGTTTAATAAAGTTTTTACCACAAACCAACAGCAAAAACGGTGAAAACCAGCCTAAAGAGCACAATAGTGACAAGAAGCATCAGTTGCACGTCAAAGAAAATCAAAGTGACATTGGTAGTAGGTTGTACTGCCACAAAATAGAAGTAGCTGTACCTGATTAGTAACTAATCTTAATTTAGGAACAGTAATGCATCACATTGCTGCATTAAAGACAAATGTAATGTAGTTACACTAATGCATTACTTTGTAGAGCATTACTCCCAACACCGGTGCCAATAGACTAAGCCTATTGCCCACTCTCTGTGCTACCGAAAGTCAATCTAGACACCACACTGTGTTACACTTTGGAGAGACCGTACACAATTTGTGCCAACCCTTTTCTTTTTTTGGCTTTTTAGAGAGCAACTACAGCCAACTGGATGCAAGGATTTTTCTCTACCAACGAACACTGTGCGCACATGCTGCACGAAACAGCTCCACATATCACTCTTAACCTTGGATTCAGCTGGTGAAACACTGAGATATCACCTCTCCTTGCAGCAGAAAGTAAAGGTTGATAGCTGTGCAATCAGTGTCCCGGCGGTCCCATTGGGTAGCACACTCTATAGGACTAGATGTCGGACATATCGGGGACAAGGCGGGAAGCGGGCAGCTTGTAATGGGATGAGATAGGCTATCTTTATTGTCAAAACATAAGAATGAAGGGGGAAAAAGACACAGATTAGCTTTCCTGACAGTCGGCCGTTTGAAGTTTGTGCCAAAGTGCATTAAGGACTGTTATTCCCTCTTTTCTGCGCTTGCAAATACAGAGTCACTCAGGAAAAGGCGAGACTTGCTTTCTAATCAACTGATAATGGGCCACACTGTCCGTTTGCCATCGCTGCCCGCCATCCTGTGTGCACACTCACGGCACACTTGTTTCACACAGTCGACTGGCGCAGGCCTTCATTGAACTGGGTAACTCTTTGGTGAACCGTACGACATAACATTTCAGGGAAAAGCACATGATATCACAACTTAATTCAGTTCCTCATAACACACATTATGTAATCTATACAATGCATTTTTTTCGGTCAGGTTTAGAAAACAAGGTTTAGCATCGTATCTGTCCTTTGACCTGCTTGTCTACGGCCAGGAAGTTCCACCCTTCTCAGTCTATTGTCCACTTCAGTGCAGCATCGCCTCAACCTCAGCTCACTGGTGCTCTTTTTCACAGGCCATGTCAAGAGCAGAAGCAAAGCACACTTAATCACAGACACAACATATTTATGACCACATTTCACATCACATGAGATGCTGAATTCAACACATGAAGTGACGGATGCATTGTCTACCAAACTACGATACAGAAGCCAAGAATGATCCTGTGTGTGGAGTCACATCAGAACGCACCACCCTGCCTCTTCCTGCACTGATAACAAAACTGAGAGACAGTCGAGTGGGCAGTGCAGCATCAGGCAGAGAGAAAGGATGGGTGTGGGTGTGTGTGTTTGAGTGAGGGGAGGGAGGTGGTTAGGTGTCAGTTCCTTGACTTTCCTTTCTCCCCCTTCAACCCTTGCAACGGCCTCCATCTGAGGAAGTGGATCCTGCAGAGTGTCTATTCAGCTCTAAGAGACAAGACAAACACTTGAAATGTCCAAGCCAGCATTGTTTAACTTCTCTTTTACAATCAACTCATCATAAAAAAAAAATGCAAGTTGCAATCCTTGGCTGTAGTGTTCAGTATTTGCGAATTATGAGTCAATTATTAGTGCTTACTGACAACTCCACACATGATGGAAACCCTGACCAGCAGCTCAGGTGCAAGCACGGGCGTCCATTTAGAAAGAACAAAGCAGGGTAGGCTAACCCAAGCAGGAAAGATCTCGTTTTCTGTACTGTGGCGTTGCAGGAAACCAAACCATTCACCCAGCCATGTACTCCCATCCTGAAATGGGGGAGTGAAACGCTAAGAGCCAGAAGGAGGCAGAGGGAGGCAGGAGGATGGGGGCACCAAAATAAAAACTAATAATAAAGACTTTATTTCCATCTCCAACCCACAGATGTTTGCTTCCTTCCTTTCCCTTTCATGTCCGATGAAAATCTTTTTCTTCTTTGAGGAGAAACATCGGTGTGGGTAATTGTAGATATGAAAGTGTTTGTTACTTTTTTTTTGATTGAGTCATTCCCTGCGTTTGTTATGAAGGCCTATATCTTTCATCTGGGTTGCTCGGGCCAGACTTGAGCCTTCCTCCGTGTTTATCATAAGGACAGGAAGATGCAGCTTCGCCTTGCCACCCCTCCCTACAACATCCTGGGATCATCTGGAAACTTGCCCTACAAGGTTGCTTTTCCATGGTCAGCGTGGAGCTCAGTGACCCGCGCTCCATCGCTGCACAAAGGAAAATGTGCAGGCACGGTCGGAGAACTTCACAGGCGCTTTTTGAAATAGAACGTTTAGCTATTTCATCGAACTTCTGAGCAGTTCTGTTGTGAGTGGGCCAAAATTTCTCAGAAAAAAAACCCTCTATGAAGAAATGCTCTATGATGCACCGAGTCCTCGAGTGTTCCAGGAAGCTCCAGATAGGACGGTGACACACTCTGACCTTTAACCCTCCCCCACCATTAATTCAAGCTTCCGTGTGTGATTACAGATGTCGCACCCCCCGAGACACAATGATTACTCTCTCTTCTGCGCTCCTCTCTGGCATTATCTGACACATTTTTACGATTCTCCCAGCTATTGTTCTGAGAGGGATAAAAATAATAAGTTGATGATGTAGCCAGGCGGGTGTTTCCAGTGAGGAGGTCTTGGGTGCACTGGGTTCAGGAGGGGGTCAGGCGGTGCTCCCCGAACACAGGAAGGCAGCACTGTAAGTCATAGTCAGGGGTGTCAAGGCTCCCATCGGGGGTCCTCACCTTCAACTCTGTCTATTAATAACAGCAGCAGGAGTGGGACTGATGGTGGGATGAGCATGGAGAAGTAACGGCATGTTAGATCAAAGTAACTTGAATGAAAGTTTGAGCTTAAATATTCTGTATATGCTCCATATGATCTTATTTCTGGTTTATAATTCATCATTTTTCCTAACAATATTTGTTTATTTGTTGAGCTTTAATTGGAAAAGGAGCCCAAACTATGACAGCCTAGATTATTTGATGAGTTGGAGGGGGTTTGGGTCATTGTGTGAACATAATTAGACTAATCATGTGTCCTTTGTATGGCTGAATTGGAGGCGTGTGCTGGAGCGGTGGGAGCGCGCAGAGGAAGGGAGGGCAATCTTGTCCGGACGCTAATAAGACCCAATGGCTGGCGCAAGGTGGCCAGGAGCGCTGAAACGCGACAGGAGACGGTGGACGAAGGAGAGAAGGCGGAAGAAAAAACACACACACACACACAACAACAACAACGATCCGTCTCGCTCTACGGATGGACAGAGAGGATGAGAGCGTCCACAGAGAGGCACCAGGGATCCGTGGAGCTTTAGGCGTGCGTCAGCTTGTGTGTCTCGCCCAAAGGGGGAAGCTGCGTGGAGAGAGAAGCGGTAAGTGAGCAGAAAGAGACTTAAAAAATCACCTGCGTCAGGACAGGTAACGTTGGAGGACGTGTGAAGATGACTTTCGGTTCCCAGGAGACCTAGGAGCAGCTGATGTTTGGTGAAATCTCTGCTCCAAAAAGTTCTCTGATTTCTTATTTGATGCCAAACTTCAGAAAACAGCAGACCTCCACCAATCAGATCACTCCTTGAGCTACTTTAAAAACTGAATCAGAATATGTGTTTTTGTACTTTTAAGCTCTTTTTCTGATCAAGACAGTAAGAAAGTAAGAAGAAGTACCTGCATGTCTCAACACCTCACAACTTTTTGTGATTAATATCAGCACCAGTAATCCATGAGTTGGAATGGACCCACATTTGACCCTCATTCACTTGCTGTCACACACCTGGAACTGGGCTGTTGCTGCAGGAACTGTGAGCCACTGACCCCTGGGAGCCCCAACCCTCCCCAATGAAGCAGTCCTGGTGGGCCCGCCTGGCACAGCTCGGCCTGCTTGCTGTGTGGACGTGCATATGGCTGGTCCAGGGATGCGGGCCGGGCCCTGGGTACGGCATCCGATCCCGGCCCAGGAAGCTCACGGCCATGCACTACAAGCAGTTCTTCCCCAACTTCTCAGAAAACAACCTGGGGGCCAGCGGGAGAGCAGAGGGCAAGATCACACGCAACTCCGAGCGCTTCAATGAGCTGGTGTGCAACTACAACCCGGACATTGTGTTCAAAGATGAGGAGAACACCAACGCTGACCGCTTCATGACCAAGGTGAGACTGGGGTGTTGTGGTTTATCATGCAGGGATATCTTAGATCTTAAGGATTTTGTTGCTGGATCACTGTGTTGACTTAAAGTTAATACAATAAATGAGCAAAAAAGCACCAACAACCGGCTAAGGGATGCTGAGACTGGTGTGTCTTCATCCTTTTCTACACAATCCCTCTGCTACATCACTGATCAACCCCATTAACACAAAGGTGCAGACAGCAGTTTAGAGTTTATACCACTGCAGCATGGCACCCTCAAATCAGATCATACGATCTCAGTCATTGTTTGCTGTTCTCTACACCACCTGCCCTTGCCAGGCTCCTAACTGACAAATGTTCAACACAGACTGTGTAAGTTTTAACCAAACATCCACTCCCTTTTTTTCGGTGATAAGACGATCAGTCTGTAATTCAACACTACCCTTGAGAGGCCGAGTTCCCCTACAGGAACAATTCCTTTTAATCTTTAACCAAAGTCTTTGTTATTGGAATTAAACCAATTCCTATGGCAGGTTCTCAGTGTGCCCTATGAGAAGAAACGTCCTGGCATGACACTTAAACCTGAACTCCTGATTGTTTACTGGGGGGCAGGTAGCTAAATTCACAAAAAGACAAATCGGCGAGGTGGAGGTGATAAGATCTGGGCAGCGAGATGAACAACTTTTGAGCAAAACATTTTGAAAGCCTCAGATAATGCCCTGTTTCGGATGCTGTGGCCTGCTGTGATTGTTTCGGATATGAATCTGTGTTCCTTCCCCTCCCGGAGTGATTGAATGTGATGGAAACTTGTGGTTGTATATGTGTGCCCTTCTGATACCCAGTTTGAGAGTGTGTATGTGTGCATGTGCCCCCTTTTTTTGCCCAGATGTGAAAGATGCTCTTTGTGCGTCATTCGGAGGCTCAGAGGGGTCGCCTATACAAAATTCCCGCCTGCTGAAGTAATGGCACCGTCGGAAAAGCGACTATTGTAGTTGTGACAATGAAACGCCTCTCTTCAATGGCATTGCGAGAGAAATCTACCCTGTTTGTTTTCTGTCCCTCTCTCTTTCTCACTCTTGCTGTCACATTCCCAAGTCCATGCCCATACATTCTTCCCCTCTGCCCTCTCTCTCTCTCTGTCTCTCAAGTCCCAGCCTCGGCTCTGCTGCTTTCTTCTCACCCAACTCCGCGCTTGCATCGCGTTCTGTCTCAGCCTTTTTTTCTGCCTTCAAAATAAGCTTTACTTGGTTAATTCTGTGCTGCAAGACCTTCCACATCACACAAGTCACAAGCAAGCATGCTCTCAGGAGATGATAATGAGTGTATCACCTCGGATGCCGACGTCATCACTTCTCTGCCTGCTATTTTGCGACAATGCTGACACAGTCTGTAACATTATGGCCCACGGGGGTGTTAAGAGTCACTGTGCACATATTTGATCAAATGTCTCAGGGGTGAAACCGAGAAACTCAAGCCTGGAACGGTCTGGAAAGGCAGAGAATGGCCTTGATTATTCTGTCACCCTGTTGAAAAGGCCAAGGAATGTGCCAAACTGGCTACAGTAGGTTTGCTCTTGTACTCTGATTGTTTGAGCAAGGTTGAGATGGCCTTTAGCAGAGTAGAGGAGGGAATTATGTGATGATGCCAGCAGACGAACAATCATAACCTGGGAGCCAGAGACGGAGTGCTGCAATGCTGGAATCATTTTCCTGCTAAGTGCCGAAATCGCTCCATGCTTCGGTGTAGACTCACAACCTCCTGTATTCTTAGGCAGTGCTGCCGCTGCTGCAGTTAATGAATGATTACAATTGTCTGTCACTTGTACCTGGGTTTGGTTCAGACACTCTACATGGCACATGCTACTGAATGAATGACTGGAAGTAAAGATTTTTGTCTTAAATAAACTGAGAACTATTTCAAAAATGTAAAATAACACCGAGATCTGCAGAAATACAAAACTAAATCTTACTGTGCAGCATTTTTTTTACACCTGAAAACCAACCAACTCAACCCTGTCTTTATACCTGTACAGAAATGATAGTGTAAAAAATGACTCAGAAATGCACATCCATACATCTTCACACATCTATCCACACATAAAGGCTGCTATTAGTCAATCCAGTTTGAATCTGTGTCCACTTTTGACGTGGATCTTTTCAAATACCTTACTGAATCTGCTTTGGGGTTTGCTTTCAATAACTGCAGAAAGATTTGGCTATACTTAAAGGCTACCTAAAAGTTTCCTACTCCAGTCTTTGATAATAAAAAAGTGATTTGTTAGACTCTCTTTGTAATGAATGTTTATATTTGATCAGTTTGGAGCCAGATCCAACTTGGGATTTGTTATCAAATCTGACATAAATGCCATCATATAAAAGTCCATCTCATATTGGATGTTTTTTAAATTCTTGTTAGTTATAGGCTGAAATATGTGCCGATACTTGCATATCTGCGATAAGGTAATATTGTCCAATATACCAGCCTATTAGCTTGTTGACACTGTTCCAAACTGAACCTCTCTCCTCTGTCTCGTTTTGTTCCCAGCGATGTAAGGACTGTTTGAACCGGTTGGCAATTGCAGTGATGAACCAGTGGCCAGGGGTGCACTTACGTGTGACGGAGGCCTGGGATGAGGACGGCCACCACCCTCCTGGCTCTCTGCACTATGAGGGCCGTGCTGTGGACATAACCACTGATGACAGGGAAACCGAAAAGTACGGTCTTCTGGCCCAGCTGGCTGTGGAGGCCGGCTTCGACTGGGTCCACTATGAGTCCAAATATCACATCCACTGCTCAGTAAAAGCTGGTAAGTTTAAAAGAGGGAGCTCTCGTGCACGATCATGCTGTGTCAAAATACATCCTTTCACTGTATCAGGATATTTCGGATGAAAAGGAACATAATCTGTGCAATCATCTTGGCTTTTTTCTGCTGATCTTTCTGCAGATCATTCTGTTGCTGTGGAAAAAGGTGGCTGTTTCCCAGGCTGGGCCCGGGTTACTGTTGCTGGAGGAGGGCAGAAGAGTCTGTCGTCACTGGTTCCTGGGGACAGAGTCATGGCCTTGTCTGAGACAGGCCAGGTCGTCTATAGCCAAGTTCTCTTGTTTCTGCACCGGGACCAAGAAAGCTGGTCTTCTTTTCTGTCTCTGGTGACAGAAGATGGCCATAGATTGGCCCTTACTCCACATCACTTGGTGTTTTTATCCCCCCACTGCAGACATGACAGCAAAGAATACCAGGCTCAGTTTGCTAGCAGAGCCAAGGCAGGAGACTGTGTCCTCATCCATACAGCAGGGGGTCAGATGCATCCATCTTCTATCATCTCCATTTCAGTAGCAGAGAGTGTGGGAGTGTATGCGCCCTTGACAGAAGCTGGAACTTTGTTCGTTGATGGCGTGCTGGCGTCCAGCTATGCACTGTTGGAGGACCACAGACTTGCACACTGGGCATTTGGACCTCTGCGACTCCTCTACTCGTTCAGGCAGCTCCTCTGGGGGGAGACGGCAAAAGGAGACGACATCACTGACAGTAAAAAAGCTTGCACTCCAATGTGTTTCAGTGGTTTGTCCACACAGGACAAAACAATTAAATATGTAAACAATACTGGCATTCTGAACAAACAAAACAATCTGACTGAACCTACGAGGGTTGAAATTAAACAGAAACATTCCCTGCAAAGACGGATACCACATGTGCACTGGTATGCTAGATTACTGCACAGCTTTGGATGCATCTTTTTAGACCCCAACTCATTTCATCCTTAAAAGCCTAAAAATATAGATTAAATACGTGTCGTACTGCAACTTACATACATTTACACTAACGACTCATGTTCTTTTCTCAAATCAAAAAAACACTGGAATGGCTTGTCTGCTTTTTTCACTGTTGTTTGTATTATAATCATCATGATATACAGTCTAACACTGTGGTGACACTCACTTACTCATAATGAGGCAGTTTGTCTGACCAGGTAAATGTATAAATGGTGATACCAAAACGACTGTATCATAGTCTGTCTGTACATCTGGTGTTTGTTTATTTCAGTTATACATATGTGGAAAATATATATTATTCTAACGGGATAGGAATGAATTCCCTGAACAATAGAATCTTTATTTTTGTACCTTCTGAATCATAATATATAAATGTTTCATTTTATTATAATAATTCCATTACCTGTATTGTACACCCTACTTGTTATGTCATAAAACAAATTAAAATGTAATTCTATGAAGCAACACTCTGCTTTTTCTTCGGCTCTAAAGTAAATTTTGCCTATTAAGCTGATTTATCTTTTGCTTATTAAGTCAAAAGAGTTGCTTTGCATGAAAAAAAACAGATACATGACAAATGTTGAGGATTGTTTCCAGGGCTTCCAGTTGAGCTTTATGTATGTTGCAGTGTTCAGCCGTGTGCTGTGGAAATGGAGTCTAACAGGCAGGTTAATGAAAAGCCCAGACGTACTTAATATTCCCCACACTGTGCCACCAGTTTGACTTTATCAGAGTCACAGATTGTGATAAACACTTCAAGGGCTACTTCAAGGCAGTTATCAGGTTTCTTCTAATCTTAGAGGAGAGCGTTTTATTGGTATGCATTGGGGCAGTTTGGGTCACAAGTGTTGTATATGTTGACTGTGTGTTTTTTTTTTACATCTCATCTATTCATCAAAAGATACCATAAAATACACTTTGATTTGTTGCAAACTCAGTTTACCCGTTACCACTAAAAGTCCACTTTAAACATGCTTCAAGTAAAACAGCTTTTTAAAGGTCAATAATAGAGTGTAAGGCTGTTTTCAGGAGTGTGAGGTTATACACCCCCTTGTGGAGGAATTGATGTTACATTATACCTGTAAATTTATTCCCCTGTACTTTCATTAATTTCCTCATACGTACAGTAACTTCTATGAATAATAAACTCTGATTTACCAAACACTTATTTGATTTATAATATCACGTACAGTAGAGCGAGTAGTACCTACATTTTTACAACCATCTACATACAAAGGGATATTATTCATTTGTAGTTTGTCAAAGATGGCGTTTTTACAGCACTGAATGTACAACAAATATTTGAACAACGTACTCCGCACCATGTTATCAGTACTATGAGCTCAAAACCAATACAATATAAGGAAAAGAAGCTACAGACTAAACTATGTGCTATAAAAGTAGCATATATTGCTTTTTTCTAACGGATGCTCTTTAACGTATATACAAAATGCACATGAGCCTAAATATATTCTCTTCTTCCACTTTATGTTGTGTGGTTAACATCTGTGAAGGTATTCCAGGGGATTATCCTTGAGATATAGGAGGCAGATGGGAAAGCACCCAGTTCTCTGATTGACCAATAGGAGCGGCCCGGTGTCCTAATACCACCCTCTATTTACATCCGTCGGCCAATCAGTCACCGTCTTCCAGCTAGTCTCAGCCCCCTAAAATCTAATCCAATTTTACTAAAGCTGAATGGGGAGTTAACTAATCCTGTCAGGGGGATCAATAATAACCTATTTTCAAAAAGAAAACATGTACAGCGCTCATTCACCCACTGACAAACTCAAACATTAGCTGAGCAAATATTTCTGTTAGTGACAGAAACCAGTGTCATCGGGCTCAAAACACTAATGGCTTCTTATGACAATAACATTTGTCTATGCAAATATCTCCTTATTTGCAAATAGCTCCAGGAGTTATGATTAGAACGATTCGGTTCATTGTAGTCTTAAAACAGATTCTTTGGATGTATATTAGTTGTAAAATGTCTTTTAAAAGACACCACAAAAAAATGGTATTTCTGATCACATTGGGGAAACTGTTTTCCATTTAGCTGAGTCAATGCATTCACCAATAATTCATGCACATTTTCCCTTCAGTGTTCTCAGTGCATACTGTAAATGCCTCGACACTTATTAAATTTCACAGTACAAGGTCAAGTGCAGACCCCCTGGAGCAGGTTCTTGTTCACTCCTGAAAGAGGATCACAGAATGTATTGTGAGCAGAGCGTGTTTTGCATTGTGAGCTCATCTACAGGTAATAAAAGTGAAGCATTCATGTGAAATCACCTACACTAACTTCACATTTGTGACATTTAGCAGATGCTCTCCTATACAGTTACTTAAAAGTGTTGAGTTATGGCTTAAGTAAGCTACTTACCTGTAACATGCCAGTTTTTTGCTCCAAGGCATGACTGGTGATATGCAGTATTTGACGCGGATTAAACATGTGACATTCTAACAATGGGGCAGACAGTTACCCAACCTAATTTTCTCTAAGTTCACAGGATCATCTCAATGACATCCGAGCTTTACTGCATGTACCGCCTCAGGCCTTTGGCTTTTCAGCATGAGCTCATGATGGGGAGCTCGATGACTTGATTTAATTAGAACTACACAAATACAAAAACTGGTAGTGCTGTTTTATAGTCTACGGAACAACATTCATGTTCGTCTCAGCAAATTTTAGGAAAGACAAACAGATAAATAAAAGCACTCTGCATTTCTGAGTGCACTTTCTGCCCTTATCTGCAGAACAGCTCATTTGCTGTTATGCAAAGTGTACTGGTTTTTACCATGCCCTCACGTTTCAGCGCGACACCCAGTAAAAGTCCCATTGAAAACTAACAATTAGGCAACTGAGCAGCTCTCAGAACAGCTTTCTTGAACCCATCCTTCCTGGGTCATCCATACCAATGTAATTTTCTCACAGTGATAAGGCAGCCGGCAGATAAAGAAGGCCAACCCAGTCCCATCCCCCAACAGGATCTGTGGTGTGTTCACAGCCTGTGACATTATTATTGCTCTTTAATGTTGTCAGCAAATGAAATCTGAACTTGCATTATATTAGAAAATAATTAGTATTTAAAATAATAAAGGGACCATCTACTAAATATGAGCAAATTAATTATATGGGAATAACAGTTGTAAAGTGTCTGCTGGATGGCTAAACATGTCTTCAACACATTAGTATTATTATTGTTATCATTTACATGTACATTCTTTCAGTTTTTATCATTTGCTCCCTTGATAGAAATTAATAACTTTAATCAGAGAATATGGCAAAACAATGAGGCATCAAATAACCAGAATACACCATGAAACACCTTTAAAAACAGCAACATAACGTTGACTGACTTATTTTGATGAACCTGCTGAAAACTTGGTCAATGTTTATTTCAGATTATGTGAATCCATTTCACTCCCCAATCTGTCTCTGTAGATCCAGTCAAATGCGCATAGCAGTAGTGAAACAGCCGGAAAGAGGCATTATTGACCACGATAAAGTGTACAACTGTTATATTCATCACAAAATGAAATTGCACCAAGAAAAAAAAAACAATGAACCTGACTGAACCCAATCAGACCGTCGCCGGTCATTTTAACGCGATCAGATCATTCAGTCGCCGGTTTGTCACAGCAACTCTGCTCTTACAATCATAACAATCTAATGAAAAATGGCTTCCCTGGATCCGAAAATCTAATGACCTAATATCTAATATCCACCATATTTCACTGGTCCGCGCTCCCCACGTCAAAATCCTGTGTTGTGTTGTGAATTATCAACCGCGCACATTGTGTTGTTCACCGATTACCTCGAGATGTAACGCATCTACTAGTATCTAGTAGTAAAACACAAATTCTGGTCGCTCGTTTGCATGAATTAATTTTTGACGTAGTTGTTATTAGCTAGCAGTGCTAACCGCGGCTAGCCTACTTGGCGGAACAGCCGTGTGCAGACGCAACGCAGTTCAGCGAAGTGAAGAGATGCTAGTGACCCATACAAGGGTGCCCATGCAAAGTTGAGCTTCAAATTTAGGTAGATTAAAGTCTCCAGTCGACTTAAACTTTAAGGAAATTGTATTCACTGGTGTGTCAACTAAGTTTAGAGCTGTAATTTTCGGATACACTATTTTGTGCAAACTTGCAGTAGCTTTTAACGACCTCGCGAGCGAGATTCCAGAACAGAGCAGAAAGCTAGCTAACGTTATAGCCTTCAAGCTACATCCACAAGCAAAGAGCCAGTCAGGTAGAGAGTTTCTGGGTTCAGTGCATGAAGCCGGGGAACCTTTTTCGGGACCGGCCGAAGACTTGTCTTCGTGGTTAATAGTTCCCCGGCTGTACACCACCCCTCGACCCAAAGCTCAAGTAGCTGGTTAGCTCTAGGTAATCCATCTAGTTGAACAGCTAGCTAGCACCACCGCACAGCCTGCCTTCCGCCGACGTGCACTTCCCCCACTCACCCTCCAGCCGGCTAGCCGCAGCGTTAGTCCGGTACATAAAATGAGGCGACCATCAGCATTTTGGGACGCTGTGTGGCTGTTTGGATTTTGCTGATGCATGAGGAGACGATATTGTTTTTATGAGGTGAGCTGCTTTAATTGTGGCCTCTTTTAACTTCTTGCAACAGACATACCTAAAGACACACCAACCCTGACCTTAGACCGGGTGTTAGCGCTGCTATCGGTACCATTTAGCTGTTAGCTTCGACCAGATGGGGGTTGTCTAGTTGCTGGAGAACTAGCTATGTTACCTGGGTGCTAACTTTAGGTTGAAATATGTTCTGCGCTGCCTGTATCCACGATGATATCCACTGAGTAGTCGCATGACATCTTTCAAAGTGCATGCTTCTGTGCATGATATTTTATGTATTTATCGTAGTTTTGTCTCTTCGGGAGACTTTGCTGCTACGTCACCATCGATAGTTGTTAGCTTTTCCGTATCAGCCTGTCGCCAGTGATAGGGACATGGCTATTTGCTGGACAGAGCCAACCCTTTGAAGTCGATGTTTACATTGAGAAATAGTGCTTAGCGCTGCAATTATCCAACTATTAAACCTCGATTGCTTTTACGGTGGCATTGCAACAAATTGCAGCTGCTGTTGAATAACAGTACGATCAAAAAACAAACATGTTTACGGTGAAAGTTAATTTGTAACGTTAACACTTTTCACGTTAACTTTGCTAGCCAGGATGTTAAGACGGTAACTTAGCCATCGTGTCATTAGTTTTGCTCTAAACATTGGCAACTTCATTTCAGAAATAAAGCATATATAGTATCGATGTTAAGGATGATATAATGAGAGTAAGGTTTTGGGGGACTTGAATTTAACATTAGTTTGTTGTCGAGACTAGAGTGCGTTTCCAGTGTTGTTGCCACCACCGAATACGAATATTGCGGAGATGTAACGTGAACATTATATAGCTTTGTCCATTAGCTCGATTGCATTCTGCCGTTAACAGACGTTGGTGCACTTTGCTTATGATGCGGCGCCACATATTGTGAAAGTTGTTATAATTGTACAGTTATATTTCGAGAGTTTGGGCAGTATATTTTAAGTAATAATGGAACAGACCTTTAAAACACTGCCCAAAAATATCTTAGACACATTACATATACTTCGCTAATGTTGTGTTGCAATAGATGCACTAAATTCACTTCTTAAATTGCGGTGAATACTGATTCTGTTTGTTATAACTGTAGAAAAGCGCACCTGTCCTCGGACTGACGTCGTATTCCAGCTGCTTTATTGAGACAAAAAAGGAAATGTTACGAAATCTGTGTGTGACAATGTTAGCTTACAGGAAGGTTTTCTTTTGTGAAGTATGTTGCCACATGTTTTTTTTTATTATTATTTTGTAAGTAGGAAAAAACAGACACTATCTGCTGGATCTGTGTTTCAAAGCCATGGTCTCATTTATTGCCTTGGAGACAATTAGACTGGCACAGCATCACTGACGATTTGCTCGGTTGTCAGTTTTCTAACATCTGGGGATTCACAGTCGTGTTGCAAATGTTGGCGAAGCTGTAATATGCCATACAAATATACCATGCTAATCGAAGCCGACCGACTACTTTTAAGATACCGCCCGTTAATGGCCGTGGACGTTAAAAACACACCAACACTTCCTATTATTAGCCGTATGGATTAAAATACGACGAGCCCTTCATTGTTTGTGTTTCAGTAATTTTGTTAATGGCGTGAATCTCATAGCGGAACTATGATGCGAGCGACAAGGTTCCGCACGAACGGAGTCCCGCTGCAACAGGAAGTTCTACATACGGAAGTTGTGTTTTCTTTGTGTATCCCGATTTATGGTTGTTTAATTTAGCAAAACACCATTTCACTTGTAACATTTCGTGCTTTTTACGGAAGCGGTTTAACCCTTTTGGATTATGCATTGCTGGGTAAATAACTTGAATTGTTAAAACGATTTCCGATTGATCTCTCTCTGTAACCTTCGCGCTATTTTCATGAGTTTGCGAAAAAGCTCGATTGCATTACTACTGACGTTGTTTAGATGAATACAAGGAAATCATCCCAAGTAAAGACATAACAGTCACATTGAATTAGTTTTATTGTTAGTTGTCAGTTTTATGTTTCAAGTGCTTTTGAATGGGTAGAGAGTCATGTGTGTAGTATGTTGTGAAAAAGGAAGCTGCGTTTTAGGGATTCCTTTTTCATGACGGTAAATATATGTCGGAATATGAGAGAACGTTCAAATCTTGTATATTAAGTCATTTTCACATACTATTGCTATTACTGAATCTCTTTCCCCATGTGATGATAACAAACCTGATGTTAATGACATGGCCCCATTAACTAAAACGCTCACAGATGGCTTGCATATTGTGAATACTTATCAACTATTCCAGTTATGGTCAGCATTCAGTAATGGAAGCATTCACAAATTGAAGAATTGTTATCTTTGTAAATTGCAGATCTCTGTCAAGGAGGTCAAAATCAGCACAGGGGATGGACGAGCAGAAATCAAACTGCGAGGAAAATGACTCTGAACCAACAGGTAATGTATTCTTCATGTTTTGTACTATAATCTGCCGTATGATAAATAATGTCACGATGCACCTCTTTTGTGACGAAGAAATTAACATGGTTGAGGACAAGGCAGGTTTTTCTCTTTCCCTAAAGTGGTAATTTGTAATAGTAAATCATTTGAAGTGATGACAATAGAACCAAACCAAATAGAATGTTTTGTATTTCCCCTGAAGTATTTGTATGCTTAATGCAGTTGTTGCCAAGTGTGAGAGTGTTTCTTTTTTCTTTTTATTCATTTTTTAGCTGATGACAATGCCGCTGCAAAGCAACTTGTCTCCTCTGAGGAGGAGTCCAAGGCCCTTCCTGCTGCAGAGGATGAGTCTGGTGCTAATGCAGCCTCTTCCAGCACCCATGTGTAAGTTCCTTAGTCAGATCATCAAGGCTCTTGTACCCATAGCTTCATCCCAAGGAGATGTCTGTTTTTGGCAGCACCACAAATTGAAACTCTTTTTATGTTTCATTTGTGACTGTACAGAGAGAGCGTTCATGCCTGTGCGCTTTGTAACTGTGTGGAGCGGAGCCTGCATGGACAGCGGGAACTGAGACACTTTGGGCCATCATCTGAGCAGCCATCCCTCAAGCCATCAGCTTCCCCACTGCCACAGGCTGGAAATGATGACCTGTCTTCCATTGGATTTTCTGACTCCTCTTGTCTGACGGCACTCCTTGATGACTCAGGTTAAATGCAAAACATTTTGCCATTGTATTTCAAATGATATATTATTGCAGAGTTATTACTTTTGCAAATGAATCACATATTTAGAATTAAAGTTGGATTAGATATTTTACTGATGAATGTTGGACTTCCTAATGAACAGGGGGTTGTTGGGTTCATCACTGGTGTGCGGTGTGGTCGGAGGGAGTGAAGCGGACAGAGGATGAGGAGCTGGAGAACGTGGATAAGGCCGTTATCTCAGGGACACAGCGGGTAAGTGTACTGTCTATTGACTTGGATTAGATGGTATTGGATGGGAATATAAAAGTTCAAAGATTATTCCTTCACAAAATTTACCACTTGCCACTGTTGGTTTGTTTCAGCTTTGCGAATACTGCAAAAGGCTGGGTGCAACCATTCGATGCCATGCTGAGGGCTGCTCACGGTTCTACCACTTCCCCTGCTCTGGAGCCAGTGGATCATTCCAGTCCATGAAGCAGTTGGTCCTCCTCTGTCCAGAGCACATAGACAAGGCAGAGGAGCTGGGTAAGAGAACCAAATATCTTTGCCAAAATTGTGATGAAGTCATTATTATTTGGGGCATGCTCACAGTACAGGGGTTGTAGCGTGTACACATCATAGAAATGATGAGCAGCTACCTATTAAACAGGCTATGCTGATTTTGTTCTTTCATTTGTAAACTGTTAATTTGCTAAGGCTTTAAGCTTTCTTATGGTCTTGTCAGTTGCCTGCATAGCTTTACAGTTATCAAAAAGCAATCATTGATGATTTGTTTACTTTTCAAACTCTTAAATTCCACACGTTATTTGCCACACCCAAAAGGAAAAGTAAGGCCAAAATACATATGAGATTTTATTTGAAAATTAACCTTTTCTCGTTTCCGAAAATGTAATTGTGTAGAACTAGCTCAAATGGATTGCCAGCAACCGGGTGTCTGTTAAGAGATTTGAAAACATGGTGTACTTTGTGTGCAACCTGATGGCTGAGTAGTTAGTGTACGTACCACATGTGTACCACGTGGCACATAAAACAGTAGATTCCTAGTTTGAATTATGTCTGGGAACCATTTACTGCATGTCATTCGTCTGCACTTTCTCTCACATTGTCTGTCATTGTTCTTTCTGTTCCTGTAAAAAGGTATGCAAAAATGTAAATAAAACAACAAAAAAGAAACTTGCTGTGGTTAACAAAACACGTGGCATCTTTGACGAGTGCTGGCTCCCTGTCTTGTAGTGCTATTCCTTGTTGACTTTTATGATGTACTAAGAAGAAGTAAAACATAAATCATGCAAATGTAGTTTTGTTTTTCTAATACCATTTCATATATTTTTTTCCCAGCTGGTGAGGAGGCTTGCTGTGCTATGTGTGACTCAGCGGGGGAGCTCTCGGATTTGCTGTTCTGTACGGGTTGTGGCGTACATTATCATGCGACCTGTCTGGAAATGGTTGCCACGCCCATCCAGCGGGCAGGTTGGCAGTGCCCAGAGTGTAAAGTGTGCCAGACTTGCAGGTTAGTAATGTTTTTTTATTTGCACATTTTTTGACTTTTGTCCTGTTTACTTGAGATTTGTTTACATTTTCTTTTGTTAAGTAAGTTACCACATTTTTCTTCAATTTCTTAGACAACCAGGGGAAGACTCCAAAATGTTGATATGCGATGCCTGTGATAAGGGATACCACATCTTCTGTCTTCAGCCAGTCATGGATTCTCTTCCCTCTGGCCCATGGAAATGCAGAGTAAGTCACGTTTGTTTTCACCTGTGCACACAGAGATTACCCAGAGCTTTGAAACATAGTGTTTTTAAAAATTTACCAGTTTAAATCTGTGTTTTGTTTTCCAAAAATATTTTCACTTACCAAGGTATTTCTAAGAGAGCTTTTTTCCATTTGCTTCTTTGATCACTTTTTAACTTCACAATCTGTTGTTATGTCAGAGGTGTCGTGTATGTATGGAGTGTGGTGTCCAAGGACTGGAGCTGCCAGGTTCAGCCCAGTGGTTTGATAACTACGCTGTGTGTGAGGGATGCCAGCGTCACCGCAGCTCTGTGTGTTGCGTGTGCAACAAAGCTGCCAACCCATCTGTTGCTCTGCAGTCCTGCAGCATGTGCCACAGGTTAGTTCAACATACAATGAAGGTTGCTATGGCTATGTTACTTTTATTGCCAAAAATATTTCTTGATGATCTCTTATTGTCTTAGGAGGGTGCACAGTGAGTGTGGTTTACTGGGTGAGGTTCCAGAAGCCAAGTACATTTGCCTGCTTTGCAAGGAGGATCAGCAGCAGCCTGTTGCACAACCAAACACTGCAGAGACACAGACTAAAGAGGCATCTGAGGATACTGAAGGACAAGTGAAACTGATGGAGATGACAATCCAAATGGATGCCGACGTGGTGACAGAAGAGCAGACAGATTTATCAGAAGGGACACCAGGACAGAAAGAGATTGGTGAGGCTGAAGATAAGGCTGAAAAAGAGACACCAATGGACTTGGGTAAGTATGAACTGGACACAACATTATGTCAAGCTGTAAGCTTGACATGCCTGTCAAGAGTTTCACAGCATTAGCAAAAAAAAGATTTCTCCGAGATGTGTCTAAATAAGTTATTTACTTATGATTTTAGGGGCGGAGTCTGCAGATGTTGGCACAGCAGACATTGGGGAGAAAACCATGGAAGGTGAACCGCAGGTAGCAACAGAAGCACTCAGTTCTGAGGCGTCAGCTGCTCCACTTGAGTCTACAGGTAAATTCAGAACATGCTGTGCTGGACATACATATTTGAAAATGAACACAAAGCAGTGCCTTTTTTGTCTGATGTCTGCCGTAACTAATGATAGATATATAAATGATAATACTGATAATCACACATTCCTTAATCTCAAATGTATAATGTACAACAACAGAACAGGGGGCCTCTTGTCTACCTGCTGATGAAGAGAGAGCAGAAGAGGCACTCAGCCAGATGAGCCAGACCACCCCTTCCCAGGACCCCACAGCAGAGACACAGTCTGACAACAACCCAAAAGCAGAACCACCAGTGTCACAGCAGGGCCCTGAAAATATGGAGGTGGAGAAGGATGAGGAAAAGCAAGAGGCCACTCCCTCAGTTGAACACAAATTATCAGAGGAGTTATTAAAGAGTGGATCAGATGACATGACTGTTGCAGAACAATTCAGTGATGATCCACAAAAGTTGCCAGTTTCTCCAAACTCTGTGAACAAAACAGAGGCTCTGTCCATGGATGATAAGCAGGAAAGAAGTCCATGCCAGGAGCCCCAGTCTCCTACTCGTTCTTTATCAGTAGACACACAAGAGGCCCTCTCTGCTGTGGACATGGATGGGAGGTTACTACCTCACTCTGAGGACGAGGACGAGGAAGAGGATGATGAGCAAATGAAAGAAGGACATATTGAGGACATAAAGCAGGAACCAGAAGAGGTTAAGCCAGAATTACTGCTGGATGAAATGTCTAATATGAGCCATGGAGATGAGAGCAGCAGCGGCTTTCTGGGCTCTCCAGGAGAACCTGATCCTCAGCTCTCCATGGAGTTTGGCCTTGTATCTGCTGGCCGTTCACATGCAGATAACCTGCTCACTGAGACTGATGACTCACTTCCCTTCGAACCCCTAAGAAGTGACAGAGAGAAAGCAAAACGTAGAGGATCTCCAGGCCGCTCACGCGTCAAACAGGTAACAAGTTGGTCTGTGGTTGAGTGATTGATCTTCAACAGCTGAGATGACTTTAAGGCTTGTTTTATGTCTAAGATGCCAGTGTCACAAAATGGCTTTACATTCAGTTTTTTTTTTTTTTTGTTTGACTTGTAGGGGCGAAGCAGTAGTTTCCCTGGGAAGCGGAGACCACGAGGAGGTGGTGGAGGCAGAGGGCGTGGCGGGAGGTCACGCCTCAAAGCCATGGCCTCTTGCATTGATGCCTTCTTGGTGAGCTTTACTTTATGCACCATTCAGATGTTTTCTTAAAATGTTTTTAAGTTTTATAATGGGGCAGTTTCTTAGTTTGTCGTGTAATGGCATATTTTGGCTTAACTGTTATCTCCTTTACAGCTAAGCATGACCTTAGACACTGGAATAAATAAGGAGGAGGATGATGAGGAAGATGACACCATGCAGAACACAGTGGTTCTTTTCTCAAACACTGATAAATTTGTCCTGCTGCAGGTACAGCGCTTATTGTTTTTTAATACTTCCAACTACCCTGTGCCCATTTGCTGTGCCAAGAACTGCAGTTGTCACTTATAAATGTAGTGCTAATCGTCTCTTTTCCATTTCACTTTCTCTCTTCTATTTTAGGATATGTGTGTTGTGTGTGGCAGTTTTGGAAAGGGTTCGGAAGGACAGTTGCTGGCTTGTGCTCAGTGTGCCCAGTGTTATCATCCATACTGTGTGAACAGCAAAGTAAGAGCAATGTTATCCATAGATTATGTTTTAATTTCTTTATTTTTTAAATGCTGGTAGATTAAACCTGATATCTTCTGCAGATCACCAAGACGATGCTCCGTAAGGGCTGGCGCTGTTTGGAATGTATTGTATGTGAGGTGTGTGGAAAGGCTTCAGACCCCTCCCGTCTGCTGCTGTGTGACGACTGTGATGTCAGCTATCACACCTACTGCTTGGACCCACCCTTGCACACTGTACCCAAGGGTGGTTGGAAGTGCAAATGGTAAAAAAAATATATATTAAACTCCTAAGTGCACAATGCTTTGTTCAGCTTTGTAGCTGTGAATTGGGTCAAATGGAAATGAATACATTCAAATTTGCATATTATGTAAAACACTGGTGTCTCAGCCTGCATTAGCAATTCAAAGGCCCAACCTTCTCCTCTCGCTTCTCGCTCAACAGAAAAAATTGCTACACCACTCACTTTGGCATCTGCAGTTTTTTTCATATTGTGTATTATTTAGACAAATCTTACAGTGTGTTTCACTGCTTCTCTCCAGGTGTGTGTGTTGTGTACAGTGTGGCTCCAGCTCACCAGGTTTCCACTGTGAGTGGCAGAACAACTATACACACTGTGGCCCCTGTGCCAGCCTCGTCACCTGTCCAGTATGCCGAGAGAACTTCATGGAGGAGGAGCTTTTACTGCAGTGTCAGTACTGCGATCGGTGGGTGCAGGTTATTGGGACTACACATGTACACACTAGACACAGAAACCGAGATATTCATGAGAGTGCAGCATATGAACACATGCAAGGAAATGGGTTATTTATTCAGTTTTCATGTCATAAATTATTCCAACTCTACATCTTTGAGTTGTTGTGTGATTTATTGAAAAGTGTGAATCGTTATGTATTTGTATGTGCTTTTGCAGATGGGTCCATGCTGTTTGTGAGAGTCTGTACACAGAGGATGAGGTAGAACAGGCTTCTGATGAGGGCTTTGCATGCACGTCCTGTACCCCATATGTTCCCAAACCTGTGGGTAAGTCTCAGAAGGACACCATTTTAAAACTGAAAATGAAGACTATGACTCCAAAAGCATACACAGGATATTCTTTTATGTACTGATAACACAATTTTCTTTTGCGCTCTCTCTCTCTTTCTCTCTGCTTTTTGCCTTTGTTCACAGTAGTAGAGTCAGCCATTATGGCTTCAATAAAGATCAAAGAGCCAGGTTCGTGGATTTTACTTACTCATGTTTATTATTATCACAAGCATGCCCTGCGTGGCTGTGTTCTGTTTGATTTATTGTAAGTCACTCAGATTTGCAAATGTCACTTTACAGAGCCGCAGTTCTACCGGTTGGAAGGTGTGTGGCTGACAGAGTCGGGTATGTCCCTGCTCCGTAGTATCTCCATGTCTCCTCTGCACAAGAGACGGCAGCGTCGCTCTCGTCTTGGCACTCTGTGCTGTGACGGAGGTCCCGATGGAATGGATCTGAGGGAGGTTGATGGAGAAGGAGAGGAGGGAAAAGGTTGGCATACTTTCCGCTCATTCATCTATGTATGAACAATTTTCAGGGGTGTTTTGCTCCTTTATTAATTTTATTCCGGATAACTAGGCTGTGGGGAACCAATGGAATGCGAACCCAAGATGGAGCAACCTGGGAGCCCTGACAGAGAAGGTGGAGTTGCAGATGGAGGCCCTGAAGGCATGGCTGACTGTGATGGACTGAAAGGGGGAGCAGAGGAGACGGATGACAGCAAAAAAAGAAAGCGAAAACCTTACAGGCCCGGTAAGCCACCTGCAACGTCACAGAACAACTTATAACCTCTACGTGGATGTCCCTAGTATTCCTGAAATACTTACTAATATGTTATTATTGAATTCAACTAGGAATTGGAGGCTTCATGGTGCGACAAAGGAAATGTCACACACGGATGAAGAAAGAATTTTTTGCCCAGCTGGCTGGCGAGACTACGTTAGATGGACAGCCGATAGAGCGGACCATTGAAGATGGTTAGTTACTATGGAATTTTATTTTATCCAATAATAAAATGTTTGTAGTATTACATTTATTTAAAATTAATTCCACAATACTTACAGTTTTGATTTCAGTAGAAGCTACTGAATGGGACAGGTATTCAATGCTTTGAAAAATGTTTTGACATCAGAAAAGCTGTTTTATAGTTATCGAACAAGGTATCTTGACTTTGTTATTTATGATCACTAAGTCTGCATTCAGATTGACATTTGTCTAACCTGAATAAACATAGCCCCCTCATCCATTTAATTACAGCCACATGATATAATTGAGATGCCAAAGTAAATAAATAAGTAAAGGAATGGCCTTGCATTTTAAAAACATAGCTGTCTTAAAGTGCAGCAGCATGCCACTGTTCACTTTTTGGGAATTTTGTACATTTTATTGTTTTATGTATGTGTAGGACCACACCCTGACACGGATAACATAATGGATCCCAAACCAGTGGAGGGTGAAGAACAGGCCAAGAAACGTCGTGGTCGGAAGAAGAGCAAACTTGAGGACATGTTTCCATCTTATCTACAGGTTTATAATCTCTCTCTGCCCCATGCTTTACAGTTTTGAAACTTATAGTTTCCAGTGATGTAATTTTCATATCCTAAACATGTTTAATTCACTGCAGGAGGCTTTCTTTGGGAAGACACTAATAGACTTGAGCAAGAAAGCTCTGATGATAGCTCCAGGGCAGAGGCCAGGTGCATGCCTTGTCCGACCTTCATTAGCAGCACCGACAGGGGTCAAAACTGCTACCCCAGAGAGTAAGAACACAAACTTGACCAGTGACTTTCTGCAAATCATTTGTGATACTGACTGTGGAAAAGGTCAGTGCATGGTGTGTGACTTTTGTGTTTCTCTTACTAGCTGAGGCCAAGGATCGGATGGTGGAGGGAAATTTTCCTCTCAAGCAAGAGGGGGGTGAGGCCCCCCAGGCTCAGGGAGACGATGCAGGTAAGTTTATACATGGACAGTGAAGCTACTAGTTAATTGTTGTGGTCTTTAGGTAATTCCAGGTTGACTTAACTTTTTACAATTTTTTAGGAATTCCTACACCATCCTCTTCACTGAAGGACCAGGTGTCAACTGACCCTCATGACTCTGATGCAGAAAAAAGTGAAGGTAATAGCCTATGAGGGCACTTTAGTATATGCAGCACTAATTCAGAGAAAGATTTTATATCCTGTTTTAACATCCTGCCTTTCATGCTGTTGTCTTTGTGTAACAGGTCTTCCACAAGGAGTGGAGAGTCAGGACTCTGAGCAGTTCTTCAGGAAGGTTCTGGGAGTGTCAGACGGCTCCTCTTTAGGGGGAATGAAGCCCATCTTGGAGGGCAGTAAGGGAGAACTCAATCGTAGCACTCTGCCACAGAGAGCTCTCCTCTCAGGTGTGTATGACGGTTGCGTGCAGATGATCATATAAATAAAACCTTTAATTATCAAAACAATGTTTCCTTTGATTCTGAAATCATCATGCAAATATTGTTTTAGTAAAGCTTGGCTTGCGATTCAAACATGAAATATCTCTTGCAGGGTCCCTGCCCTCAGCTGGAATGATGGATGCCTTTCCTGGCCTCTCTCAGTCACCATTTTTTGACATGCGGTAAGACCAATATTGATTTGCTTCATGTATTTTATTTTGCAGTAATCTATATTATGATGTTTTGCCACAACTTATGTAAAATCAAATGCTTAATTTCCTGTATTTTCTTTATTTTTCCAGCTTACAATAGACTGTTGTTCTTGATGTTTACACATGTAAGTCCTTTAAAACACAATATCCTTTACATGGTGTGCAGGGACCGAGGAGGGCTCTTCAGTCCTGATGGCGGGGAGGAGAGTCCCTGGGCTACTCCCTCTACCCCAGCAACCCCTTCCTCTCCACCAACCCCCACAGAGGCGGAGGGTGATGGACTGTCTTACAACCAGCGCAGTCTCCAGCGTTGGGAGAAAGACGAGGAGCTGGGAGAGCTGTCAACCATTTCTCCTGTTCTTTATGCCAATACCAACTTCCCTACTCTGAAACAGGACTACCCAGGTTTGTGTTGAAGAAATACCAGACTGACATACAATTTATTGTTAGATTTAACTTCAAATTTATATTGTTTGTAACACTGTTCTATAATTATTTTTCCTTTCACAGACTGGGCTAGTCGCTGTAAGCAGATCATGAAGATCTGGAGAAAGGTGTCAGCTGCAGACAAGGTTCCATATCTGGTGGGTTTTTTGGTGTTGTTTGCTTTAAAAAGGATTAATTTACCTGAGCACTTGTTTGCTGCAGTTCTCTTTTAACACAGAATTTGTAAAATGCAGTCACTGATACTGGTGCTAGTCTGCTTTTGGTTAAATTCTTACTAGAAGCTTATGCCCTCTCTCACGTGAAAAATGACAATTGCCAAACACAGAAATACAGGAAGCTATTATGTGAAATGTTTGACATTAACTAGTGGACACTGCTTATTGAAATCCTAACGAGAAATTTGGCATTAAGATTGTTATTAACTTGGTTCTGCCTACACAATGTTTAGTGTTTCTGCAGTTAAATAAAACTAGTAATATTGTTGTTACACGGTAAAAAAGTCAGAATTTACATTGTTATCTGATTGCTTTCTTTAGCAAAAGGCCAAAGATAACCGAGCAGCACAGAGGATCAACAAGGCACAGAAGGTGAGTTAAAACATCATCTTTCTCTTGTAATGTGAGATTGAATGAAAGACTTGGTAGATTTCATTAGGGTTCTGTTGTATGGGCGACCTGATAGCTGAGTGGTTAGGGAGCATACCACATGGGTGCAAATGACATCAGCATTGACTCCCTGATTTGATTCTCAGCTGAGTACTCTGTTACTGCATGTCATTCCTCTGCTTTCTTTCTCCACATTTCCAGTCTTTGTAATTTTTGTTTCTAATACCAAAAAAAATCCTTTAGAAAGGGCAGATTGTTAATGTTTCTCTTGTACTGTCCTCTTGCCCTCTCGCAGCAGGCAGAGAGTCAGGTGTGCCGGCCGATCAAGACAGAGCCAGGACGTGTGAAGGGAGAACGGCCGAGTTTACACCTCCAGATCCCGCCACCTTCAGGCTCTACATCAATCTCTTCCCAGCCCAGCTCTGCAGAAAGCCCATTTCCATTTCCTCCAGATTCAGGATCATCCTCTGTCTTTTTCTCAGATGGGCCTGTTAAGACTCCATTGTCAGCTGAAATCCGGACAGATCCCTTGGCCAAGCTTCCTCCTCAGTCCCCCCATTCTCACTCACACCCAACGACACCCTTCTCTCATGCTGGGGCCAGCCCCTTACATGCCTCTTCCTCAGGTTATTCCGCTTCCGGCCCACAGGGTCCTCCTCAGGGACGGCCAGCCAGTCTTGGCCCTTTTGACATGCAACCAGGAACTCCTGGAACCCCCAGACGGGCACAGCAGGTTGACCCCTACTTCAGATCACAGCTGCAGCAGCAACAGGGTCATCTACCACAGTCACAGCAAGGCTCTCAGGAGTCCCTAGGACCTCCAGAAAGTCCTCATTCAAGAGGTCCTGGGCTTGGGGAGTCACCCATCTTCTCACCACCCCACACAACCCACTATGGAGACCCTTTTAGGACCCAGCAAGGGATGGGAAGGTCCGAATATGGTTCATCCCCATCACCCTCTGCAGTGGCTTCCTCACCTGCAAGCACAGGGCAATACAGGGCTGATATGAGTGCACCTTCTCCACGCTCCTCTGCAGTTGGAAGACATGAGCTGTCTACTGGGTCCCCTGCTGGGATGCTGGACTCTGGGGATGGTTTATTCAAGGCACCAATGACTCCACGAATGCACCAAGGTGAGAGTGGGGCACTTCATCCTGGAGCTTCCCCGAGTCATCCTTCTGAAGGATACAGGCAATCTCCCTCCCACACTTTCTCTGACCCCCATGCTCATGCACCTCTAACTCCCAGGCCACAGTCAGGTGACAATTGTTCTCTTGGACCTCAGAGACACCCTCAACAGGAACAATGTTCTCGAGTGCCCTCCAGCCCACAGTCCCAGGGCAGCTCTCAGTCTCCTCACACTCCTGGTGGCCTGTCCAATGATGCTTACTCTGTCCAGTCTCCTGCTACCCCTCGTTTTCAATCCCCAGACCCTTGTTCTCAACCACCTTCCAGGCCACAATCTAGGGACCCTTATGCTACTGTCCACAAACCTCCTCGCACGCCCTCTCTTGCTCCAGAGGGAACTACAAATTACAAAACGTCACCTCATCCTAACCAGCCACCTCCAGGCCATTCCAACAACAGTTCTATAGGTGATCCTCTCTCTGGTAAACCATCAGCACCTCCTACTTTCAGTCGCAGCCCCAGCACAGGAGGCTTCCAAATAACTCAACAGCAGACTCAGATGGCACAAGGTCAGCTTCAGCAACCACAGCCACAAACTCAGCTGACTTTGGGAGCAGACAACCTCAGTTCCAGGGTACCACCCCCTTCTGGATCTCAAGAACTACCAGCTGTTAACCCTCAAGACATACCTCATCAACCGTCTTTGCCAGGCTCTCAAGAAATGCCTGACATTTCCGCAGTACAGGACCCTTCGTTAGTAGGTCTTAGCCCATCTGAGCTGGAGAAGCACAGACAGGTATCAAAATATTAGCTAAGGACAAGTCATTCTGAGCACCTCGAAAGGAAAAGAGTTCTGCTAATCAGTGCTTCTTGTCTTTTTCAGCGCCAGAGACTGAGGGAATTCTTAATCAGACAACAGATGCAGAGAAATTCCATTAGACAAGAGAAGGAAGCTGCTGCTGCTGCTGCTGGCAGTGGATCCCCTGGCTGGTCTGGTGGAGAGATGGGAGCCTTTCAGCAAGATAAGGCACACAGAGCACCACCACCTTATCCACAGGTACACACCTTGACTATTATGGTATCAACATCTCAAATTTAACATCTTGCCCATATTGTGATGTTGCAATTAGAAATATGTTTTTGTATTAGGTTTCTTCTTTGATGTGGAGTTCATGAAAAAGACTGACTAGCTAAAACTAAAGATGCACCGTTTTGTAGCTGTACTTTGATCTCTCTGTTGATTGCTAAAAGCTAAATGTCAAAGTGGCCAAGTATTACAGAAAAAATGAACAGTACACTGAACTCTTTTCCGCTGTTGCTTCCTTCAGGATCGTGTTGCTGCTACTACTTCTGGAGCTCAGGCTTCCGTGGCAGGGAAGATGCCTATTGCTGCTGGAGGCATGGATGATAAGCTTATTCGCCCACCACCTCCAGGAACCCCTGCAATGGTGGATCCTAGCACACTAAGGCAAGCACTTCACTGAAGTAGATTATCTAGTTGTGTTACTGGAATGTAATGAGCCCAGAATCTCAAATTGGTCACAGAAATAATTACTTGTCCCCAGAGGAATATTTGTCTTGAACATGAGAATTCTATTACACGGCAAATACTATTGAATAGAAATATATTGTAATCTTTTGTGTGTCTCTGTTGTTCAGGCTACCAGGGCCTACCAGACCTCAGGGCATGTTTGCCCGTCCACCATTCCCTCCTCAATGGCAGGGTCAGGCTCCAGGTCCTAGGAGGTTCCCCCAGCCTGGCATGGAGGCTATGGGCATAAGGCACAATCTTAATCCTGCTGTCAACATCCAGGGTATGGAAGGCATGGGTAACCCTCACACCATGTTGCCCGGACATGCAGGCGAGACCATGCAGCCGCTTGGTCAAGGACCCCCACCGCAGTTTATTGAATTGAGACACAACTCTCAAAGGCTACCTTTACGACCCCAGTTTATGCCCCGTGGACCCCAGCCAAGACCACGACTGTTTGTCCCACAGCAAGAGATGGCAACACCTTATGCTCAGCAACATCCCATGGCTCAAGCTGGTGGCATTCAAACAGAGGGAGGCAGTGACTCACAGCTGGGGTTACCACAGGGTGGACTCTCAGTGTTACTGCCTCAGCAGTCCACAGCATCAGGAACACAACAGCCCCACCTGCAGCCTCAAGCAGCTACTTCCACTCCAAACACTCCTAGTACTGAACAGCATCGGCTTGCACAACCAAGCCTAGTCACAGGACCCCAGCCTGCAGCAGGAGAAAACAGTGAGGAACTGCCAGAGCCTGACCTTGAGGGGCTAGGTGATGCTCCAGGAGATGGAGGTGTGGAAGATGAGGATGATTTGGCTCTTGACTTGGACCCTGACAAAGGAGATGATGACTTGGGCAACTTGGACAACCTTGAAACAAATGATCCACATCTAGATGACTTGCTTAACAGTGATGAGTTTGACCTGCTGGCATACACTGACCCTGAACTGGATCAAGGAGACCCTAAAGATGTCTTTTCAGACCAGCTACGGCTGGTGGAAGCAGAAAGTGAAGCACCTTCATCCTCCTCTGGATCTGCACATGCTAAAGTGGAGGTGAAAGCAAAGTTGGAGCCAGGGCAGAAGCCTCTTACTACAGTCACTGCTACTGCACAGGAGTCTGCTACCCAACTGCCAGCCACTGCAGAAATTGCTGATATCTCCAAAGTCAAAGTAGAGGACAGAGGTTTAACACCTCAGCTGCAGCCAGGACAGACTGTGGTGAAAGATGAAATGGGAGAAGCAGTGTCAATGCTTCTTGGTGGGACTGCACCAACAGCCAAGACGGCACAAACAGAAAATCAGTCAGCCACACTTAGTTCTGTTCGATTAGGAGGACTTCCATACCCTTTACCAGGCCAAGCTGATCCATTGCCTTTTCCTCCAGCTGCTACACATGGAGATCTTGGTGATGATCCACTAGGGCTACCTGATGTAGGGGGGCAGCACTCCCCAGCTGTAGATTTGGCAAAGGTAGAGAGCTCTTTAGATGGTGAGCTGCCTCTTCTAATACAAGATCTGCTAGAACATGAGAAGAAAGAACTACAGAAACAGCAACAACTCAGTTCTCTGCACCAGGGAGGCATGGCACCTCATTTTTCTGGCCTCCCAAGTCAGCATCCAAACCCACAGGCACCTGGGCAAATAATGCTACCACACCACCATCGTCCACCACCCCAAGGAATGATGGCTCAGCCTGGAATGGTACCCCGTGCTCCACACATGATGCAGCAGCAGCCGCAAAGGCTTATGGGACCAGGAATGGTACCTCCACCTCACATGGCCATGGCCCAGCAGCAAGCCATGATGAGAGCGGGGCAGCCGGGGATCCATGCAGGTCTCGCACATCAACCGCAACCACAGCAGCAGCCAGTTGTTAAGCAATCACCTCTGGCCAACAGTTTCTTCCCAGATAAAGGTAAGCATGGTTGATCACTGCCACTACTCTAATGTAATGCTTTTTGTATCTTTGTCAACAAACTCCTTTTATTATTGAAGATTTGGACAAATTTGCTACTGAAGACATCATGGATCCTATTGCCAAGGCAAAGATGGTGGCACTTAAGGGTATTAAGAGAGTGTTGGCGCAGGATCCTATGGTCGTTCCCCCTGGCATTACCAGGTATTTTTGTTAAACATAATACTTTGTATAATTTTTTTATGTCATTATTTTAAAGTATGGAGAGTGTGTTTTCATTCAACTGTTTAAAGTTAGTTTTATCTATACATACACTGAAGGATGAAATGACACTGAGAATGTTTAGCTTCTAAAATCTGTAGAGGAAAACATTGTTCTACTGCTTCCACACAAACAATTGCAATTGGAACTGGAATGCCACCAAAAATGAAAGTTTTTAGACTTCATTTTATCAGTAACTTGTTATGTTTAGCTTCTTCTTATTTTCCGTTGTTTTTCCAATTGCGGATATAATACTAGAATTATACATTTCTGTGTAATGCAATCCGGTAACCTCTCAGTATGTCCACCACAAAATCACTAAATGTGTAAATTAGAAATAATTTTTCCTGATTCAAATAGTCACACTGAGTTTGAAGAGTCTTTGTCTCTGACAGTATAGTTGTTCACTTTTTCCCGAACCTAGTGATCATGGCCATGATTCAAACGCGTTATAGGCTGTACAACAGTGAGAGTGATTACTCATACAGCAGTGTTCGTCAGTATTGCTTTTGACAGTCTTCAGTCGTGCATTCAGTCCGTTGCTGGTTCAAGCTGTACCACACTGTTTAGTTAATAACTAGGCCCCTTACAAACAGCTGTTTACAAGATGAGTCACTCTGCAGCCAGTCTGTGTGGTCCCCTCAGTCACCAGTAAGTGTAGCTCTCTTCCTAAAAAGCCACTGAATTTGCTTAGTGTCATGGCTGATGATTCAAAGGAGTCAGTTTACTTTGAAGGTTCG
The DNA here is from genome assembly GCA_024666655.1 of Dascyllus trimaculatus. Lineage (NCBI taxonomy): Eukaryota > Metazoa > Chordata > Actinopteri > Pomacentridae > Dascyllus > Dascyllus trimaculatus. The sequence continues at coordinate 22,623,053 of CM045452.1, forward strand.
AAGGTGGTAATGTTATGTTATTCTGTGACTTTTTGCACAATATTTAGAGAACTACATACACATAACTGTTCAATACACTGTAGCTAATAGTTATAGTTTTATTCCTTGCTTTCTTTTTAGGCAACAAGTTTCTCTGCTTGCTCAGAGACTGGCATCTGCCCCAGGCACAGATCCAGGGCAACTTCCAACTGGACCTCCAAAGGTACGCTGTCTTGCTTTTCCGAAGTGACTGATTTGATTTAAGTCTTTCGCTTCTGAATTATTTACAAATTGATTTTTTGTGTGTTTAGGAGGGAGAAACAAGTGATCCTACCCAGTCAAGACCTAACCCTCCCCAGTTTGTGCAAGGAATCATCAGTATGTTATCAATCCTCGCTTTTTTTTTTTTCATTTGGTCGTTTGGAAAGAAGTTATATTGCTATCCCCATCCTCTTTTGTGCATGACTTAGGCTCTCTTCTTCTGTTACAGATGATGCAGAACAGCACCAATATGAGGAATGGCTTCTTCATACCCAGCAGTTGCTCCAAATGCAGTTGAAATTTTTGGAAGAACAGATTGGAGTTCATCGCAAATCCCGCAAGGCACTGTGTGCTAAGCAACGCACTGCCAAGAAAGCTGGCAGGGAATTTGCTGAGGCAGATGCAGAGAAACTGAAGTTGGTTACAGAAGAGCAAAGCAAAATTCAGAAACAGCTTGATCAGGTGTGTAGATTTTAAAGAATTTCAAGAAAACTGTAAAAATCTTATATTACACAGCATATAAGAAATTTGATATATAAAATTCATTTGTTCATAACTTCTCTGTTCTAGGTGCGCAAGCAACAGAAGGAGCACACTAATCTTATTGCGGAGTACAGAAGCAAGCAGCAGCAGCATCAGCAGGGCTCTGGACTTCTTACCCCAGGTCATTCTGCACAGGGGGGACCCTCTCACATGTTCCCCAAGATGCCTGGCCAGATGATGATGGGTCAGCAGGGAACTCCAGTAATGGGCCAACACCCTGGCATGATGCCCCAAGGTGGGATGCCTGTCAGGATGCCCCAAGGGCAGCCCTTTATTGGAGGAGCCCAACCGCAACTTCCTGCTGCTCTTGGAGCCAGTGGTGCCAGAGCCCCAGGCCCTCCTGGGGCTCCTGCAGGATTTTTTCCTCAGGGGCCTGGAATGCAAGGTGCTGACCCCAGGCTTCTTCAAGAAAGACAGCTTCAGCATAGGATGCAGATGGCAAAGCTCCAGCAACAGCAGCAGATGATGGGCCAGCAACCAATGCCACACCCAAATCAACAGTCTGGTTTAATCACTCAACCACAGTCTGGTATGATGGGGAACCAGCTTATGGCCCAACAACAAACAAACGCTCAGCAGGGAATGCTGACCAATCAGGCCAATCAGCAGAACATGGTGCAGGTTCCACAAGGAATGGTTGGAGGCCAATCTGTGGCTCCACCACCACAGAACATGGGAGGCCAGCCAATTAACCATACTCAAGCTATGATGGCAGCTCAGCCAGGAATGATGGGGAACCAACCAGTTGCACCGTCACAGCAGCAGAGGCCTCAGCTGATGGTGGGCCAGCAGGGTGTAGTTGGATCTCCAGGTCATCCTGGCCTCAGGGGACCCCAGACCCAGTTGACTCCACAACAGCAGGCCATTCTGGCCCAACGCATGCTTGCATCTCAGCAGCAACAGCAGAGTGTTGCCAAGAATTTAGTCCACCTCCAGCAGCAGCAGCAGCAGCAACAACAACAGCAGCAGCAAATGGCACAGCAAAGACAACCAACACAGCTTATCAGTCAGTCTAGCCAAGAGCAAGGAGGGCTCTCCCAACCTTCTACCCCACAGATGGGCTCCTCGCCCTCAGCAGGAAGTAATACACCCCAACCACAGGGCTCTTCAGACAGCCAAAACTCAGGACTCAAAGAGGGTGGAATCCTTAGCCCTGCTTCAAGAACGCCACCACAGCAAAGTGGACCCTCCACTCCTAATCAGATGTCCCAAATTGGTTCTGCAAATGATCATCAAACTGACTTGGGACGTCAACAATTACAGCAGCAGCAACAGCATCAAAACCAAGTTTATTTGACCCAGCAACAACAGTCAAATCCACAGTCTGTACATGAGCAACAAGCAGGTTTGGTTGGAAATCAGCAAACTGGTGTGCTTCAGCAACAGCAGCAACAACTTCTCCAGAGGCAAAGTTCCCTTGGTGCTGACAAACCCGGTTTAATGAGTGTTAAAGAGGAGGGGAAACCTATTGATTTCTTAGCTCAACAACAACAGCAAACTGTTCAAAATGCTACACAACAGTCACAAGATTCCACTATGCAGCAGCAGATCATAGGCCAGAACCATCCTGGCCAGCCACAACCTATTGTGATGGGCCATAATCCACAACAGCAAGCCCTCATGGCCCAGCAGCAGAAACAACAAGCCATGATGGGCATGATGAGAGCCCAGCAGCAAGGGATGATGGCACAGAGACCTGGGGTTCCTCCTGGACAGATCCGCACCCCTATCAACATCCAGGCTATTATTGCCCAGAATCCTCAGCTCCGCAATCTTCCCCCAAACCAGCAGATACAGCACATCCAGGCCATGATTGCACAGAGGCAGCTCCAACAGGGGCAGATGCTGCGAATGTCAATAGGTCAAGGGCAACAAGGTCAGTTGAGGCCACAGGTGTCTCAGGTTGGGCAGCAGATGCTAGGGATGGAAGGCCATCAGATGCCATATGGAGCCATGGGGAATCCAGGAGCGGTGGGTAGTCAACAGCAGTCTGGCATGTTGGGCCAACAACCCGGTACTGCTCCTCAGTTACAGCAAGGGCTGATGGTCCCTGGACAACAACAGCCACAAGTAGGAGAGATGATGCAGCAACATATGAGAGGCCAGGTACCAGTGCAACGTTCCCCCATGGACCAGGGCCGTATGGTGAGGCCAGCATCTCCACGTCAGCCATTAGCCAACTCTCCTGGCGATCCACAACGGCACACATTTAATCAAGGTATGGGGATGCGACCACCCACTCCCAACCAGAACCAACAACAAGCACTAATGGCAGCTGCAGCAGGCCGTGTACAGGGCTCTCCTTCCCATGCATATTCTCCAAGAGGACCTTTTGGCATGAGCCCAGTTCACCCTGCCTCACCACATTCATCCCACGTCTCCTCACCTACTATAGCTGACAGTAGGGCTGGAAGGGGGAGTCCATACAGCCAAGTCAAGGCATCCCCACTCAGGTCGCCTGGAGCCAAGAGTCCACTTGATTGTCCAGGACTGAAAGTCGAAACTCAAACACCAGGCAATGAAACATCTCAGACATCTTCAGTTATCTCCAATGGGCCACAGAGAGGCATGAATGTTCAGCAACAGATGCAGCAGGCTACAGAAAGCCAGGTTTCTCACACACAACAAGGGGAGCTATGCAAGATGACAATACAGAACATTAAACAGGAACCAAGGGAGGTTCAGTGTGATGGTGCAGCAGAGGCTCATCCTGGGGCTATAAAGCGGGAAGCAACAGGTGAAATAGTTCCTTCTGGGAATAACACTAGCTATATTAATGCTGGAAACATGACTAGAGACCCTGTGAATCAAGGCCCTAGATCTGAGACTGGACAGCAACTACTCCAGAAACTCCTGAGAACGAAGAACCTTCAGCTTGGCGCACAGAGGCCCTCTGAAGGGATCCACAATGAGATCAATGGTCACATCAACAGCAAACTGGCAATGCTTGAGCAAAAACTTCAAGGAACTCCGCGAAATATGGAGGTATGTTTCTATTGAGTGCATGAATTGTTTTTGTTTGTGGGGAAAACCTCCCTCTCATTTTCTTGACATTTACAGGATTTACAGTCTATTACAAAAAGGGCTCCTGTACAAAAGCCAAAGCGCACTAATAAGGCAACTGGAGACCGAGGGCCGGCCTCACGGAAGAAGAATAAGAAGGAAGAAGTTGGAAAAAGTGCTGAGGCCCTGATAAAACAACTCAAACAGGTAAAAGGATGGCAAAATGAATTTCCTAAATGACTTTTTCCATTGATGGTTTGAAGAGTGATTCTTCATTATGTACACTAATGGACATCTTTGCTCCAGGGTCTCTCTCTGCTGCCTTTGATGGAGCCTTCGATCACTGCCAGTCTGGATCTTTTTGCCCCTTTTGGAAGCAGCCCAGCCAATGGCAAAGCCCAACTCAAAGGGTCATTTGGAAATGCAGTGCTGGACAACATCCCAGACTACTACTCTCAGTTACTTACTAAGGTATAATTGAACTGCACAAGTACCATAAATGTTTGGTTGTAGGTTGATGCTACTTGTAGAAGAAGGTCTTCAAAAACTCAGGTCTCAAGGACATATTGTTTGTTTCTTTACAGAGCAACCTCAGCAACCCTCCAACGCCTCCATCCTCATTGCCACCTACTCCTCCACCATCAGTACAGCACAAGCTGCTGAATGGAGTGACTCCTGGGGAGGACCTGTCTGAGGGTCAGAAAGACACAGAGCCAGCAGAGGAGCCAATGGGTAAATTCATCTTGAATATTTAACCTGCAGTTAGACAGCGATTGAGTTTTAAACACTGTGTACTATAATATTCTATTTTTCTTGCACAGATTCTGTTACAGAGGAGGTAAAGAGTGTAGACATCCTAGCAGCTCTCCCCACCCCACCGCATAACCAGAATGAGGACATCAGGTACAATAGGATGATTGTGCTGAGTTGTTTGTCAGCCAGAGTACACATATTTCTTTTTGTTAAGTGACTAGAAATGTGGGAATTGTCTTTTTTTAACAGAATGGAGAGTGATGATGAGGATGCTCCAGAAAGCATCATTCCAGCCTCATCCCCTGAGAGTAATGTAGGAGATGAAACGCCACGTTTTCCTCACCTGCGGGAGCCTAAAGAGGAGGAGACGGAGAGAGCAATATCCCCCATCATACCCCTCATACCTCGCACTGCCATCCCAGGTATTATGTAACATTTTGAATATAATTCCCAAACACAATGACATTGCTCATATGCATCAGGAGTGCATACCATTACCTATATCCACGTATCCTATGGGACTATCTGCATGTCACAGGGCATTTTCTTTGGAATATGCTGCATTATGTTTTACTGTTGAGATTTCATTTCATTCTAACCTTAAATCCATTATCATTGTTAAAAGGCAAACTAATAGAAGTTGAAATTATACATTTTTTCAAAACAGAATTCCCAGAAAATAAACCATTTGAAGCACCTGACAGCAAGGCAGTTTCCACATCCAACCACTGGGATAAGGCCAAAAACAATGAGGTGTCTGTTACCTTCACATTGTCCTCTGCTGCAGCCAAGGTACGAAGCCATTATGTCAATACACTGTTATTTTCCCTTTTCTGTCTACATGCTGATTAACAGAACCCTGCTTTTTTTTAACCCAGAAACTGAATCACGTGATGATGGCTATGGCCCAGCTGCTTAACATTAGGATGCCTGGTACTTACGAGGTCACTTTCCCTACACAAAACCCTGACATGCCTGCCGTTGATGGGACTGGGAAAGGACCTGGTCAGTCAGGTAGGTATTCAGAGAGTATTTTGTTGAATTAGATATTTGGATGTCTTTTTGTGTTAGGCTGCTTGAACATTGCTCACAACAACAGGATGTGAATGTTAAGACAATCTGCTTCACCAAGTCTTGTGGAAATTGTCCAGCATTGTCTAATTCTAAATATGTACTAAGTAAAATTAGCCCTGGCCTTTTCATTCTTTTGTGATGCCAATTTCTTGTTGGTGGTTTGAGCATGTTACTTAAGCAGTTTTGCCAGTATACTAGAATAAGCCCACTGACATTGCTCTCAAGCATATTTTCAGAATTTTAATTTGCATTTACGCAAGTTTATTAAACTTAACTGAAAACTAATGTTACGGTGGTAATGTTTTCAGGGCCACTATGTCCAAAAGACAGTGCTTCACCTAGTCAGGATGAGTGGCTAAGGCAGTTTGATGTATCTCTACCTGGCTGTACACTGAAGAAACAAGTGGACATTCTAGCACTTATTAAACAGGTTGGTCACTACAGGTCTCAAACTATATTTTTAAAAAATCTTTTTCTCTTCATATGCCTTCAAAGCTGTAGATCTCATATGTGTTTTTTTCTCTCAGGAATTTCCAGAGAAAGAAGATAAACCAGTCCAGCAGCACTGTTACACAACTAACGTAAACGATTTGGATGTGCGCCACCTTCCTGTTATACCAGTGGAAGAGTCTCCACCCCCATCACCATCTCCTTTTCAGCCTCCCCCATCTCTCCCAGCCACAGCAAGTGAAGCTGAACCTTCCAAAATTGCAGCTTCTCCATCCCCCTCACCATCCAGTCCCACCAATGTTCAGACCAAGACGGAACCTCAACAGGATGTTGATCCCTCTGTTGAAGCTGCTCAATCAACTGATATTACAGAGTCTAAAGATGCTGTTGCTGCTGCACCAGAGCCGGTTACTGATCCAACAACTGCCCCTGCAGTTTCAGATCCTGCTGCTCCTACAGAAGATCAACTGATTCCTGTTATCAAGGAAGAGGAAGTGGCCACTGATTTAAGTGAACCTCCTAAGGATTCTCCCAACGCCATAGAGTCTTCTCCGAAGGCTTTGAAGCAACGCAGGCCCCTCTCACCCGATGAAGAGGTAGTGCACCCCAAAGTGAAAAAATGGAAGGGCATTCGATGGAAGCGGCTTCAGATTGTCATATCAATACGCAAGGGTGGGTCTAAGAAAGAGAGCAGCCGTGAAGTGTCTGAGCTGATGGAACGGTTGCGCATCACTCTTCGACCAGAAAAGCTGCCTCGGGATAAGCGCAAATGCTGCTTCTGCCACGAGGAAGGTGATGGCGCCACAGATGGGCCTGCACGTTTGCTTAACATTGATGTGGACCTGTGGGTGCACCTTAATTGTGCTCTGTGGTCCACAGAGGTGTATGAGACCCAGGGGGGTGCCCTTATTAACGTGGAGGTAGCCCTGCGTCGTGGATTGCGGACTCTTTGCGCGTACTGCCAGAAAACTGGTGCCACCAACAGCTGCAACAGACTGCGCTGCCCGAATGTCTACCACTTTGCCTGTGCCATCCGGGCACGCTGTATGTTCTTCAAAGATAAGACCATGTTGTGCACCCAGCATAAGCTTAAGGGCCCTAGTGACGACGAACTCAGTACATTTGCTGTTTTGCGCCGCGTCTACATCGAGCGTGATGAGGTGAAGCAGATTGCCAGCATCTTACAGCGAGGTGACCGTATCCACCTGTTCCGTGTTGGGGGTCTCATCTTTCATGCTATTGGCCAGTTGCTACCCTCCCAAATGGCCAACTTCCACTCACCCACTGCCATCTTCCCTGTTGGCTATGAGGCCACACGCATCTACTGGAGCACGCGGGTTCCCAACAAGCGCTGTCGCTACCGCTGTCGCATCAGTGAAGATGATGGCCGCCCCCTGTTTGAGGTGCGCGTTCTGGAGCATGGCATGGAGGATTTGCAGTACCGTGACACTACTCCAGAAGGTAAGAACACTACTTTCCAAGTTGTTATGTGGTTTCTTTTAGTGTTGTGCTTTCCCACTTCAAATAACTCTATTGACCAATGACTGAATTTAAATGAATGTCTTTGTCTCCAGGGATCTGGGAACGAGTAGTTCAGCAGGTGGCTAAACTCCGAGATGAATCATCCATGTTGAAGCTGTTCACTGAACACGTCAAGGGAGAGGAGATGTATGGCCTCACAGTTCATGCTGTCATGCGAATCACTGAGTCGGTAAGAAATTGCAGCCAGAAAAAGTAGCACTTTCTGTCCCATTTATTTTGGGTTTAGCTCCCAATTATAATTGAAGCCTATGATCAGTTTCGTTAGAGGGTGATGTACAGTGCTAGCTTAAGAAAAACCCTTTTACAGACTAAACATCATGAACAGTCATATTAAAAAGCTTAACTTGAATTCATGTGACCAGAAGCATTTGTAGCCACACAAGTCTGCTATGATATAATGACTTTGCTGTCCGTAGAAGTGCATGACTGACATGATTTGTGTCACCTTGGTTGTGTTTCAGTTACCTGGAGTGGAGAACTGTCAGAACTACCAGTTCCGATATGGCCGACACCCTCTGATGGAGCTTCCACTTATGATTAATCCCACTGGCTGTGCTCGCTCTGAGCCCAAAGTTTCCTCACATTGCAAGAGGTAAAATGTTATTTTAGCAATAAGACACAAGCAGCTGGATGTCTAAGAAATACACGTTAGAAGTAATTTAAAGTGTTGTTGGGGAGGTGTTTTGACTTAAATTTTTATGTTTTTGTGAGTTTATTCAGTTTCAGCAAGAAACAGATATAAATGGTAAATGGTGCTTTGTATGTATATTTCTAAAGTATGTTTCTCATTGGCCAACATATTCCATTAGAGTAGATGAAAAAAAGAGTATAATAAAATAAACGGAATTGTTTTGGAGTTGATTCCTTCATTGGCATCAGAACAAATATGAAGTTCCATGTTGAGGACCACAGCTTCAAAAATTGCTGTGTATCGGGTTATTTGATGCTCAGTTGTACACATTTTTGTCAAAGAGCCTTGCCTTTCCTGAATGAATCTTTCGAACAGTGTGGGTCAACATTCACTTTTTTTTTTCTGTTCGTCTCAAGGCCTCACACTCTAAACAGCACCAGCGTCTCAAAGGCTTACCAGAGTACCTTCACTGGAGAGCTCAACACACCATACAGCAAGCAGTTTGTCCACTCGAAGTCCTCCCAGTATCGGCGCCTGAAAACGGAGTGGAAGAACAATGTGTATCTGGCACGGTCCCGCATTCAGGGCCTGGGGCTGTATGCTGCAAAGGATCTGGAGAAACATACCATGGTCATCGAGTACATTGGCACTGTCATACGCAACGAGGTGGCCAACCGTCGTGAGAAGATCTACGAATCACAGGTACTCCAAAGTACACAAAAGACATTTTTCTGGTTAGATTATGGAATGAACATATGTGGGAAAAGTTTTATAAAAAAGAACATTTATGTGAGTGGGCTGACCAAGTTTATTCTATAGCTGGACCAACAAGAAATGTAGGTCAGTATAAAAGACGCATTTACTTATGAGGTGTATTTTCTTTTTTTATCTTAGAACCGTGGCATCTACATGTTCCGCATCAACAATGAACAAGTGATTGATGCCACTCTGACAGGAGGCCCAGCTCGGTAGGTGTTGGTTTGTAAATTGCTGCCTCATTGTAAAGCCTTGGATGTTTTTTTTAAATGTCTTTTTTTCTTCTTCCCAGCTATGTCAACCATTCCTGTGCCCCCAACTGTGTTGCTGAGGTTGTCACATTTGACAAAGAAGACAAGATTATCATCATTTCCAGCCGCAGGATCCCTAAGGGAGAAGAGGTGCAGTGCATTACATAACACACTGTCGCATTTCACCTTGATTTTACTACCGTTTTGTTTTGGAAGTCTTTTTTTGGAAGCCCTTCACTGTCTCTGTTTTCTCATTCCAGCTGACGTACGACTACCAGTTTGATTTTGAGGATGATCAGCACAAGATCCCTTGCCATTGCGGAGCCTGGAATTGCCGAAAGTGGATGAACTAACCTGGAGAAAAGAAAATGGAGATTTGCCATCTCACTGGCACCAGAACACTCCTGCGCCAAAGCCTTTGAATCCTACATAGCCAGTGCATAAGCTGTTCTGAAAGATGTGGAGGAAGGCTGGCCTCCGCTGTTGAAAGACTTAAAGTGTTGACACCTGTAGCCAAAGGTTTGAAGAGCATTAATCAATAAAAGCAACCGACCACCTTACATCAGCAGCAGCTTGATGGTTGGACTAACTTTCATGTTTGGACTAATGAATCACCCTTTCCTCAGCCAGAACCCTCCCCCCCCACCTTTTCCTCGACTATTCTCTTCTCAATAAGCTTACAGTGGCTGGAAAACAATCCTCAACATTTACCAAATGATTCTGACCCTCTGATATCAGTTCTTGTAGTGCAGAGCTCACCCGGAGCTTCGACAAAAAGCCATTTTAAAAATACTAAGAATGAACTAAGGATGCATTTTTTTGAAGTCGGACCTATTTCCTGTCCCACCTGACCACACCTCCTCCCCCCTCTCACCTCCCAGAAAAGGCACTTTCCCCATCAATGACTCACGGCGACAACACGGATATTGGCTAGCTAGACAATCTTGATGTGGCTCTGTGTAAGAACTACATATGATCGATGGAGGGGGGGGAGAAAAAAAAAAAAGATGTAAGTAAATATAAAATTTGAGATGCTATTGATCTGTGGCTCCAGTGGCACCAGATGTTCTGACTGCGTGGAGCTCCAAGGTGGGTTAGTTGGACCCAGTCTACCTCACTGATTTAGCGGGAAGTGACTGCTTTGTATAAAAACTGTTAACTGCTACTGTGGAATTACTCTGTGGGGGTAGGGGAGGGTAGTGGTGGTGGTGGTGGTATCGGTGGTGGGGGGAGGGGGTTGTTTTTATGGGCTTAGCCTTCTCGGACAAGCAGGGAATCTTTAGCAGCAGGTTTGCTCTATCTACTCTATGCTGATGATGATTTACAATAATGAGCCAACATAATTATTATTCATGAATTATTTATACAGAGGAAATATATGACAGTTTTGATAAGATATTGCATTAAAATCACAATCAAGCTTAGTGGGTGTCCTGTATGCCACCAAATCATCCTGGATATTGATGTAGCTTTTGCTTTTTCTTTTTTTTTTCTTTTGTTTTTTTTTTATTTATGAATCTCAAAACCATGCTATTAGCTGTGTGAAAGCACAATAACATCCGCCTTTTTTGAGTTGCTCGAGACAGTAAATGGTGTGAGTGAATGGCTCAAGGATCACAAAGTCTTTGAAGAAGATTGTGAAAACCCAAAATTATCCAAGTACCCTTTAGCTGGTTGCTTCATACATTGAAGTTTCACTTTGTTCAAGAAAAAAAAAAAACAACGAGCCAGTGGATGCATGACTACTGTCCCATTTAATGCTTCTTATTCCCCAACAGCTCAATCTTTTCACAGCTCGACCTTAAACTTTGAATCATGCCTCTTCCTCTCTGTATTATTTAATGGACTGTTGTTAAATTTTACTGTAGTAAGTCTTCCTCCGCCTGAGTACAGCCTGCAGTGTTTCTACTTCCCCTGTAGTGTGCTTTTTCTAGTGCTGGTACTGTCTTCTTGAGGCTGAACTGATGGCAGGGAAAGACTTATTGGAAAAAAGGGCATTTGTTTTCATTTCTGTGTAAGATGAATGAAAAAAAGTCTTTAAAGGGAGCTTTTACTAAAACTCCACCTTCCCATACTACTTTGTTTCCTCCTTCCCCTAACCTAAGACCTCACATGATTTAAAAATGCAAAGTTGTACAAACTGTAAATATAGTATATGCATTAGGGGACAGCAACTCTTTATCCAGCCCCTTTGTAATCAATAAAGTCAAAAGTGTAGAAAAATAAAATTGAAAAAAAAAAATCAACCACTGGATATCATTTTAACAAAGATAAAGCTGTACATAAATATAAATATATGTAAAATGGCAAACTAATATCTTTATGTATATGAACCAGAGTGTTTTGCATTTACCTGTTTTTTCTATTAGTGTTTTTTGCTATAAGCTCTGAGACAAGTTTGTTAAACTAGGTATGAGAAACTGTCCGGTCTTCTCGAATCAGTCGCAACGAGAAGCCGAGGCGATTACCGAACTGTTCGGATTCATGTGGAGAGTCGATGATTAGACATAAAAATCACTTCTTGCATAAAAAGCAGTACAATGGTGCATAGCATTTGTATTTATGTAATATTGTTCATGTTTATTTTTCTTTTTATTTATGCTACTGCTTGTTGATTACCAAAACCTGTCCCTTAATCGGTCACAATTGGATTAATATAGTCTTGAATGGAAAATCTTGAACTCCCTAGAATATTGTTAGTGTTTTGCTTTTTTATATCTTCCCTATAGAAGTGAATGTGTTGGTAAACCTTGTGAAATGGTTACTTGGCCTAATGTATGTTATGATGTAATACTCAAAAGTTAATCCCATACTTAACCTGGTAATGAATTGCACTCTCATAGTATAACAGAGAACTTCTCTAAAAGTGGTAGATATTGATCAAGTATCCGAAGCAGTGATATATATATTTTTTGGTATGTTTCTATTTCAAGGGAAGACCATGACGAGACATTATGCCGCTCTCACTGGATTTTAGCCTAAATAATTTTTAACTTCTCTGAATCTCTTAATTTAAGTTCTCTGCATATCTTATAATTTAATAAAGTTTGCTCAAAATTGAAGGTTTTTTTTAACCTCACCTACTTTTTAAAAAGATGTTGCATCTGTACAGCAGAGATACTTTTAGGGAATATGAATAAATATAATGATCATTTTTATTGTATGTGGCATGTTTTGTATGGATATTATTTTGAATTGTACATATTTTTTTCAGGACGCCAGAGGTTGCATCTCTTTATATACTGGTTTCCCACTCCCTTTCCCCTTCATCTTATTTCTTTGTCTGCTTTTGTTTCTTGTAAAGGAAAATAAAATGCATTTTAAATATGTGCTCATTTTCCATTGTCGGGACATGACCGAAGCTTCTTATTCAGACCACATGGTACCAGTAGGTGATTGTATATTAATCAAACCAAACCGTGAAGCGGTTGAGCTAGTCTTAAGTGACTTAAGGCAATTTATCATCAATTGACAGTGAAGAAAACATCTGAGTGTAGTGTTGGAATGAAGTGACTTATGATTTTTAGCCATTATTAGCAATTATTACTAGAACACACTCATATCTCAGGGTACTGGCAGCTGTTGAAGTTGCATCATGGGTAATGTAGGCTCCAGATTTTGACAAGAAGGACAAAACTATAAAAACAAAACATCAATTTCTCTTTCTCTTGCTTCAGTTTTGATGCTTTTTAATTGTCCGTTGCAATAGTGGCTGTTTTAAAGGAGCTCCAAACTGCCAATATGGACAATTATTTCAGAAACCATTAGGCTCCTGACTAATTTTTCCAAGATGGATTTGAAGAAATGTGATGCTATTTTTATCCTGGGTCAATGATTAAAACCCCTGAAACTCATCATTGTATATCATAGTTGCATATTCAGACGATTCCTTAAGTGAAAATAATCCCTACCTGCCTTGAAATGGCTTAGCTGTAACTGTAATGTGCACACCTATGAAACCTCGATGCAAACTTCCAACACTTGCCTCTGCACAAACACTATAAAACTATAATGCGCTACACAATGGCAAGTAGTAATATTATAGTAATTCGGCCACACGTGTTCAAACTGGAAACCGATTCTTAAGAATAGTGATGACAAAAGTGTCACCCTGCAAATTGGCAATTTTTAAATCGGCTGCTGATAATCAAAATATTTTTTAAAAAACACCAGAAGTCACAGATAAGAAAAAGAGGAATTTATTGTATATCATCTATATACACTTTTGAACTAATTCTGAAAAGATCTGCACAATATTATTTTGTAATCTTGAAGTATTACCTATGAACAGGATGTCTGATGGTCATATACCCATGGCAACAAACCAAACATGGACAGGAGTGTTTTTGACAATTTTGGTTCAACTGACAGCAGTCTCCCATTTCCCCTCCCGGCTCTCTTGTCCGCTACGCTCTGCCTGCTGAACTACTACCCATGTTAACAGTAGCAGCAACATTTCTGGGGTACATAGCCAACGACGCAAACAAAAAAAAGGGGAAAAACAACACATTGGAGGCGGGAAATACATGTCTTAAGTTCATCTACCTCAGTGCAGAGGACCCAGTGTTTGACAGCATGCAAAATGGATACGAAACATGACACATGGATTCTGGATCAAGAGATGGCTTAACTAACATTAACTAATGCCCTTGTGGACATAACAGTGCAGAGCCCAATGGTGACAAATGTCAGTGTAACACTTTCATAGTCTCGTCTGCAGACAGACTCAAAGCTGCAGACGTAAAATGAAAACATGCAGTTTCACTTGAGGGTAAAACTTCTCAACTACATTTTACATCCAACCGTATGTTCCCTGTGTGTGAACTGTCAGCAGTCGTCTGTACTTCTGAATAAATAGCCAGTGGCAGTATCAGGATTTAAGGTTTCCATGATGCTCCTCAGGATTCCAGTGTCAATGAGAAAAAGAGATGTCACCCCAGAGGACACATGTAGGAACAGATCTGCGTTACTGAGCTCTTAAAAGAGCTCAACAAGCAATCCCAACAATTACATATATATATTTTAAAAAAAAGACAGAAGTTGCAGCAAAATTATCTGGGATCATCAGTAGTACCACCAAATTGCCAAGAGAGGAGCAACTGAAAACAAATTCCAGCAGATAACACAGTCTATTTCCTGGCACAGTTAGAAACCATGCAGACAGATCAAACAACAGACTTCTGAAAGTACCATCCAATCAAAATCACTGTTCAAATGTCACACTGGTGCTTGTGGCATAAAAGGGAAAAAAAATAATGCATGTTTTATTTACAAATCATATGTACCCATCATCAGTAGTGTCTAATGTCAAAGTCAGATGAAAACACCCATCATGATGTCTTTACACAAAACACAAAAAATATATTTTAAAAAAACAAAAACGGTATTTTTCATTGCCATTTCATACGCCTCTTATTAGCTCAGTGTGCACGATGTCATTGCCTGTCACCAACAGGGTTATGGCTACATTCAAATTTCATCTCCACTAAATGAATGCAATAACCCTTTAATCTAACATCTGATAGTGAAGACTCGGACTGAACTACGACATTAATTTTCATATCAAGACTGGTTTGTCACATCTCATCTCACAGTGTTCATTAACATGAAATAAAAACTATGAACAAATAAATAAAAACAAACAAAAAAAAAAACCATCCCAAACATTATCCCTGCCACATTTCAAACTAACACCAGGACTGAACCACATCTGCTGTGTGATAACCCTGCAGGTCTCACGCATGATGAGGAAGCTACAGTTGAGTGCAACTAATTTCTGTTTGGAGGATATTCAAGTGAGGGATTAAAAAGCACAATCTGGCTGTTCATGCTTAATTACCAAATGTCCAATAACTGATTATGTCTACTGAACTACAGCGTATACCAGAAGACATCTTAGTGTCTTAGAAGCATGCTAGTAGTCCAGACACCTTTTACACACATGACTAGAAACAGTGCTTCAGCCTCTCCCCCCCTCCAACTCACACACTTACAGCGACAGAATGTGATGTTTGTCGTTCTTTAACGCAAAACCCACGACATGCTTCGACTCTTCTGGACGCGATTCGTCCACAACCGGACTATTTCAGAGAGGTAAAAAGATCAAACAAAAAGATCCCGTCACTGTACAGTAGTAATAATTCCTGCCATGAGAAATGAGAACGAAAAACGGCTGAGTGTGATGATATTAACAGTGGTAGTGCTGTAGTGTTGTGGCCCGTGGAGAAAGGGGTCGAAGGGGGACAGGGGGGAGGACACATGAGGAACGAAGGGAGGCAGGGGGAGAGAAAAGTCAGGAGGGGGAAGGGGGGTGATTCTCAGTAGTTTTGGCTAAAAAGGTGAGGTAGGCCTTGTCACAACTTGGAGTGTGGCTTTAAAACTGGCAGGGTTTTTCATTTGCAGTCTGTCTTTAGTGTTTGTTTCCTATGGGAGTGTGGTCTGGTTGTGCGTCTCCAGCACGTCTTTCTCCGCCGCCTGGCTGCTCACATCTTGACGTCCTCCTCCACACTGAGCTGAGACAGAGTTTTCTTGATGCGCAGAGCTGTCAGTCTGGCCGCTCCGTTAGCATACCAGCACTCCCTCATGATCTTCCCCATCACACGCAGAGACTGTTCAGCAAAAAGGATACGCGGGTTAGATTTACAAAACACAAGTCTTACCGCTGACCCCCTAAACTCCAAGAAGATTGGCCTGTGCCTCTATAGAGACAGTACAACCATGACTAGAAGTAGAGAGAACTCGAAAAGGTCTTTTGTGCACTATAACTATGTAATAATGTTATTAATGAGTCAAAAAAACTAAAGGTGAATTTTACCAATACTGGCAAATATGGTGTCTCTACATTTTATAGATGTTTTACTAATTTTACTTTTAGTTTGTTTCCACTTGTCGCCTATCTGCTCTGTGTACATGGCCTGCAGTTAAGCCCAATTCAGCTGAAAGCTTTGTGTCAAGTGATGACATCTCAGTGGTGCCAAGGAGCATTCATTTTTAATTTTTACAGTCTGGTTACTGCAAACACTTTATTTTGGTAATTCTAAAGTAAAGTGTTTGAAGTAACCAGAATGTAAGAGTAGAAGTGATTTTCATGAAGCGCACCCATTATAAGCTTAATTTTTATTGTCCCCGCCACACCATTGTGTCACCGTAGAAGGACTACGCTTGCATCGATTACATAGCAGTTAGACAAACGCAATAAGTTGATGATAATATCTATGTCTATCTTTAAAGATGGTCTTAAGGCTGTTTGCAAGGCAGAGGTCGCCTGTTGCCTGGGCGCATCTGTCATCGCGCTACTGGTGGAACACAATTGTACCGGATTTCAACACGTAACAGTTTGTGCGAAACTTCTGTGTCCTGGGAGTCATTCCAATACATCTGGCCTCCTGACGAAAAAGGAAACAAATCACTGCTTGTGTGTCCCTTTCCACCACTGATCATTGGTCATGATAACCCCGCTCCCTGCCCCTGACGTACTCGGTGCTTAGCTCTGGCCCAACAAAGACTTGGTGCTTGCTAACCACTCCGTAAGCACCTGGAGCCAGTGCTTACACAGTGGAAACACAGAGAACTGGTGCTAAGTCAGGCTTTGGCTCCGAACTAGCACTGGAACCAGCTCGGTGGAAAAGGGGTATAAGAGAAACTTTTGTAACTACATCAGGAGAATTCGACCTGCATCAATAAATTCCCACTGCTGAGCCCTGCACTTTTATGAAGTGAATTAGAGGGAAATCTGTTGGTCCTTTTATAGACTGTTGGACCTATTGTTGACTGATATGAGAACAACAGAAGATGAATTACATTAAACCCTCAAAATACACTCCAACAACACTTATTTAGTGTGTTTAGACGTCAAGTCAGAACATCTTGTACTGCCAAACAAAAAAAAAAAAGCCCAACTGCCTCCCTATACAGCCTCTCAGCATATTTTTAGAAAACTGTCAGTGCAGCTGTTGGTATACATAGTGTGAAATACCTCGTAGCTCTGCCACCAGTTGGGCACATTGGGCCTCAGTTTCTGGTCACACACCACCTTCCTCATTTCTTCTATAGAGGGGTCAGAGGGTACGAGGTCGTAGTAGGGCAGCTGGTACTCTTCGTGGATACCTGCAGGACGTATAGAGAAGCGTTCTCAATCTCTGACTTCATGTTTCTGTTCGTTAGACCAATAAATAAAGAAAACATTTGTTCACCCACACCATCAGTTGCCGTTTCTGTTCTTACCTCCTGCATTGCATCGACGCGCAATCTCCCAGTACACCAGGCCCAGCGCGTAAATGTCGGCACACTTAAAGGAATCAAAGTGTTTCATGTTGATGGTTTCATCCAGGACTTCTGGAGCCATATACCTGTGGTGAATACAGAGGTCAAGGCTGAGTGGAGTGGACAGGATCATGCACTGGGGCAGGGCGAAGAACACAGCTGGCAGAGGTCACTTTGAAATATGACTCTTTGTAACTGCTGAGAGTTGCTGAGAGTTTTCTCAGCAAAATCACACAGCCCCCATTTTAGGCATGTAGGTTGCTTTTTTGACAGCTGTTCTTGTTTTCTGTAGCCAAGAGGACTTTTAAAACAGTATGGAGGAGAAAGCTGCCAAAATTGTGTGAAGGAAAGGTCAGTCTTACACCCAAAGTCTACATTATTTTCAGTCAGACTAAACTAAAAGGGAACCTGTGCTGTTGCATACAGATAATCTGACACTGTCCAGAGAGTCCGACCTTACATGGCCGTGCATCTGTCTGAACCTGCCTCATCAAAGCAAGAAAGACTGTCAGACCAGTTGAAAAGCTGCTACAATCGGTGGCCGGGAGGATGCTGCATCCTGACGAGTGTAACTCAATGGGGAGCTGCTCAATGCCAGACCACAAGACGGTGGCGGTGGATCAGACTGAAATAATCCAGCCTGTGACTACAAACAAGAAGGCAACAGCAACACTTAATGTCAGCTGTCTTGTCAGAGTTGATGCCAGTGGTAGTCTGACTTTGTATTAATTGACTTTGTATTAATTTTGTCTTCGAGATTTTGACTTTTTTAAAATGATTTTGTTGTTGTTGAAATGTTCCTGTTGTGTGTATGGTGTAAATAAATTCTTCATTTATTGCTGTGTTTTCGTCTCCTGTCCTTCTTTTGCCAAGTTAATCTGACAAAGATTTCAAAATAAAAGTATTGCTACATGAGTAACAGCACCAAAAAATAATTTAAGTGTGTCTGGGTAAACCTCACAGGACAAAATCACAGCCTTTTCAGCCTTTCAAGGTTAAAGAAATCTAAATTTTTATGTTTTGGAATAAGACATGGGACATGGGCAAAAGATCTTATTTTTAAAGGGCCTGTATATTGACACAAAGAAACATCCATCACTGATTTTCTGAAAGATTGAAAGGGTTTAGGCAAATTCTTAATTTTGGCTGAACACTTCTCAGAGCTATTTAGAAACTTTAGAATAAGAAAAGCTTAATTTTACAGCAAAAAATGCACCTCAATACTTTCAGACACCGCGACTTTGTGGTGCTCAGCCTTGATCCATTTGGATCCAACAGAACATAGAAAGCATGAAAAACAGCTTACAAATATGTCATTTTAATGGAAACCAGAGGTCTTAGCAAACACTACTTAGACAGAAGTAAATTGAGAATTTGATCCAAGGTAAGCTAATAAGAATTTACAGAAAGGCAGTGGTCAATGTGAGACTTCTCCAGTGACCATGTTCATTGTAAAAGGATGGCAGAATTCACTGCTGCTTTTGGTCTTTACATGAGTTTTGACTTGACAGAAAGAAAAATATAGAGCGTTGCCAGACTTTGCGTTTTTAGACCAGGGGAAGACCTGCAAGATCCCCAGTGTACTGTATCCATTTGTGTGCTGATGAGTATGGAAACATTTACCTCTTAGTGCCCACGCGCTGGTTCGGTGCTATATCGATTGTGTCTGTGATGGATTCATGGCGGACTGCCAGGCCAAGGTCAGCTATGGCACACATGCCATTCTTCTTAACCAGGATATTTTTAGACTTGAGGTCACGATGAGCAATGCCAGGCTTACCTGCAGGAGAACAGATGACACGTCATTATATTTGCATTTAGAGCATGTTCCTGCTTGGTTCGTTTGTGTATTCACTGTATCCATTTAGTCCATTTAAATGGACAGTTAATCTTACCCTGAGTGCCGAGGATCTCCATGTGTAGGTGTGCAAGGCCGCTGGCAGCTGACAGTGCCAGTTTGATCATGCCCTCGATGGTGACAGAGTGGCGGTTCAGGTAGTCAAAAAGAGACCCGTGTTCATGATAGTCTGACACCAGCCAGAGCTGAGTCCATGTGCCATTGTCTGAGAGAGAACAACAGAAATAGAATTTCACTCAGCTAATGGAACATTTACTTAAACCATTACTGAGCAGTGAGAAACTGAATTTCTAAAAACTGATAGGATACAGATTCCTTCCTCCATTTCACGTAAACTTTCTAAACAATATTGCTTTTATTATATGTTTTGGATAAATGAAAGCTAAATGTGAATGGTCTCTACACAGTCCACACTCTTACTCACCTTTATTGTCTGCTGCAATGAACCCTAAGATATTTTCGTGCCGTAGCATGATTGTCTGGTAGATTTCAGCCTCTCGGAACCACGAGCGCTCCTCCCTGGATGAGAAGATCTTCACTGCCACATCTCCTCCCCTCCACTTCCCTCGCCACACCTCGCCAAAACGACCCTTTCCTATAATTTCCTGCAGCACGATTGTCCTGGCCACTGTTCGCTGCACAAAGAGAGGCAAACCTGCAGGGGGGGGAGAAGGCAGATAAAATAAATTAGCTAGTGTTTCCTGTAGATGTGAAGTGCTGGAAGTCCCCTCAGCAGATTCAAAGTACAAATCATTTGACTGTTATGGCTCATTTGGCTATTTATGGGAGGCCACTGCTATTACTGACAAGAGGGACCATTAAATCTGCACATTACATTAGGTAGGCAGCGTGTACTGACCAGAGCCTGATCCCGAGGTGGACATGTCATAGATGAGGTCCTGCAGGGTCTTGTCCTTGGCCAAGTACAGATGGTCACATGAGGGATCCTCTACTTCCAACCTCTGTCTGTGGCTGTAGGCCCTCTGGTGATATTGGAACAGGAACACGCCGACCATCAGCAAAACACAGAGTAAGAACACGGGCCCTGCAATAACCGCTACCAGCTCCACAGGCCCCCACGTGCTTCCTGGGCCTGACCAGTCACCCCCCTTTGTTGGGACTAGGAGAGAAAAAAAATGGAGACGCACGGGTGAGTTGCTTTAATTCAACTGACTGAACACTGTCACTACTGGACTGACAGAACTCTGAAGTTTGATGATGGTGCCTCACCTGGGACTTTCAGGTCAATACTGTTGCAGTAATCTACATAGCAGCAGTGAGTGTTGAGGAGGCCTTCAGCACTCAGACAGTAGAAGGGCTGTCCAGGGGGCACCAGGTTGTCTTGGTTGATACAGATGCGTACATGTTGCTCCTTCCCCTGGATGTAGTAAGTTGAGGCCATGCAGGCGCCATCTGTCTCGCATTCATAGCCTGTCTTCTCACAGTTTGTGCAGTTACAACGTAATGCTGTAAGACAATAAACAATTTATTAGGTAGTGTCACGAGGTTAAAAAGTCATCTTTATCACTTCACCATTTTGTCCAGTAGGGGGCAAACTAACTCCACCGTTTTTACACGAAATGTAAAGACTGTCCCATTCAATTGTGGGCATTTTATGACATGCAGACACAGACTTTGGAGTTCAGCAGAAGCAGCCAGACGGCCCTGGCGGCCCTGAAATCAGATCCTTCACTGCAGATGAACCCAAACACGCAGGGTGGAGACAGACCTGCCCAGTGGGACAGACAAAGTGAAACCCAACAAGGGGAGAGAGCTCCTGCCAAATCCCCAATGCAGCATTCTGCTCCATTCCTCTCCTCCGTTTTTCTCACACAGACTCAGAGAGCTGCCACTGTTTAAGCTAATGAGACAGAAGTTTTATTAAACACAGCATACTTCTGCGCAGGGACCTATTAAAGGTGACACAATGGAACTCCTGCTGCTGCCGTAATAAAACTCTGGTGGTCCATCTACACACTCAAATGAGGTCAGTGCCAGAAAGTCCACAGAAATCTGCTACATCTTAAACAGAACCAGTGCTGGTTGGCCAACCCAGAGAGCACAGAACTGCAAATTGATTAAATTCAGAGTGAAATGCGATTTTGAGTCATAGCACACATGCTTCTCATTTAGAGTAAGGTCAGCACAAAAGCTTCTTCTAAGGTTTTGTACCACCACAGTGCACAGCAGGAGCAGGCATGGTTAGATGGTTGTGGCACTGTGGGGCTTGTTTTTTATATGGGAAAAGACACAAATGATAAACTGTCTGACTGGTAACAGGGCCATGAGTGAGGCCTGACAGATCAAGAGCTGATCCTCAAATGAAACAATGGCTGGACCACTCAAGATTAAACGGTGTGGAATTAACAAAGACAGGACCACTGTACCAAAAACAACACAGGAGGAGACAAAAAGAGGGGAGGAATTTCAATCCTTATTCTCCTACAAAAAAAGAGGCTCAGCATTGGTTGGACCGTTGACAATGTCTGGCCCAGAGGAAAGAAAAGATTTTAAGAGTGGCAAAATTCCACTAATCCTCTGTGTCTTAAACTGAGTACCTCTTTGACCAGATGAGCTCACTGATCTTCCCTATTGGAACCAACGATGTCAGCAGATTTGAACACATTCTTTAACCAACTGAGCCATTATTCAGAACAGTTTAGATTTTAAAAAAATTACTCAAAATGACTGACACACCGATTGCGTCATCAGCTTGTAACATCTAAGTGGCCAAAACCACAAACCCTGTTGTCACAGGAGTGGTTTCCACTCAACTGAACTCTTGAACGTTGATTTCTGTGTGGGAGCATTTTTGCATGTAGCGTGATGCTGATGTGCCCATGCTTGTTCACCGAGTGGTAACTGGAAATGTGGAACACTTGAAGCAGGGTTTCAGTAATATCTCGCATCTGTTTAGAGTTTATGTGTGTGCGCATGTGTGTGTGTCTTGTTCTACAGGATGTGAGCGGGAAAGTGGCAGGAACTCTAGGGTGAGTGTGTCCAAATTCACTAAAGTTCACATGCAGATGGAATTTCCAGGAGATTACACAGAGGTGAAGCAGGCTGGGTCTGATAAAGAGAGAAAAACAAGCCCTGTGCCACATCCTGCTAATGTGTAACATTAACGACCAAATGGTTTAGCTAAATAAAATAGATGACAGGAGTAAGAGAGGTAGGTTTAAAAGCTGGATGACACTTAATTTCCATCAAATTGAGACAACCTGAAACCTGCTTTCCATCAGACTCCTCTTTTATGGGTCTGCTGTTTACACGTTCACAGCGAAACAGATCAATCTTTAGCAAGTGAATCCAGACAGGAGCCATTTTGATCAATCCACCCTCAAAGCAGGAGCAACATTTAAAAAGAAACACACATTTTTTATGTTTTCTCCTCGCCACACTCATATCACAGCCATCTACTGAAAGCTTGACTTAATCTTTCCTCACAAAGTCAAATTGAAGGTTATGAGAGCGTACCTCTCAAAAACATATTCCCCCAATGTACAGCAATGAATTAACAGGAGAGATCTGATAAGAACACCATGATCTGAAATAAGCATGCTCATCCATCATGATGCCTCTGTGTGTGGTAAGACAGATGGTCCACAGACATACACACAGAAGCTCAGGAAGGAAACCGAACATGGCTGAAAACACACACATTCGCTTCTTGAGGCTGCCATGGATGGTTTGTGGTCTACCAAGAGTTTGGTTTGTGGCAAATCTTCCCTTTCATTTAGGGCTACCTTTTGACTGTACCATATGTAGCCTGCTTCCGCACAAATAAGCAGAGACACTATGGGTGGCCAATACCGAGAAAATCCATGACGGAATACATGCTTTTTTAAATTGATAGTGATCTCAGCCATTTACAGATAAAATGACCAGATGGGGATATTTTGTTTCTGACTAATCTAGATTCCCAAAAACCTAACAACTTAAAGTCATTCATCATACTCATGCAAAAATCCTTTAAAGTGACTGTTGCCAAAAAACCCCAGGTCACTGATTTGTAACATTGCGTTTAGCAATTTAATGCAATCAGAATTATTAAAAGATCCTGCTGTTTTCCCTCTGGCAAAAGTCTACTTTAAACAAAATTTCACAAAAGATGGTACAATGTGAAACTGATATCTCAAAACTAAAATGTAAATGTCATGCAAGACGGGGCTCTTCTACATGACTAAAATCAAACAAGAACCCAGGGATCACCCAAATGCCATGTTGTTTGCACAGTGCTCTGCACATCTTACTGGACTCAGAGCAAAAGTGTTACAAAGCTGGACCTGAAGAAATAATATCAAACCTAAATACAGATGGACCTGAGTGGAGGCCAAGTGTGCGTGGTTTTTGAGTGAACTCTGCTCCTGTATCCACATAATTGGTGGTCTTTACACTGGTCCTTTGTGTGGAGATTAAGGCGACATGAGGAGGGATTGGACTGGCCCTACACGAACAAAGAGCAGAGTGGGGGAGAACATTTCGCCGTGGAGCTGTGAAGGGGGATGGGTGGAGCGCAGGGGACAGACTGGGGTTACCAGTAACAACCCCAATGTTTGGGGGCTGCTCTGGGCCAGACAGGATGGGGGCTGGTTCACATTTGGAAAGCACAATACAGAAGGGGGAAGGGGGCAAAGGGGGTAACAAACAGCACTCACAGGGCCCCCCAGCTGCGATAGAGGTCTGCCCAAGTGACCAGCTGCGACTGTCATTAAAACCTAGTCTAGACTTTGACTTACAGGAGGGAGCAGGAAAAGGGAACAGTAGAGAAAAACAGAGAGAGCACAGCGCAAAAGCGATTCCTTTGAGCTGCTAGTATTTGGAGTTCCTATCATTCCGTTCATGTTGAGACAGGAAATGGCAGACATAGTGAGGAAGGGATTAATAAAACATTGTTGCCACAAACAGCGTCGCCTTAACTTGGACCCAACTAAAACCACAGCATAGTCCCACTCCAAACAACATTACCCATTAACTTTGATGACAGCATTCCGTGTATACACTTGTTGTTCAGAGCTACTCGTGCGAAACAATCCCTGTCAAAACAGAGGTGAACTTCAGAGTACGATAATATCATGAAGTCTGTGGAAAACAGTCTAAACGTGTTTGGTGTAGGGCAGCGGGTTACACAAACACGGTGGGTTTCTGGTGGCTGAGCGACGCAGACGGAGACAGTCGGTACGTGCGTGTGTGTGCAGAGGAGAGGACCATTACCAAAATGCACTGGCTGAAATTAGATCCATACAGATACCAGACTGAGAGCTGATCAAGACAAGCAGACGCCACCAGACAGTGTGAGTGCAACACACACAGGCAACCATGCACACGCACACACCACAACTGTGTCCTAATCAATGCTAGGGGAAGGAGGAAAGTCATTACCTTTGTCTGCATCTCAGGGTCAGATTACTGATCTGATTCTAAAGTGAGGTCTCTGGGGCCGAGGCTGCCTCTACTATCTCTACCAACCACCACCCTCTAGGCTACATCCCATCCTGTCTGTCTGTCTACTGTCCTGGATGGGTTCAAAGACACACCAGTGTGAGCATAGACTCACTTTTGGCTGCTGATGCTGGTGCTCAGATTCTCAAACTGATCAAAGCTGCCTGGATAATATTTAAATATGCTGCAATACTACAAATCAATGCATCTGCTGTTTGCAGAGAGCTTAAAACCCATCTGGGTAGTGGCAGAACTGTAGACACATTTTTTACTTTTTCTGTAGTTAGTTACCTATTAAACCTCTACACTGTCTTTTACAGACTAAAAACCTCAAGTAGCAAAAGCTGTCAATAAGGCCATCTACAGATTTGTGATGGTAACTTAAGTTTTTTTTTCTTTAGGTAAGTTATTGTATGTTTGCATGTGTTTAGACAACATTTCACAATTGAAAACTGGCTTCTTTGTTAAATATAAAGGATTTTATATTAAAAACAAGTATAGACTCAAAATATGGCATCAAAAATTAAAATTCAGGATAAGCACTGAAATGCTGATGTCCTCATTAGCAGAAAATGTCACAAAATACACAGTTCTAACTACACTGTAAAATAAAGTTGTGTTGCTTACTATAATCTTTTGCAAGAACAACATTTTACTAAAGATTTTTTTGTGTGATGCATGCTTTTTAAGGTTTAATTACCAATAGAACCCCAACAGAATGAAAACATATTTCACAAAAACGTTTAGTAAGAAATCAGAAAAACAATTGTCCAGCAATCATTTCAGATTGTGTCAAATTGTTCAGTATGGAAAATTATCTAATGCTGTTTTGCATACAATGCGTAAGCAGATAAGAAACACCAAAACAAACAGTCCAGCCATAATGCCGTGTTGATAGAGGAAACACAGGGATTTGTCATTGGGTTCAGTCAAATAATACCAAACTGATATGCTCCAAATAAAGATGTCTTTACTATACTATACTGTTGCATATCCTCTTGCAAGGATGATTGCTTAACTGCCAAGAGAAACACACTTGGTCTCCGTTTAAGTTAACGTCACCAAGGGAGCCCAGGAATGGCAAGAGGTACAAGTTTGAATCGTATTTCAAGAACTAGTTAGATAACATTAAGTCACACTGTATTCCCCAAGCCCTTCCCCTGGTTCACATCCATCAAAGCAAATCATTGTCAAGGAAGTATTGGAGAAAACTTGACAAGTTGACTGCACACCTTCCAGCAGAAAATTACGAGGCAGAGCAGGTCTAATCTAAATTCCAACAGGAGC
Source organism: Dascyllus trimaculatus (assembly GCA_024666655.1). Lineage (NCBI taxonomy): Eukaryota > Metazoa > Chordata > Actinopteri > Pomacentridae > Dascyllus > Dascyllus trimaculatus. The sequence goes on from CM045452.1 coordinate 22,649,145, forward strand.
CAAAAAAATAAATCAAACACCTCTACAAAGAGACATGTAATGGAGGACGGGTGTCAGGTTCAGCCCTATAGACATGCACTCACATAGCTACCACATTTGTCTCAGAGTCCTGTGACAATACGAACTCTCTATCTCCTTTTAGATTTAAGAAATTGCACAGTAACAAAAGGCATTTTTAAGATTAATGCCAATAATGCAAAACACCCTGTAAACAAAGACAAAGTGTGCATAGTAAATTAAAGGCACAGAGAAGTGGGCAGCTAAGAAGTGGGCTGGCTCTGTGGTGGTAGTAATCCCTTGTGGTCTAACATCAGTAATGGCGGAGCTGGGTCAGTCAGAGGCTATGCTGTCTGCTGTAGCAATTAGGGCTCTGTGCCTCCGGGCCAACGGAGGTCATTAACAACACTGGTCATTATCGAGGGAAAACTAGACCACCCCAGACCTGGCCTGACCCTGACTGGCCCGGTGCCACGATATAGAATCTGTTGGTAAACACAGAGGTGGTCTCTGGGCCAGGAAGCAAATATGAAATTTTAAACGGAGGACGTGCTTCAACTTCATTTGATCATAACTTAGTTGCAGAGATCTGACAACTGAAACTTCTACCGATCTAGAACAGGTCTCGACAGCTGCTACACATCTAGGGGGAAAAACCAACTTTCTCCTTTTCAAGCTTAAAGCCAGATGGAAACACAAATGTCACTCTCCCTTCCTTCCCTGTCCAACGTCTCTTCTATTTACAGACACGCACCTTTGAACCCAATAACTTGCAGTCTTTCCTTGTACATTCCCTTGGCTCTGATCTAATGGGCAGGTGCACACATGTTCCAATCTGACTAGCTCATGCTTTCACCACCTGAACTCTTTCACTTCAAATATGTCATTAAACAGCACCTGTGTAAGAGTTTAGCTCTGCACAGTCAGTTCCCAGCACAAACTGAAAAGATAGGATTTTTCTCATTTTCCAATCACCCTGTCTTTGATTTACAAAGGGGGCACATCAGTAAATGTCAAGACTCTGGCAGGGCTGCTGATAGTATGACAGGCTAGTAAAAGTGAGTGCAGAGTTCAAGAGATAGCAGGAGCTCATCTAACCAAAGGCCTTCCTTTAACCTAGGGATGAAAAACAACCCAACCTAAAGTTTTTTCAGTACCCTGGTGGCAGTGAGTAAATGAAAACAGAAGTGGGACCACAGATAACAAAGTACAGATTAAATTCTGCCAAAGCACCAGGCCTTTCATATGAGAGAGTAAGAGAATGGAGACAGAAAGGGAGGGACGCGCCCTACCTCACGGCAGTGTAGTTGACAGTGCCCCATATCACATTGCTAATGTGTTCAATTCACCCAGGCCGACTGCGTCATGCAGGCATGCAGTGCCCCATAACAACAGCAAATCTTTATTCATATGAAGTCAACATCACGTGACGGATTAATTAAACCTGTGACTGAAAAGCATTCTCACAAAAACACACTCACGTAAGCCTGGAATCTGCTCTAGCGTAGCAACTTTCAGGTTTGTCTGGTTTCAGCTCTTGCACGGCGTAATGCACTCTGTGGTGTGAAACTATGGGTCAGGACAGATTTGTGGGCTCTTTGCACGACAGACCCTCGCCAGCTGGACAAACCCATCATCACCCAGTGTCTGCTCTGGCCACAAGCCCACCCCCACTCTCCTCTCACACATTTCTGTTAATGTTGAAGTAACCCAGTCGAACAAACTAGTCACTCAGGTGTGATAATTTTCCCAGCATGCCTCATATGAGCTGATCAACCGTGGTGTACTGCACCCTTATCTAAACTAAGCGGGGGAGGAATATTTTTTATGATTCTTGGAAGGATGACTCAACTGTTTAAAACACAACATACGCTTTAATAAATGACAATAGAGTGAAAATATGTCTTCTGACACACAGTGTTTTTTTATTACCAAGTTTATCTGGTGAGTGGCAAGTTGAAACAAGGTAAGAGTCCACAAATGCAGAAATCAGAGGAAGAGCAAAAATTGAGCTTTGCAAAACCCAAGACATGCACGTGTTTAATCTAATAAATCCTAGTGTAAAAGTGAAGTATTTAGAACAAAGTGGAAGATGAGCAGACGCGCTGCAGAGGCAAACACTCAGGTTTAATGCTACACATGCCGATTTGAGGCTGTGGTATCAGCTGCTCCGGCAGATGGGAAGGAATCGGGGCTGAAGCAGTCCCATAACTGGCGCCTCAAAAGACCCCACTTGCCACATTTCCATCACAATGAACCCAGACTTCAACTCTGACTTCTGTCTAGGTTGGCTGAATGTACGGCTGTTGTCACCCTATGCCAGCATTCACTTTCTGCTGGAGGCCACTAAGCAGCCTTTTCACTCCTTACAAATCGACACCAATGGCAGAGCTGCCAGTGTTTACCCTCAAAAACACATTTCATGCACAAAGTAGGTTAGGGCCTTCATTCAGAGTCTCCTTTCGGCTCTTTTCCAACGTGGAAAGCAGTGCTCACAACATGTGACCAAACTGTAATTGACCACATTGCGCATATTTAAGCAGCCAGCTATCATTACACTGTGTCGTCCCCGGAGCACAACACTGATAACAGTCACAAGCCAGCGAGAGATTGTTTTGTAAATATGTTAGCATAACAGCCACCGAGAGATTAACTTCAGCATCAACAGCAGACTGGAGGTCATTAATCGTCGTTTGGTGCTTCCATGCGACACAATAAATCATTTTTCATTAGTCGTACAGCAGCCGAACAAAGAATTAATTATCAACGTTATTTAACTTTACACTGTTAGCTAGCAAACGTTAGCTGGCGCCTCGGAACAGACAGCCCCACCATGTTGTTGTTGTGGTTTAGCTACTTGCTTCGTGTTTCAGTAGCGACTCGTCGGGTTTCCGTCTGTCGATGAAAACCATCATCAACAACAAACTAACAAACAGCTTCTCCTTTTTCTAGTCAAACAGCAAAGCCGCGGTTTTTGAGGTCGACGCTAGCTAGACGCGGCTAGCCAAATCCCCGACTCAGAGCGCCATGACGATTAGCGACAACAGGCGATGCCCAGTCCAGGAAAACACATCGAGACAAAAGCCGGAGAAGGTGCTCGGATGAAACTTACCATTACCGACAGCCGCCAAGCCGAGCAGGGCCAGCAACGTTGGGGCAATTTGTTTTAGAGCCATTTCTTCTGAATTCCCATCTCTCCGCGATGAAATTGCGTCTGAAGTGTGTCGTTATCAACACGACCAAACCTGAAACACAACCACAGTCCAACCGCACACACCACACCGCCAGATACTAGCCAGCCAGCCAGCCAGCCAGCCAGCACAGTGACGTGTTTAAAGGGGTGTGTGTGCATGTTTAAAGGGGAGGGCTGCGCGCTGCACGTCCCCTCCTGCCGCCGAGGTCAGGGCTCAGGGTGGTAAATAAGAGAACGTTGGCTCCAATGCAACCTGCCAGCCTCACACTATCAAAACACAGTGAGGCAGCCCACTGTAATTTATGGTAAACAACCCAAATTAGCACTGCATCTTTAAATTATGTGTTTACCTTATATGCCTGTATAATTATTTTATTTATAATGAGAATAATTACTTTATTTATATAGCACTTTTTATAAACAGAGAGTTCACAGGGCTGGTGATGAAAAGAATAATGCAAATAAAAACAGAAATAAAAATTGAAATAAAATGTTTATTAGCATTTTTATCTTAAACAAACCCTACTGATTGATCCATTCTCCACAGTTCTATACATGAACTGAACCTTGATTGAGCTCATTATAGATAAATAAGAAAATGCTGGCTCTAATGTAACCTGCCAGCTTCACACTATCAAAACACAGTGAGGCAGCCGACTGTATTTTGTGGTAAACAACCCAAATTAGCACTGTATCTTTAAATTATGGGTTTACCTTATATGCCTGTATAATTACCTGATTTATTTGTCAAATGAGGACATATTTAAACATGTTTACCTATAGTCTCTAAACAAAGGTATTCTTGATTTTATTAGCATTTTAATCTTAAATAAACCCTACTGACTGATCCACGATTCTATACATTAATTGAACCATAATTGAAGTCATTATAAATAACAAAATGCTGGCTCAAATGCAAACTTCAAGCATACAGTAAGACAACCAATTATGTTTTATGGCAAACTTTACAAATTAGGACTGCATCTTTAAATCTGCATAATTATTTTATTTATTTGTCAGATTAAAACATGTTTACATGTACTCGAGCATTTTCGTCTTTAACAAACCCCACTGATTGATCCATTTTCTACGATTCTATACATTAATTGAACCATGATTGAGGTCATTAAATGTAAATAATAATAAAAAAAACTGTTCAAATGCAAGCTTTCAGTCTCACACTATCAAAACACAGAGAGATAGCCGACTACATTTTATGATAAACAACCCAAATTAGCACTGCATCTTTAAATTATGTGTTTACCTTATATGCCTGCATAATTATTTTATCTATAATGAGAATAATAACTTTATTTATAGAGCACTTATTAAAAACAGAGTGTACAAAACAAACAATGAGATAAATATACTTTAAAAAACAAAAACAGAAATAAAAATTGAAATAGAATGTTTAAAATATATATTTGTCTGATTAAAACATGTTTACATGCAGTCTCCACCCAATGTATTCCTGCTTTTATGAGCATTTTCATCTTAAATAAAGACCATAGATTGATGCATTTACCTTCCAGTCTCACACTATCAAAACACAGTGAAACAACCAGCTATATTTTATGGCAAACATTACAAATTAGGACTGCATATTTAAATTATGGGTTTACCGTATATATCGGTGTAGTTATTTTATTTATTTGTCAGATTACAAGATGTTTACATTTAGTATCTACCTAATGTATTCCTTATTTTATTAGCATCTCAAACAAACCCCACTGATTGAGCCATAAGGACACACTGAACCTTAATTAAGGCTGTTATATAGGCTATAACACGGTGAGTTTAGTTACTGATCTATTTCAGAATTAAAACTTTTACGTTCCACTTTTACTGTCATTGAAAATGTGCAAGCCTTGAGTTTCATTCATGATGTTACAATAAAGAATAAAAATAATGAAAATATGCAGGCAGGGATGTACCGATAACAGCACTTTCTAAAACTATTACTTTACATTCAATTTGCTTTCTGTGACTACACTATTGTTTGATGCCTCACACTACCACTCTTGAGTTTTGCAAAGTTTTAATATTCTGATTAAGGTTTTTACTTAACACTGTGCATTTTGCAGAAAAAAAGTGCTTTTAATGTGGGAACAGGCTGTTTCCAAGTGAACATCTTGCATTTTTATTATAATTGAAAATGAAAAATCATGCAAAACACAAAAATTCTTTCTTTATGTTCAATTTGCTCACCCTGGCTGCAATATTGTGTTATGTCCTAAACTATTTGTTCATGTCCCACAACTAAAACTACAGGGGAATTCAAGTTTGCTAAGTTTTAGTATTCTGATCGAGGTTTTATCTAACACTGCATTTTTGTAAAAAGTGTGTTTGAGAACAAAATAACAAAACAAAACAAAAACTGTGGGAACAAGCTGTGCCTAACTTTGTTACGTTAACTGGAAAATGAAAATTGATGTTTCTCCTCATGACCTAAAAGAATTATATTTACCTTTGACGACAATGTTGAAAAGGAAAACTACTGAAAATAATCAGATGGCATCTTTGTAGCTGTTCCTTCAAAAACATTAAACAATTCTTCCTTTATGTTTAATTGCCTTTTTGAGACTACACTATACCTTTACGTCCTATTTGAACTTTATGTCCTTTATGTACTATTTGTTTATGTCCCATATCAATGCTCTTGGTCAAATTCAGTTCTGACTGAGATTATTATCTAACACTGGACATTTTGTGAAAAGTGTGTTTAAATCCAGACAAACAAACAAACAGTAAGAACAAGCTGCATCCAACTGAACATCCTGCATTGTTATTATAACTGAAAATGAAAAGTCATGTTTCTCCTCATGACATAAACTAAAGAGATAAAGATAATGCTAAAAAGTAAACATATTGGAAGCAATCTGATGACATCTTTGTTGTTTAAAGCCTGGGAATTATGAATTCTTCTCTGCAATGATGGTTCAGGTTTCTGTGACTACACAATGATTTTTTTTAATGTGCATAGTTTTATGTCAGACTAAATATTTTAACCAGTTTATTGGTGTCAGCACATGAAGAGAACATCTGCAACGTTAAGCTGTTTGTCACATCAACGCCAGCTGCCAGAGTAAATGCAGCCTTGTTAAATTCATGTCGTCTTGATTGAGTTTATTGCTCCAGACTGTAAAATGTATTACCTGAGCAAACTGGTTCTAACCATTGTAAAAGTTTTCTGATAACTGTCAACGTAAAACAGAATGCATGAGAATTTATTCCCATGAAGTCTGTTGCCAAACTCTTAGAAAGCCTACATTTAAAGCAGACAGTGAAGTCAGGCATGACTTAGTGCTCTGATGTAAAATGGAAGAGGAATCTAATGTGACTGTGACTGAACACTAAACCCGAAACACTAAACGTTCCTATTACAGTTGAAGGTTTAAAGGCAGCAGGGGAAGACTTTGAAATGATTGGACTTATGATCGGATGTGACTCCCTGCATTTTTTTCCCAGTAGCATCAGTATTAGGTTAGTCATACTCTGATAGACACACATGTCTATCTATGTTCAGTGACTGATCAATTATCAAACAAGCCCCTCTTTGATGCTGCTGCAGGCCACAGCAGCTGTCTATACTCAGCTCCAGTCCTCTGATCAAAATCTGAGTGGCCAATTTGGTTCAAATCTGCATTAAAAAAAGAGCATTTTATCCTTTATTTTCCCAGTTTGTCAGATCATGTATCAGACTTTTGATAAAGTTGCATCTGCGTGCAGCTTTTAATACAGAAGTGTAAATTAATCAGGGACCTAAAGATAACAAATAGTGTTTTGGTCCAACTCTATTTACGGTTTTCTTCCAGCCTGGGGACCCATCCTGTCGATGGCCCACTAACACATTCATCTACCTCCAACTGAGAATGCAGCCCAGGAAGAGGTGAGTCAGGCTGTAACCAGGTGCGTTCTGGACTTTATCTCTGGGTGCTTTTATCACCTGTCCTCTTGCTAGCACTCTCACTGATCTATCCCCAAGCCTAATTGTGTCTGCATAGTCTCCTCTGTGGCTTTATATCTCTCCATTATCGGCCCTGTCCAATTTATCTCCACATTTCTTCGGTGTGCGTCGCCCGCTGAACAAATCCCTCTGTCTCCGCCGAGACACCGGGAATGATCCCACTGTGAACAAGAATCCACAGAGGAGGGAAACAGAGGGAGGAGTGAGATGAGCTTCTGCACTTACAGACAGGGAGTTTGGCCTCTCTGATACTTGAACAACCCCCCCTGCAGTGTTAAAAATAACCAGCTCTTCATCTGACTGACCAGACAGACTGGGACTTTGAGGGAGTATTATCTCTCTGGAGTTTGTTCAACAACCAGGCAGATACACAACACACACGCACGTACGCACACACACACACACACACACACACACACACACACAGACAGATAAAGGAAGAGAAAGCAGGACTGATACAAAAGGAAAACATTCGTGTGCTGACATCAAGCAAAGGGGATCAGAGCAGATCCCTTTATTTTCACCAACCACTGGGCAACTTTAATTGTTGCAAATTTTTTGAGCCAATTTGAATTCTTTTTGGACATTTTGTTTTCTGTGACAATCAAATGCTCATTTGTAAACCAAAAGACTTCTTCAAGACAAAGGGGAAAAACATGACCATAAAATGAGATAAATCTGAAACAGATTAACTGCTGTGTTGCCGCTGTTAAAGCTAAAACAACATGGTTCTACTCAACTAAAGATGGAACAAAAATGCTTGTTTGAAGTTTGAATTTGATTTTCTGACAGATTTTTTCCTTTTAAAGCAGAACCTACAGTTTAATTTGAATAGCATGAGACTGAATATCTGCATGTGTTCTTTATAATCAACACCATAAAAAACAAATATGTTTGTATCTGCAATATGCAAAGAGTATTACATCAGAACACAATGCAAGCAAATGCATTAGAAACTATTTTTAATGTGTAATCCTTCAAGTCCTCAGTCCTTTGGATTCGTTTTACATTCTGTTTTTCATGTTTTCTAGTTTAGCATCTCAATATCTCAAGATGTTTTCGTAATATGCTGCAATTTTAAGTCATGTAAGCTGTTACAGCTGTACAAATACGGTAATACATATAAAGGTTGTGCAAAATAATAAACCCCTTCTTTACTGATGATGTGTTTGTCAAAACATTGGCCCTGACTTTTATTATTTTCTCAAAATTTTAAGATGATGAAAAGACAATTGTAAAATGCTCAAACCATAAATCTCCCTGGGGAAGCTGCACCACTGTATCCACAAGGATTCTTTGTTTGCCTATTATCTGATGACCTCTACTGGTCAAAGAGAGAAATGCAAACATTGTGAAGACAAGAACAGCACAAGAAAATCAAAAATACAATCGTTTATTCAAGATATACAACATTACATGTCTGTTTGTGAATCCATTTATTGTCCATAGTGACTGTGACGGTACATTTTTGTCCGACAGAAACGTAAAAAAATATTCTGAAATAGCTGTGTGGTAAAAAAAAACAAACAAACCTGTATATAAAACGTGTCTCATTTTTGAATAGCAGAAAATGATATCCCTTTTGGAATATATTTACAATAAACCCAATGGTGACACAGCAGTTTCAGTGCTGTTAGAATATGTACAACTAATAACTCAAGCTATGTGCAGGTAATACATTTTACTTAAGTTAAATATGCTAACAGAACAGGTAATGTGCTTTGCTATGTTTTCCTGTATTTCATAATAAAGACAACCATTCTTCATGTTTGCTGTGGTTGTTAGTGGCTTTGGTCATTATGGGAAAATCCATACATCACACCGTATATCATTACTCCTCTTGATGCTGGATTTTCCATTTTGTCACAACAATGGGGATTTAAAAAAAAACACTGTAAGGGAGCTGAGCCCTGTGTGTGGTGAAAACCTACCTATGTGAATTGTGATAATTATTCTGCTGTGGAAATGTTTGACCTAAAAGTTTATTAGCTGAAAAAGAAAAGCACCTCTTTGGGACCTCTTACTTAGTGGTACCAGATGAAATTGAGCCTACACAAAAAAAAGAGAAAAACGTAGCCGTGGGGGGCAAGAGAGTCTAGACGCCCCTGCTCAAAGTCATATGGTTTTAATGTTATGCGGTTACTGTGTGAGTCACTGGCTCAAAATATGCTAATGATATGCACTTCGTCGTGCTGTTGGAATGTGGTGCCAAATCCCCTTCTGGTGGTTTCAATCTTGGGTCCCTGTTTCATCCCGGGTGCTTCGGTCTAGACGTCCTGCTTGAGCTTCTCGATGCTGAAGTCGCTGTCCTGGTCGAGCTTGGAAAGAGTCTTTCTCACCCGCAAGGCCGTTAGGCGGGCCGGTGGGTTCTGGTACCAACACTCCTTCATGAGCTTCACGATAGCTGTGAGGATCTGCGCACACACACACACACACACACACACACACACACACACACACACACAGAGGAAAGAGTGAATGTAAAATAGCATCTGGTTGTCGCAGCTAATCCTGATGTTATTATTAGGATATGTGGTTGGAGGAGGGTCCATGGTGCGTGATGTGTGTAAAACTTTGGAAGTTAAAATCATTTTGTAGTTGAGAGTGATGCTATACAAGAGTGAGACAGATACTATACGAACAAATGACTTTTTTATAAATCCATCTGGTTGGTAATAGAATTGTAATTGACACATTGCTAGTTTCAGGGACAGAAACTAATGAGGAAATCTTTCAGGTATCATTAAACCAAAAACTGATGCTGATAAATTATTATTAGTTATTTATTTACAAGAAGATCCATCAGGAAGTTTTGTGTGAATCTGTGCGATATTAGGAACATGTGATGGCTGAAGGTGAGAAGAAGTGATAACATGTGTTGAGATTTGACAGAATATAATTGCATTTGTGTCATCGGATGGCCTACAGGGTGGGAGTGGAGCCTGTTGTGCAGACTGGGCCTCTGCTGGTCCACACAAACCACCTTCTTCATCTCCTCAAAGCTGGGATCTGAGGGCACCAGGTCAAAGAAGGGAGGACGGTACTCTTCCACAATCCCTGAAAAAATGCACACAAAAATCCAGCTATTGCACTTTTTTTTCTCTCTGGTTAAGCAGAAGAAAAACTCCTAAATAACAATCTTTGTTGTCGCAAAATGCATAGTAATGTCAAATACTGTCAGAGAAATTCCAATATCAGAATATAAATCTCATGAGTAGATGAAGTGAACTATATCTCGTGGTTTTATCTCCTCATACATTTCCAGAACATACATTTCCCTTCATACAAGGCCTGAAATAGCATACTTGGACTTTGAGATAAGGTGCAGTGGGAGTTTGGTAAAGTATGTTTGACTAAACAAGAGAGCGGGGAAAGATATCAACTCCCTGGCGACTATGCTGGGATGGAAATGTGGAAGTCCCGCTGAGTGAGCCACAAAGCACAAATACACACAAAGTTATGGATGTGTACCCTTCTGCATGTGTGTTTATGCATGTGTATGTCTGTGTGCATGAATGTGTGCTTTAATCTACAAATTGTGAGTATCTGGACTATGTACAAGTGAGTGCTGACACCAGATAAGACTGTTTATAATTACTGTAGTGCTAATCATGAGAGGATAGCAGAGGCAGACACAGACTAGAAAAACAGTGGACTGCTGAGAGACATGAGGCTAACTGCCTCTTATATATAGTCTACCCAACCCAGACTGACATGACAGAGGAAACACATTTTCAACGCAGTGTGTAAATTGGTAAAATGTGAATTTTTAAAGATCCACATCTATATATATAATATATCATTTCCTTTCTACAGTTTAAAGATACACATATCTCTGCAAATGACTGTAAAGACACAGTTCTTCAGAGATATGTGGTTTCCACAGTGTAGTGGTAATCACTTTCATCTAATGGGGCAAAAGGTCCCTGGTTTGAAACTGGGGTGAAACAAATTTATTTGTCAATTTTAGTGCTAAATAACAACAATAAATTGCTCTGACAATCACAAACAACGGGACAATTCTATTGTGAATCAATGGCTGGATGACTTGCTTGATGTGGTTTCAGTAGTATTGTGCTTCGTGGCATGTTATCTTCATCTTCCTATGCAGCTGGACAACTCAGTGAATAACACCCCTGACGTATGACGCATGGGAGATCAGTGGTTCAAATCCTGTTCAGGGTGCAGGAAACGTCCTCAGTGCTGTCCATCTACCTACCTATGTACATCACTCTGGATAAAAATGTCTGCTCAATGAAACTGTACAACAGTAGAAATTGTAGATTACTGTCTCCTTACCATTGACGTTGGTCCTGCGGGTAATTTCCCAGAAGACCAGGCCCAAAGCCCAGATGTCAGTCTGCTTATAGGACTCAAATATATCCACACGAATAGTCTCATCCAGCACCTCAGGAGCCATGTAGCGCTTGGTCCCCACACGAGGGTTGTTACCCACGTCCAGGTAGTCATGGGACTGAGAGTGTATCACAGCCAGACCTGTGGGCACAGAGCATGGATGCAACCTTTATATTATCGGGCAGAACCAACTTTAACATAACTGACAAAGAGTAAACTATCAAAATCATCATGAAATAGCCGTGTTGTCTTATTACATTAATCCAAACTGTCAGCAGAAGTTGGAAAACTACAGGTTTCGTGGATTCTTTGTGATTCACTGTCTTCACTCCAGCGCAACCCTTACCTAGATCAGCGATGCAGCACTGCCCGTTTCGCTTTACCAGGATGTTTCGGCTTTTCAGATCCCTGTGGGCGATTGCTGGCTTTTCTTGGGAGCTGACAATCTCCGTGTGGAGGTGGACTAGGCCACAGGCCACCGACAGGCACATCCTCAAACAGCCCTCTGGCTCCAAGCTGCTGTACTGCAGGAAATCATACAGCGAACCCAGCTCATGGAAGTGGGTGACGAGCCACAGCTGGGTGCTGGAGTTCTTGGATGTCATGTCAGATGCTATGAAACCTAAAAGTCAGAACAGAAGTTGTTTTTATAATGACATCACTTCTTCATCTGTGCAGGAAACACACCATATGAACAGTTTCTTACCCAGTATGTTGTCGTGTCGCAGCTGTACAGTATTATAGATCTCTGTCTCTCTGAACCAGGACTGCTCGTCTCTGGAGGAGAAAATCTTGACGGCTACACTCTCCCCCATCCATGTTCCTCTCCACACCTCCCCATATCTGCCTTTACCTGGAAACAGAGTGCAATCAATTACACAACAGCAAAGAATTACAAAAAAAAATGCAATGAAGAGAAGTAATGGTGAGACAGGAGACTAACCAACACACTCAACAAGTGAGATTTGTCTGGCCATAGTCCTTTGGACCAGATATGGAAGTCCTGTCCCACTTCCTGAAGTACAAAACTCATCAAAAATGTCCTGGAGAAAGAGACACAGACATGCACGTGAAATCCAAACATAAGAACTCAAAAAAACCAACATCTATTGGAAAAGTTTTGTCTGATGTCAAACAGTTCCTACGCCATATGTGGGGTCATCTCCACTGGGGACTTTGAGCATAGCAGCATCACGCTCTTCAGGGTCTTTCGGTTTGCAAGGTGCATGTCGGAAACGCAGGTACAGCACCAGACCACACACAATAGTGATCACGAGTAAGAGAAGGAAAGACACGGTGACCCACAGCTCTGGACGTGGGGGTCCTGGAGGTGCTGTCGTCGGCCCTTTTTGTGGATAAACACAAACATTCAGCTCAGTTATGTTTAAAGGTTAAAATGCAGTCGGTGAAGCATCAGTGCATTTGCCGCTCAGCATCAATTTGCTCTTACTGACCACAAGGGGGAACCAGTTACTATCTAGAGGGAAGCTATAGGCCTGTCAGTACAGAACGATAAAAGATATGCACTCAATTGTGGGATTACACACATTACACTACCATAAGGCTCAATACCACACCGGTACTTTGTGTTTCATGCACATGACGCTCAAATATCATGAAGCAATAGATCTGGGTACTGACTGATGTTCGGAGGTGGTGTGGAGAACTCATTGCACTTCTCCTTTTGACAGCAGTAGACATAGAATTGCTCAAATGAGGTTGAACACTGCTCTCTGAAGTTAGCTCTGGTGAAGCAGCCCCACTCCTCTCTGCCGCGCACCCACGTATAGAAACAGTAGTCTCCCTTGCAAGTTCCATGATCACATGTGCCTTTGTCGTTCTCACATGTACACAGCAGCTCCCCATCATCTATGGCGTCTAATGCACAAGAAAAGAAATAAAAACAGTGTTGACAGAGAGGTAGGGACACAAATAAGAGAACACAAAAGCATATTTTAAAAAGCCTAACCAGTCAAGAGTGAAGTCATAAAACCAACCAGAGACGACTGATCTGGGAAACGCACAAGCAAAGCGAGGCCCGTCACATTTACCTTACTTTTTTTCAAAGACGATGTAAAGTGATAAACGACACTGGGTTTCCTTGAGGGGGGGAAACCCTCGTTGTAACAGAAAGAGATGTTAACTCAGTTTCCTGGCAGCCGCAAAGAACATCACACAGAGGTTGTGTGGTTCACCAGGCAAGATACTTTTGCTTTGAAATCATAAAGAACGTGCTGTCTCTGGATGAGAGAAACAGCAAAATTAAATGTCTGAATAACCGAATGAAGAGACATGATGTTCATAGTGATTGCAGGACTTTTCGTACGCTAAACGCCCACATCTCACATGCGTCCGCTATATGCTACTAAAGATTTCATTTATTTTTACTGATTAAAATGAAAGTTTGAGGCCTGGCATGTGTTTTAGAGGTATTGGTGAGGGTACCCATTAAAACAGTCAAAGCCACCTTTAAGAAAGACTATTAGATCCTAATTTAGTAGACTTAGGAGATGGTCTGCTAGCTGTCCTTTCTGTGTATGCACTGAAAAAAGATAATTTATGTCAGCTATCTAAATAACCGGCTAAATATCAGTAATCTTCCTCCAGAATCACAGGCTCCACATTTTTTGATAACTAAGAGGCAGAGAGACTGGAATTCACCAACTCTTGAACTGATATTCGACAGTCTTCACCCGCCACTCATTTACTGCCTTTAAAGTCAGACAGGTAATACACACCCATCTTGTCTGAACTTGTCGGCTGGAAACATCTACTCATGTTGCTGAGAACTGAGACTGAACAGTCCAGTTTGTGTGCAGAAGCTGCATCCTCAGTGGCTTCTGCAGCACTAGTAAATCATCATATTAGAGCCATGTGATTCGGTGGCATTGCCAAAAGTACTCTTAATTGAATGAAATACAGGGATTGCTCCTGGCAATATTGAACATTTTCTACACCTGCCCATTAACTCACCTGCATGGACAGCAGAAATCCACAGAAAAAGTCCAGTGAGCACCACTGTGAGCAGAGCATAGCTTTCCATCTCTGAAACAGGACCAAAATGAAATATAATCAGATGATAATAATACAAGTAGTGTTCTTTCTTTGTTAGGACCTGTCATAATAAACACGACATTAAATCAGAGGTGTTCTGGGAAATAAAACCAACTTTCCTGACAGTTCAACAGCAACTAGAACAAAATGTAAAGATGGAAACTTAATAGTAGTGTCTATGAGGAGTTGAACAGCGGTTGAGGTCCGGACTCTGAGGAGGAGGAAGCTATGAGGTCAAAAACAACAGTCGGAGGGCCCAGCCTGTCTGCCTGTGTTGTAATTGCACTGGGTGGGAAAAAAGGGGCTTTGGGGGGAAGCAGGCTGGAACAGTCACTCTAGAGTGTTTGTGTATGTGTGCTGAGACCGTGCGTGGCGCTGTGCTGCCCAGGCTCCAGGCCTGTCGACTCCCCGACTACCCTGCTTGCAGAGTAAATATTGATGGCTATGCTTCCTGCCATTGAGTGGCCCCACCCGGCTGGCTGGCGAGACTCAGGTCTGCTCATTGTTTAGTGTTGCGCTGCCGAGAGTCACGCAAGCAAGAGAGCCAGCATGTACAAGCCAGCGGTTTTTTGCTGCTAAAGCTCACTTTAGACGACTAACCTGACATCCAGGTGAACTCTGACACGTTATATCAGATTAAATGGTGTGTATCTGGATGAAGTTAGCCTGCACCATGGTTGAGGAGGGAGATACGAGCTCCGAAAATGTCAAGAGAAGTTTTTTTTTAGTTTAGAAGAAGATATTTTTGAAGGGAGCAGGAGAAATCAAACTTTAATTATTTAAATTTATCCTTTTTTTGATTAAAGTTCTTTTCATTTGGTTGAGTATTCATGTGCAGCTTGGAAAGACATATTATCACAACTATTTTTCTGCACACTGTCATCATAATAATTAACAACTGTATTGCACACTTTCCTCATATAGCACAGGCCTAGATTGATGATTGATGATCTTTTTAGTTGCAGCCCTTGTGGCAGTGCAGTGGAAAACGGGGACTTTTTCTTACTCTTTCTTGTTGGCCTGTTCTCACAGAAAGATGAGCGGTTCAAGAAATCCAGGAAAACCAAAAAAGTACACACAAAGGATGCTATTATCATTCCTCAGATTTGTTAAGTAATGCCAGTTTCCTGCAGCTGCATCACTCTGATCAAGCAGTTAAACGTAGGTAATTACTCTGGCTTCAGTAAAAAGCAATACAAGTTCAGTCAGTGCTTCTGTGCTCCGGCATTTTGTGGAGTTAACATTTACAGTCTTTCGTATTACAATTATATATGCTTGTCAAGTTGTTTTGTTGCATAAAGAATAAGAATAGACGGACTCACATTACTGCACATTTTCATTTCATGGATTTCTGCAAAAAGGTACTGAGCCAAAACCTCATTCACAAATCCAGTTTTTTTTTTTAATGGAAAGAAATTGAAGTGCACCAAACTGAATCATCAATGAGTCATACAGTTAGTCAATACTTTACACCTCTGGTACAGTAAAAAGAAATCACACCAGTTAGATGATCTGTTCCTAGAACTTGCAAACTAAATAATTAATCAGTTTCAACTTAGGTGTTCATATATCCTATATCAGTTATATTTTTTCCTCAAAAGGTTAAAATCTCTTATCCTATGAAGGTTGGATGCGACTTACTTTCTTCTGTATTTAACACAATACATCAGTTATCTGACAATGAATAGTTAATCGTGTTCACCTGTCCAAAAATACCTTGTGTGCATACAGATCTGCTTAGCACACTGTTTAAATTAAATTGGACACATGCTTTCTTAAAAAGGCAGATATAGGATCCATTACTTGCTGTTGCTTATCACTAAGTGTTCTTATAGGAAAAGTTATCCAACCCTACATCTCTCACTGCAAACAACCCTCAAACTGCAAACATTTGGCACTGCAACTTGCAGACATCAGCACAAAACGGCGGATATCCTCCTTTAGTTTTGATGCATCTCGCTTGATATATTTAAGTACAAACTACAGGAAGCCATCACATTACCTTCATCAAGTGGTGTCAGATATCATAGAAGAGAATCCAGCTGAGCAAAGGTGTTTAATATGAATATTCATTGACGTTATAAATGTAATTTTATTCATCTATAAAGTGCATTTTCTTTAAGAACACATACCTGGTTCTCTTGCAAATGAGAACGTGATATAAACAGAGTTTCCTGTGTTTATCAAAGTGTCAAATCAAATGTGACATTTCTGTTAGATTTCCCAGAACTATCTTTAAACATCTTCTCCTATCTGGGGTCACAGCTCAGCCCCACTGCATCGAACTCTAAAACACAAAAACCACAAGCCATATTTCACAGCAGGCAGCAAAAAAAACACTTCCTGATTCGTGCTGACTGCATGTCAACGGTGGTAAATCTGTGGGTCCAGAGGAAGAACAGCGTAAACACATCTCCACCCACAGAATTTACTAATTCTCAGAAGAGGAGCGCCAACCATGTCTCCTTTCTCTAGCTATCGTTTTCATCATCCACAAGGTTTCTGACACACGAGAGAGCGGCAATCACGTCCTCCATCACAGGACGCCTGATTTTATACCCCGGCAGACTTCCTCTCTCCTGTTTGTCTCCATTCTGTCCAAAGCTACACCCGTGTGACCCAAGGGGGAAAAGATCCATTGTCATCTCTTCCTCTCATCTGCAGAGCTTTGACTCGGCCAGGCAGATCTCTCATTCCATCTGGATGACTGTGTGGTTACAGTGGTGGATTGTGGGGGCATGGAGCAGCACAGCAGTCTCCAGCAGCCCCTCCACCGGGCCTCACTGCACCAAAAAAGCCTTTTTAACACCGTCTCTGGAAAGTAATTTTAAACGGCGTTACCATAAAAGCTTCTATCATGTGGTTTAAACATCACATTTTTAATGACTTCTCAGTGGTGAAAACCTTTAAATCTGCCATCCAGGGCGACAGATCTTCATTTCAGAGATAGGCTTGGCAGGGTTTATGACTCAGTTGTTGTTTGCATGCTCTGTCATGCTCACCTACAATAGAAGCTTGTCTGAGTAAGGAAAAGAGAAATATACTGTTCCTCAGAGATGTCATGCTTCCAAAACAAAAGAATTTGGAAGCACGGCAAACATCTGGCAGTTGTTGCAACCAATACATGAGAATTGGATGATGCATGCTTTTTACCAGCAACAGCACCTATCTTAAAGGACCCCATGTGACTTCCAACATGACCTACAGTCAAAAAGGGCACATGTCTTCCCTTGTGTGTGTGTGTGCGATTGTGTAGGGTGAGCGAGAGAGACGTGCAAGCAGAAGCTAGGATCTACATGTGCACATAAGACATAAACCAAATAATTCCGCTCATTTCAAGACGAGACAACTTTTCACCCCGACATATTCTCAGAGAAGGTTCACCTTTGAAAGCAGAAGTCAGCGGTTAAACAAGTATTCAGATCCTGTTTGAGTAAAAATAGTCATCCACCAATGAAAAAAAGCAAACTAATTTGCGAAATAAACCTTATTTAGGTAAAAAGCGCAGACGTATAATCACCCAAAAAAGCTGATTGCCACCTGTCAGTTCATATTATTACATAATTTCAGTATTGTTATGAATGCAAATGAGCAATTTGGCAACAGTCAAATGATGGAGAGCTATTTTTAACTACTTTGAATGCTTTTGGGTTGTTTCACCTATCAATAAAAATTCATATTTGTAAGATGATGATTAGCTTCATATGCAAAAATCTAAATTTTAAGGTAACTTGCAATTATAATCTGAGAAACACTGGGTCATATTAGTAATAAAACAGGATAACAACGTATCAATACACTCATAACACATTAACGCAGGGAAATAAAAAGTAATCTACTTCAATAGTGGACCACATGTTAGTAGGAAATATGGAAAGAGAAATATTCAAGGTACAAATATCTCATCATTTTTGTAGTATTTGAGTAAGATATATGCAGGAATTGTCACTGAATGGTAGGTAATAGGCACAATCTGCACAAATCTGCTAAATAAATGTGGTTTAACATGGGTGTCTTGATCATATGCATTAGAAAACAGCATTTTTATACATATACACATAAAGAAGATCATCAAAATGGGGCAAAAGCTGCATAAATCTTGTGCTAAAAATGCAAAGAGTCTGTTCAATGCTGTTGATTTGTCTTTGACTTGACACCTGTCCACATCTGGAAACACGTGTGTGTAGTGATGGTGCTGTCAGAGGTGACTTTGGTGTGTTACAGTGCATCAGTTTCCAACTTTACATGTGTAGGATTTATAGAAAACCAACACAGAGAGAGGAAAAAGAGTTTTATTACCTGTTTTCTGCTTCTCCGCCTTTATTTTTTTTTTTTAACTTGACAGATCCAAACGCCACATATCAAGGCAGCTCCATGTATTCCTCCGGGGCAGAAGTTATTTCAAAGAAAAGCAAAACGCTCTCATTTTCAAAAGATCTCGCTTCTCTTCAGTTTGCAGATGTTTCATCCAGACAGACTTCACATCCTTTCCTGCTTCGACGTTTTCTTGGGGAGGAGAAAAGTTTTCTTTTTTTCTCGTGCAATCCAGAAATGAAACTTCTCAAAACACACAAAAAGATTGGTGAAAAAAAGTAGAAGAAGTAGGAATAAGTAGGATCTGGCAGCCGGCCGGGTCCTGGCTCTCACACAGCGGGTTGGAGACTATCTCATCTCGGTCCAAATCTGCGCTGATAAACCGCCGAACAGAACCAGGATCCAGCCTCCTTCCGCGTTGACAACTTCACAAGTGACGGCTCCACTTTCAGGCCCCCGTCAGTGAGAAACACTGGTTGTTGTCTGTGTTTGAGATGTGAAGGCAAGATTGCGAGATTTTTTAAAAGTAGCATAGAGTTTTGTCCCACCCCTTATTGTCCCGGACAGGCTCTGCTCGGCCTGGAATGTGTTCTCACAGCGGTTTTCCTGTTGCTTGCTAAACCTCTCATTTTCCTTTTCCCCTGTGGACTCGAGTCTGCGCTGCTCTTGACAGGAATGTGCTTCAAAGACCCCACAGACAAACAATAATATTCCTGTAAGCAAGAAAAAAACCCCGAAAAAACTTGCTTGCATCTATGTAATGTTTCTGTTCAGTTATTATAACATATTCAAATATAAATTCAGATTACAGTTGAAGTTTTATTTTATTTATTTTTTGTTTTTTTTTCCCCTGCAAGAAAAGTTATGACTACTTCTACTGAAAAATGAATGTTCAGTATTTGTCCACTTGGGGGCAGCAGAAACAAGCTGTCAACACAACACTGACATATCAGGTACTTTTTAAAGGTCCCATATTGTACCTCTTTTTCAGCAAGCGAGTCCCCAGAATGTTCTTTCAGTTTTTCTGCTCAAAACACCGTAAACACGGTTACTATCACCATGAATGCGTAACTGCTGGTTTTAGTCCTTCTCCAAACAGGTCGTTTTGGTTGTGTGTAGCTTTAAATGGAGCAGAGCTGTTGCTGTCTCCACCCCCTTCAGGAAGAAGACTCTCTCTGTGTCTTGGGACGAATCCAAATCTCTGGACTTCATCGCATTTGCGGACTCACAGACTTTGCGGGCACATTCATGGGAAGTCCGGGAGTGTTGAGGACCGTCCAAATCCATAATCCATCCAGTCCACAAGGGGCCTCAAGCAGACTTTCTGCAGACTTCCAGAGAGTCTGCTTGGGACTTCACTAGTTTGATTACCCACAATTCATTGCGATATGATCGAGACATTTTTAATTTTTCCATTTTATTATTGCAGCCTAGCCTATAAAGGCTGTGCAGTCTGAAGCCATGGGCTTAGATAAAAAAAGTCTGATAAAGGACAAAAGCAAGTCGTCCAATGTAAATAATACCCAGGTTATTTAGTATTAGTCTGGTTCCGTAAATAAACATTTCTGTTTTTGAATGTGTGTAGCCTATATGTATAAATATTGATTTGTTCACTCACAACAAGCCTATAAATGGGATTTATATCTTGCTATTTGCAGGGACAGATGAGCAAACCCTTCAGCTCTTTAAACTACAGGAGGAATGTGACCACCTTTTCACAGGTGTCAGACATTCCTCAGCTGTGGGCTTTATGTGAGTTTGCACATACACATGATAGTCTCTCAAATGTTCTCACGGAAACGAGTGAAACGGACTCCAAGCCTGTCTATTAGCTCCACTCATAATGCTGCAGACTCCCGCTCTTGCAGACTTTACGTGATGACAGTGAAGACATCACAGACATTACGTACGCCTGTAGTCCGTGAGGGCTCAGTCTGCAAGTCCATAAGGTGGAGATTTGGATTCATCCTTGCTATGACATGAGTGACTTGATATAGACTGTGGATGTAGGCCTGTTACTGGCTGCAGCAACCTCCGGTCCAGCAACCTGCAACACTGAAAATGTAAAATTTTGCAGAGTATTTGGATTTTGTGCAGTAAGGCAGTCCTGCCATTTTTAGTTTTTACTTTTGGTGAATTTGCCTTTTTGTACTGCAGAATGTTCTGGCCATGCAAGACTACTGACAATGAACTAAACAGTTGACCACAAGGCAGTCTGTGCAGGTATGAATTTGTGTGTGAGACCAGGACAATTCTATCACTTCTCACTTTCTCTCTGAGCGATTGTTTGACATGGAGGTATTGGCCTAATCACAGCACAGCCTTTGTTTTTAACTTGTGCGTATGGTGAGTTTGTCAGACAAACCAAAATCAGTACTTTAGTGGTGCAGAGCTGCAGCTTGCAAATAGTTATGCAGTGACTGATAGTTATGTTGTAGTCTTAACAAGCTGCATTTCAGTCACTATTTAACTCTGTAATGCAGAAGGTATCATATTTGATACATACATTTCTGAGACTTATTGCGTCACCATATGGTAAAAACTTTATAATGACATGTAAAGATACACATGTTAAAAATGTATATTTTTGTTATTGCCTGAACTGCATATAATGCCCGATGTATCAAATATGATTAAAAAAAAACACATATGCAAATAATTTCGGTTTATTTATTTTTTTACATTTTGTTAAAGGACCAAATAAGGCTTCAGATTCCAAAGATTAGAATTTTCTGTCAGTTATTTCTTGGGTAAGGCATTACAGGGTTACTCTCATGCTGGTTTCTGACAACAGTAACAGAAAAATATGTAACTAAGAGCAGCTTTATCAGGAATTCAGCTGTATTAAAGTGCAGTAAATGTGAGCACAGAGAGCAGGAGAGAAGCAAACAGATATAAACACTGACTGATTTTAAGTTGCACTGAAAGCACTACAGGAAACATGGTAACATAATACCCCAAAGCCAGTCCTCGTTTATTTGTTTCAAATTGTTCTTAAAGTTTCCACTATCTCTGTATGTCCCTCGGCTTTACAGTTTTCACAGAGTTCTGACCTGTGAGAATATGATCAAAGCTAATAGTAACGTTAGCCAGGTTAGCTGCACAGTGTGCTAACGCTAAGGATTATTCTCTGGCTGCAGTGACATTAGCATCAACAGTAACCCACTGGATCTTCAGTTCCCCAGATGCTAGGAGTGCATGACGAGTCTCTCGCAGCCAGCAACAGAACATTTGGGGTGCTTTGCTCTTGGCTGAGACTTTTCAAAATTGGCAGAAGCAACAAAGTAAACATCAAACTGTGAGGCGACTGTTGATTCTGAATTGCTTACATTACAATACCACACTAGTATCCTAACAACTTTTACTTTACACCTCCGAGTTCATAACAACCACACAAAACACAATAAAAATTGATTTTTCCCATATGGGACAAATTGAAATGTAAACTGTTTGCAAACAAGTTGCTAACTTTCACTTATATTATCCAGTGTTTAAAATATTCATCTTAGAAGCAACTACTAACTGAAGCTGTCAGATAAATGTGGTGGAGTAGAAAGTACAGTATTTCCCTCTGAAATGTAGTGGAGTATAAGTGTAAAATAGCACAAAATGGAAAGTACAAGTACCTTAAAGTTGTACTTAAGTACAGTTCTTAAGTAAATGTACTTATTTACTTTCCACTAGTGGAACCAATACAGTAGAATTGCCAGCAGACAGCTACACAAACTCACTATATAGGTCCGAAAAACTGAGAGAAGAGGTGGTGAAAGTTTAAAATTCCCTGCAGGTTTATCACCACAAGCTTCCTCTTTCAATTTGTCACGTTGCTTTCGCATCCTCACACATTGCTATTGTAAAAAGAATATCAATTATAGCTTAGAGAAGTCTAATCTTAGTGTTCGTTTTTGGAGCGTTTACATGTCAAACTTGTGTAAGTTGCCTGTCAGACCTTCGAAAGTGTTCCAAAGCCAGACTTACCTTAAACTCAGATTAGACAGACGAACCAATCTCTGCATGTTCATCATTCTGTTCACTGAAGAGAGAACATTTCAAGTATTCTATCAGTGGAGGGTGACTTTAGGATTTATTTTTCACTTTACTGTATTTGGTGACTACTGTATTGGTTAAAGATAACACACTTACACTGGAGTGTCATTCTGCCACAGCGGTTGTGACAGCCAGAGTGCGTCAGATACAGAGTTGTGTCTTAGATGCCAGAGCGACTGCACAGTGTGACAGCACTTCATTCAGCAGTGCCTGAAAGAGACGTCTTCATATAAATTCCCCTCCTCGTTCTCAGGCTCTGTAATCTCTCCGTCTTGGCTTACGGCTACACACACAGCTGGAAGCCCTCACATCAGCTGTCATGTAGCAAAGAGAGCAAATTGTTCTTTTTAAAAAAATCAGCACTTATTTTTCTTTCCCGCTAATCTCTGTGATTTGATGATCCCCACCTGTTTCGTTAATCTGTTTTCCTAAAGAGCCTCTATTTGTTGTAGATAAAATGTCAGTTTTTCAAAAACTAATTGATAAAGAGACGACTTGTTTGACGTGTTCTTACTGCTCAATGTATTTTAGCTGTGGATAACGCGACATGTTGCCGTCTTTAGTCATGCTCGTGCTTCATTCTCAGAGGTCAAAATCTGTACAGCTGGGTCTTATTTGTAAAGATATGTGTCGACTGTCATAGACATGGTTAAGACAATGTGCTCCTTCATTGAACTCTACGCAGGTCTTTATTTTAGAGCTGACCTCAAGTTACCAAGTTCCCCTCTGCGGAGAGGAAGTCAGCCACAATGCTAAAAATGTAGCATGTCAATGTTTCACCCAAGACCAGAAGAGCAAATTTGGCTCCACTGTTTGTAGCTGCGAGGGCTTTGATGGCACGTGGAACTTTTAATGACAATATGAAATACACGGAACTGAAAAAACTGTCTCTTTAACATGTCGAAGTAACGATTTAGATTTTAAATTACTGCCAATATGAGCTAATTGTTATGCAATGATACTGTCCGTTGGATTAAAAGATTACAAACCCGGGATTAAAAGTCACTCCATGCCACTGTTGAGAGCACATTATAGGCTTGCTTAAGGAGCTCACAGTAACTTTATTGTGAAAGTTTAATCAAGGTTAAGTGGCAGCCATGGGCTCATCAGTCACATGCATGCCAGTTAAGGCATCTACACATTTCAAGTGTGTAAATATAGTTGTATAAGTTCATGGAACCAAAAAGTAAAATGTATGACTATTTTGAAATGTCACTTTTTTTGCTGTAAAAGAATAAAATCAATCACACTTACTCTTGCAAAGGTCAGTAAATTTATTCCAAACTTGCATATACAAACATATTTTCATTTGTCTCACTTTTTATAAAGATGCAGAAGACCTGAGCTTTATCTGAGTATCTTGCTTTCTCCTTAAAGTAGACCCAGAAATGAACCTCTAATTTATTTTATTAAAATAGTATCTAAATAAACTTAATTTTAAACACAATCAAATATATTTAGTGATTTTTAAAATATGTATTGCTGTTATATGCATCAGTCATTGGTTATTGTTTTCATTTAACTGACCTATACACAGAATATTTAAAAATGTAACAAGCTGCACGCCAAAATACATTTCTTATTGTGATAGATACCCTGATAATAAAATGTCCCTTACACCGTTTCCCTGAGCATCCATAGGCAACTCTGCATATGTGAGGTCTACTATAGGTTTCTTTGAAAAATAACATTGCAAGCAGCAGTTTAGGCTTCCAGGGAGTAAGCACATCAGAGAACTTAAAGCAGCGTCAGACTGAGGACGTGTATTTGCGTATCAGTTCTTTTCACCATTAAAGAAAATGGTGTAAGATATGACTCAGTTCTCCTTTCAGCATAATGTGAACATCATTTTTTATGACACAGCAAAAGGACTTGCAAAATTATAATTAAAGGTGGAGTTTGTGACTCTAAAGGCAAAAATCTGTCATTGATATTTAGTAAGATTGCATATCTGGTTAGTTAGAATGTTCCAGCTTTACCATTATTCTCACTCCTGCCTCCCTTTGCCCACTGTCCTGTGCACGAGTTGGGATGTGCAAATGACACACTGGAAGTATAAATACAGTCCTACAAACAAGAAATAGTTGTCTTGTTCGATAGGAGTCACTTTACTTCTCATTTACAGAACTAGGCCAGTGCTCTGTATTTATTTGAGCACACACACAGAACGGATAGTTTGTGGACTTTGAGGTGATATTTGCAGAATATGAAAGAAGTTCACTGAATTAGAGTCACATACCTTTCAGTTAAAAAAAAAACATAAAGGCATCTGGTAGATGCTACATATTGCACAGAGTGAAGATTTGATTGCTTTTAGGAAGCAGCATGACAAACCTCAAAATGGGTGACGGTGAAGAACTTTCAGTATCAAAACTTTTGCTCTGGGTCATTTACAATACAGCTACAATATACCGTCCTTTTGAGCACATAGTGTTGGCAGATGTTTGCCTCTTATCACACCGATTAACTCTGACATTAAATCATTTCCTGAAGGCATTTATCACATACAGTTTAAACCGATCTGGCATAACATTATGACCACCTGCATAATATTGTGTTGGTCCCCCTTATGTCTTCAAAAATGCTCTGAACCATTGGGCATAGACAAGAGGACCTCTCAGGGTGTCCTATGGGGTCTGGAACCAGGACGTTGGCAGTGGATCCTTTGGGTACTCTGGCTTGTGCAGTGGGGCCTCTGTCAATCAAACGTGTTTCACTGCATCCTGTTGATGCTTGATCACAATGGGGTGTAGGAAGTTTGGAGGTCAAACCAACATGTTGGGCCATTGTCACGTTCCTCAACATGTTCCTGGATTGTTTGATGTTTTTTCCATGTGGTGGGGTGCATTTTCCTGCTGGTGTAGGCAAGTGATATTTGGGATTTCCATTTGCATGAGGGAGTGTGCTTGTTGTGGCACAACATGAATGCTAAGATCAATGGTTTTCCAGCAGAACACCACATAGTACCAATATGATCAATGTTATTCACTTCACCTGCCAGTGTCATAATGTTGTGGCTGATCAGTATATGTGGTGTTCAGTATTGGCTATTTGGTTACCTTGCAGTTAAAAACCATTATGTTATGCTACTTTGAAGTTTTCACAAAACACAGATTGGTAAAATCACCGCAAAAGCGCAAAATACTGTCATTTCATGTCAGTGCGTTGTGTTTGCAAATGGTATAGCTTTGCACTTCTATCAAACCAAGTAATCCAACAGGTTTGAGATAAACAGCCGTGCCGTACCGAGAGCCGTATATCCAGACTCACACATTTCTTTGGTTAACATAATTTTCAGCTGCAGAAAAATGCATGAGAAACAGCAAGTCATTCCAGATTTCTCATGTTATCCCAATCCAGAGCTCCAAACCACGCAGGACTTTTGTCAGTTGCTCACTTCCAAAATTGTTTCACAATTCCTTTGTGTCTTGTTAAGCTGACGTTAGACTCACTGTAATCACATGCTTATCCTTTACACATGACATTATCACAGCGAAATTCTCTGTGGAAAACAGAAAACTGACTCATTTTTGGCTTGATGAACGTTTTGACCCCTTTGACTTTTTCTCTTGTTCTTTTTCTTTTTCCTGCTGCTGCTTCTTTTCCCTCTTTTTCTCCTCCTTGGCCTCCTTGTACTTCCACACAGGAGGCTCCAGATAACCCTTTTGCCTTTTCTTCTTTTTCTCCTTCTTTGGAGTGGGCTCCCCAGATTTTGTCACTTCGATCTTTGGAATACAGCCTGAGGGGAAGATGCTGTTCCTGTGTGCCATGCTTCGTGGAATGAAGCTTCTCGCGCCGCCTGCCACCATGCTTTCCCTGCGCTCTGATTCCTGGCAGCAGGAGGTCAGAGACACAGAGGTGGCTGAAACACCTGTGGGAGAAGCTGAGGTGATGGAGCCATTAGTGTGGGACACTGTGCTCTCCTCCAGCTCTTTGTTACTGTGCTTTTTAACCAGTTCAGGTACAGCAAATCGTCGTTTGCCTATCTCTGGAGGGCTGGTGGGACAAAATGGACGACAACCAGTAGCTACGAGGGGGCTGTGGATGCTTGTAGTCATCCGTACCATGTGGTCCATCACCCCATTGTCCTGGGGGTCATGTGGGAAACTGAAACTTAGACTGTCTTTTAAGCGCTGCCTCAGCTTCTGGCTGGCTGTTTTGGTGGCGGTGGCCTTTGCTACAAGTTGCTTCAGGTCAGGCCACTCAGGCATGTAGCTCCCACAGAACTGCTCAGCTATAGGATGACCCTGCAGGCGACGTATTCTGGTCAGAGTCTCAAACCTTCCCGTCCTAAGGACCCAATCCTTTAGACCTCTGCCTTGTACCAGGTCCATTGCATTAATATCTGCACCTGCACACCAGAAATAATAGAAAATAGAAAGCAGTGAAAAAAACAACACGAGTCAGTTTTTACTGGACGCTGCGCAACATGAACCGATTAATCTTTCAACCCAGCAGAACGACCCCACCATGTGGTCGCTTTTGGAGCACAACTCATTGAGCAGATGTTAGGCATAAATCATCCGAACAACTCAGGCCATTTCACAGCATAGTGGAATATTATTTAGATTGCAGTTAGAGGAAAGCAAAATGCCACATCAATGCAGAGTCCTGCAAACCCACTTCATAAATATCTGGCTGTAATAATGCCTGATTGGAGAAGGACTGTGTCTATTTCAAAGAGTGTGGTGGTCCACATGGTGAGCAATCAAAACTTTAAAACAAATCCACGAATCCACAACACATATATTAATATTCCACAGATGCCCTTTACCGTCACCAGATTGTGGATTGATGTTGTCATTCTGTCTCTGAGGTAACTGAACTTTAAATAGAGCACAGATGAAGTTTTTACTGCACTATCCTAAAGGTGTACCTGGACAGTTCATACAGGACTAATCCGTGCAGCCCAGATTAGTTCACAAGTCAGATGTCCTGGCTCACCCTGTATATTACATGCACAAGGTTTTTCCTACATAGAGAAAGTTATGCCGTCCCCATTTTAACCAGTGCAAAAGAAAAGACAGCAGCATCAAAATGCTAAGACGTGTGAATTGAGGTTTCCTTAACCCAAACATAACAGGCATTTTTGTTCACAAAATGATCAGAAAAATAGGAAAATACACAGATTTCTGTCAAAAAAAGTAACAGACATGTTGCTTTTACTGTACGCACACTAGTCATACATACTGTTGTTTGTAGTCAACCCCTCAAAGGTCCAGGAAAAACCCTTCATATGTACAATATTGATAGTTTTTGGGTGTCTTTTCCTAGTTTTTTTTTTTTATCTCACACAACATCTTGATTTCCAAACTTACCATGCATCAGCAGAGCGCACACGCACTCCTCTCGGCCCTGCAGGCCTGCTTTGATGAGGGCTGTGAAGCCACGAGGATCCCTAACCTCGGTGTCCACACCAGAGTAGTAGTTAAGGATATAGTTAAGGATGGTGATGAATCCTAGATTGAAAAGAAAAAATCTGTGTCATTGTTATTCTGGGACTGATTTAGGGCTAAATGTTGAGGTCGTGTGGTGAATGTGACCTCAGACATACCTGCCTGGGCAGCAATCATGAGGGCCGTGTTGCCATCATTGTCTTGGTGGTTGACGTCTATGAATGGACATGTGTGCAGCAGGGTGACAACATCCACAAAACCTTTGCCCACAGCCACCATCAGTCCATTCTGATTGAAAGCAAAACAGATTTTTTTGGTTGCGTAAATATATATTTCTCAAATTGTGTCAAATCCACTTTCAAAGAAATCTGAAATTTATCTCACCCTGCCGTTGACGTTCAGCTCCATGGCCTCTTCTTTCGTAACCCCTCTCTCCAGGATGCTTCGCAGAGATGTGGTGTCATTCCTCACACAGGCCTCAAGCAGGGTTTTAGCTGGCTCGGTACAATTTGCATCCCTCTCAATGTCGGGAAGCACAGAGTCATCAGAAAGCACACTCCCCGAGTCAGAATCATCCGAGACTATCTCTGAGTCCCCGGACGGGCCGTCGCCCAGGTGTGGATCATCATTTCCAGTAGCCATTGGAAGCCCTTCTGCCTGGGATCACGCCTGGGCCTCAAGTTGCATGACATCCATACCTAGAACAGAAAAAACGAACAGTTGTTATCATGCATACAAAATGAAAAATTAAATCATTTTCTAGACTTACTAGATAAAACCCGACCTTTGTCCATGTGACAACCACATACTACATCTAAGGGAGAATATAATTTTTGGACAGATTACACTATCAAGGTTTGTTTCCCTATCAGCAGACATAAGAGTCAAACCCTGTGTTACACCATGGAGGCAGTAGAAAGCACCGTTTATTTAACTGGATTGACTTTTTTTTTGCCATCTATAAACAATTACAGAGTAACCACATACTTTTGATATAAAGTGACATTTTTCCATTCCAGGTTAAACATCTGCTTATCCTTATGTGAATGATGCTGGTAACTATGCAAATATTTATGTGCAAAATGCATATCTTTAAAATGGCATTCTTATGGTGTTGCATCATTTAGGAATATGTGTGATCTCTTAACCTCATAATCTTCATCCTTCACTGATTCATATCTAACTGTAATACTAACAGCAAAATCCTAGCAGACGTTGAAGCATGTTAATTCAATCTAGAGATCTGAAAAGGAATTGTCTATAAGGCATGATGCCTAAAGAGGATGAGAAGCTTTACTTCACCTTAGCCCTCCTTGTCAGAGTGCCTGATCCGTAAGACTCTGATTTACAAGATACACAAGTAACCTCTCTGTATATTGTACTTTTAGCCAATTATTTGTTCATTCACTCAGTCTGTCATAGAACAGAGAAAGAAACTGAGCAGCAGTAGTAGTTAAAAAATGATTTCGGTATATCTACGACATCTGAAGCTCAAATTGCATAAAAGCACATATTTACAAAGAAACCAAGAAATCAAGAACTGCTGTAGACCCATGAAAGCTCAGTCTGTGAAAGTAATGTGAATGAAGGCATAGTAGGAGGAGTGTGCTGGGTTGAGAAAGGCCATATGGTGCCAGAAGCAATGGGAGGCCAGCCTAGTGACAGCATCTGACATGCTGACTTAACAGTGTCACACTGCCTTGCAGTACAAGTACACTAGGGTTTCCAGTGGTTACCGGTTTGTGGTTTTCTGTGTATAAATAAAAAAAAACTATACAAACATCATCCATACAAACAAGTAATTACTCTATTTTTCAAGACTGAGATTTATGAGGGAGAAGGCTACTTTTAATTTCCTGATGATTTAAAGAGTAAGAAGGAAAAAGAGCTCAGTGTCTGTGTGTATCAGAGATGGGTGAAACATGCAAAACACTGTCCGGTAAGGAATTAAGGGCTTTGTCATCAATCTGCCTTGGTCGTGCATACTTCACTAAACCATACCCACTCTAGGCACATATTCTCACAAATAGTTATTTGCACAGAATTAGTTTTGCACCTGCTGACAATCTCATTAATTCTAAATTGTTAAAGTAATTGTGTCTTTTGCATGAGCTCTTGCTAAATGCCACATGGAACTGCCCTTAATCCCACAAGCATATGCTTGCATTTCAGGACTGTGTCATGCAGAAGAATGAAGATCACTATCACACTATCATTCTCTCTCTTCCTCCTTCTTTTACACAAACATAGACATCTGCTAACTCTGCCATTGTGGCCTACACTTCCTGCTGAGCAGCACCTTGCAATCTGGCCAGGCTTCTTCTTCCTCTGAATCCTAAATATGAGCGGTTTCAGTTGCCTTTTAACAGTGAAGTCAGCATGTGCAACTATGTGTGGCAAAGCAAAGCAACAAAAATCTTAAAAGAAATAATAATAGTCAGAATCTCACCCTAAAACAGTCCAGCCATAGGTGAGTCCTCTTCTGTTATTTCTTTGGTTTTGGTTTTGGCTTTGGTCTTTGCAGTTAAACCATCCTCTTATATTGCACTTCCACTCTTCCTGTTGGCCCCTTAGTAGAAACTGGTTGAGGTTAAGTTTCCCAAACTGATTGCAGATCTAGCCTTCCCCTCCCTCCATTTCTGCTACTGGCCAGTTAGGCTGCTACATCAGTCAGGTCCCAACATAGACTCTGCTGTCCTATGTCAGGCAACGTGCTCTCTCCCTCTCATCCTGATTACAGAAGATTTAGGGATTAAGAGAAAGAAACAGACAGCAGCCAACCTTGCTCCCCTTACAGTCTGTTGAGTTGGTCTGCTCTCTCTTTCTCCGCTCTCTAGCTCCATAGCTCTCTCAGAATCTGCCTGTCCACAGCTCTCTGCTGCTCGTCTGTTGTGTCAGAGCCAGTCTTTCAAACTGTCCAAAAAAGTGCTCGGACTGAATCATGGAGGCTGTGGCTCCCAAATCTTCTGTGCTGTCGAGGACCCCCATGCCTGAATAATTCCAATGTGTCTCTGTGATGGGAGTCTCTGCTCTGTTTTCCCATGGAAATGCATTTTCAGGGACAGCAAACTAACCCTGTTGTTGCTTTAAGCCGGGGGGGCCTTGGTAGTAATTATTTCCATGACAGGGCTGACACACATAGACATGCTTGGAAACACAGGGATGCCAGCACAAGATGCTATGCACACACTAACACAAAATTATTTTGCACGGATGCTGTAAAAATGGGCAAGATCTGCATCCTTGCACAATAAGACATCTGAAAAACCAAAGCAGACTTGCAAAGTTTTCCCATTCCTCAACATCATGTACAGACATTCAAAAGAGAGCATGCATATTTTGTGTTTCAGCCAGAGGTGTAGATTTCAGAGGAGGCATGAGGGTTATGTACCCCTCAATATTTAGAATATATCCCCTCCAAAAAATGCAAAAAACGCAAAAACTTTTATTTTGAAAAAAACAGTGTAACATTTACTCATATATGCAACAATGCCTCTGACAAAGCTGGGTTGCTCTTTTTTAACTATATCAGACAAAGACATATGTGATATGTTTCAAATGTGCAGAGAGTGGTGAATGTGAGCAGAAATCTTGCAGAACACTCATGAGCTATTATTGTCAAGAGGTTTATAAATGCATTAAAATAAATTAGTTTACCATTGATAAGGTGCCACATTCACATTTAGAGAATATACTTCCCCACAGAAATGCAAAGCCTGTGTGTTCACTCAGCAGGGATGTTATTAAATGAGAACAACTGATCTATAAGAGAATGTGAAGAGAATATTTGAATGCAATTTAGAATACCAGAGGGTCTTACTGCATTGTATTCCATTATATTTAAGATTAAATGATGCCTGAATTTGTGTTTTCTTTATGTAAAAAAAAACAACTTTTACATAAACTGATGCAGAAATGCACAAACTGGTGCAGTCAAATTGACCAGAATGCAGAAAATGAAGTGTTTGATGCTCAAAATTTCCTGTTAAAGGACCCCCATGTCTCCCTTTTACGGTCCCCCAAATATTGAATTGAATCTGTGCTTGTGGTTGCAGTACTATCATTTTTTTATTCACAGATATTTAAATATATTTTTAACTTTGTGACATAGTTACAAATATCACATGTTTGATAACTCGTCTTATTTCGCAACTATAAGAAACCTGATTAATTTTAGCTTAGCTTGCTTAAGCTCCACAGCCTAAACTGTGACCACAACCTCTCTGTTTAAGGGACCAAATCTCATATGTGGACAGAAATATCGTGTTACCCGGTTTATTCATAGTATCAGTGACTCAGTCACGTGGTACCAAAGGTGCATGTAAACAGATTAACTCTCATATTGAATTGGAGTAAGGCCAAGCTCTGACTTTGTGTACATGATTGTGGCCTCCTGTCTTATGTAACAGCTCCTCTCTGTTAGAGGGATGCAGACTGCCTCCTTCTGATCAAACTGGGAAATACAGCATTCAAAGCATGAGGTTTGTTTATGTGCCGTCAGTCAGCAGGATATTCAGACAGCTCATGAAGTATAGCCGTAACATAAATCCTCACTGTAGGTTACAGCTGCTGTCAGTATCACCTCCAAATAGATCTGCAAACCTATAACAAGGCACATCTTGTTTGCTTTGAACTTACATGCCCACAGTATACTTTTAACAAGTTATTATCAAATCCCTGTCCTTAATAAGCGACATTATTTCAACATCAGATATGCATCAGTGTAGAGCCCCGTCTTGGCTAAGTAAAGCCATTGTAATAAACTGGACAGTCATTCAAAAGCTCTTTGATCCCGAGAATTATAGTTGCTTATCTGCTGTGAAGAGTTAACAAACAGAGACATGTTGTTGGTATCAGCCAGCTGAGGCGGACACACCTCCAACATCATAATCCCACTAAATCGCATCAAATGCCCCGGGCAATTCCTTATCAGAAGGCGTCTACAGGCTGTGAACCTTCAGATCAGACCTGCAGCATGACACTATCCTGACCCATTACTCAAAAGGTGCTAAGTTTAGCCACAAGGGCCTGAGATGGGCCTTGGCTCCTTACTGATATGAAACACAGGAAGAGTAGAAAAGGGCATGCCTGGGGGCAAAGATTATAGCCTGTGAGACCAAAACAGAAATGAAATTGACAGGAAATAATACGGAGGAAAGGGAAGTCTGTTTGGCACAGCAGGGCGGAGCAGTGATTGAGTGTGTTTTCACTGTTTTCCTTTATCCTTTCAGATGTATAAGAAAGGTCAAGCTGCTTTACCAGATGGGGGCAGCAGAGCACATGCACCAAACTTTAAGTTTCTCTCAGAAGTCATTGCTCTGGCTTCTCCAAGAAAACCCGACATGTTTGACAAATAATTACAAGTCCGATGTATGGGTAAAAGAACATTTTGTTCTGTTTCCCACCTCCTGATAGTACTCAGACTTTCCTTTTAGGGTTAGGGTTATTTTCTTCCTATTCCGCAAATTCCTCACAGAGTCATTCACTCATCACTGCAAAAGGCAGCCCAACTTCTCCCCAGACGCCCGAGTACCCAGCAGAAGTCGATGGTGGAGCTAAAGAACTTGGAAAGAGGCTTGGGACGCAGTGAACTAAGTTTAGCCAGCTTAGTGACTGATTCTAAAGACAACCATGTGCTCAGCTAATATTAGACTGTTGGCAGTCTCTCCAGGATTGGTCTTACCAGCACTTTGCTCAGACTCTGTGAGCATCTGCTATATTATTTCTATCTATGTGGCTAAAGACATAACTCCCTTATGCTATTTGTCTCAAAGCATACAAAAGCTTTCTGGAATCAGATGAATGGACGGAAGCAAGAAAGAAACAGCTGAACTCGTTCATGCAAGGAAAAGAAGAGATTTGAGGTGATTTCGGAAAGTTATTACAGTGGGAAGTGGAGGTTTGTGGTGTTTGTGCTTTGATTCCAGTGTGGGTGAATCAGGTAACAAATGCTGAAAGAGATGATTTGTTCAGAGCAGGGCTACACAAACCAAAAAAGATACTTAATAGGAACCCAAAATATGAAATGTAAAAATGTAAATGACTCAGATCCTTTAACATATTCTACTAATCTCTGTGCTTTCCAAGATGTGGATATACGTATAATTTGTTGTTGTTTTTTTTAAAAATATTCGGTGTAGAACATTTGTCTCCCACTTCTGGCAGTGAGAGTAATAACACAAACATTGTCAATGCGTGCTCATGATTTACCCCTACAGTGTTTGTTCTTACTGATAATTGCTTTGTTTTTTAGACCTTCCTCTGAATCCCGAGTTCCCTTTTTTATGGACCATCAGAAACTTTTCTTGGATGCCTCCTACGGTATCACTCCTTAGACTCTGCCTTAATCCTTGTTTTTGTAGCCTTTCTACATCTCCATTGCAGTTTTCAGTGAGTGGTCTGACTCCCTGGATGTAGACTGCAGGTATAAGGCTGCCATAGACTTTCTTCTCCTTGTCTGCTATTGACACGTTGCAATTTCAAAATTCCCTTCACTATGGGAAATAAAAACAACCTCCTGCTCCTTAGCACCACCTGATTGGTTTAAATAAACACAAACAAATCAGAGAGTATTTTTGTTCCCCTTCAAGCAGAAGGATAAGGAGGTGCAGCAAGATCAGTCTGTGTTGCAGAAAGGTCTGGTTTGGCCACACTAGTCATTGAGTGATGTGGAAACCTTGTATGAAGTGGTTGTTGAAAGGAATTGCTGCTTCTTTCAGCTCCAAACAAAATCACTTTGCTTGTGTTGCCACATATTTACTCTGTCTGTACCAGTCTTTTCTCTGAGGTCTTCAAAGCTGACAGATAATTACTGAACTAAGCCCAGATGAAGTTGTACTAATCTCCTTTGTGTTCTTAATGTGAAACTGACATGTCTGCATGGAACATAAAAAGGGGAGAAGAATGTAAATGGAATTATATGAATGCAAGTCATGGCAATTTAAAAACATATATTTAGAGTTAGAATGCTGAAGAATAACTGCACAGGTTTGGAGTCTGATTTAACAAATTGAATTAGGTTATTAAAAAACGGTCTCCTTAAAGAGTCTTCTTACATAAGCTCTCTGGTATCTGGCATCATTACTTTTTTTCAAAGAAATATTTATTGTACGAAGACCTGAGGAGAAACAGGAAAGAGAGGAGAAGGGATGACACACAGCAAAGGTTCATGGCCACTGGCACTTTTAATTTTAAAACAAACTTTGAAACATGCATTAATACAGCCACTCCTCAAGTAATAAATATGAATCACCTGAACTGATATCATCAAGCCTCCTGTTCCCTCAAAGTCACTACATCAGCATATTCAGAGTTTCCACATACTGCCACAAGTCTAGAGGTACATGATGCAGAAATTATGTCACTGAAATGAAAATGATTCCATACAATTATGTCAATTGTAAAACCCAGTTCACAGGGCTGTTTGATCTGACCAGAGAATCACTGGAAGAAGGTCGTACATTTATTTTTGGTGTCACAAACTGTTACATTCAGTCCTGACTCTGACACTTTTAAAGTCTGTTAAGATGAGTAATAATGCTGAAAACCCTATCAGTGGTAAGAATTGCTTTGTATTTGTTTTGACACTCCAGTCTCAAGGTAGAAATGCTCACCCATGCCGTCCAGTGCTTGTTTCACTGATATTGCGTCTTCCAGCATGTCAAAAACACCATATGGACAGCTTAAAAGAGAACAAACTTGGTTTTTACCAAAAGGCATGAGCTGCAAAGCATGAGGACTTGCAGGTGAATTCCTAACAAGGTTTTTGACAAAGTTACAAAAACCAATACTAAACTGTGGTTTATAAAAAAGCTCAACAGAGCAGAACTTAAACTAAAGCTATAAGCAACAAAATAACCCAACTGTACCGTTCAATCAAACTTTAAACAGACCTAAATAACACTGAACAAAAAGAGGATATATATATACTGGCTGATCAGACCAGTTACACACAATAGGGGGAACATAAAACACCCACACATCAACTGACAAAAAATCCCCACAAAACAGTACAAATGCTCTACTTAATCAAAAATAATCCCAATAAACAAACCAAAAATATATCTAATTATACAACACAAATCAAATGAATAAAGTAATATTTAAATCAAACCAACCAGGTGACCACAGCAGTAAAAGACCAGACACCCCAGCACCGGTGAGACAAAAAGATTAATACACCTTAAAAAAAAACAAAACAATGCTGAACATATATTCAAAAGTTAACTAATTGTGCTTGCTACAAATAGAACTTTATGTAAAACAAGTGCTACTAAGGACATTAACAATAGCTTTGCTCTAATCAAGTCTCCCATCCAGCTCCCATCCAGGAACTTGAAATTGAGGCAGCTATAAAGAATTCAGCCACCTAGATCATCCTGCTGTGACATGTTCTTTTTGTATTTCTATTTCTTATTATATATTTTATTGTATCTGCAACCTGTTAAGATTATGCTGCAGTGTTTAGTTGTTCCTCCTCAGTTACATCTGGTTTTCTTAAAGTTTTTTTAGACGCCAAAGGGGTGGTAGAAAAAAATAGCACAATGAAATGAGGGAAAGGCATTGAAAGATTAAAACAAAAATCATTAATGTGCCAACTATTTTACTGGGCAGCTCTTCGGAACATAGAGTCTCACTGAGCAAACTTGATCACCTTTGGCCTGGATGGTATCTGACCAAAACAGGACAGCGTGAGGATCCAAGCCTGTATTTAGACTTAGTGGAGGTTAATAAGACTGGGATGTTGTCCAAAATGTTCCTGAATTAGAATGACTAAAAGTCCATCACAAATTATATTAATTTGTTGGCAGTTGTACAAATATTTACTTTAGTAATAAATGAGCATCATGGGTCAAAGTTTCCACTTTATTAAAATGCAAATACTGATTTACTGGTTTACCTTCTTCAGCTTAGATGCCATAACTGGGAAGAATTGCTCTGAGGATTAACAGGCTTTATCCAAATGTTCCTTTTATTTAATAAAAAATGATAACATTTCAATGTTATGCTTTACATGAACGTTCATTTAATCTTTAAGAATTTTAGAATAAACTCATACTCATTATTCACTGTGTCAGCACAAGAAATTGCAAGAAAATGTTTAGGAGAGGAGATAATGACTAAAGAAGAGACATTAAATAGAGGTTTTTGTCTAAGAGATGAGATACATCCCTGATGGACTAGGATGTTTTGGATTGGAGTTGTGTTTAGGTTCAGTGAAAATTAAAAAAAACAGGTATGTCTGCATTTAGTGGTATAAAATCAACATTCAGCAACAAATACCATTCCATTCATTTAACTGTTTTCAGAATCATTCTACCGGTTGTCTGTTATTTCAGACCTGCTGGTTGTGTCACTGCTTGGCCTGTTTAGAATTGGTTGGCTGAAGGGATAGCAATTTTGGTTTGTTGTCCATCTTTGATCCAAACTGAAATGCCCTTAAAACTGTTGGATGCAATAATGTGAAATTTTGTTTAGTAATAGCCGCTTGCCTCAAGATGAGATGCGAAAACTCTGTTTTTTGTCCAAATACCATCATCCATTGTATTAAGTTTTAATGTGCATATGTTTGGAAGATTGTATGTTAAAATTTATATATATTTTTGTGTGTGAATAGGTTCTGAAAACATAGAAATATATACAGCTAGAAGTGCATAAAGTTTCCTGTAAGAATGTGTTTAAATGCTGCAGTGACAAATTAGAAGAGCATAGAAATCAGCATTAGGATTTCATGACCTTTGAACCTGAATAAAGGTAGATTAAGGATAGGCTGTTCTTCAGTGAAAATGAAAAGTTAGCAAGTTTCACTTGCACATACATGTGTGTCGCCTGCAGCATCAAACTGTCATTAAATAATGTTGTGAGCCTCCCCATTTACATGGCAAATAATCTTTAAGGTATCCACAAAAAACAGTTTGATTAATTAGTACTTGGGCAGCTAAAGAAGTTGAGTAAAATGTGCGTGCCATTGGTGACAGTCTCCTAAATAGTTAAGCTTCATGGGCTGTGTGTTCATACCTTATTTGGGGCTGCCCTACTGCTCAGAGTTCATACAATCCATGTGTCACTGTCTGAGACTTGGGCAAAGATGAAGAGAGAGTGTAGGGTGCCATGATAGTTCAAAGAAAAAAATCTGAAAGAGAAATAAAGAAAAGATTGAGATAGTTTGAGATTGGGGAAGAATATTCAGGTAGTAAAGACAAAGAGGAAGAAGAGAAAGAAGAGAAAGTATGATGGAGGGAGGTGAGGTTTTGGGGAGGGGGTGGTGATCCTCTATAGCCAATGAAGAACCAGAAAGGAGGATTTCAGGGAGGGTGATGTGCTCAGTCACCACTCTCCATTCCAGCCTTCAGAGAAGACAGAGGAAGACCAGCTTCACAGAGAAAGGTCTTGTCACGTAGAAGAATGACAAAGATGAAGACAGAAGGAGGCCCCAGAAGTTTTTCTACCTGTGTTTCCAGGACAAGCTTCTACTGAGAGCACAAGTCAGGCATTCACTGAGACTGAGCCAGAGAGACACTTGCAGCCAGCTCACCTGTGGGAGAAAGACGAGCTCTGCAGGCTCCCAGGTCCAGACAGACACCAGCCCTCCTCTTCCTGGATCAATTACTCTCATGCATGAGGTTTCCTGTGCGTCCGGGTAGAACGAGGTGGGCTTGGGTCCAATCTGCGGCGGGGAGGGAGCAGAAAACAGGAGGACGAGACAGACGGAGGACACAGAGAGAGGCGAAGACTGCATCCGAGTTGGAGATCCAAGGTCGCAGCAGCAGAGGAGAGTGTTTGTTTGGCGCTGGGGAGGATGAAGGCTCTCCAGAAGAACCAGGGACGCACTGACCAGATGTTGGGAGCCATGGCTGACATGCTTACTTCTGTGGCCATGCCCAATCAACAGTGGGTGAGGTGTAACTCTGTTGTCCTGCCGGCTCTGTTGACATCTGTTTGTGTATTTACTGTGTGTTTATATGAAAGCATAATGCCACAAATTCAGAAAGACGGGGGAAAAACAGCATTAGTCACATATGGAGGTGTTTTTCAGGGCTTGCAGAGCATGGCGTCCGGCTTGTCTCTGGCCAACATCATTACATACCAAGTTTATTTTGTGTCATCGCTATAACTTGGCTATAAACCTAAAATGGTCAAGGCAGAAAGAGAGAGAGAGAGACAGAGAGAGACAGAGAGAGAGGGATGGAAGGTCTGCTAGTCTCTGTTCAGTGCTTGGGAGGAATTTTGGATGTTTCAGAGAACAGGAAGCAGAGTAGTGGTGATTAAACATTTGACCATAAACAAAGTCATGCAGGTCTAATGTCTCACTGTGACCGTGCAAATTTATCCTCTTCCCTCCTGCCCTTTTTCTTTTCTCTCTCCTCCTCATACAAATTCTGGTGGCGTTAAAGCTAAAAAAGAAAACAATGCAAGTCATTTGAAAGGTTTGCAACAGCAGCCACATCAACCTTTTTAAAATGCTCTTTTAATCATCCAACTCTAATCTTCTAAGCCAGCATAGTGTCTAGACCGTACAAATTATATTTAATGAACTTGATTTAAGTACAGTGTGTATTTTTGACACACGAGGAAGCAGAAATCAAACATACAGAGGTCAGAGTGTAAGAAAGTCAAGCAGATTCATCTTTAAAGCCCCGTTTCTCTTTGAAAAATGTTTATCTTGATGAATCATTTCCTCCCAGGCAGATAGTGGTGAAAACCACAACAGTGAATCTAATCGCACTCCATCCCTGCAGAAGAGTGATAACTCCGCTTACCTCTATTAACCTCTACTTTGGTGCTGCTGGGCTTTAAACACAGATTGAAACTGCTGTCTGAGAAGCTGTTTTTTATACAAGCTCTGTGGCAAAAGTGGGACCTCGTTTCCACTGCATTCTTGCTCGGTGCGTAATGGAGAACTGGATAAAAAAGATGCAGGGAATTGTGGAAAAAATCAGCCACTGGTATATTGTTTTGTGGTTCTGTGACCATAAGTACTCTGTACAATCTTACAATCACTTCCTCCTTGAGAGCAGGACTGCACTGCTGACAAAGGCATGTCTGTGTGCAGCTCTCCGAGGGGGGTGAGGCAGACCTCCCATCAAGCGAGGAGGAGAAGGGGCCTGTCCAGGGCCAGTGGGAGCCCGAGGGGTTGGACTGGGAGCAACAGGCCACCGCCACAGAAAACCGAGAGAGGAGAGAGCGAACAGGTAAGACCAGAAAGAGCTGCATTGAGTGTGACGGAGCGCATTGTGACCCCGAACCTGCAACGCTATCTAAACACTGGCCCTCGCCAAACCAGTCAAACCTTCCATCTTTGATTCTTTGGATGAAACCGCTCAGATTTCTGTGGTGTAACACTGAAAACAGCCTCGTCCAACACTCTCCTCCAATGAAAATCTAGTTTTACATAAGCAATACTGATGTGCTGATTCAAGATTCATGACAGTAAACTTGATTGAATAGAACAGAACAGAATAGATCTTTATTGTCATGGTTAAACAGCAACAGAAGGCAGTTTAGCAGCTCTTTGAGTTAGCAGCATACAGCAAAAGAGCACAAAATTGCACTGTATCTATAATCTGTACCAGATTACTGAATCCATAAGTGTGTACGTGTGACTTAGGTTTGATTTCAGTTCAGCCTGTTCTTGCAATGTTGGCCACATGTGAATGAAAACAGGCCTTAGTCCTATCTGCCATATCTGATGGTGGTCATTAGCAGTAATAACTTCAGGCAAAGTATCAGATTGGAGTCACCTGAGTTGTTAGTGGTTTACGCTTATTAAACTCCACCCTCTGTATCCTCTAATAGCACTGATAGCAGTAAATTGCTGTGCTGTAATGTACCATACATAGGTACGTGAGAGAGAGCAAAAGAGTTCTTGTGTGTACGCATATACACAAGCAATACTTTCCAGATGGGGCAAGAAAACATGTTCAGCTGCCCCCCTCTTCTTCCCCTTCTGCCCCATCACTGTTGGTTGAACTTGTTCTGATTTTGCTGTGAAAGGGTTGCGTGCGTTGCCATTTTTCCTTGAGTGGAATGGAACAAAAGGAGCTTTGTAGCTGGATCTGGGTTTGGGTTAGAGGGAGTGTGTGTGTATATACAGGAGGTTTGGTGGTGTGTACCATGTGGCTGCACCACTAACTGTTGTGCTGAGCGGTATATGGCTTACAGAAGGGGTGTGAGTGAGGCCAGAGGAAGCTGTCAGCGATGCTTATCTGTGATGGTCTCGCTCAGGCAGGGTGTGCTGTTGAAGTTAATGCAGCCAAATATTATTTTAAGTCACAACTCCGAGCCCAGAAAAGCAGGGGGAAAAGCAAAAGAAGTGCATTATTCAGGGCCATGTGGACGAATAGTGATCGAAAAGAAGGTTGTTTATTTCAGCCCTGTGCTCATCTGCTCAATTGTTTTTGCATAGCCCAATTTCCTCTGGATGGGAAATTGGATGGAAAATCAATGAAACATGAGGCAGAAAAACATCTGAGCCACAACTAGATGCAGACTTTGTTGTTGTCCAGAGTAGCTTCAGGTATAATATTTACATCTGCCAGCTGTCCATTTAATCCAACCATAACAAAATATCCGTTCAAGTAATATCCCAGCTCATGGTTTTAGCATGTAAAAAAGACTAATTTAATATTTATCTTATTGTGTCATAATATATAATCTAATAGACTTGATTGAATATTGTGTAGTTTCTGAAAGCAAAGACTTTTAAAAAGACATTGGCAGGCAATTAGAATAGGTAATTTGACATAAACTCACATTTAATACACAATTTATAATTGTGTGAATGTGCCAGAGGTTAGACAGCAAATGTACTCATCAAAAACATTTTCGTATAAACACTCAATTTATTTTAAAAGTATTGTACACATTTTTTATATTTCATTTATGTCTTTTGTTAACATTGGATGGGAGAAATAAATTAATGTTTGCTTGTGACATTCTCAAAGGGTACTATTATATACACCGATGTGGCATAACATTATGACCACCTGCCTAATATTGTGTTGGTCCCCCTTATCTGTTCAAAAATGCTCTGAACCACTAGACATGGACAAGAGGACCTCTCAGGGTGTCCTATGGGGTCTGGAACCAGGATGTTGGCAGTGGATCCTTTTGGTACTCTGGCTTGTGCAGTGGATCCTCTGTCAATCCAACTTGTTCCACTGCATCTTGTTGATGCTTGATCAGAATGGGGTGTAGGAAGTTTGGAGGTCAAATCAATATGTTGGACCATTGTCATGTTCCTCAACATGTTCCTGGATTGTTTAATGGGGTGCATTTTCCTGTGGGGGTAGGCCAGCGACATTTGGGATTTCCATTTGCATGAGGGAGTGTGCTTGTGGTGAGACAACATTTATTTGGTTGTCTAAGTCTCATTAACACGGATGTTAAAAACCAATGTTTTCCAGCAGAACACTACATAGTACCAATATGATCAATGTTATTCACTTCACCTGCCAGTGGTCAGAATGTTGTGGTTGATCGGTGTGTGTGTGTGTGTGTGTGTACACACATTTTTTGTTATTATCATAAAAGTTAACATAATAATAATAATTAAATACACCTTCAAACAAGTAGGACAGAAGACAAGTGGAATGAGTCAGGCCTCTTCTTTCTTTACAGACATGGTTCATAGGGCCATGACGGCAATCTGTTCTGTGTTAGAAACAAGAGGCCTGCTAGTGACTCTCCAGGAAGCACAGGACAGTGCCAGCCTCCATGAGTTTAAACGTATTTTGTTCCTCCAATTCTTCCCATTTCTCAATCCTTGTTTACTTTGCGCTTCTTCTTCTTTTTTCTTAGTAGTGAATCTTTTTTTTTAATTAATTTTTCTGGGGGAGATTTTTGAAGCTTTATTGATAGACAGGGTGAAAGGGGGTAGAGAGGAGAGAGACATGCAGCAAAGGGTCGTGAGCCGGACTCGAACTCACGACCGGCTGCTGGCGACCTGCGCCCACGTGGTAACACCTTAACTCAGTGAGCTATACTGCGGCCCTTCTTAGTAGTGAGTCTTACCACAGTTTGGCCCTCTCTTCTCTTGTCTTGTGTTGCTTCTTTTATTTTGAGTCAAGGCAGCCAACACAGCGTCTGTATTTCAGACCTGGTCTCTTCTTTGAGTACGCAGCTTGTTTTTCTCTTAAATCTCATC
Source organism: Dascyllus trimaculatus (assembly GCA_024666655.1). Lineage (NCBI taxonomy): Eukaryota > Metazoa > Chordata > Actinopteri > Pomacentridae > Dascyllus > Dascyllus trimaculatus. The sequence goes on from CM045452.1 coordinate 22,692,614, forward strand.
AGTTTCTTCCTCTTCCTCTCGGTTCTCAAGACTCCCAGCCACCATATTCTCACTCTTCCCAGACAATATTTCGACACTTTCTTGAAGTGTCTTGTTTTTGAAACACTGATCTGTGATGGATGGCAGCGCGCTCTGTGATTTGTGGTTTCGTATTTTTCAAGGTAAAATGCGTGAAGCCACATCAACAGGAAACTGCACTGAACCACTAACAATAACAGTGTTGTATATGGCCCACAAATGCTTACACAAACTGGTCATTTGCACAAACCCACACACTTTGCACGCCTTTATTTAACTTTTAACATGCTCATATCTAACTGGAAAGATACATGCTTGCTTCTACTGTAGAAGAAGACAAAGTCACTCAACCAAATTGTGATATGTATGGCAAGAGTCATTCTTTATTGCCTGCACACAAGAATAGTACTGTTTGTTTAATGCTTTAAGTATTCAATTTTGATGTCTTTTCATGTGTTTTTAAAAATTTCTGCCAACACAATCAAATAGTGTGTGGAGAGAAATACGTTCTAAAACAATTTTGTTTAGAGGAACTGCATACCCGATTTGGCACCCAGCTTCTCATTAGAGTATAAATGAAATCATTCACTATTTTCGTAATTAATTATGAGTAAACTATGCAGAAAATCTATGACTGTGCCCATATCGGGTTTTATGAGAGGCTGGGAGAGTGTGCCGTCCAAGGAGAAGCACTGATCCCCAAGGACCCTGGGACTGAACTGTGTGTGTGTGACCTTAAATGGGCAGGGATCAACCTGAAGCTGCATCATATTGTGTTGTATGGGCCAGAAAGGCAGATATCATTCCTTCACACAGGTAAATGGCATAATTATATGTGTTTATTTACACAGTACTAGGGTTAAGGTTAGGGTTAGGGTTAGTCCAGCTCAGTGTCTAAGGAATTGCAGAAGGCTAGTGCTGTCTTATCTGCATACAGCCTGAAATATATATTTATATTTTTAGAATTATAGTAATAAATTTAGATAACTTGTGCAACTGTATCTACAAAAATAGCAAAGTTTCCTATGTAGAACCTACAGACAGCCAGATATGGCCAAGCTGCCATACAGTTCTTCATAAATATTACAAATGCTCTTCCGAATACTGTCTGTGTTGCTGTGTGATGATTAGATGGGCTTATATTCCATTTTTGCCTCACAACGTACCCAGTGCCCCTGATGTTTGGACAAATGCATGTCTTCATTCTGTTTTTCTGCACCTTTGACCTTTAGATCAGAGCATTTCTAGGATTTTGCTGTTAAATAGAAGAAATAAACGTTTAGGTATATTTAGAGGTTTAATCACAAAGATATAATTTGCCTTAAACTAGCAAGATCAAGATTCTTAAACTTGCTTTTAAGCCTGCAATAACAGTTTTATGGGCTGTTGCAGTGGAAACACGATGTAAACATTGGCATATAATTTGCTGCAACCTGTTGCTTTAGGAGTCTAACTTACATCAGTTTGATGTACAATAAGTCAACTGTTTGTCATAATTTTGTCTCTGTTAACTCTCAAGAAAAATATCTCTCATTTTACCACTTGGCGCTGAGAAAGCAGTGCACAGAGAAATATAAGCTGCTGGTGCCGGCTGCGGGTGAAATTAATGTTGTGTGAGTGGTGAGAGTGGAACAAAGCTGTAAAGTTGAAGGCCCAGCAGCCAGTCAGTTGAAGGTTGCTATGAAGCTCTGTATAGTCATGAGGAGCTGCAGATTCAGGGGAAAATTCTCGGTAGGTTCATCACTGCAAGCAATATCTTTCACTTGTCATTTTATTCAAATATTTCAGTTATAGCTGTTTGACTAACATGTCAATCAGAAGCAAATGTGGGCTGTCCTGTTGGTATGACTACGTGATGAAATAGTGCCACCTGTCTCTCCTTTAAGAAACCTTGTAAATCAGGCTCTTTTCACAAATAACTTGGTTCAAACATTACTTATTGCTCGTATTTTTTGTAGAGTTCATGCTGTGTTGCAAAGAAGTGGGCCAGGCAGAGCTCGCTGGGAGGCGCAGGTCAGTCAGGTCTCACAGACACCTCACAGGTCACTGCACCACAGTACAGCTGGCATTTAAATCATAAACTGACCTGGGAGGAGAAGAAGGAGGCAGATGGAAACGCGCAAATAGAACTTTGCAATAGCCAAAATAAGGAAGACGCATTTGCAGTCTAATTGGTTTATATGTTTGCAGCACAATTTGCTCTCATCTCATGTTACAATGTAGCAGAAACCTCATCTCTAAATCATTTTTTTCCCAGCAGATAATCCCATGGGTAGTCTGCAGGGTTTCCATTTGTTTAATTAACATTTTATCCTTTGGGTGGCGTTTGAGATCAGACTTAAGCCCTGAACACTGTCAGCAGGAGTTCCACAATCTCAGTGGTAGCATGCTGCTTCTAGAGCAGGGTTCACAGTTCAGCTCCAAGGAGACAAAGAAGGGGAGGGATGCTGTGGGTCAGGTAGAAGAGGAAAACTCTGACAAGCTCCAGGTTTAAGTTATATCCACAGTTGGCTGGAGAAAGAGGAGCTTGGTGGTTAAAGGAGCATGTCCTTGAGTGAATGCAGCTCTCAGTGCATATGCGTGCAATCGCGTGTGGAGAATGTTATGAGGAATAAGTCTGCACAGGTGGTGTGACTCCCCTCCGTGCAGTGCAGAGCCCCTGCTGCCTGAGAGCAGCACCGCTTGCTGAGGTGCAACAGTGGGAGGTACTGAGTGGTACTAGTGCTGAAGTGAACACACACAAAGAGCAACACACTTGTCCGTCTCCCTGGTGTAGTTTAGTCTAGCTGGACGAAAACAGCAGCTCTCTGCAGGACTGAGAAGAAGAGAACAGGACAGTTACTCCACCACTTCTCCTCCATGATGGGATCTCAGCCAAAAAAAAGTCCCCAAAAACCTCCCCCCTCCTCACACCAGCTGGTCCAAAATGCCAGTTTGCCTTAATTGGCGCTCAGCTTAAAAATGACGGGAGGAAAAAAATAGAGAGAGAGAGAAAGAGAGAGAGAAAGGAACTAAGGAAGAAAATGCAAGAGAGAAGGAGGTAGGAAAATGAAATGTAAGTGAGCATATTTTGGCTGGATTTCAGCTGGCTGATAGGGTGAAGAGAGGCTAATGTCAGTGGGGGGTTGGGGAGCACACTGCGAATAAGCAACTGCATATCTGTTCAACTGAGACTTGCTGTACCTATTAGTATTCATGCTTATATCATACAAAGTCTGTGTTTGAGCCTGTTCCTTCTGTAGCTTAAGTGTGTGTACATTATTACTGTATATTATGAACGGCAGGATGTGTAACGTTTATAATATAGTGTCAAATCAAAAGAACATTAGGAGATTATGTGTATTTGCGTGAGCTGATCTCCAGTCATAAATCATACTTGAGATTCCACTCTGAACATGCCTCCTAAATATGACTGACTGTCTTCTTCACACAGATTCAACTAAAATCTTCTATTTACTCGAGTGCTCTTTTACAGACAAGCATTTAAGTCCAGTGTGAATGTACATATATTGATTTTTTTTCTCAGTCATCCAGATCTCCTCATCCACATCTGCACAAGCATGCGTGTGCAGATGAATCATCTTTAGTTTGTGTGTGGGAGAAGGAGTGAGGGAGCAAAGGCGACAGATAAAAGGAGAGAGATGAATGTGTGTTAATGCGTGCCTCACGTCACATCCCCCGCTCCTCCCTTCAAGCCAGAGGAGGAACATTTTTTCCATATTTCTGTGAACATTCAGAGCTTTGTACATGTCTGCTGGGCCAATTTCGGTGCTCATTTATTGAAAGGCTTCATTCCATATTGAGAAAGGGATGCTGTAGATTCTGAATGTCAGGGCTGATCCACAGAAATGGGTTCTTGGTCACAAAAGTCAGCATTCATTATAGCAGCTACATCAGATTGGGTAACTCGGTGACTTATAATAGCATGAAAAGGTTCCTATATGAAATATTTCTATTGTAGACATTTGGGATACCGTTACTGGAGAAATTATTGATCTACAGACCTTGACTAAACATTTTCTCTTGTTTGCTGTTCTTTGAAGCAGCACTGCTAACTAAGAGAACCAATTCAATTCACTTCAGTTCAGACTTATTTATATACTACTAAACCATAACATAAGCCCTCACAGTGCACTTTACATAATAAGGTCAAGACTTTACATGACCATAGAGAGAAACCCGACAATCCCCCCTTGAGCAAGAACTTTTCGACAGTGGCGAGAAAACACTCCCTCTTAATAAAAAGAAATCACTTTCAAAACCAGGCTCAGGGTGTGCAGCCACCTGCCTCAACTGGTCAGGGTGAGGAAAGAATGGAAAGTGAAAAGGTGAGCAACTGAGAAACAACAACAAACACTGAGCAGGTTGGTAAGGCCACAAATCACAGATCAGGAACATGTAGTTCCAAAATCAGAGAAACCTGCAGAAATTTACAGGAATAGAGAGGACAGAGAAGACAAACTACAAACTACAGCAGAGCGAAGACACAAAGTTAGTGACGTACAAATGTGGTATATAAATACAATGGAGAGAAGCTGTTATGGGAGAAATATGATCTCTCTTGCTGGTTCCTGTCAGAACTCTGGTTGCAGCATTTTGAGGCTTTTCAGAGAGTTATTCTTGATAATAATATATCTCAATAGTTTAGAACAGTCTAGAAGTAAAAAAATGTAATTTTGACAATATTGCACAGGCGAAAGAAGGCTGTCCTGTAGACCAATTTTGCATGTGAGTTAAAGGAGATATCCTGATCAAAACAAAACAAAAACAATCAAACTAAAAAAAACTTAGGTAAAAGTAACGCCATTCAGAGAAAATATGTTTCTCAGGTGCTGAGAGCCAAACACAATAACTTTGTTTGTTTAGAAGTAAAAAAAAATAAAGGTTATCCAGGTCCTTACTTATTAAAGACATGCTTGAAGCTTGACTAACCTATTTGTTTTGTCTGGCTTCATAGTAAAATAGAGCTGGGTATCATCTGCATAGCAATGAACATTTCTGCAGTGTCTCCCAATTACACTGGCTAAAGGAAGCATGTATAAATTGAGAAGTATCAGACCTACATGACTAACTTCTCTGTGCATGGAAGAATCATTGTTAACATGAAGAAACTGGAATCTCTATGATAAATATGATTTAAACCAGTATAGTGCTGGTGCTTTAATCCATATGACATGCTCCCATGTCAACAAAATTCTGTGATCAGTGGTGTCAAACACAGCATTGAGATTCAGCAGGACAAATCCATTGTCTGAAGATATAAGAACTTTCACCACTGCTGTTTCTGTGCTATTACATGCTCTAAATCCTGATCGAAACTCTTCAAACAAATCATTCCTGTACAAACGGTGATTGTACATGATTGGTGCTCAACAGCTTTTTCAATGATTTTAGAAATAAAGAATATAGGTCTGTAGATGAAACACCTGGATCAAAAGGCATTTTAAGTAAAGGTTTAATTGCAGCGACCTTAAAAGTCAAAGGTACATAGGTTGTTGAAAAAAAAAAGATAGCTTGATCGAATGTGCAACTTTTAATTAAGATCATCCTTAAGCAGTCTAGTTGGGATCAGACCTAAACAATATGTTGATAGTTTGGATGAAGTGTTGCTCAGATCAATAGGAGAGAAGTAGTGTAAATATAAACAGACTGAACAGACATTTCTAAAGACACTGTACTTGATGATACATCTGCGAAAGTTGTGGAAAGAATGTGATGTGATTTGTTTTTCTCTAAAAGCTACAATTTACAAGTACAAACGCCTCCCCACTGCTTTCCTTGAAGAACCACACTCCTGCAGCTTCTATCTCATGAGCACATGAAAAGATTCCCCTACATTCACTGCATGATTTGTGAATACACCTCAAGAGCGATGCATTCTTTATTATTTCTCCACTGCAAAGCTGTTGTTTGTGTTGAATGATAGCGCAGGCAGCATTCGTTCAATTTGTAATGCTAGGCCCTTGGATTCTTGTCTTGGTTTCTTTTGTTTTATTTTGTTTCTTTTAAGCCTTCTGATGTGCTGTCAAATCCATTGTTTCTCAACCTGCTTTGAGTTATGCTGCTATGCTTGGACGGTGTTTTGCAGCCATATCAGCATCAGACAAATGGAGACATTCAGCAGTGCTGTTCAATATTCCCCGGGTGAATTGCCCCTTCAATCACAGTCGCTTAAAGCATCCATTATAGGCAAAGAAATTGAGAGATAGAGGGTAGCTGGGATGGAGAGAGTGGGAGGAGAACTGTGATCTGTCTGTATCTGAGCAGAGTTTTGAATGTGACGAACCAGTGTCTGTCTAGACCTGACGATGGATAATACATATGTCACTGTGGCATTTTTCTATCCAACGCAGAACTTTCTACTCATACATTGTATTGCTGCTTGCTCTGCTTGTATTGCATTTGCTCTGTTTGTGGGTGAAGGAAAACAGGGATGATGAGCGAAAGACGCAAGTAATCTGTGTGCGTTAGTGTACTTTATGTGGCTAACAGGTGAGACAGGAAGGCTTCTCTGTTTGCTCTGACTATCTCCTGTAGATGACAGAAACATCCTGACAGCAGTCTGCCGCCACCCTGTCACTGTGGAGAGATGGATGCTGGACGGACAGCTCTGCCAGCCACTGAGGCACTTCACAGTACACTTCAGGGATATGTGTGCGCTTGTGTGTGTGGTGGTTCAGTGCCAGCCGATACTGAGCCTTCTCTTGTTTCCACTGATGCCCCCAAAGAGGAACCTGAGTGGGTGCCGTGACGCTGCCTGTCTTTGTTGCAGCAATCAGGTGGTGATTTCCACACAATCGGATTGTAGCCTGTGAAAGGAGCATGGCGTGATGCGCCCTGCAAAAGTGAGATGAGATCATAAACTGAGTCATAAGCTCAGCAGCTTCAGGCCTCGGAAACGCTGTTTGTTGGTCAGAAAATAATTGGTTGGGTCTCAGAACACGCATTGTGTCATAAAGCATTTGTCTTTATTCTTCCTGTGCCAGGTTTATCTTTAGTTGTTTACTTGAATGAAGCTGTTTAACTTGCTGACATTTTAACAGATTTGGATTGCATCTGTAAATAAGGCTAATGAGTCATAATCTGATGTTAATTGAGTTTAATGTGCTCTGAAGTACACACATCTAAATATGGCAGTGCGTAGTCTGTACTGCAATCTTGGCAATTACAAATCGCTGCAGCTTCCAGGTTTATCACATTGACTCAGAAGGGAAAACAACATTGCGGTGCACAGAACTACTTCTGGAGATTAGGAGCATACTCATGTCTAGTACTAGACACAGATGCACATCTAATAATCTGAACACTGTATCAACCACAGACACACATTTACACAAGCACAGATATGACTGTGTTGTATCACACACATGTTGTATTATGCAGGAAAACCAAAAATGGCAGGACCTACAATAGACTTGCAGATACACTTGTTTGCTGTTGTCCGAGTTGATGAGCACATAGCTGGGCAATAATATATGACGATGCTACCCCAGTAAACCACTGGATATATCATATTAACAATTGTGGACATTTTTTGAAGAGCAGGACTGCTTTTATTTCATGCATTTTTAATCAGGTACCTTGATTTTTCATTTATGCATTTCACTAGATTGGCCAAGTGGTGGCACCCACAAAGACATGAATAGACAAGTTAAGTAGCGATTCTAAATTGGCCGTAGTACAAGCATATTTGTCTGTCTCTGTGTGTTAGGCGTGTGATTTACTGGTGATCTGGCCACTGTGTATCTTAGGCTACAGTCTCCTACAACCTCACGTAAGTCTAGATATTGGATACATGGACAGATCAGCCAAAAAAGCACATTAATTGATTATATTACAAATAAATTAAATACTTACAAATTACAGGGATAGCAAATGAGGTGTGACTGATAAAAGGGTTTTATAAAAAGCAAAACCTGTGCCAGATTAAATTAAGTACTGTATCTACTTGTGCTTGCACCTCTGCACTCTGATCTATAAACATGTCAAACAACATCTGCGACTAATCTTTCTCTGTGCCACAATGGTGACGCTCTAACTTATATTTTATTTTGTAAGAAGAGGAAGAAATCCCTTGGAGCCACATCTTTTGAGTAGGCCAGATGTGGAGCCACAATTGAGTTGTTGTGGTAAAAATAACAGTATGTATTCATCGTGCTGGCACAGTTAGAGCATCCAACTGCCATTGCACCACAGTTAAGGAAGTCTGAAACTTCTGGTACAGTATTGACAGTCCGACCCTTGGGATTGAATTCCTGATACACAACTATGTCGAAGAACACAACACGCTTGTTGCACTCCTGACCTAATGCGCCTTCTGTGGTCGCCATTCCACTTCAAAGACTGTTGTTTGCACTCTGGATCATCAGCATAGATCCACCTTTTATCACCGTTCATGATCCTCTACATGAAGTTCGTCTCATCAGCAGTGTTTGCCTCCTGCTCCATTTTGCAGTCAGTGGTGAAATCGCAAGTGCACACCTGCCAGTGATCACAAAAAAACACACGTAACACAAAGCCTGATGTTAATAGTGTGCTGTCACATGGAATCCTATCTCATGACAGTTACCGCTCGCACCTGTTGCACATGCTCAGTGCGTGCACAACAGGAACGGTCCCAGAACATTTTGATCGCACATCATAGTTTACTTTTATTACCGCACCATGTCCATTTTTAGAAGATCAATCAGAGGATTCATTCAGAATATCAAGTTTCATCTCGGAGAGTAGGGCAGATCTGGAGCTTATTTAGACCAACTGATCCACTGAGTCTATAAATTTCTTCGGTCATTCTGGCACACAATGAACTACGGGTAATTACAAGGCTAAATGACTAGTGTCTCTCTCTCTCTCTCTCTCTCTCTCTCTCACACACACACCAAGATTGCCAACATTGTGAAATATGAGACTGTCTGTTCACTCCATGGAAACACACACACAAACGCACACATACACAAAAAATACTTTGCTGGCTCCCCGATCATAAATGAACACAGCAGTCAATACTGCAGCAGTTCCAGCAGGAGAGCTCACTATGATCCACACAAGGATACATTTTTAAAGTGTCAGAAAGTGTGTCGCACACTGTAACACACACTGGAAAACACACGACACCTTCAACCTAACATGGCCCATACTCTGTAAATATGTATCACAACAGACCTGGGTGTTACTATTCCGGGGTCAGAGAGTGTGTCATTTCATCAGGTTACAGATATCTAAGAGCCCTTGCAAGCATTACCAACGCTAAGATGAGACTCAAGCATGTAGAAAAGAGGATAACAGACGAGATGGGGACAGCAGACGAGAGAGGAAGCAGAGAAAAAACAGCTGAGTGGAGGGAAGAGAGAGACGGAGGGCAGGAAGAGAGAAAACTAGGGGAGTGGGAACCTTATCCTGGAATAGCCAGCAACTAGAGCTGCAGACTCCACCCTTCTCACCCCTCCCCTTACTCTCTCTTCTCTCTCTCTCTCTCTTTCTCTCTCTCTCTCTCTCTCTCTCTCGAAGCAGTCTCCCAGTCTGTCATTTGACCAGGCAGTTCACAGAGGCGAGAGCTCAGCACCAAAAAGAAAGCAGAGGAAAAAACAGAGACAGAGCGAAGGCAGCACGTTCAGTATTTAGCTTGCTGGAATGTTTCTTTCGTGCTGTTTATCACCAGATAAGAAAAAAATCACCCTGTGAGTGAGGATTTCTTCTTTGGCGGCTGCTTTTGTTGACTCTTGGTTTCCTGGATGTGGGCTTTAACTCTGTTTGCCGTCAACTGAGGAGGAGGATCAGCTGACACCTTTTTTGGGGGGGATTTACACTTTTGAGGAGTAAACCTCTACTTGTGTGAGAGTGAGAGACTTCAGGGAGGCCAAAAAGAGAGGTGGGAGAGAGAGAGAGAGAGAGAGAGAGAAAGAGAGAGAGAGAGAGAAAGAGTGCCGGGCCATGCCCACCTCTGCTCATGGTTCAACAGCATGAAAGGGGGCCACCATCACCATCGCCACCACAGAGGCTGTGGCTGCCAACACTTGTTCCGTAAAGTCCTGGCCAAGTGTGGCTGCTGCTATGCCAGAGTCAGAGGTCAGTGTCACACACAAACACACCAACACATAAAGAAAATGCTGATTCTCATTGAGCTTGTTGGAGTTTCACTGCTTCTGGAGATGGTTTCGGTCTTTAAACATTTGTATGCAAGTAGTTTCCACTGGTGTCTCCTCTCCTCCTCCTTCTCCTCAATATTTGCTTAGATGTCCACCCATGTCTGCCTTATCTCCCCTTCCTTTCCTGTGAGCATATGCTAATCGTTTAAATGTAAGCCTCAATCCTCTCCCCCCTGCTCTCTGCAGCCTCTAGCTAAAGCAACAGATGTGTGTCACATTCACATCAGAACAGGCGAAAAAAAGGGGGAAAAAGTCCTTCCTACAGATGACTACACAGTGAGGAACAGGAAAGAGGACATGCATCATACATTCTTCCATTGGAAATAGAGAGGAAGAAACAGAGAGTGTGTGTGTTTGGGATCTGAAAAGTGTCCTCATGATGATGATTGTGTGTCATTCAGTTATGTGCAGCACGTGGATGGATAAAACACACAGGGGGGTGGCGGGGGCTCTGAGCTATGAAACATTCCTCTATCCCAAACAGTGGGAGTCGAACAAAACAGCAGTAATCCCCCCTCCACCACCACCACCTCCCCGCCCTCTCACTGTCTTTACCTCCGACTCTGATGTTTGTTGTAATGAAGTGCAGCATAAATAGCAGCGGTCCATTAGAAAAGTGTGGTTGAGTTAAAGCAGCGGGTGGCATGGTATGTAATAACAACGAAGCTGGTGAGCTCACACAGGCAGTGTCATTTGTTTGAAGTTGACACACAACTCAGGACTCCGTGTGACATGGAGCTGGCTGCAGCAATAACAAAAAAGAAATCAGAAATCTCTTACTATTGCATGCCTGTCAGTTGTTCCTCTGCCCCTGTGGCTGCCTTGTACACACACATGACCTCTGTCCCGTTGGCTTAGAGGCAAAGTTAAAACAACAGCGGTGTCTAATAGCACTATATGAGTTTACGCTGCGGTGCCACGCTGTGTGTTTGTTCCCTTTTTACAAGCCTACATCAAAGGTATCAACAGTGGACCTACCCATTGAGGCTCTGTACTTAAGGGAGGCTGGGGGAGTGGCGGGGGGCTCATGAAGTCGACTTTCATATTGTTGGCCAGCGTTGTTGGATGCATACCTCAGATTCCTTCAGTTTAATCTCTTATGTAATGGATATTCTCCTTTTCCATCGCCTACAGCTCCCCACTGCACCTCTGCCATGTTATCACAGCAAATACACACACACACACACACACACACACACACACACACAGACACACACAGACACACACAGACACACACAGACAGTCCGATCATCATATATAAACATGCGGGGGATAGAAACATTTCAGGCTATAAAAAGAAATCTCAATAAACATATGGCAAGAGCATTATTCCACAGTACAGATTTCTTTAAACAACTTCCAGCATATCAGGAGGCTGTTTTTCACTCAACATTACCAGATGAGATGTTTTGGATTTTACAGTTCGAAGCAGGAAACCTCCAGATCTCGCTTTACTGCCCTGAACAGGAGAAATATGAGTGCCCTATTCCTCCTGGATAGACCACATTATAAAACTACAGTAGTCTCCACAGTGACTGAACTGGTAACGTGGAGCTGTGTGCTCTATAAAACCCTCCATGTTGAAAGTGTAAAGTAGATTTCTATGTTGCTGCCGCTGGTGCAGTCCCACTAGTATGTTCTCACATGCAGCCTTCTACATACTGCAAAGCAATTTCTATAATTACCACAATGTCAGGAGGGAAAGGGTCAGCTGTGGAGGAGGTTTTTTAAAATAGTATTTCCTCTTCCTTTCCTTTCCTTTCTCTCTCTTTTAAATCTAATCTACTGCAACAGTGTCCCTTCTCTAATACATTTGACTTTTCAAACTCATTTGCTGTATCTTTCTGCAGCTTGAGTTAATCCACTGGGTGTTAAAGGGACACACAGCACCCTAATAGTTCTATTGTAGTGTTTTACGGGAAAAATACTAAAAAATGCAGGCCTGACTGCACTAAGCAAGGCCCTCAGCATGCTATCAAATAATGTCTGTTTGTCTGTTTTTACAAAACAACAGCTGAAGCGGTGCCTGGGTTTTCTTATCTGAGATAATCGGGGTCAAAATACAGATAATAGCTTATTGTGAGCTGCCAGATTTCCAGTGGGGCTCAGATATCAACGGCAAACAAAGAGTTTCCGCTTTATAATCTTTTTTTTAATCATAGTGACAGGTTGTCTTGCTCTTTTGTATTGAACCAAACTCTTTACGATGCGTTTACATCATTCATTGATTCTAAAAAAGCCACTCAACTGACACAAGAGGAAATTACCATGTACTGCATGATTCACTCCCTACTCAGGCATAATGACACTCATACATCGAATGGTGACACACTCTGCACCATATGTGCCTTTCACACACGCTCACATCAGCACACTCACACATCGCTTTAAATGGCTAAACTTGAGTAACTTTGGCAGCTGTCACTCGGACTAAATGACGTGTTAAGGGAAGTCATCAGTGCTGCTTTTAACCCACTGGCTTTTATGAAGGAAAGGGACTGCAGGCAAATCAATGGCTTTCTGTGGCCTTATTCAGACTGTCCTGCTTCTTTTTTTTCATGTCTTAATCAATATGCAGTGAAACGGCCGCACAAACAGCAGAATCCTTATTTCAGCATGATAATGTGTGTATGGGTGCTGTTTGTTGCAGCACTGAGCATGCAGTTGTGTTTATTACGCCACTGACGAGCGGTAGAAGCTATGAAGGCAGGAGGAGGCAGATAAACATGAGTGCAGGGGAAGGGGAGGGGAGGGGATTATTGATCTCAACTGTACTCATAGTGATAGAGGAGGGCAGAAAGATGGACAGGTGGAGAGATGGGTATAATGAAAGAGAAAAGCACGTATCATTTTAGCTCTGATATTAGCGCTGCAGCACATTAGCAGATTGACTGCCAGAGGGCCATTAGTGAGGGCTGCTTCCCAGCAAAGACTGTTGACAAACCATTTAAAAATAGATGGTGTGCTACTGTCTTATATTGTCCACACTCAGTTAAATTCATAGCCTATAGGGAGGAAATGCAACCTGCGGAATGACCAAATCACATCTCATAGGAGGTGGTGTGTTTTGGGAAATGTTTTTAACATGCGAGGGAAAGTTGGAGTAAAATAGCAAAGTGCTGAACAAATGTCTGTTCACTCCTTTCTCAGGATGAAATACAGACTTTTAAAACAAAGCAAGGAATTCACATAAAAATGCTTTACAGACTTTTGACGGCGACGACAACCGACAATGTTTTCTCTATACATACATGGTTATGTTCAGCATAATACCTCTGCATCGTAAGCCAACGCTGTCATTTCTACATTTCATCTTCTCAGCGGTGCAGCCTCCCACACGCCTAATGGTATTTGGGATGCACCCTGAGGTAAATCTAATATACATCCATGCAGGCTGTCGGAGAAACAGAGTCAACAAAACAGAGATAAGAGTGGAGCAGAGGGGAGATCGCACTTAAAAGGAGATAGTAAGCCTGGATGGAAAAAATATATTAGACACATATGACTTTTCTTAAATTGGCTCTGCAGAATGCATTTTAGGTCAAGCTAAAATACACATCATGTTTCTGTTTGTAAATGTGGCCTAAAAACATTTTCAGAAAGCCTTTTATATAAAAAAGGCTGTTTGAAGACAAAAAGCATAACCGAATTAGACTGACAATACATTTCTGAAAGGCTCCTCAAATTGGTTTGGCATTTGAAAGAAGTGAAGGAGAGTGAATGAGAAATACGTGAACAGACTTTCTGAAGCACAAATGCTTTTGAAAAAGACATGTATTGCAATGAAGTGCTTTCATCTATATATTTAAAGCTACACATAAATAGAAACTGTATTGTAAATGTACAGCCATATATATTTCCTTATGCGATGCTTGCATGTAAAAGACAGAGGGAATAAAAATGCATGAAGGTTAAGGATCTAGCTTGACATCTGAGCCTCCACTCTCTGTCTCTTTTCTTCTACACATATCTCCAGTCATTTGGTTGTGTCTTTTGCTCAACATTTTCCTGACCTGCTCTGTTCCTCAGCAGAGACAGTAAGCAGCTTTACCTGTGTCTGGGAATTTAGGGTAAAGATGACTTGGCAGCAGCCATCGCAGTGGCATAGCAACGAAAATAATGTTTCCATGTGTGGATCCAAAATATCCTTCTCTCTCTCTCTCTCTCTCTCTCTCTCTCCATTAGTATCTCTGTGCCCATCACGTTCTTCCTCTCTTCATATTTCTCTTCCTCTGAAGAGGGAAGAGGCTCTGTGCTGTCTTGTGTTTGCATATATATGTCTGTGTTCCCTATGCATGTGAGTGTGTGTTTATTTGTGAGTGCTGAGGCCTGCTGTTGACTCATGCATGCAGTGTGTTAGGACAAGGATCCCCCACAGCAATGACGCACACACACACGTACACATATATTTACATGCTTGAATGGCAAAGACAGAGAGAACAAAGGCACGCATGTAAAATCATAAGACAGGAGACTTTTAAGTCAAATAACAGTAAAAGAAACAGTTTTATCCTTTACTGCTTGTGGAATGCTTTCAAAAGCATATACACGTGCATACAAGTCGGTTTCAGCATCACAAATGACACATTTGCCTCAAAGACCTTTGCAGCCTTTGCATCATGTGTATCATTGGCAACATAATGCATTGAGCTGTACTCCACAATCGCTGTATAGAAGCCAAGGACAAAAATACAGAAACATCTGCATAATATGATAAATCTCTTTGTGCTGATGTTAGAACAGTTAATTCAACTTGACAGTGTGAAGCAGCAAATTGCATTAATTTGTGAGGCTTGTAGTGTTTTTTTAGCTATTCAGCGATGTTCAGCTTCGACACATGGCTCATTTGCTGCAGTTTCCAGCCAATTTAAACTGAAATAGTCGAACATTGGAGGAAATGTTTGTCCACTTGCCCTTCGCAGATGAATCAGAGGGCACGATGTGTTACAGGCTCGCGGAGGTGATCGGGTTCAGTGTCTCGCTCAAGGGCATTTCATCGGCGTGGTTGTTTTCACACACGGGGTCTCGATCCCCAAGGTTTACCTCAGCCAACCTACAACCCCAAGACGCATGAATGCATTTTATTAACAAGCGGAGTGTACTTCTGACGGAAAGCA
Organism: Dascyllus trimaculatus; assembly: GCA_024666655.1. Lineage (NCBI taxonomy): Eukaryota > Metazoa > Chordata > Actinopteri > Pomacentridae > Dascyllus > Dascyllus trimaculatus. Next base: position 22,707,894 of record CM045452.1, read on the forward strand.
GCACTGCTGGCAAATGCAGAGGGAAAAATTGCTGTGACAGGAACTAGTGTGTCTTTTTATGTCTCAGCTGGAGAACCTTCTTTGTCATCAGCTTATAAGGCAGACTTCAGACATTATGGAAAAAGCAACAAAAATAGCTGAAATTGAAGGTATGCTGGACTGCTGTGGCCCAGCCTTGTGTTCGACGGTCTGAGATATTTTTAAACTTTGCACCCCGGCCCACCCTCCACCCAACCCCCTGCCTCCTTTCTGCTGTGCAACCAAATCTCCTCCATATTGTTTCTCCTTCGCACGCGCAAAAAAAAAAAAAAGGAGAGAAAAAGCAACAGAGAGAAGTGGAAGTCGGAGAATAGGAAGAGTAGACTTGTGGCAGCCCAGTGTTGCCAGTCTCCCAGGTGGAGGAATAAATCAGCCGGTCTTAATTTTTGCTCTGAATGTTGCATGATCTGCTGGCTTGGAATGTGAACACCAAGTGGAGCATTAAGATCGTTCCTGGGGCATTCTCGTTTTCTGTCTCTTCCTCCTTGTCTTCATTCCTCTCCTCCAGCTTTTCTCTCTGTCAGACTGGTCAGCATACACCCAGTCAGCCAGTTATAAATGAAGTCTTCTCCCTTTTCACTATTTTCACCGTCTCCCTCTTTCGTTTTTGCTCTACTAAACAGCATTGCCCTGACATATTTCCAGGGCTCTCATGCACCTCTGCTCCACTATCTCCCACACTCTTTCCCTCTCTTTTTTCCCTCTCTTCCTCTGTTTGTAAATGTGCAGAGGAGAAGAATGAGGGAACAAATTATGAAACACAGGAGTGCATTCCATACCTTGTTTAGAAAGAATTCTCCAACAGCGTGGAGGGAGCCACTTCTCTCTGCGATTCTACCCCCACTTTCAGCCCATATGGCTCTTTTTATGTCTGCCTTCATAAGGGGCGTCTGTGACATTTGCACTTTCTGTACTAATACTTGGTTATTACTCTTGTGTTGTTTTACTTGTTCCTCCTTATGTTCTTTCAAAATCTACAAATTCTATCTCTGCAGTAATGAAGCGTGACTGGATAAAAAACTTTTTTGCTCTCCAGTCAGAACATCTTTTTTAAATATCCAGCCAGTTTGGAACATGCTTTCTGTCAGTCTCAGCAACAAGTTGACTGCAACGATTACTTCAGTGGCCCCTCAGGCTGTCGGAGAAGAGAGATTTTCTTTCTCTTTTTTTGATTCTGGCTGCTTTTCCTCTGCAGTTTTCCCCAGAGATAACTTGATAGAGGCCTCACCGAGAAAACTTTCCAAAACAGTGCGCAAAGCAAAGCAAACAATGGGAAGTGACAATGCTGAGAGCGATGCAGGGTTGCGCCGAAGACGTAGGCTTTGACTGCAATGCACGGGAGCTGGGCATGTTGCATTCGCGTTAGGTGACCCCTTAGAACAACGGCCAAGGAAAGGTTACCTTGTGCTTAAAGCTGCAGTAGGCAGAAATCTGAAAAAAAGTCAGAATTTGAAAGGACAGGGCTCCTCCTGCAGCTCTTTCCTCTCTGTGCTAAACCCATCCCATCAGAAGAGCTCAGCTTCAAATGTGCAAAAATAGCCAAGTAAAAAATTCACCAGTGGCCTTGTGCAAGATTCAAACTGCACACTCCTGAGTTCTCTATGTAATCCATTGAGCCACTGTGTCCTGCTTTTAATGTGGGCTTTGCTGGTCTTTATACTAACTCACCTGATCAGGGTGAAAAGACCTGTGACTGGTTAAACTTTCCAGCTAAGAGGAGAAGTCCAGTCTCCTCTCAAATTACTTGAATTGCAGGATGCTGAAAGGTTATTGTGGGGTTTCAGCCCGCTAGCTTCAAAAAATGCCACCTATATCAGCTTTAATCACATTTACGGTAAAATCTGTAAGTTCCCACTCATTTTCCTCCATGTTAAAGGAAGCTCTAAACCCTGCGAGCAAGAAGATCAGTATAGAGAGTACGTGTTGACTTTTGACCTGCATTCTCCTTCATGTTTGTCTCTCTGCGACTGGAGGATAGCTGTACAAGTTCATGGTTTATGAGTTGCATAAGAGTGTCTTGAGTGTTTGTACATCACAGTATATTCTGGGTAAAACAGGACTCTTCAAACTAATAAACGTGGCTTTTTGGCTCTGTCAACTTCAGTGGAAAATGTGTGTATTTTGGGGAAAAATGTGAGGTGTTTTTTTTACTGAGAAATTCAGTGATAATGAAAACATAAAGTTAAAAGTAAAACATTTCCAAGAGGCTGCTGTAGTCTTTAATAAACCTTTATTCATTTCCTCTGTCTGCTCCAACACATTGTTAGCAAACCACAAATTGACCTGTTTTCCTCCTCTTTGTCAGCAGATGACACATCTGTCTGCAGGTAGCATTGATTGTTACCATAGACACACAGCTCTAAGTTCACAGATAGCCTGCAGCTTGTCTATTGCAGCTAATACTTAAGGTTTCAAATCTGCCTCAGTGGTTTCGTTGTTAAGCCAAAACATTTATATCGGTCCCTGTTTGATTCAGTCCGGTGACCACAGGTTTCATTTCCCTCCGTCTCTACCTTTGTTTCCTAGCAGCATCTTCACTGTTAGCTGTCTAATAAAGGCTGAATATACCTCAGATCAATTAGTTTTTGTTTTTATGCAACAGCAAAGCTAAGAGGTGTATTTATTTTAATACCAAAAATGTAGGAACATCACCTCCAGGCTCTCTCAGAATGTAAAGATGTGTTTTAGCAGTAACATTCAAGTGATGGGCTCAGTTTATGGCTTTCAAAGAAAGCAGTTTAGTAAGAAATGAGGATGAAGAAGCTTTCAGAGACAACAATAACTACAACATTTACACTTTTTCTATTGTTTTTCTTTCTTGTGATCATTAAATTTGATTAAACTACCCAGAATTTAGATAGTCAAAAGTGGATTTAGATCACGGACTCCAGGTGGAACTGAGCCCTGGGCCGCCCTGCAACACTTGAATAGATTTTGCGTATTCACAAGACACCCTCTTAATGACCATATGGAGAGCTCTTGCTGCAAATGCAGGATCTGATCTGAAATAGACAAAAGCTGACAGGTGCAGATGGTTTTCTTGAATTTGGAATTAGCTTTTCAAAGGCATCCTTTGTGCGTGTGGCATTGTTTTACAAATAACCATAAGACATGAGAACATTTCGCAGTGTGTACTGTATGAATATCAATGCAAATCTATGCTAATTATTACACTTGGTGCTCATGTATGTGTGTGTACCACACATGTGTATATGCATGTATTTACCATGTACAACATGAGTTAGTGTGTGTGTGTGTGTGTGTGCCCACATGTGTAGGTTGATTTCATGTCTTGCTGATGGCTAATCTTTTGTGTGGCTGTCCCTCTCTCTCTTTCCTTCTGGGTTTAGTTGCTATGGCAATGAGAGTAGGGAGAAGTGGGGAGCCATGGAAAGGAATGAGAATATGTGTCTGGAAAGCCCATCAAGTCTGACTGAGAATCACTATCACAGCACATCTTTACGTCTGCAGGTCAAAGCAGTGTACCACATCATTAATTCTGCCGTTTTGGCACACAGACCTTTTATACTTTCCCCTTACACACAGTAGGCTTCAGTCATGAGCGCATGTGATGCTATATATGAGGAGTTTACCAGACAGGTAAACAAATCCTGCCCATAATTCACATCTGACTCATTTTGGTACATACAGCAGTCATTGGAGTTCGGAGTAGCGACCTTGTACATGGCTAGTGTAAAACTCAGTGAAAGCCTGGAGCTGAGAGGACCAGAGCTGTCAGGCAGACTGGGGCCAGGAGGAGAGGCTCCACATCCCCAGCAGGCTCCACAGCTCTGTCTCCTGCTCTCCTCGCAGGCCTCCTGACTGGGACTGCCATATGAAATCACAATCGCTTTTAATTTGCTCTGCGCTCTCGGCCACCTCGGGCTTAATGGTGGCCTTGTTTACCCCGAAACACGAGCGTGTTCTCTCAGTTTTTTGCTTTTACAGTTCATGTGTCCGGATAATCGTAGGGATGATCATCAGTGCATCAGTGTGTTTGCTGCCTGCTACTAAAGAGGCACAAAAAGGTAGAGATGGCCATCACCTATGCACACAAACAAACATGAACACAGAAGTACACTTAAGTGCCATGCAGACATAGCAAGGTCATGTAAGTACTTTGTCATCCCACTTTTTCTCAAAATGCTGTCAAACATTTTGCGCTGCTGAAAAGAACAACCATCTTTCAGATTCTGAATGACAGCAGGTAAACGCACTCACACAGTGAAACATGCTTCCACATCCACATCTACAGTATGATTTGTACTTTACTTGAGCATTTCCATTTAATGCTGCTTTATGCTTCCAACTTCACGTTTCAGTGACAAATATTGAACTTTTCTTTAAAAGTATTATTTATTTATTCCATTCTACATTCCATTCTACATTTATATGGTAACTGTATTTATTTGGCAGATTCAGACTGATAATACAAAATACAAACAACAGATAAATTGGGATGCTTTAATCTAAATTAAAATCAGATCTACCTTTATCAGTTGCAACAAAATGTTTTTATTTTAACTTATGCAATTCTAATTAAATGCACTTCTTGCTAAATTCAGTGAATGTCTTCTCCGGTAGCTGTCTACTGTGTGTGAATCTGGTCTTCATACACAGTCCTGGCTCTGTAAATGACTGATCCACAAAACATTATTACATCCAAGCCTGTCTCCCAAAAGTTAGGTTCCTGTACAACAAACCTATTTTCTCCCCTAAAGGAAAGACTCTGATGTAGTAGGAAAGACAACCAGTTTGAAAGAGTCTGCCTAAGGTGACTAGGAGACTGGGGCTCACCTCCTGCACTGTATAATTATTCCTAGATTTTAGCTTTCCTCACTTGTTTACTTCCAGTTGCAGCTCGGTGTTTGGTTAGGTTTAGGAAAATATCCTAATTTGGGTAAAAGTACAACCCTTTCACAACATGTTTGAAGCTTCTCCTCCATTTTCTGACTTACCAGCATGATGAGTCACACCGGCAGCCCACTGGACAGGACGTGTGTTTTAATATTTTCATTCATGTCTTTGTCAGATCTCAATAAGGAAAGTGAATATTCTTTGCTGGGCTACTTAATGAGGGCCTTGAGCTGAAAAGCCAGGTCTTTGTTTATCTGCTTCTTCTGGGACAGAAAAGATACTGGTTGAATCATAGTGAGGATCATTTGTCTTGACTGTGAAAACATTGTTCTGGCAAATAAAGACAACAAAATACACATCTGATCTGTGTTCTGTGCTTGTGCTGTTGAGCCAAAACATGAGTCTAAATTGTTTGAGACACACACAATAAGGTGCAAACGCTCACTTATTGTCGTGCTGACAAAGACTGATTTGGTCCCTCTCACCTCTAAGTAGTGATTGATAATATTAACTAGCAACTAGCAAAATTAAGGTCACTGTTGTCAATAGTTAGACGTCTTTTAGACGCAAACTTACAGAGGAGGAGGGGTTCTGTGTGTGCGTGAAGGTTTATTAGTATACAAGAGCCCTTCACTGATTTTACATGTGAAGATCCTGGTGTCTAATTTAAAAATAACCAGTATTGAATAGAAATTACTGTTGAAAATCCTTGCACTGACACATTAGTTTGGAAGTTTTCTGATTCAGATTCAAGTTGTGCAATTTGAAAAACATTATATTACCCATATTTTTTTTAGGTTTTGTAAGTTCAGATGCAATATTCAAAATGATTAAATAGGCAGTAGTGATTACATTTTAAAATGAGATATTTGGTAGCTTTTAATATTTAAATCTTTTTGTCCATTTTTTTTACTAATAAAAGGAATTTTTCAAAGTTAGACTTTTAACAAAAGTTGAGCATTTTCCAGGCAGGAAGAGTCTAATGAGAGACACACTAGGATGGATTATGTTCTGCTGTTTTAAAGGCTTAAAAGTAAGGATATAAAAACCTCTGCAGCTTTGGATCTCAATCATTGATAGCATTTCAGTGAAGGTGCAGAGCTAAAACATTGTTATTTGTTTCAGTTTAATGCAATAAGTGATAATTAGTGAATACGATATTCCACATCTGTTTACCTGTCTATCCCATTGTGCTCAGTTGTTAAAAAAAATCAGTGCAAGTGTGAAATGGACCACACTGGAACCTTAATCCTCTGAGCTTACAAACAAATAAAAGGCAGATGGTGTCAGGAACTTGGCAGGTCTCTCTCTGGATGATTCTGGAGGAATGTCTAGAGTTTCTAGGCCAAATAACCAATAACATGGTTCTAGTTTCTCGCTTCAACCAGTCTCTACGCTGAGATTGTTGCTGCCTACTCATACTGATGCATCTTTTTTGTTTTTGACAAAGCAAGATGCAAAGAGCAGCAACGATTCAAACTTTAGAGGAGAAGTCAGGAGTGTTACCTCAGCGGGAGGCTTCGAATGCAATGTGAATGCACTACCTTTGCCACTTGAAATGCATTGCTACACTCATGGTGACCTGATTTTGACAGTCAGTGGCACCAGTGGCAGTTTAGATCTATCTATCAATTAGAAACGTTTCATAAGCTCTCATCAGGAGAAGTGTCTGAATAGCTCTTTCTCATTATTTCACAGACAGTGGGATTATTACCAGCGCCATCATTTCAGGTTCCCTTTTTTTTTCTAGGGACTGACGTTGCTTTGGTGCTTAACACTGATGGCGGGAGACTGACTTCGATGGCTTGTTTGTGTGTCACTTGCTGTGTCTACCACGTATTTCCTCCTGTGCTCCTGGAATCGCAGCACTGTGTGCATGTGTGTGTCTGGATAAACTAGGTCAGAAGGAGGGCAGGAAACTACTGTTCACTTGTCTGACTGCGGCGTATCACTCCTGAAGTTTGATAACACTCACATATGGAACGCACAAGGAGGAGGACGGCTGCGCTGTTGCACACATGTCCATGTTTCTATGCATGCAATTAGAAATTAGCACACTTCCTGCTTATACGCACTCAAGTACGCAGTCTATGCCCTAATGGCCTTCCTCCCATTCTTTCCTCCTGTGTCTCCTCCCCTCCGCTCACTGAAATTTTTAGCTTCAGTCACTGTGGGATTTGCTTGCTTTTCTCCTGCTTCACATTCACTCACTAATTACCTAAAAAACACAAAGAATCAGAAGCTCTTTTTATCATCTTGTAGCTTTTCTGCTGGTCGTTACAATGCACGTTCATATTCACTAAAAGACGTGTCAGCTTGATAGTTTTAGAGGATTTCCAAAGTTGCTGATTCAGTCACTGAGCGACTAGAAAAGAGAAGAAAAGAAGGAGAGATTTTCCAGTTAGTTTTTCTCCCCTCTTTCCTCCTGTGTCATTGTCTTCTCTGCCAGCTGGTTTTGCGTGTCGAACTTCTGCTTTTCTCAGCAGATTTGGCGCAGAGCAGGGAATGGCATTGCTTTAGAGGAGGGAGCAGGACCCAGTCATCGTCTGAAAATACGCCACTGTGCACAGAGATGCAGAGGATAAGAGAGGGTTAGAGGCCGAAATAAGGCAGCAAACGGAGAGAGACAGATGAAAAGGAGAGGAGAAGCATGAAAATTAAAAGAAGGGGGCGGACTGAAGACAAGCACAAATATAGCAGTATAAATATAATGCACATAAACCACCCTCAGGCAAAAAGGACGGAATATAGTTGAGAAAAAATATATATTTCCATTGAGAATCACAACATACAAGTATAAAGTGAAATTTTAAATGTTATATAACACCTTGTAATATATGACAGAAGGTTTCCGGTCATTTGCTTCAGCCTCTAAGTGCCTCATGGTCTCCCAGGTCTTTCAGTTTGCACATCTGAGTGCCTGAGTGCAGCCCAGGTCCTGCTTGTTGATGGGAAGAGTGTCCATTTCCTCTGAGTGGGTGAAATGTAATATACCAGCAGAGTCTGGGGCTGAAGAGCATGAGGTGGAGAGGGCAATGAGAATGTAGAAGATAAGCGTGGTGTTGTGCTGATAGTTGTTAGTTAATGACGCAGCCGGATGTCTGGTGCGTTGACCGCCACACTCCTCCAGGGTTTTGCGCTGTGTGAGGTGCTGGCATTGATTGGCACCTCTAAGAGTCTCTTAGACTCAGCTGGACATTTGGCTCTGTTCACTACTGTGGCCACCAGCAGGATGCCAGGCCTCGAAGGTGCTGCGTGTTGTTTACTTTGACAGACAGATGACACTGGAAACTTGGATGACAGGTGAACAGTCGGCAGCCATGAGCCCATCTGGACAGCTACCCCGGGGAAATATGCTTGTGCAATTTGTGTGTGTTCGTGCAAGTGTATGGGCACCTGCATGTCTGACTACATGTGTTTATTGGTGGAGTCCAGTAATGTCTAAATTGCCTATATGGTCCCGGGAGGCCATAGGACTGACAAAGAGCTCCACAGTGTAGGGGCTGTGAACAAGTTTGCTCCATTACAGCCAACACTTTCTGCCTGATTTGTTGGCTCAGCAGCACTCACTCATCAACTGATCAATAAAAAGAAGTTGGAACGGACTTCTTCTGGTGGACCCACACTTAAAGCATATATATGACACCGTTTGTCCTCAAACTATAGTGCCCTGATTTCTTTCTCTAGATTTTGCCTTTTAAATACAAATTGCCAGGACATACCTTTTAATTCAGTGATATCCAAATCAAACTGTCACGAGAACATTGCATCATATGTTTTCCCTTAACACATAATTCAATTGGATAATTCAAATCAGGTGCAATTAACTTTAACTTGGCTGATGGTGCATGTAAACCACATAACAAGACAGACATCAAATGATGTGGAGCTCAATAATCAATGGAATAATCTTTGTAGTTCTTTGGAAAATGCATTTGGCACTACTTTGATACACTTTGATGTTGCTCATTACTTAAGTTAATTTTCAAGCAACAAACATTTGTGGATTCTTGTATTGATCTTCTGTTTTCCCTTTCAGTAAATTAATTTAAATTTGGTTGTAGACTGTACTTGGACAAAACAAGACTGTGATGAAGTAGCTTTGGGTTCTAGGAAACTGATGGAAAGTTTTCTAAACTGTTATGCAGAACAATTAATTGTTAAATCGAGAAAAAAGGTTATTTGCAGGAGTAAAAAGCTCGATTTAGTGCCAGAAAACATGGCTACTTATCAATCCAAGTATGGTAATATTGTACAAATGCAAACGCTGTAAGATGATTAAATTTTCTGATCAGTACGGTCAGATTTCATTGTGACTGAGCACCATCAAGAGGAAATCTGGAACTACTTTGCAGTAGAAACCCACTTGGCTCTAAAGTTACATAGTACAGCAGTTTTGGACGAACCTCCCACACCGGCAGCCGCTCAGCCTTTCAGACAGTGAGTGGGCGACTGGTGAAAGCCCAGCATTAACTGATCGCCGCAGATCAGGCCAGCTTAATGCAGTCCTGCCGCCCTGTGCCTTCAACTGTTAATTATCATAAGCACATAAACAATAGTGAAGTTGCATTAACAAAATCAGCCGGGGTAATCTTTCCTTAGCAGTGCCATTATGGAGATGAATATCAGTGGGCACTATCAGTACAGCAAGACAGGGAGCAAGTGGGAAGGAATGCTTCTCCTAATTTCCTCTTTGTAGGTGTCTAACAATATCAAACTCCGCTTATTGCGTGGGGAGAGTGGAGGCATGTTACTCTGAGGGGAAGCTCATCATCTCCCTTTGAGTTTTACAGTTTCCTCCACTGAAAAACTGTTAGAGGTGTCTCTGTAATGGCATGTATGAGAAGACAGAGATGAAACTTTCCAGGGTCAGCAGGGAAACCGATAGATACACACAACAGAGGTAGAGCCACAGTGTTGCCATGGTGACAGATGAAAGGCTCGCCATTAGAAAACCTGTAAATAATGTACATTCGGTACATTGTAAATCTGTGCATTTGACAGGAGCCACTGTATCATTCTGAGGCAGCAAATCATGAAGCCGCACTGTGTCCACTCACTTGTAATCACTTCCAGGCACTCAGAGGGTATCAGTCCGTCTTTTTCTAGGTTTTTTTTGCAGCTAATGTCTGGAGATAGTTAGGAATGGTGTTACTGGCTGTACCTCTGCACTTTGACCCCCCAAACACTGACCTGATGAACCTGAGCAGGGAACACAGAAATACAAACCTCTGCGTCTGGCCCTTGTTAAAGGTCACAGAAGTTGGGGTTTGGAAGCAGCACAGTATCACATGTGCTCACCATTTTCGCATCTTTTCTTCTTCTTCTTCTCTGGCAGGAGACCTTCACAGACGGTGTACGCTTTTGCTTTTTTCCAGATCCAACCATAAATACAATGGCTTTCAGATGCATTCTGATATCCTCAACAGTTTGTGTCTATTCCCCACAGGGTTTGGCCGTCTCTCTTCTTTGTACCCGTCTCTCCATCCTGCCAGCCTCAGATCTGCTTACACTCTCCAGTGTTTTATATGAATGGGGGGGTGGGGGTGGGGGGAGTGGCAGAGGAGAGGATGAGGAAACTGGCTACCCTGAGATCACACACATGAATGCATGATGCTTGTGAGACATATTGGAGGGAAATTACAGAGCAGATGGTGTCTTTGTGGTGAAAAATACACAACAACAACAAGTTTGAGGGTTTTTTTGTCAACAGCCAAGATCCACAAATTATATATTTGGTCTACATGTTGCGCACTGGCAAGAATGTCAGACGTTTTGCTCCGAGGTTAACCATTCCTCAAAACTGTGACTGGGTTTTGTGCAGTGCAAAGTTCATTCTCACTGATCATCACAGTGGCTGCTGTTGTATTTCTGAGAGAAGCAAAATTGAATGAATAAAGTGTGGAAATGCTCTGTTGCTGCTACTATGAACGTCAAAGGGAATTGTGAATTTATTCAAGTTTTGCCTTTGAAGTCGGGACACTCACAAAATGGGCCATGCTGTGTCACTGTGGCTTCTGAAGTCTGGGTCTTCGCTGCTGAGAGCTGTGATAAGATCTTCCTCTGTGGCTCACATAAGGAGCTCTGAAATGAGGTCAGTGTTGTCTGCTTGCAAACAAATCCATAACAAATTCACAAAGTCAATAGAAACGTTACAGGAATACACATTTTCCTGGAAAATAAAGTGAGAAATATTTCGTCCTTTCTTCAGTTTTATCATTTTACTGCTGAGAATTGGGGGTGAAGTCGCTGCTATATTTGAACGACAATAAGTCATGGCAGTGATTTGTAGCGTGAGAGAGTGTTTCTCCATCTGTAGGAGAGTGGTGAGTCAAGGGTCAGAGTTCTAGGGGCGTGAAGATGGATGGGAAGCATGACTGAACTGCGATTGAACAGATAAAACACTCCAGACGCACAGCTTAGAAGACGGACTGAGGAAGGCAAGAGGAAGGGCGGAAGGTTGGGTGGACGAGGAGGACAATACAGAAAAAAACAAACAGTCCCAGGCAAGAATCTCCCCTTCTACAAAGGATTAAAGTGGATGTCCGGTCCCGACTGAAACCCCCCAGCTCACTTCCCGTGTCCTCCTGACTTCACTGTGCAGCCGTCCATCTGCATCTGGTCTACTCTGTTTTTCATGTAGAACTCCAGCCGTCATGACCTCCTCTGTCTGCCTTGCATCAGAGTGTGGTCATGTGATGATGACATGCACAGATGCACAGCTCAATACATAAAAAAGAAAAAAGGGTCTGCTGGCATAAAGAGAATAGTATGTCTTTTATGGTGCGGCTGCACAGCTGTGTTTGAAAAGGAAGGCTATTTATAAATCCACTCTTTGTTTTGATTTTCTCTCTTTACTTTTTCTCTCCTGGTGTGTTGACATGTCTTCTGCCTCCAGACAGAACTGCACTTCTGCCCTCATCTAACCATCAGTCATGGTTTCTCTCGCCTCAAACAAAATGCTCTTTCTGCACTTCTGTTTCAGTCCATAGATTAATTCATTGATTAAAGCCTGATAAGGTCTGAATGTGGAGAGTGTACTCTGCCCTGTGGCCCATTTAACGCGTATTATCAGTTGTCTGTCTTCACACACTTCTTGTCTACCTTCACACAATAACCTCTTGCTCTCTCTTCCTCTCTGCTGTGTCTTCTCTCCAGACTCGTACTCGGCAGCAGGCAGTGAGGGCAGCATCTCCACCTCTGTGGCGTCGCTGCCCCCGCAGGCATCCGGCAGCTCGGCCCCCAGCTCCCCGGGCTCCAGACGCTCTGTGAGCACCTTGAAGAAGTGGCTCACGAACCCTGTCCGCAAGCTCAGTGCTGGATCCACTGCCAAAGGAGAGCGTCAGGTCCGCAAACTGGAGGGGAAGCCTCCGCCTCTTCCATCCCACAGCCATAGCCAAGATCTGGGCAGCCCCCCAAGGCCTGATGACACCCTCACCATCCTGCCTGTCACCCACAGAGAACTGGTGAGAAGTGAAAATCCAAATTTTTTTGAAGGATGTTTTTCTTGATTGCATGAGCTCAACAAACAAGGCTTTGCATGCTGACTTTGTGGTTCAAGTTCCCACCTAATAAGTAAACCTAAACTGTAATTATTATCACAAGGCCCTTGAATGAACCAGTTTTGAAGTAAACATGTAAAACTTCAGCCTTATACAAACACAAATTAAAGCTAACATCCTGACCACAGCCTGTTTACTTTAGGTAGCTCAAGAATGTCAGCAGAGATACATGCTTGATGTAGAGTTCGTCCACAGAGGACTAAGCTTTATGTCAGGTGGAGATGTTGCAGTATGACAGCAGCACCTCTGACTTAGTCTGCTCCAGCTCACTCCTCCATGTTCTGTGACCCGTGTGCATTCTTTTTTCTGTTTTGCAGCTGTCTGTGTGTAGCATACTACGGACATTTTGCATCATGTTGTGTTATTTTGACCCATACGGATGTGTGTATTTGTTCCAGGAGTGGAAAGATGGCCTGGCAAGCCCTGAGGACCTGTCACCAGCTACACTACAGTCACCCAGCTACATAACTGACTCACTGATTGGCTGCACGTCACTGCCAAATGCTCAGGTCAGCTATAAAACTAACATTCAAGTCTAACCTGTTGTATCACATGTTATTTGTATCATCAAACAGGGCTTATGTTACTGGCTTAAACAGGTTGGGCTTAAGGGGATGCCTGTTTTATAGATTCTGGCTATGAGCATCAAATTATGAAGAATTATTCCGCTACTGATTCATCTTGAGCATTTTCTGAGAGGATTAGAAGTACCGTAATATTCTCAATGAGGATCCAGGTGGGGAGGTGACATCAGCGCTCTTGGTCTCCGTGGCCCTTCAGCCAGATCTGAAAATGACTAACTCAAGTGCTGCTGCAGGGCCACTTTGTGCAACCACATATACACACACATGACCAGACATACAACCATACAGATAGAGCACACACACACATGTAAGGGAGTCTAAATGAATACAAGGTTCTTTCAGAGCAGATAAATGCCCCCCGAGGAGCAGAGGGCAGAGTTTGACAACGACCTGTGTGATGCATGGCTCACAATTGGCAAGTTACAAAAGGACATGCCTGGAGATAAATAGGAAATAGCAAGAAAACGGCAGATGTGAAGAAAGATGACTCCACTTCTGGAAACAAAGAAAACGTTCAGCGAAGAATATGAACACATACGTTTTCATTTCTCCATCAAAGCTTTGCAGTCTGTGGCTCGAGGCAAAGGAGCGTCTCAGGGTTGGGTGCCTTATTGCTGTGTAGCAGAAGCAAGGCAGGAACCAGGGTTTGCTCAAACAGCAGCAGCGTTCCATTAATCAGCAGTACTGGATGTATGAAACAATAATGATGCCTGAGCGCTCGACCATTGCGGAGTGTCTCCCGTTTGTGAATCAACACCTGGGCACTTCAATCCAAATTTCAGTCTCAACAACAACACATTGAGACACATTAATACGATTACATCAGAGGGATGAGGTAAGTGCGTTGGTGTTTTTACTGCCAATCTTTGGAGGGAGTGCAAGAGTTAGACAGAGGAACAGAGATTAAATTATGTAGGTCAGTCATCTCCGAGAGGGAGGTTTCAGACATCTACCCCACCTTCACAGGCTGCAGGTTCCTCTGTTATCTGTTGTTGTTTGTCTCCCCTTTCTGCACGCCACAGTGCAGCAGGATTTTTGAATACTTCAAAGATGTCCACAGTTAAACTACAGAGTCAAAAACAAGCCAGAACTGTAGATCATGATGTTTATTAAATAGATTTTCCTGAAAAAAAGTTTGTTCAGTTTGTCATCTCTGCCCAGCGATCAAACAAACAAGCAAGACAACCATATAAATAATGAGGGAAAAAATTCAAAAAATGTAAAAGAAAAAGAAAAACAAACTGAGGGCATTAGTTATTTTGAGATCTTTGCTTTATGATGCCAGAAGTAATAGAGCTTTCTACACTTTAGAAAATCCATTTATTTCCACTTTAATACTGGTGATCTGCAGAATCTGTGTGTCCCATCAGAAAACATTTAAATAATCAAAACTAAATCCACAGCTGTGAATAAAAAATGACAGATGTTAAATCCTTAAATAGATGCAGATAGACATAAAATGATGACACTTTGAGCAGTTCGTTCGTATGACTTGAACACTTTGCTTTAATCTTCGTAAACTGTGAAAGTATTTAATGATGGTTAAACCAGGAACAGTTTTCTAAAAGATTATATTTGTAAGAAGATTTTTTTTTCTTTCTGCTATTTTCACATGAAACTTACATTTTTTTCTCATCAGCACACTTTTTTGTGTATATTTGTACAAAAAATGTATTTGTAACAACGTCACTCCAGATTTATTGAATTGTTTGGACAGATTTTGGAAAAATTCTAGAGAAAAATCCTGACCTCAGCTTATCCTAAAACTGTTGTCAGTTCTTTTTTGTGGGCTTCTGGGTAGAAAAACAAAACTTACAACAGAGGGAGACGGGGGAATTTTTCCTGTGGGCTTTGCCACAACACATCTGGAAATGATCAGGGATCCAGGGAAACCTGTCAGCCAGGCTGGAGCACTCCTAGCGGGGCAACACAAGCTGGGGGAGCGAGGGTCTTTATGGAGCCTCCCTGTCTCTCCTTACATGCTTGTCTCCCTGCTTTGCTTTGTCTCTTTCATTCTTTATGTCACTCCCACACATCATTGTGACAGAATGGAAAGCTCGGTGCTTGCAGACACCAACAAGTTTATCAAGGAGAAGGCAGGTGAACGAGTTGAACTAGATCAGAGAAGAAAAGGAGAAAGTCCTGTCCCTCTTTCCATTTGCTTATATGTGTATCTATCCACTCATCTATTTATTTCTCCATCGGGCAGCCGTCTGCTGGAGGAGTCTAAGGGATTAAGTGTATGTCTGTGGTGTGTGTAGGTTTGTGTATGTGTTTAAGGTGGGGAGGTTTTGCTTGACTAGGACACAGGGACACAAGGATTTAGGTGAAGACAGACGGCTGCCCCTATAAGTTTACAGAGTCAGGAGAGACTGAAGAGACTCGAAAGAAATGACTCAGAGAACATGGTTAAAAATAGAAGGAAGAACTTTGTACGGAGATAAAATTTTGCAGCTGTATTGTAGTGAGTCATTGAATGGCCATTTAAAGGGGATAAGGGGGTTGTGTTGTGAGACAAAAATACTAGGTTACACAAACATATGGGTTGTGTGCAGAAATGAAGCATGTGTCCATTGAGTTAGTCACAATTTTGGTCTGTACAGGCTTTGTTGCGGTGTGCACAATGACTCTATATTTGCACCAGGACCCCCACAGGAAATGATATCAATTCCAGGAAAAGGCATGAAAAGGAGGTCATATACGAGTATATAACCCATGAACACAATTGATTAGCAGCCTTGGGTTTAACCTGCGTGCGTTGCAGCTTAAAAGTCAGTATTAGGAAATGCTAATGTAGATGTTGCTGGAAAAAGTGATGCAAGGATAAAATCAAAAAGGATGCATTGTACATATATAAATATATGTTTGAAACCTCATTTATTATTTCAAGTGTCAGAAATGTGATGCTGCTTAACGCTCGTAATATTTGTATTCTAAACTTCACAGCTTAAATTTGTCATCTCCTAAAACTACGGAGCCTGTTGCTGCCTCTGTCTTTATCTTTTATCTGTGGTACAGCATGGATCATTAAACCGGCAATCTGAATCAGATCTTTTTATCATTCAATTGCTGTTCCTCGTGTCTCTTCGCCCTCCCTGGTCACCTTGGCAACCTGCATCATTACCATTGCTCTGCTGCTCTTTATCTCCCTCTGTTTACTTTATTCCTGGCATGATCCACATTACTGGCAGTGGACCTTTGATAAACACTTTCTCTGTCTGTCTGTCCGTTTGTCTGTCTGTCTGTCTCTGCCTCCTCAGGACACTCAGTCCATCAGCGTTCTGCCAGATGACAGTGCATCTGTCTTGATGGACGACACCTCCAGCCAATGGTCAGCTGCTGCTGACACGGAGGAGGAGAGGAAGAGTGCCTTAGAGAAAAGCATGTACGTATTTTGTCAATCAAATCAAACATCAAGGCGGATCACTTTTCCCCTGTATTAGCTTTCCTTCATTAGCTCTTCTCACATACTAATCCCTTAATGACAAAGGTCCATCTTATCTTAAAGACCTCATAGTACCATATTATCCCTACAGGGCACTTTGCCCTGAGTGTGCAGGCCTACTTGTGATTCCAACAGTTTCTAAAAGCAGAGCCCTAACTGAAAGCATATCAGTTGAATACTGTCTCTGTTTTCCTCTCTAACATCTGCCAAATCACATTAATACCTTTCCAGGAAAGTTCAGATAAAATTACAATCTGGTATCAGTTCCATTTTGGAAACCTATAAGGTCACCAGGACTAATTGGCACTATGTGTTTTGCAGTATGGAATATACAACGATCAGGCATAACAATATGACCACCTGCATAATATTGTGTTAGTCCTCTTTATGTGCTCAAAAATGCTCTGAAACATTGGGCATGGACAAGAGGACCTCTCAGGGGGTCCTATGGGCTCTGGAACCAGGACGTTGGCAGTGAATTCTTTGGGTTCTCCTGGCTTGTGCAGTGGGGTCAGTGACATTTGGGATTTCCATTAGCATGAGGGAGTGTGTTTGTTGTGGGACAATGTTTATTTGGGTGTCTAAGTCTGATCAACACTGATGGCAAAATCCAAGGTTTTCCATCAGAACACAACATAATACCAATAAGATCAATGTTATTGTCTTCACCTGTCAGTGGTCATAATGTTGTGGCTGATCGGTGTATGCACTTGCTTTATCTTATCTCATAAATATTAGAGACATGACTGTTTTTGTTTCATTGTGCAGTTCAGTTTGCAACTGAAAGTCACCGGTCATTTTTTTCAAGGTTTTCCAGCAGAACACCACATGTTGTTCACTTCACCCGTCAGCCTTTAACTCTAATAGCATAACTCTAACACTAATCTTTCCTCATTTCTGTCTTTACAGGTATGTACTGAAGGAGCTTATCGAGACAGAAAAGCACTATGTGGCAGACCTGGGGCTCATAGTGGAGGTAAACCTCACAGTCTGGCAGCTTAGAACACACAATCTGCACCGACACAGAAACAGGGAACTTAGTCATCCACACAGTCTGTCAGAGAAAGCTCTAAATCCTAATCATCACAATTCCTCCACTTTACTCCACACTTTGGTCTGCCTCCATCCCACCGTCTCCAGCCTTAAGCAGATTTTGTGAATTATTAGCTTGCAGAGTATTATGTTGCAGGGCTATCCATCTCCCGGTGCCTTAAATAGCTGGGGATATTTTGGGTCAGAGAAGAATTCTTGCCATCCGAAGGTTAATAAAAGTTCAATAATAGCCGACGTGTGATCGCTGCTCTTTGTTATACCAACCTAGCTATATTTACTGGTGTTATTCTGAGCCAGATGTGGGTTTTGATAGGTGTGAACAGACATGAGCAGCTTTGTTCTTCCGTTGCAGGGTTACATGGCAACAATGAGCTCCAAAGGTGTGCCGGAGGACATGAAGGGAAAAGACAAGATTGTTTTTGGGAACATTCACCAAATATTTGACTGGCATAAAGAGTAAGTCTTGTTTGGAATATTTGAAAGATTGCATGTTTGCCTCAACTGCATTTAAAGTGAGATACAGACAGTGATTTGCAGAGTTCTGTGTTTGTAGCTGAGTGCAGGACAAAGGAACAATAGGTCAGGAGGCAAATCTGACCTTCCGCTTTGGGGATGGTTGTGTTTGTATATGTTTGTGCGTGTCTGCGTGTGCGTGTCTGTTTGTGTGTGTGTTTGTGTGTGTTTCCTCTCTGTAGCTACTTCCTGGGAGAGCTGGAGAAGTGTTTGGAAGAGCCAGAAAGGCTGGCTCAGCTCTTCATTAAACATGTGAGTATCCGCATGCACGCACGCACGCACACACACACAGACAGGCAAACACACACAGGCACACGTCAGTGGAAGTGTCTGGGTCTGCTTCCTTGTGCTGAAGGTGAAAAGAGCTAAGAAAACACCCAGAGCGGCTGTTTATCCTATACCATACCTCTTTTCCTTCTCTCTCAGCTGCCAGCGTCTCTCCTTCCACTTCCTTGTTACTGATACGTCTCAGTCAGACTGTGTTTTTACTACCGTGCTCGTGGCGAACACACACACACACACACACACACACACGAATGGCTGATCTCACAGTCTGGGCTGGACCGATCAGGAAACAGCAGGGAAAAAACAGTCAGAAAAGACAACAAGAATAAGATGATGAATAACAAGTACTCAGTTCAGGCTCTTAGATAAGAAAGCTTTTTTCCACCCAAAACAGTGACCTACTTCTTCCTACATATCTCGGATAAAGCAAAAAAACTGATGCGAGCAGCTAAGATCCACTGTTCAGTATATTGTTCTTGGAACAGAATAGAGCCAGAGTCAGTATAGGGTCACAGGACTTATACAGGGAGCAAAATTAGATTTATGTATATTGGTTAAGTGGCGGCACATGCACACTAGGTAGACATGATGGGTAATTTGACCAACTCGACTTTGCTTCTTGTTTGAAGCTGATTAAGTTAAACATCTCTGTCGCTCTTTTGCTATGTCCGCCCTCTCCAACTGTAGCTCTTTTAAAACAATTCAATAATGCTTAGCCCACTGGATAATCAACTTAAAAAGCCTGTGGGGGAATAAAGAAACTTGTAACTAAATCTAAGCATGGTGTCAAACTGTGAAAACAAGCAGACTGGGAACATGGCCCTAATGAAAAGCAGAGAGCCCAATCCGCTTTTAACAAGAGCTGTGTCACCAATGTGCAACATGTGTGCTCGCTTACACACAAGCAGTGTATAAACACGTGAACATGCAACCACAGCGTCGTGCAGAATGCTGGGAGACAAACAGACCCACATTATTTCAGCAGCTGTTGTGCTACATGATGTCCATATTCAGGCGGAGCGGCTCGCTGTTCTCTAGGTTACAGAGCCATGCAGCCTGTTGCTAGGTACACTCTTATATTGGCTGGTTCTAAAAGGCTCTGGTTACACTGAAGGTAACCTGGGTGAATTATACATAACCCGATGCTCATCTACATGTAGCTCCATTAAGACTCTCAGGACCGCCACATCTGCACTCCCTTGCCAATTAGTCACAGAAGAGTAGGCGCTACCAGACAGAGTCAGCTTCAAAGGCAAAGCACCCTGAGACAAATCATTATTGCTGTGCTCCCTTTCATCCTAAACAGTAACCAGAGACACTGTGCATTGATCGCTCTTGTCTTTGCTCACTTTCAGGGACATTTTCATTTATTTGTAATCCGATTAAAGACATTTTTCTCACTTTGAGACTCTTGTTTAAGTCTTGTAGTCTTTTTAAGTTTGTGGCTAGTATGTAAAAAAATGTATGGTTTTGTAATGAGATGTTTGGTTTTTATTACAGGAGAGGCGGCTGCATATGTACGTTGTGTACTGTCAGAACAAGCCCAAGTCGGAGCACATTGTCTCAGAGTATATTGAAACCTACTTTGAGGTGAGTAACCCTTAACATCTAACTTTTCTTTTACCCTAAGACTTCTTTCAAATCGATAAATATATGTATGTATAGTCAGGGTTTGCCAGATGTGATGTTCTCAGAATGCTGGTTTTGTCTGACCAGCAGTCACCTGCCACTCAAGCCTGCAGTTAATAAGACGCTTAGTATGCATGAATGTCTCACTGTGCCCGCTCTATGTATTATACACGGCCATGTGGACCTGTTTTAAGCTGCCATTTATTATTCAGACCGTAATCAGTTCAATTTCATTGACAGTAAACACAAGACAAATAGACGTACAGTATAATCCCTGTAGCTGATTGTCTTAGAGGGATTGTATTGGCCATCAGCAGCCGTGTTTTGCCCCACGGCTGTCAGGCTGACCGATGTTGTGTCCGTCTCCGCCGCCAGGAGCTCCGGCAGCAGCTGGGCCACAGGCTGCAGCTCAACGACCTGCTCATCAAACCTGTCCAGAGGATCATGAAGTACCAGCTACTGCTGAAGGTGAAAAGCCAGGCACTGCTGCGCTGTTGATCACACACCGGCACCTAAACGCACGCAATGAGAAACTGTGAGACACACAGCAGGGTCCGCCAAGAAGCTGTAAACATACAAGCACATGAAAACACTTGCACATACCCCTCCGTGCATAAACACAGAGTGTATCATCTGTTTATGCTACTTTAAAGTCAGAGAGGAAGGGGAGAATTAAAGAATGAGGTTCTAATCTTGCCAAAGGATTTAAACAATAATATGCAAAAGTCTTTGAAGATGATCATGAAATTACATCCCTGATATAAAACTTTTCCTAAATGTAAAACTTTGCCCTTTGGCACTCGAATAAAAGGTTAGTTTAGCACCCATAAATACTCCTCCAGATGTCTTCACCTTTCCTGGCAGTAAACCTGGAATGCTCCAGTGACCATGCTGTGTTTATTTCACTAGGACTTCCTAAAGTATTACACCAAAGCAGGGATGGACACAGAGGAGCTGGAGGTGGGTGTCTTGATGAAGTATTATAAGGTTTAATGTTTTGTTTCAACCATGTTGTTTCCTGCTGCTCTTAGAAACAAATGCACTTCTGTCCTTTAAACAGAAAGCAGTTGAAGTGATGTGCTTTGTGCCAAAACGTTGCAATGATATGATGAATGTGGGTCGACTACAAGGCTTTGAGGTATGTCTCAGGATTTTAGATCATCAAAACATTTCTGTTTGGCCACGCTGTAACGACTTCCTCTGTTTATTTTGTTAATCTTCACTGTGGTACCAGGGGAAGATCACAGCCCAGGGCAAACTACTCCAGCAAGACACCTTCACTGTTATCGAGCAGGACTCTAGTTTTCTATCTCGAGCCAAGGAGAGACGGATCTTCCTATTTGAGCAGCTGGTCATCTTTAGTGAGCCAATCGACAGGAAGAAAGGCTTCTCACTCCCTGGATACACCTTTAAAAACAGCATCAAGGTGGGTTTTAGCAAAATGAAATACCAAAAAATTATGAAGTTCAACTCCCTCTCAGGATATGAGTTACACAACAGATTCATGCCTCATTTATTCCTGCCTAAATCTGCATGTTACATAATTCCATGGTGAGGGCTTTTCAGAGGCTTGCATGTGTTAGTCACGTATTTAACGAGTACCTCAGCAGGATGAACTCCTCGCAGGTGCTAGTCAGATGTGCTGTGTTCCAGGTGAGCTGCCTGGGGGTGGAGCCCAGCGTGGATGGAGATGATGCACGCTTTGTACTGACTTCACGTAACCCTGACGGGAGCGTGGTGCGCTTCCAGCTGCAGGCGTCCTCCCCGGAGATCGGCAGAGCCTGGGTCAACGATGTGGTGCAGATCTTGGAAAGCCAGCGCAACTTCCTCAATGGTACGTCTCAGCTGAGCTCTGAGGTCAAGTCAGTGAGTCAAGTATTCATACAGCACATTTAGAACAACAGCTGCTGAGCCAAAGTACTTTCCAGAAGAGAAATATGACTGGCTTTATGTGTCATTTATGATGTTAAATTACCTAAGTATAGCAAATATTATGGCTAAAACCCTTTAAAATGATGAAAAATACAAATTTACTAAACTAAATTAGAATGTAAGGTTACAAACCCTTGGTGCAGAATCAACACATTCAAAACTGTGCATTATAAATATTTTGTACATTTGAAAACTCTGTGCAATATCAATTTTTATACATTTATAAGATATCTGTGCAATATCAGTGTTTTTTCTACTTACGGACAAATGTGTGCAATGTAGATTAAAAACTGTGCAATATTAATACTTTTCAATCAGTATTTCTACTCATGAACGAATCTGTGCAACACCATTGATATGTGCAATATTATTTCCACATCTGGAGGAATTTGGACAATCTGAATATCCACATATGGAAGAACTATTACTTACTTATGTATATTTTTTGTTTATTTTTATTTTTGTAGTGATATTTCTTAAATTGTATCGTATTGTATCGAATTGTATTGTATTATTTTAAAATTCCACCCTGAAAAAATATACATAGAAGCACCCACCAAACCAATGATTCCCTGTGAGGAAATATATTTGTGGCAGTGTAGTGAAGACTACGCTACATCTCTGAGATCCATAAATTGTGCTCCAGCTTGGCATATTTTCAATTTGTTGACTTTGTTGTGAGTTTAAATGCACTGTTGAGTCAGGGTGAGTCAGGACTGATTTTTTGTTTGACTGTGTAGTCTTTGTGTGGAAGCCCATTAAGGATAAACAAAAAAGAAACGCTCTGAATTTTGAGAGAGTACGTATAAAGATAGGCTTAGTGTTGACTCAGTTGGTTGAATTTCTTGCACATGTTTGAATTTTAAAAAGTATTTCTTCACCTTATTTTAAAATTTGCACTGAACAAATCCACACTTTGAGATATATCATTGATATATCATAATTTTACCTAGACTGAGTACTTTTTAAATCATTCTTATAACATGTCTTAGGCATAATTTCCTGAATTCTTTGAACAAGACAGACAGAATGCTGGCTTGTACATCTTTCCTTTATAACATTTATAATTAGTAATTAAACATTTAGTAAATGGATCATAACACTTTACAAGTGTTTAATAGTGGGTTTTGGTCAAAATCTATGACTGAGCACCTTGGAGTGGATGCCAGTGTATAAATGGATAGTTGACTACAATATAGAAAAACTTTGTAATGTCAGAATATTAGGGAAGCATGTCTTCATAGGAGAAGCTATCATTTTTGACCAATACTGTACATTAATGAACATAAATGACCTTAAAACAAATAAATGCTGAATCCACCTGACAGAAAGCTTCATATAAACCTTAGAACCCGCAGCGGAGATTAAGAAGACGTCTCTGTGTTCCTTGTGTCTTTCAGCCTTACAGTCACCTATTGAGTACCAGCGGCGAGAGAGCAAGTCTAATAGCCTGGGTCGCAGCATGAGGCCCCCTCTGTCTGCTGCCAGTGCCCTGCGACCCCACTCCTCGGCCTCCATTGACCGTCATAAGCTGCCCTCCCTCCACTCTCACAACACCTCCCTGCCAACGCTCTACCTGCCGAGCCAAGGCCAGAACCAAGGACCCAGTGATTCCTACTCCCTGAGAGATGTAGGTTTCCTTAGTCTGTCTCTTCCCTACATACAGTGACACTGTCCTTCAGTAACTACTCACTCAAATGCAATATTTCTGTTTTTGAGACACTGCTAGGCCTGCTATGTGTCTCAAGCTTTGTTTTTTGCTGCAAAACTAAAATAATGAATACAGCAAATGGCATTGTGTGCATGCACCCCAGTGCTGAGTGACTTACCTGTTCTTACCTGCATCTGCAGCCCACTGTGGTCCAGCTATGCCCTGCTGACTCCCGCACTGTTTCTCCATCACATGTCCAACTGGGCTTCACTGATCAGCCAAACTGTCAAGCTGTGTCAAATGGGCTGTTCACTCCAACCTCACAAAGTGCACAGGTAGAGTATCTGCAAGCATCTTAGAGACAAGAGCTGCCTCGGTGTTACAGTTAAAATGTACCTGTTTTGCACAGAGCTGAACACTGTGCTCCCGAGTTGTCAAGCAGTCATTATTCAGCACCAGCATTGGGAAAATTAATGACAAAACAAGCCGCAGGAAGCCAACCACTGGGGAAATAATAGGCCATTGTTCAGCATCTTACAATAATTCCAATGTGCTCATTAATGTTAATTAAAAGATGAAAAGCTTTGGTAAATGGTAACCATTTATTTAGACACACATACAGTGAAGGTATTTGTTGAGTCATAAGAAGAGTTATTTCTCCCCCTATTGGATGACAAAGGAATCAATAGAAATCGGATGATTCTGAGGGAAATGGATTATAATAGCTTCACAGTTAGATTGCAATCAGATTAAGTTGGAAGGGAAATTCCCAGATCTCAGTGCTTTACAGAAAATAACATTCTTTATTAATTCAGCCTGTCTGTCCAAAGCATCTGTCCAGTCCATAATAGGAGCATCCTGTTACTGTTTTACATTACCATTAGCAATGTCTCCCTCCATCATCACTGGGCTCTCGTCCTTGGAGGGAGCATGTTTACAGGCTTAGCAGTTGTTTTTCTTCACCTCTCTCTCTCTGTTTACTCAGGCTGGACAGGCTCAGCACATAACAAACAGGAAGTAGGCTGAGAAAGACAAGGAAGTCAGAGAGATGCTTATCGAATGTGGATAATCGTTTCCTATACTTGTACTGGGACTTAGAAATGGATTCATGTATTTTAGACAGATGTTGTATAATAAAAAAATCAGATATTTTCCACATTTTCCAAGGTATATAAAAGAAAATGTTGCTTTTTACTATGTGGGTAAATTCAAGGTCCCATATGGATCCCTCCTTGTTTAGCAAATTGATAAAAGTCTCACATGTCCACTAAATGCAACTTCAAATTTTCCATTGGCTCACGGGGTTTTTGCCTTGTTCTAAATGGGCTGTTTCAGTGTCTGTCGCTTTAAACACAGCTGAGTTGCTGCTGCCCACGACTCATTCAGGAAGAAGACTCTCCCTGTGTCTGTGATTGATAGCAAAAACAAAACAATTGACCACATGGCAGCAGACACATGTGTGAGAGGGACTTTCACTTCTGACTTTCTCTAACTACATGGAAATATCACTGAATTTACAGCTTATCCATTGTTTTTAACTCATGTGTAAGATCGCATGACGTTATGGTTATAAAATCAGTAGTTTAACAGTACAGCAGCTTGGAAACAACTCTGATGTATATGCTGGTTAACATGTAGTCTTAATAGGCTGTGTTTCAGACACTATTTTATATTAATTCTGTTGTCTGTCTGACAACAGAAAAATAAAATATGTACATGAAAACAACTTTATTGGGAATTCAGTTCTAGTAAAATGTAGTTTAGGTTGTACTGAAGCACAATCTGCATCATGAAAACACATGTAAACCGCCCAGTTCTTGTTAATTAGTTTCAAATTGCTCTTAAATTCTCCACCATCTCTGAATGTCCTTCAGCTTTACAGTTTCAACATAACTCTAACCTGTGGCTTACCATCAAAGCTACTGGTAACATTAGCCACATTAGCTGCACAACTTGTTGTGGCAACCTTGCCTTCAAAAATACTAATCCACTGAGTCTTCAGTTGCTCAGATGCTGGGAGTGCATGAAGACTCTTGTTTTCACTGTTGCAGCTGAACATTTTGTATGCTTTGCTTGTGTCTGAGGCATTTTAGAGTTAGCAGAAGCAGCTTTAGACAGTAAACAAACCCAGTGGACTGTGACTACTCAACTAAAAGCAGCAGACAGTGAGGGGGCAGAATAATAAAAAAGTTTTAGCTGGATGGTTCTTATGTTTTTATTTAGAAACTGAATGAAATTTTGCCCCTGCATTCTAAGGCTGGGAGGCTGTCTAGTGGGGGTGGGGGTGGGGGGAATAGAGGAATAGCAGAACAATGTCACAGCTTTTATTTTACACTTCCAAGCTTTTAAGACATAAAAATCACAATAAAACATATGTATTTATCATATGAGATATCTATATGAGAGTACTTTACAGTTGTGTGATGAATGTTCCGTCTTTCTCCAGCAGAGAGCAGGAGAGGGCTGTCGCAGGGGTCAGGCTGCTGATGCTGGAAGTCAAGCTCCGTTGTCAGGACCCTCAGCTGGACGACGTCCCAGCAACCTCGCCCAGCTAGCTGAGGACGATCTCTGAACTCCAACACTATGTGTGTCCTGGGGTCAAGAGGACTGCAGCTCATGCTACAGCTGTGAAGACAAAACTAGTCCACTGTTTGTTTATGCCAGACTGGACCCTGATGTGGTTCAGTCATGAAGTTTGGAGTATAGTGAAGGAACCTGAAGGAATATATGAAGGAATTATGGGCTATAAGTATAAAAACGACTTTGCTCCTTTTTAGAGAGCCATTTAAAGGGAGGTGACATCGCCTTGATCACCTTCAGTGTACATGAACATCACCCAGTGGGATGTTACTGGGCTCAGAGTTCTAAAACACTCCGTGGACACTCACTGTTATGACAATTTCTGCTTTTTACCTTTTTTGAGAGTTTGTATTCCATACTACTCTCTCTTTCAAAGGGCAAGGGGAATTTGTTTGATGATTCCATTCCTGATTGGGGCAGTCACTGGAGTTACATGTGTGCCTGGATGTATGTCTATGAGATGATGTGCGGATGTGTCTGTGTGCATGCGAGTGTGCAAGTAGTGGCGGTGGCTCTTCTTGTACCCTCTAGTAAATTTCCTTGATACATTTTTTTTCTGATGCCCCATTTTAAAGGTAAGTACAGCTACAATTATATGTTTTTTTGTTACTGTTTCCCTGCTGACAACCAAGTTTGCTGTTTATGTCGACAAGAACGGGAAAGGCAGAACACTTGATGTGAACATGCCACAAGAACTTTGCTCACTCAAATTTTACCCGAAAGTGAAGAACTTTCTTCCTTGCCACAGTGTCGAGAGCCCCTTGTGTGCTCTATTATTCTGTTTGACTGGCCCTCCTTTGATCTGGACAAGAAGGCATGAGGGAGCCCCCTGGAGGTTCTCTGTGGGTATGACGTCACTTCAGAATACTTTTCACTCTTCGGGCAACTCCAGAAGAGTTGCAAAGGTAGATGCATTCGAAGGGCCTGCTGTGCTGACCCAAAAGGGCTGCATGTAACATCTCCTCGGTGATTGACCGGCACTTCTACTACTTTACATAGACATTTCATTACAGGCCGAAGTGGGTTGCTTTTGTCCTTAAAAATGCATTGGTTTAAACTAATATGAATTGTTTTATTAGTCCACTGTTGTCATGTCAAGGCTGTGCACCATTTCTATAATCTCTGTTAGCTTTTGCCCTCATGGACTAAATACTGTACAACACATACCATAAAGGCAACCGCACATTTTCCACTCATTAGATTTAAAGTGACCCGGGTATGCCAAGAAATGTTACCGTTCCAGCTGGTCAAAATGAAAATGTTGTTGCAAAAACAGAGTGATGCTGACAAATCTGCATGCTCCCTCTTCCTCAACAGTGCCAAAAGCAACAGCAGCTCGCCACTCAAATGTTCAATGCTCTTTCAGCTTGCCACTGCTCCTACAAAACAATCATAGATATCTGTGTTTCTATTTGGACTGTAAAGCCTAAAGCGACAAAAAAAGAGGAGAGTGGAGCACATAAAGGGGGCTATCCTGTCAGGTCTGTTCTTCTTTATGGCCAGTAGAGGTCCCCACAAGGCTTCCACTTCCAGTTTAGTTGGATCATACAGCTGCACCAAAGATCAATAGGCCTCATATTTCCCGTGCTCATATTGAAGCTGCTTAGTAATCTGCTCAAAACAAACAACCATAAATTACTCAAAGTGAACTGAAAGGTGGGACATCAGACGAGCTGAACCATCTCACAGAATCTGTCTGCAGTTAATGTGAACTTTTGAGTTTTCATGGGAATGACTGATCAGGCAGTTTTGCATGTTAAACACAAAGGAATACCACTACAGAGAACCAAAAACAAGGACATAAAACCAAGAGAGGGTTGGTTAATGTCATGTTTGAGTAGAAACAGTTGTATCATATCAAATAAAAAGTGTCTTTCTGAAACTGAGAGGAGTGTTTTCTCTATAGTCTCTTTCTTTATTAACTTGATCAAACAATCCTGTCAACTATTATTGCCTTTTTCCCCCGTGGATCTATATTCTGTATGTACTTTGGCCAATATTTCAAGGCAGTTTTATTGATAGCTAAACATCACAAACTTTCCTCAATTGGCTTTACAATCTATATAGCATTCTTTAGGTTTGATGCACTAATTGTGATTAAGTTGAACTAAATTGAATATGAAGTATTAATTTCGCTGTGGAGGCCCTCAGACTCCACTGTGGGACCTCCGGCAAAGAAAAGCATTTTGCTTTCTTGTGCATCCCATTTGGAGAAAGTTCAAACAGGATTAAAAACAAAGAGAAGAAACCCCTGGATGAGCAGACATCTGGTTGGCTGGCCTCTGAATAAAGCCCCATTCTAGGCAGTAAAGCGAGGACCATCGTAACACGGCTGTGATATATGGAGGCCTGGGACGGAGGGGGGTGGTGGAGGGGTATTAACTTTCACAAGGGTGCAAAATCAAAGGGAGTTCCTGTCACCACTGAGGGGGTCTCAGCAACAGGGGTCCCATTCACAGGGAATTCCTCTCCACTGCCCTCTGTTGCATCTGTTGACTCAATCTTTTCTATTGAGAGAAAGAAAACACTCATTAAAAGCCACATGACTGTGAACTTGATTGCAGCAGGCGAGACAAACAGCCCCATCAATGGGATGAGTATTTACTTTGAGGTGTGAAAATCTTTGAACAGCCCAAAATGTTAGGTCTTCTTTAGGAGCTTCCTCCCTCACACCAGCAGCACAATGATCAGCATTTGTATTCTGAAAGCAATCAAATTATCATTTAAATAAAATGTTAGATCTTTAGGAGCTCCGGGGCATTCTCACACATTTGAGCCGGTAAGAGGGTTAAAACCTTTTTTTACTCTCGCTGTCTATTTACTTCACAAACAGTTGCCAAGATGTAAGAAAATAACATTATTAGAAACAGGGAAATAGTTTCAAGGACAATGTTTATTCAAATTTACATGCTGCCATAACCCCAATAAAATTGTTCAAGATATTTATAATTAATTTACACAGAAGTTACAAATTTTAAATGTTTGCTAATCTGAAGCAGCGGTGCGTCACGTTGCTGCTTAAGAGCAGATAAATCTGTAGATCAAAGCCTCTTATGTTTACATTTCAAAATAAAAAATCCCTACCTTGAAGCAGACAAATTAGGATATGCCCTTAAATAAAAATCTATTCATCAACAGCAACACAGGCATTTATCCACTCTGAAAATATTGTTTGAGAGAACAGGAATTAAGAGTCTTTCCCCAGCAACCTCAAGCTGTACTAAGGCATACATTTATTTTGAACATGATAATATAAACAACATATTAGTTAAGGTAAACCTTTTGGGAATATTTCTCATGTCTGGCACATCCTTCACATGAACAAAATATTTACATCATGAGCTTAAAAAAATTAGATCTTCACATCAGCTGAAATTTAAATTAATTTTAAATCGTAATAGCTGTAAAATCAATTTTGTTCCAGGTGAAATCTGTCCGTGTGGTATGTTGAAAGGTACAGTGAATGCAGCAGAACTCTTGCAATATCACTGAAAAAGGCTTCAAGCTTTCTTTAAAGGTGCCTCAGACAGCACACAATTATTTTACTCAAAATGGTCGGTAAATATACTTTGATGGTACTACTTGAAGTCAAAAGTGGGGCTTTGACGAGAGAAAATACTCGGGGAGCTCGATGCTTACCCTCTAGTGCAAACCAATGGCAGTAAGTGTGAGTCACACAGTCTGTTCATTGCTGATTCTTATTTCTGAATGAAGGAACACACAGATTACTCTCTCTTGATATTGGTGAGCAGAGGGTCCGTGCTCTGTGAAGGCTGCCCTGACCGGCTCTTCCTGGTCTGGTGGGTCTTGACATGTTTGGAGAGGTGGTCACTCCTCATGAACCTCTTGCCACACTGCTGGCACCCAAACCGCTTCTCCCCAGTGTGTGTGCGGAGGTGCCGCTGTAGCTCGTCTGAACGAGTGAAGCTTTTGCCACAGAAGAGCCAGTTGCAGATGAAGGGCCTCTCCCCGGCATGCCAGCGTAGATGTGCCTTCAGGTGAGAGGTCTTCTTGTACACTTTGCCACACTCAGGGATGTGGCAGATGTGCAGTCTCTTCTTTCCGAACTCCAACCCGCCACCATTGGCCTGGCAGTTGGGGCATTTGCAGCGTCGGCAGCGGCGCGTGGAGCTCAGCAGACCCTTGGAGGTTCCCTGGAGAAGGGCAGCTATCTGCGGCTGGTGACCCAAGACTAGCTGTCTGCCCAGGGAAAAGGGGTGGTTGGAAGGGGCGGCGTTGGTTTGGGGTAGGCTCCACCACTGCTGCCCTTCATCCACATGGCCTCCTGATAGGTGATGTCTGGCTGAGGAATTCTGGAGAAATGTGGGGAAGTTTTGTCCCACGCTGTTGTGCTGCGGATAGTACGGGCTGCTGGCCTGTGGCTGCGAGGACAGCACTTTAACAGGGGAGAGTTCAAATGAGTACGAAGATGGCGGCTCAGCTGGAGGGGTGAGAGGCAGCTCATGGTGGTGGTGATGGGGGTGATGATGGTGATGACCCAGGCCAGACTGCATGTGTCCAGGGAACTGCACCTTGGGCACCGTGAAGGTCATCTGGTGGGTACTGAGGGCCGTGCTGGGCGTCATTTCGTTGCTCCAGAGCTGAAACATTCCGGATGTTGAGCTGACGGTGCTCTCGTAGGGGAACTGGGAACCTTCTGAGCCCATAGTGCCTCCCACCTGCCAGGCCTGGCTACAGGTGGTGGCCAGGAAGGAGAGGGCGTTGGGGGCTCCTTCTGGAGAGGAGCTGGGCGTCCGGTCCTGTTAGGTGACACAAACATACTCCAGGTTACATGTGGCACCTTTATGACTAGTAAAAGTTTTAAAGCTTCTTCAATGAAAATAAACACTATAATTTTATGATATCATGAAAATTCAGAAATTGACCCTAAATGTGATCCAGAGTTTAAATACATTCTAATTTTGAAACATTAAATTCCAATTCCTCTAATATTTCCAGTTCTGTTTGTCATTTTTTAACTAATTGCAAATGTTTAAAAATGATTTAACCACTATAACAAGTTGCACCATTTTCATACAGATTCGACGCGTAAAACAAACATTCACAAGTTGTGGAGACTCGCCACCATGGCAGGAAATAAATCCTCCCGCTTTGAATCAAAAGGCTGATTAGAGGACAAACCTGTAAAAAGGTGTGCAAAAAGTTGTCAGTCCTTTGTATCGTCAGCGCAGCCATCTGTCCTCCGCTCCGTCTCCACGCACCTGCAACGCAAACTGCGCCGAGAGGCGACGACGCACAAAGTCTCAACTACAGCTGGAAGCGCAGACAGTGGGGGAAAAGATGCTCACATTCGGTTCTTGGGTGACTCCGACACTTCGGCCGTGAAGCCTGGGAAATCCCGCGTCATTCAAACGTCCCTCAGTCCACTGGGTAAAAGGTTTTTCAACGCGCTCGTCAGTCCGGAAGATTTGGTGCTGAAGCGGCCGTGTGAAGTTGGTGGCGGAGAGGCGCGCGGTAAATCCTTGCGATCATCTCAAAGGCGCCTGAGCTGCATCTTCTCTTTATAGAGAGAAAAAGATCCTCTCAACGGGGTCTCCAGCATGATGCAGGCGAGCCAGTCAATAGAGAGGAGACGTGAGGGAGGAAGGAGGGGGGCTTGTTAGGTGAAGGGGTGGGCTACTCATAATTTCACTCAATTTCAACCAAATGCTGACCCCAAGAAGTGACTCCTCCCCCCGATTGTTCTAGAAAAAAGAAGACTTAAGGCATTACAGTAAAAAAAATAAAACATCCACTTTTCCAAATATCACACCATCTATTTGAACTTCCTTGGACATCTTGTGTTATTCCCCCACTTCTTTACCCATAAATAACTATTTTCAAAAAAAAAGTGTTTCAGCAACTTTCAATATCTGCATTTAGGACCAGAGTTTGCACAAGAACAAAATGCTTAGTCTGTTAAAAGATCTAAGATGACTAGAGCCAGCTGAGTCAAAAAATATGCTTTCACTCTGGGAGTATTTGCATACTGTTTCAACTCCATTGTGGGAATTCAAGTAAAGATAGAAAATAAATGGCTTTTTTTTGTATTTTTGGCAACTATCAGTGATGCTGTGTTAAATAAAAAAGATGGGAAAACTGTGATTTGCGGTTAACAAATTGATAAATAACAAATAAACAGCCATAAAAACATAACTGTAAACACCAATGGGTACTACAGGATAGCATAAAAGTAACAGTGGGGTTTGGACATGGAAACTTGCACAGAAAATGAATGAATGAATGAAAAAATGCACAGAGACATTTGGAGGTAGCTTTATTCACTGTGTGGTTCTTAGTTTTATCCACATGCCACAAACCGTATTTTTGTCTTAACGCTGCAGCATCCGAGAGCCTCACACACCCCTGAAGAAAGTATTTTGCCTCACAAAGCTAATTTATAAAAACTCAATCAAAGCCTCAGAGTTCTCACCAGTAGGTGACATGTCAAATAGGCCGCCCTGTGTGACATTCTCACATTTCAGGGTTCAAGTAGAGGCCGCCTCAGATCTGCTCCATTAAATGCAGATTGAGGCTTAATCTCATTCTGTAAGTCTGTTCACCATTACAATGTTAAGAGTTTAAATCCAGGCTGGGAACCCGTTTCTCATGTAAATGCCTGGTTCCTCACTTATCTGCTCCTCACTGTGTCGCAGACTGTGATCCTTAAATAAACACACTGCGAGGAGAATCCAGTTAAGTTAGAAATAACTCTAACAAAAGACAGAAGTACAGTTTGAAGGTGAATTTGAGCAAAAATGTAAAGTTTATTGTATTCCATCTGACCTGTAATTGAAGAAGATTTAAAAATAAATAAATAAAAGACATTGATGGCATTACTTTAACTGTGCCATTTGGTTAAGTCCTTTTTTTAATTAAAAAAAAGCTTTTAGTGTAAAAGCTGAAAAGACACAATGCAGTTTACATTGTGTTTTGATACACAACATTTCTCCAGACAGTGTTGTGCAGACTGTGCATATTTTGGGTTTTGGCAAAATCTGTATCTATATTAGTTTTTTTTTCTTTTGAGAAAAGGAGTAATGAGTGTAATGTTTTGTCTAACACAAATACTGAAGGTTAAACCATATTTAGTAAAAACAACAAGCAAAGATGCGTTTAATGAATTCTAATTGCCTGAATGTTTGCTAATTCCTCTGACGTCAAATACACATTCAACAAAATAATTACAGGATTTCTGCAAGCAAGATGTGCAGATCAATACTGCCAGTAGATTAAAAACTACACTGATTTTCTACGATACAAATTCCCAGTGCAAGTAATAAATAAATGTGTGTAGTCACGACAACACTGGCAAAAAAATCCGAATTAAAGTGAACATTTAGGATGAAAGACGGCAGTAGTAAAGGAAAAAGAGTGAGGAGGACGTGGAAATAGGAGTGTATCTCGGAGGCAGAGGTATACTGTGTCTCTGGTTTATTACAGAGCAGAAGTTGTTAATTACCCTGATTCTTATTTCCTGTCCCCTCTCCCCCACGCCACCCCACCCCCACTGTACTGCCTCCCAGATGAGTGTCTTTGAAGTGCAAAGTACTCTCTCCTCACTTTGAACTGTGAAAACAATGCTCATGTGGTGGTGCTTACCTTCCCCATGTTACCTCATTTAAATAGACCTGGATACGGCTTCCACAGCATTCAAGGGAAAACTAATTTCCAGAGAAAGAGGTCCCTGCGTTCATTAAACAGCTGGTGAGATTGCTGGTAATCAGGCCCGCGCCGTCATTGGACTGCAGCGGTGCTCTGACTGGGTGGCTACCAGCAACTTCAAAACTGACACAGACTCGAATCCCAACAAGATGATGCAGATGTTCTGGTGCGCCTGCTTCTAAGCCAAAAACAAGGAAATAAACTTAAACTCTGCAGGCCTCAGTGTGATATGTGAGAGGCTCTCCCGCCTACCGTAGAACACAAATGGTGTTGTTTTCGCTGCAGACATAATCTTATCCTTAAACTCAGAGCGTAGAATATGCAAGAGGGCACTCAAGCTGTTTTTTTATCATGCCTGGGGGGCAGTTTAAAGGCCTCAGATCACTAAATTGTCCCAGCTGTCTTGACCATCTGCACTCGAAAAAGGGCAGCCACAAGAGGAGAGCAGCCTTTGTGCTGGTGGCCACGTCAAAAAGCCAGTTTTACAGCACTGTGCTGACTCAATGGCCCTCATGTGACAAATGTGGCCTAATGGATGAGACAGACCGCATGTAAAAGCCTGCTGCTAACTGTAGTTCTCCACTCTTTAACCATTCAGTGTGCCGAAGCTCCACAAGATGGGTCGTAATTACCATGACAGCCAGTTTCTTTGGGACGAGGAGCAACACCAGCAGCTGGACTTTACAGTGCAAACAATTTAAAACTTCATTCAGGAGTCTGTTCTGCTGCTGTCTCCCACTGAGTTAGAAACATGCTTGTGAGGGAGCCACAGAGGGAGATATTAAATCAAGATTGAAGTTTATACTCAAAGGCACATTTTTTTAAGGCTCACCTCTCCAGATAAAGACGCACACACTTTCCTTGGAGAAACTGCAGATTTAATTTCATCCCCAGTTCTCGTCCTCAGTGATGGCTCAGATGCATGTGCTGCTCTGACACTGCATAGCCTGAAAACTTAAAAGCCCACTTACAATTTTGAGTTCTTTCCCTCTTACCTAGTCAAGAGTTGTTCTTCAAAACTCTTCTCTCATCCGTCATCAAAGTTATCTCTACTCTTAATATCTCTCTGCATATCAAACTGCCTTTTTGTACTCAGAAAAAATGATTTTTTTCTGTTTCTGATCACAGTTCTGGAGGATTATCTCACCTCATTAAATCACTTAGTCATTTAGGTGTGGAAGAGTATTTAGTTCCAAAATGTATGCAAATGAACAACAAATCCTTTACTTATATCTATAAGTACAGTAGTTTCCACTGCACAAACGGTTTCTCTGAAAGGTTTTATCACTTACACACGTCTCAATTTGACTTTTTAGTTCCCCCAATTAAATAAAGTTCGAAATTCTAGCAAATTCTAATGAAAACACAAACCAGAGAATTACAATATTTTTGCATCGCTATTTGAGTACCACGATATCACAGCATGATTCTGCAGTGATTCCCTCCCCTGTAGCACGGGTTTACATTGCAAGGCGTGAGGGAAGCAGAAAGCCATAATAATTCCCTCATCTCATGTCCATTAGCATGTACGAAAACCCCAAAATCTCCAGTCTTGGGCAGACACAGGCAGACAGCACGCATCTCCACTTGTCAAAGAAAACTTTTATCAATACCAAGAGCACTTGAAGTTTGTTTGCATTTTGTTTTCCAGCACTCTTAACAACTTCAGAAGTCAGATCACAGGAGTATCTGATCAAAGCGCTTCGTGGTTAGTTCTGGAAACACAGGAGTGCTACGCCACGCTTTGATACTCCACATCAATATTTCAATTCAACAATCACTTGACATGCACCCATACTCCCAGAGACGAAAGACGAAAGGGGAGAGACAGAGAGAGAGAGAGAGAGAGAGAGAGAGAGAGAGAGAGAGAGAGAGAGAGAGGGAGAGATCCAGAGAAGATGGAGGAGGGTTTGTGAAGTACATATACAGTAAAAGAAATGGATTGAAGAAATCACTACCTTGTTCACCTTTGCGGCGATGTTGTATAAATTGAACTGAGATGCCCTTCACATTACTAATGAGCTCGCATCTTGAAGTCAGGATCATTCTACAGTTCCACTAAATGAACAACTAAATATTGTGTTTGTCTGGAAACTTTCTGTCGCCAACTTTAAAATAAAATAAACTATCTGTACCTTTTTTAAGGGATTCACAACAGCCTGACTTACTTACAGGTATCTGTACGGAAACTAAAACACTTGTCACAGACTGGAAATCTGAGCAGAGGAGGTGTTTCATGTTTTATCAAAGGAAAGTAGTACAGGAACTCTGCAGTAATAAAGATGAATGCAGTCCATCTGCCAAATGTCACTTTCATGGTGCTTCATGATCATTTCATCATCTCGACAGGATATGACACGCTTTGAAGGTTTTGGGCCTATAAAATATGGCGTTTGATCTGGAAAAAGAGACTTGTGGCAAAGTTGCACGACAAGACATGTAGTCAATCAAGAGATAACAAGTGACATCGCTACTAAGGGCTGAAATCTTTTTTTTTTCACTGCACGCTGCAATGGGGAAATAAATCGAGTCATTTACATAGCTTATTTTCTTCTTTTTCGCTGAGAGTGAAGTGAGAAGATCAATATGGCTCTCACATCTCTGTGGTAGATTTGAAGCTGCAGGCAACAGCTGGTTAGCTTAGCTTTGCATAAAGACTGGAAATGGTAGAACAGCAAATTCTGTCCAAAAATCTACTGACAAGCACCTCAGAAGCTCAATAATTAACATGGCGCATGATGTTTTCTGTATAAAACCAAGGCATTAAGTTGTTTTTATCATGGTTTTATAAGGGGGGTGGACATATTTGGGTAGAACCAATGTGGCTGTTTCCACTTCAGATTTTCTGGTTTTATCACTTTAATGTAGTTTATGCATCTGCAGTTGTACATGTGTGATCCCACTGCAACTCAACCACAGCACCTATTAATGCAATTTTGCAACAGCTGTCTTATTTTAATATAGACCTTTATATATATATATATATATATTTTGATTTTTGTTTATCTTTGTTCATATCCTGTTTGCTTGTATGTCTCCATTTATACCTCTCAAGTGTTCGAGTGACAGCCTGAATCCAACTTTGTATACTTCTCTACATGCATGACTAATTACATTGATTGTCGTTAGGGTAAAGGGGCTGTTTGAAAAAGGAAAAAAAAAGATGTCGCCTCTGCATGTATTATTTGTCTGACATCCGCTGCGAATTTCCTGTTGGCGTTTCAAGTATCCACTGTTGCACCCTTTTTCGAGCATGATAAGTTTATGTTAATTCGTTTCCCCAACACAGCATTTAAAATTAATGATAACTAATTTACCAGGAAAAAAAAGTGAATTGTTTATTCATAGGGTTTGCTGTGTAAATTCCCCTAAAACGAGGAATTCCCTACAATTGCCTGTCTGTCTGTGCAACGCCACGTAAAATGAATAATAAAAAAGCAAACACGGAGACAAAAGAGAGAAAAAAAATAAAACAATGGGATTATCAATCACAAAGCGCATACAAACACACTTCGACAAAGATGAACGCAGGTAAATAATTAGCTGTAAGACTTGACAATATCATTTACAGCCATCAAGTTAACGGGGGTATTGGAGCATGCAGGGACCTCTGCCAGTTGATCTTATAGCTTTGTTCAGTAGCTGTGGGAGATGAGAGCACCTGTCACAGAGATATTGGCCTCTGATCTAAACTACTGTACTCAGACGGGAATGAATCCAGAAGGAAAAAGGGAATGAAAGCAAAAAAAAGAGTCATCAAAAGCACCTTTAATTTTCTGTAATATTTAAGAAAAAAAACGCCTGTGCAGACTATTATTGTTGTGTCTGCAGAAGGCCTATATTAGCATTTATAAAAACACAAACCTAAAATGTCATTAATCCCATTTCATAAATATTACCCAAGAAGCCCCCAACGTGCCATCTGGGAAGAGGGACTCACGTCGGTATGGTAACCAGATCTTATGGCAAGGCTCCAGCTGAAATCAGAAATGCAAAGCAGGAGTAGAGATACAAGGGCTACATGTGCGAAGGAGTGCCGCACAGCCAGAGCAGTAGATTTATTTGTAAACGTATGCCTGTGATGCCACTATCTGTTAAGCCCCTCAGTCAGCTCAGCCGGCGTAATGTGAGGGGAAGTGTCACCCTGTCACCACCATGCCAGGGATCAGCCGGCTGCTGTTTGTGTGTACTGCGAATCAAGCCAAGCTTTGAGGAGGAGGGGAGAAAATGACACAGAGGCTCTTTCATCTAATCCTTGTGGTGTAATTTGCACCTCAGTAAGTTTAATTGATGACTACTGATCAAATGCTTGCCTTTGAAAATAAAATCTTTGGGATTGTTATTTTCCCCTTCAACCTGCAAAAAGAATTCTTAATGCACCTGATGAGAGGTTTTTTTTTTCTAACTGATGGATCAGTTTTTTGAGAGTTTGAACTTTGGTGCAGTATACCGAACAACTGCATCTCCTGCCAATAATCTCAGAATTTTCTTTTATTCGCTATATTAACTTTAGGTTTGAACTGTGCAAACTTCATTAAGCAAACTTGAAGGGAGCAGACTTTTTCCTTTCCACATCACAGCGGCAGCATATGCACCTTGGTTCTGTGTGCACATCGCTTCCTCCAGAGATCCAACCTGAGTATCAATGTCATTCAGACAAGTGGATAGTGACAGGCCGAGCTTATCAATGTCAACGTCAGGCTGCTCTCCGGGACTTTGATTCCGCACTTTTCCCACAGCTGAACAGAAGGCTGTGCTTTGCAAAACAAACCAACAAACAGGGAACCTGAAGAGTGTGATGAAAGAGTAAACAACACGGCCCGGTAACATGCCCCACAACCATGACACTTCCTAAGTAGGTTACCATGGAGGGTAACCCAATTTAACATGTGTGTCTGATTCCGCTCAGAACCTGTTGAGAAGTTGAGGAAGTTCATGGCGTCCCGGCACACTGAGGCTGATGAAGATTGATCCGTCTCAGGACCTTGGCCTTGGAAAAAAAAAACCAAATGGGCCCCACCGCTAATGCCCTTGCACGTGTACAAAGCAGTTCATTATCAAGAAAAATTATAGGGAGTCAATCTATTGATGTTGCTTAACTAATTGTAAAGCAGGGGGATTCAAAAGCAGATGTTGCATTTCAAAGCAGTTGTGAGCAAGGAGACAGGTTATGATTTATGCTAAAATGTGTGGCTTCAAAGCGTCGAACGCGGCTTCTAAACAAATTGAACAAGTCAAGCGCTATTCACCCAGGACCAGGAGGGAGCCCAGCGCATGTAGATCAGAGGCGCACGGCTGCCGCTTGTAATATCACTCAGTGGAGGAGGGGTCCCACCGGGGGGAAGCAGCACATAGAGGCTAACGCTGAGCACAGCTCGCACAGAAAGGAATTATGTACGAATGCAGCTGCAGCACCTGTGCAGAGAAAACTACACCCTCCTCCCTCTGCTACCCTCCTGGAGCATCATCCACACATGGGGGAGTGGAGAGGGGTGGGCAGCATCTTGAGACTTGACATCCTTTCTGTGGATGGCACTATTATTTGGGAGGAGATGGAAGAGTTGGTAGAAGATACGGGGCCTGTGTCAACATACTGATGCAATTTTAGCAAACACGGATAAAGCTGGGTTAGTTGTTGGGAAGATTGGTGGATGGGGGGAGGCTTAAAAATGTGTTTACCACTGTTGTCTGCTAAATGAAGCAGGCGGTGAGAGAAAACAGATGATAACTAAATGGACTGGTCTCGGATTTCTCAGTTATATCAGGCCAAACTTACAGATTTAGAGAGCGAGGAATAAAAACATTAAAGAACTCAAAATGATGGGGTGTAAATTCATTTTTTTACACTGGGTTGCTTTGTTTAAAATAGAAATAGATGTGTTACATGCAGGATGTAGCATATTTCCTAATGATACACGCTGAAAAGGACTGGCGTATCAGCCTGAATTTAATATTACCAGAAGTATTCCTCCTTGTTGATGTTGCCATACATGTAAAAAGACAGACTGCGCGGACTTCTCTCACAAGTCATTTTTCCGTCTGTTTTCTTCCATTTGATGCAGCCTAAATTGGGACGGGAGAAACGAATTGCTAAATTTTTAATTAACTTCATAACATCTGCACTTGTGCTTTGAGAGAGCAGCGAGATTTCCTTTTAACCTATTCCAGCACATTTGCACACCAAGGTAAATCTTGATGCTGGCACTCTTACAGAAAGGAAGAGAGAGAAAAAAAAAATCAAAAATGGAAATGAACTCTCACTTGTGTGTGCAGATCAAAGAGGCAGAATTATTCAACTTTTTGCCATTGCTTGATCTTCAAAAAAAAAGAAGAGAGGGAAAAAAGTAGGGGAAATCTAGACGGATGAATGAGTTTTGGTTCTTCAGTTGTTTTAGGAGTGTTCATTTGCTTATCCAGTGTATTTACTTGTACATCATCACTTTAATGTCTCAGTTCCCGGCTGCTTCATTTCCAAGGTAAAACAGCCATATGCTGCATGTTAGAGAGAGTAAAGCATGCTTAAAAATCACATTTCGTCCTCTGTCTCCATTAATTTTACCACTTTTTTTGTAAATCCTTAGATTCTCCTGCCACTCTGATAAAGAATGACTCATTAGGACTGAATGAATGAAATAAAATCCCGGTATTAAAATAATGAAGAGACGGAAAGTGGAATTGAGGCACTGAATTAACTCACCATTTTGGTAATCATGTATAGATGATCTCTTTAATAAAAACTCCACTAATCACAGTCAACATAACATCTGTTTTATTAAATGCACCCAATACTTCTTAGATTCAGGATTCCTATAATTAATAATGTAAAGGACATTTGCACTCAGCAGTCACTTACACACAGGCAGCCCTGTGGTTCCTGGACTGTTGATATTCCAATAATAATGTGACATTATGAAGAATCAGAATAAGTCACACTCAGTTCATTGCCACCCCACTAGAGAGAGCTGTTGAGATGGCAATGCAACTGATAGATACTGAAGACTGTTAAAGGATGTCGAATCACATTTCTAAATGGTAAATATTTACATTTCCATATATGCATTTAAAGGTAGAAGGGGATTGATCTGTTATTTGCTCTAAAGGGGGCTTTAACCTGACTCCTCTCCAGTTTTGATTGTTTCCCTTCTACTGTTACAGGCTTTCCTGTTTGGTCAGGAGTCTATGAAATCGGAGCAGACACTGAGTCCAGCACTCCCCCACCCCTGTTGCAGGCACCTGCACAGGTAGTCCTGACTGATGTGGGTGATATCACAGCACACCAAAGCTCCTTTAACAAATCTCCCTTTGATACAGCACACACAATGGCGCCTCTATAGGAAACCCCCGTACCCCCCTGTGTGTGGGGCGAAGAGTCTCAAACACAAAAAGAAAATGACATCGGAAAAAATAAACTTCTTTTAAAAACAGAACAAAGTGGATGAAGAGGGAAAAAAATGACTGCGTTTGCTTTACCTTCTGTGTCCACAAGAGGACGTGTTGCATCTACTCCCTGCTGCCTCAGTGATCCAGTGTTTCTGGTGCCTCTCTGTTTCACGTATTGTTCCAAATGTAGACTTGTACATGCACATGATGAGGTCAGCTGCACATTCTGCATAATCTTTATTTAGTTCAAATACTATTTTATACAAAACTTTGTTGAAACCGTACCTAGGGCACAGATCAGTCAAATAACTGACTAAGTCTGCACATTTGCTTTTTTACATGTTAAAATTCTGATTTGTTCCCCCAAATATCATATTTTAATATACAATTATAATATACACAATTAAATATTATAATACATATAGTAGCGTACATCAAAATTTAAAAAAAAAAACAACCTTACTGGCTTTTGGGAGCAAGAAAGCTATAATTAAATATGAGGATTATATTACCGCTACTTAGAGATTAAAATAATCTATAAACATTTTTGTGCCACAGTAAATATTTAAATTCCACGTAAGTCAAAGTAACTGGTGATGGTGATACTGTTCACACATATTGACTGCTGTTGCATTTCTTGCGTTTTTCTCCTGTTTTTGGATTTTTATTTCTATTTTTAGAGCTTTTCCTTAGACACATTGAGAGTGTATGGTAGATGATATCTCAGATTTTCTCATAAAGCTTTATAAAGGCTGCAAAGCCGTTTAGGGCAACTTTGTGATTTGCCTCTTTGTCTTGATTGCATAAAGCATCCAGTTTGTGATTAAAATTTCTGTTTTTTTGTACAGAACTATTCAGCAGTATTTCCTGTGTATTTTTGTTTTAGAAATTCTCCTCAGCATCAGCATTAGCAATGTGTTGATTTGAACTGTGATATTAATGTGACTGAACAGGTTTGGGATTTTTTTGGTAGCTCTGCTGAACTGCAAGTGAGTTTCTATTTAGACATCATTACTTGTTTTCACTCAGATTTCTTTTATGTTGTTTTTCACCAAACATCTGTTAAAGCAAATAGATAGGTAAACAGGTGAACAGAAAGGTTGATGATCCTTTTTTTTTTTTACTACTGTGCAATATCATAGTTCATGCTGCTACTTACTACAGTACACTCTGAATATTACAGTTGAACCTGTGCAACATTACATGAATGTATACCTTTCTGCAATCAGCTTGATTGTTGGTATTTATAATCTTTTTAAATTATGTGTATATATAATGTCATAATTATATGTTTGACTATATAATGTCCTTTTGTATTTTCTCTGCACCGACAGGAGTAGCACTCCTAATTTCATTGAATGCAAGGCTTCCAGTGACACAAGAGGCTTTCTGATTCTTAATAGGTCTCAAATAGCGGCTTTTGCATCAAAATCAGATGATAACTGATTGATTGTGTCTGAGTTCAAAGAAAATACAGTGACATTATTGTGACTTCAAGTGATCATCGCCATTTAGTCCCCACAGTAACATCTGGTTTGAATGTTCAGACCGGATGTTACTGTGGGGACTAAATGTGATCCCTTAAAAATATGTATCTGTATCAGAATACAGTTCTTGAGTTAAATAAATAAATAAATTCTCTCTCTCTAAGTTTGAGTACTTGAATCTAGCCAGTAAGAACGAGTTTGACAAGCTCGTGTCATGCTTGACTGTCCTTCCACCTCATGCAGAGGAATTCTGTGTTTCTGCTTTTATTTTCTCCCTAAACATAATTCAGATTCCTTTTTGTTGCTGAATATGCATGTCATTATATGTAAGCACATCTTTTTTTTTTTTGCCATTTTATGAAATCGATATCCATTTTTTAAATCTCTTTTTCCATTTGCTATGACCTTGTTTTGGTTGCACTGTATGTCTGGTTTCATGCAAGTTTTCGAAATTACCCTGTTTGTTTACCAAATTTCGCAAAACTCCTACATGCAAATCAGTGACTGCTATTGTCAAAGATCAGTCTAATAATATTTGATGATATGCACTTTAATTCTGAGAGAATCAAACTCTGAACACCTTGCTTTTTTTCTTACTCTCACTGATACATTACTATTGC
Source organism: Dascyllus trimaculatus (assembly GCA_024666655.1). Taxonomy (NCBI): domain Eukaryota; kingdom Metazoa; phylum Chordata; class Actinopteri; family Pomacentridae; genus Dascyllus; species Dascyllus trimaculatus. Next base: position 22,751,176 of record CM045452.1, read on the forward strand.
AATGCTGTATCCATCAGTCACTTGTAGGCCCTGCCAGCACCTAATTGTACATAATTATATAGATCAGGTACCTTCAGTGATAATTATTCTCAATGGGTCTGTGTGGTCTTGTTGGCTATAACTTTACTTTAGACCCAGAAAATGTGTGGTGCTTTTATACATCTACCAGTGTTTGCAGAACTCCTTTCTCGAGCTATTGATATGTTTAACCAAAAGAAAAAAAAAGAAAGAACCTCAGGAGAGCCTCAACACAGCCAGCGAGGTGGAGGGGGGCAAGCTCTTGGCTTTGTCTGTCTGCTGAGTGGAGCCATCAGATAACAGCCAGGACAATGGCGCTCCATTCCGAGGGCTCACTTAAATGAGCAGGAAGCGGCAGTGAGCGCCTAGCGGAGGCTTCTGGTGGACTCCCTGGGGTCGGCTCAGCCCTGATGGAGCACGCCACCACTGAATGGTTGGAGAGCATGAGAGGAAATGAGAAGCTAGTAGCCACCCAGTTGGAGCCACGGGTGCCCTTTGATGCTGAACAAGTAAGGATGGGAGCAAGGTAAAGGTGATGGAGAGGTAAGAAGAGGTAGAAACTAGGGAAGAGGTGAAAAACAAGAAGAGACATGGAAGGGAAAGATATAAACGGCAGAAATAAACAACTCTGGTTGGGATATTTTAAAATACTGATGCAAATTTCAGCAGGCTGCAGGGATGAAAATATGCCAGAATGGAGTTTTGATCATTCTCTGGTTCATCAGTGAAGGTACAACCAGGGTTATATATCATGCATGTCATTTTAATGTTCACTACAGGGAACATAATATACCCTGCATACATCTTTTACATGTCTTTCTGGACACCTACAACTTTTTTGCAGCACACAGTTTATGCTACTTCACTTGAAACTTTTAATTTTGTACATATGACACACACCAATCTCAAGATAAGAGGGCTACAGGTCTTGAAAGATGAAAAAAGCCCAGTGCTGTCTAATAATACACTCACATCAATTTCATCCCCTTATTTGATTTATGTTTCTGACTTCTAGCACAACAGAAAGTAACACAAACCCTCCCTTATTCTTGTACTTTTGTTGTCTGGCTTCAGATGTGATTACATGGGTGATGGCACGTTTTGGCAGGAAGGTGGTCTGGTTTGGGTTTTCTTTGCCCTCCACCCTGCCTCTGTCAGCCTGGTATACGTGCCGACGAGGGTGTCTGGTGCTGCAGAGACATGTGAATAACTGTGGAGCTCTCAGGCTGATATCAGGAAATCCAGTGTTTGAATATTACAGAATGGTATTAATGACAATGGAGGGCAACATAAGAAACTCTGAGCAACAAATGCGCCTGATTTCATTATGTATGACTGGTCTTATGCACCGGAAAATGTTAGAACTCCTTACTTGTCATGAACTTAATGGATTTTCTGTCCTATGAAATTGCAGGCGTTGACAAGTTTGACATCCTCCTTTATAATAAGTTTCTCACATATGTACAGTTTGTGATGGAACAGTCAACCTGTGTCAAGCAAACTATGTCATCCATAGAGGACTTAAGATTTAAAAGGACAGTTTATCCAATGTCCTTACTGATTCTAAGGTCTTGATTCAGACAGAATTTTATAAAAGCATGTTTCTTCTTTTTAGCTCAATTGAAAGTTTTACTTGACCTCTTGCCCTTATTGGAAACATAAGCATAAATACAGACAGGAATGAAGGCAGGTAATGGGTGGAAGGTGGAGGCTCCAGGTTAACCCCACAATTTTCTGAACTGTAGTGAATTAGTAGTGGATTCTCCTCAACCTTTGAAGTGACACTATGAATACTGCAGTAGGTAGCAATCTGCTTAGTCAAACATGTTCATGATTGGGGCTTAACTTTACTTTCTGACACATCCACTGTTGGGTTTTAGAGAGGTGACGAAGAAATCACATGCACTTTTTGCATATAAGGTATCCCTCTTCTAACTGTCTACCCTCACGCACACCATCGTAATATGTGAATAAATGCAAAGCTTGACAGTAATGTAGGATTGTTCAGCGTTACCAGGAGACATTTTTGAAAAAGAGTGAGACTGCTGAAAATGTTAAGTATCATATCAATGCTCTGAGCACTGAAAATAATTTTTTTTTTGGTCAGGATATCTCAGAAGCTGAATGAGTTAAACCAAAAGTACCTGCATGAATAGATGCAACTAGAGGTCCAAAAAAACCTTTAACATGTAGTCATTGCCAGCTTTAAAGATCCCTGTGTGGGTGCACATAAACTGCTAAAAGCTGTTGAGTCAACATTTTAGCCAAAGAGTGCAACATAACCACCCTGACCTCTGTGTGAGGTGAGCCTGGCTGCACTGGTGATTTTCAAGGACCCACTCCATCAGAGTCTCACGCACAAGATGAAATGCTGGAGTCACTATAGTGGATCAACACAAAGTCCCATTCGCTTTAAACACATCACTGTGGCTGAGTTGACAGTCACTATACTTGGAAAACATACAGAAAGCGAGCATCTTCTAATACAGCGTAGAAATGTGCTCATGTGTCTCAACACATTTTTAAAGGAAGATCTTTCTTCTATTTTCCGGCCCACTATTTTTCTGTGTAATGCATACGGGACTAATTATTACTCTCCAGTGTAAACACACAAGGAATGACAACACAGGGAAATGTTTCTTCGTTGTGTGGAATGCTTCAAGTGCTCAGCGGCTGAAAGTGAATCTAGTGTTGACAGAAGTGTTAAGGTGAGGCAGACAATGTAGCGGCGGCTCTTACAATGTGGTTCAAGGTTGTGTCGCCACTGTGTACTTGAGCTGCACAATGCTTCGGCATGGGCTAGGAAGTGACACATCCCAAAACCAGACTCTCCAGTCAACCCAGGGCCTCTATAGGTCAAAACAGCTCAGCTACATGGTTTTGCAAATCGAATTGGTATTCCAAGTGATGAAGAGGTGCAAAATGACAAGCAATAATGCCACGTTTTACGATGAGAGTGTCCAAACTGGACAACAGTGGAGACTGTGAGTAGGTAAGAGAGGCAGCTTTGACTGTCAGACAGAAATATCTCAGATGAGACTAAACACAAGTGAATGTTTTGTTTTTTCATGTGTGGCACCATATCCTGACAGGGGACATGCAGGACAGTGACTATCAGCAGAGAAAGGAAGGTCAGACGGGAGTCCAGGTCTCACCTTTTGTTCTCTTCAGATGACAGACAAGCTGCTTCAGCCAGGCGTTGACCTTTTTATGTCTGTTTTGGTATGTCTGGTTTCCAACATGGAAGAGCAGAAAAGTTGGAACTCTTTAAAGTGCACTTCCTTCACCAGCAGCCAACCTAACAGTTGTTGTTCATAATCCACCCTCGGCCTAGCCAGATGGGAATTGCAGTGTGATCATGTGCGTAACGTTACATCGTTAAGTCATCATCCTGTTGTTATCTTAATGAGAACATAAAACTTAATCGTGGAGGATGCTTCGTGAGCGCACACTCTGATACAGGTCCCCGGGGAGCCTGTGGATGTAGGCGGGTACTGCCTTACCCGCCCAGGAGATGCATGACCCAGATGCTTGATGAATGGACACAACTGGTGTAGGTGTGGTGGAGGTCAAGAGATGTTCATCAAGAATGGACAGGAAATAAGCAACTCATTCCAAAAGCTACTGGACTCACGCAAAGTTAAGAAATGGCCTTATGAGAGAAGATTTGAAATAAACATTGAAGAACTAGAAATTTTTCATACATATTTGACAAAAGGTAATTAGACTGGGTTGCCCTGGGATCAAGACATGGCTAATTGCAGGTGCAGTCAAGAACAGAAGAATTAACAAAAGAAAAGTGTTCAGTTAAAGAATGTAATATTTGTTTGATTATTGTACTGCCTGAATAATAGAGGCTGACAGGCTGCTATGAAATATGCACTTTTCGATGCACATCAAAGGGCTGTAAGACAAATTCCTTGTTTGTGTTCAACTCTTAACCCCTGCAGAAACTTTACGAGGCACGAATGACAAATTACAACAAATTCATGACTTTGTGAAACATGCCCATCTGACGGGACATGATTCACAAAGTCAAACAATACTTGGACAGCACAAGGCGAGGCAATAATGGATGGAGACGAGCAGCGAACGGAAAGGGCTGGGAGAGGTAAGGAGACACAAGGAGAGGTTTGGCTTCCAGCAGTCAGCCACATAGACAAGGTCACTTCCAAAGGAACATGCCATGGGGGGTCGGGACAAGCATCCCATAAAGCAGATAAAGAACAATAGCAGGAACTATAGGCCACAAAGTAACTGGAGACTCTCCCTGGAAGAGAATAATTGAAAGACCCTGTAAGATCAGGACACACACTCAGCATGAAGGAGACAGGGTGGATGAGGTATTTTTATAATGTGATTAATGCTAATGCAGCAAGGAAAGTGGGATCATGAGGTATGCTGCCAAACATAACTACAGCTGCCACCAAGTTGTATGTTTTTCCAAGCCTCACAACACTCTGTAAGAGTTTTTTTTTTTAGACGAGATAGCTAATTGTTTCACGGACAATGCTGCACTTCAGAAAAATCAACAAGACTGAAAATGGAAACAAAACTAGACTTGTTTATGCAAGCAGATTACTGTATTACAACCCACAGCTGTGTTTTATTAGGCAACCTCTTACACTTCTGTGAGACAGCATCAGTTGCTAAACCATGCCTGATTTAATTGTGGCTGCTCTCCCCTTCAAAGTAATGTTCTTGTGCAACGATACACTGTTCCTTGTGCTCCTGCACTCCGCCGAGAGTCCTGTTGTGAGTCGCTTGCAGGTTTGCGTTTATGATTTCAACGTAGGCCTCAAACAGAGAGCAAACATCAAATTCTGTGTTAAACTGAACCTACATTCATTTAGAGGGTGATTAAGAGATGGCGTCTACGGCTATGACCCACAGAGCAAACAGCCGTCTCCTCTGGAAGAGCTGCATCTGACTAGCATGCTCACCATTTTGTTTGTGTATTGTGAATTTGTCTCCCAAGATTGGACTTCCAACACTTGCAATACCCTGAGGCATTTGAGGTAGAACATTCAGCACAAACAACACTTGCAGTGCTCCTGCGGTGTTTGAAGCATTCCCGGCAAGTCGTATTCTGTAAGCACCATCTGCAACATGTGCTAGACCTCCTTACCTTGGTTGGAGAGCAGTGGCTGTGATGGTTTAGCCACAGACATTTTGTGAAAGAGATCCTGCACATGTTGTAAATGGCAAATGGTAAATGGTCTGCACTTACAAAGCGCCTTTTTCTATCGTAGTGGTACTCAAGGCACTTTGCAGTGTGTTTTGTATTCACCCATTCACATACACATTCACACACCAGACAGAGCTGCCATGCAAGGCGCTAGCCTGCCATTGGGAGTAACTCTGGGTTCAGTGTCTTGCCCAAGTTCCCACTGTAGATGGTGCTTACAGAATAGGACTTCCCAGGAACGCTTCAAGCACGGCAGGAGCACTGGGAGTGGTGCATCACTGTGCATGAAAACTACTCTGAAGGGAACAGTGTCAATATTTAAGTCCTGTATGGCTTTTGCGTTTCATTTTTGCAGTCTTGGAACCTTTTGATTGCACCTTGCGGACATTTTGGTTGATGAACTTGTTGAACAAGACTGCTTAATAGAAATCTAATTTTACACATTTGAACACAATGTCACAATGTAACGTCACATTTATGATACGCATTCTTTTTTAATCTCACAATAAAGGCCGCATCACTTTGAATGTTTTGTGTCCACAGAAACCTGTCTATACCATGTTTGTTGTCACTTTCAGGCCAATATCTTATAAACTGTATTATGTAAAAGACTTCACAGCTTGGTGTGCCACTCAGCCATTCACATTTTTTATTGTTTAAATTTATGAAGAAATGTATGTTATGACAGAGCAGACAGGTTTCATCTGGTTTGGGGTTAACACTTCATATCCTTTTCTATTCAGTGCATTGTTCCTTTAACCACTGATTAATATCTTGTTTAAACAGTCTGCAGACACATCACTCTCTTGGTGCGTTCATAAATCCTCTGGAGCTGATCAACACAATAGCCCACATTCCTGGCATTTAAAGGAAGTCCCTTATATCACTGCATCTCCTCTCCGCCAGAGACAGACATTCTAGGAATATGACACTGGAACAAAAACAACTCTACGCATGCATGTCTGTTTATTTCATTTAGTTTAAAAGGCAGGGATACGTCACACTTTGTACATGCAGCGCTTTGCATCAGTGACACATCCTCGGACTTGTTGCCGACACCCTGTCTGCCTCCACTTACATTGTTAGTGATGGATTCTCTTCCATGAAATAACAACATCACACGAAAGAGTTAGCTTAAATTAGCTAATGTTTTCCTTTTCCACATTTAGAAAGAACAACAGTCATTAGAAAGAAATATTAATCAGGGTTAAATCATTTGTCCCCAGCACAGTCGCTGTATGTGGGATTACGAAACATCCCCTGCTAATTATGGATTCGTCTGGGCTGAGGGGACATACTGTATAACTATGACAATGATTTCATGTCCTTAACATTACAGCTCCAACTGTGATTATTTTTTAACAATTAAACAAATGACTCCATGTAATGTGTTCTAGGTCTCTTGGAGTGGTGAACTAACTGCTATTATCCAGCTCTGTAGCTCTACAGCTGTTTTTTTGATAGGCCTCTTTCTTTGGGCAGAAACAAACAAACAGGTAAACAATAGCATTGGTTACTTTGTATTAATTAAAGAGAGGCTGTCCTGTCAAAAAGAGCAACAGCATAGGCCGTGCTGTTATTATTAAAGAAGCAAAAGAGGAAGTCAGGTGTTGGTATGATGATGGTATGAAAAGGTGGAAGATGATGAGTGGATAAAAAAAACTGATTTGAACACAATCAACCCCCTAACTCTGGTTAGACACTGGTTAGAATAGTGAGACCAGACTTTATCTTTACCACATGCTTGTTTTTGAAAACCACAACAAAGCTCCCATAACCTCATTTCTAACCAGAATCATGACCTTTTCCTAAACCCGATCAAGTTTTTTTGTGCTTAGACATAACCAAACCTTAACCATAGCGCTGTCATATATTAGAACTGATTTTCACCTGTAATTTTTAACAGTTTTAGAGAACACAAACAAGCAATGTCCCCCTGTCAATAGGACCTTCAGATCAGAAAATGCTTCAGATGATTTGGCTGATTAACCTGACCTAAAACACAGTTAAATTCAGCTGCTGAATGTTGCCCTGTGTCTGTTGGATGCCAAATTAGATAATAATTTGCTAAAATGTTCAATATCACAGTATGTTAGGTGATATAACTTTAGGCTGATTGTTGCGGAGTTCAACTCAAGTGACAACCTCTGGGGCTGCAGTACATTGATTGTCCGCTTGAGGCTGGCACCAAAAACAAGTCAGTCTCCATAGAGCTGCATGTTAAATTTACAGCAGAAATAAAAATGTTTACATCCTGGTACGAAAATGGCTTTGGTTTCAATAGCTTATTTTCATGTTCATGGCAACTGTACGTGGGGTGGACTGTTATATATTCCATCTGTCTGAATTGTATTAAGGCCAAAAGTTATGCAAAATTAAGGGTGTGGTTGCTTCTAGTTTGTGTGTGCTGTCATTAGGCAGTCCATGGCCCAGAGACTTTTACTTGGTCCTTATGCTTCACTTCTTTGCCCGTTATTGGATTAGCAGGGAGCTTGGAGAAGACAGGCACTAACAAGGCCTGAGCTTCAGAACTGCTGTTCAGGAGACTTATTGGTGACGACAATTAGTGTTTGTCCGTCTTTATATACAGTCACCCCCATGTATTCAAAAACAACCAAACATTTATACATACAGCTTTTGTTTGAAAGTTTAAAAATATTTCTTTTATCTTTTGTATTCGTTACACAGCCATTATGGTACTCATATATTGTTACCAAAGCTATATGGGGCTGTCCATACTCTGATTTTGGAAATGCTAAGTGGATTTTTTGCCACTATAACACACTCTTTGCTTGAATTCATGGCTGGATGATCAACGTCATGTTCACCTCATACAATGAGATGAAACAACTTCATATTTTTATTGTTGCATAGATTGAATGCGTGAGACAGCACATTTTGAATTTTCAGCTTTAAACTCGTTGCCCTTCTACCCAAGGTCTACGCCCATTCAAGCCCAAATCCTTGGGTGTTGGCCTGCACAACAATAGAAAACAGTGGCATTGCCTGCCCTTCCTCACGTAGCCTCATGGGATGGGAGACAGTGTTCAGGAGACGGGTGAGATCCATTCCCAGCACCCATAAACCGGCCTGTACTCTCCATTTTCTTTATTTTATATTCACCAGTTAGACCAAACATTTCTTGCACAGCAACCATTTCTGCTTTGAATATATAGTTAGACTCCCAAGCAGCATTTTGCAGACACACACACATACAGCTCCTGTTTTATCTGTTTTATCTTGTGTTTATCCAAAGCTCCCTTGTATACTCTCCTGTCTGACAAAGAACATCTCACTCATCACACACAATCTCTGATCAGAGTCAAGGTGTGGTTTGATCCATGAACCAGGCTGCCATGTGTGATTGAGTTTCACAGGGGGTCTCCTGGGTACCGTGCAGACTCTTTTCCTTATGGCTACACAGTTTAAACGCCCACCCATTACAGACATCCATCCTTCTCGGAAATGAAGTCCTCGCTAACAGACATGGTTTGAGGTTACACCTCAGCTCTGCCAACAATGCTACTTTGATCTGCTCAGGCGTTTCACAGTGCTATACATTGTGTGACTTCATCTATTGTGCCTCCCCTGAGCTTGAACAAACTGCATAGCTGTGCAGTGTGAAAGATTGTGTGTGTGTGTGTGTGTGTGTGTGTGTGTGTGTGTGTGTGTGGAGGAGGCATTGTGTGTTTTTACATTCTGCTGGGGGAAAATACACTGCTAGCAGTAGGACCCAGAGGAAATCTTTAGGGGAAAAAAATGAACCAGCACACCTTTATGTTGTCTGAGGCAGGGCAAAGATGTAAAAAAAAAAAAAAGTTGTTCAATACTGTAACAAGAAAAAAAAGTTGAGCTATGAGCCATGTCATTGGCTGAGAAGAGGCTGACAGGAAAGTGCAATGGCTCTTGAGGTCAGGGCAGAGGCTGCTATAAATGTATTGACAACACCTTAACGGACTCTACTACAGCGCTCGCATGGTCCACGATCACCAGGGACAACATGAGCGCTTCTGTGGCCGTGTACAGGAATATTTACACGGAGGACCGCTTCAAGCAGGCGTACGGCTCGGATGATGACGCGAGTGGAAGTTTGAGGCTCCGGGAAAAACTCGCGGGGAGATGCAGGTGTTCGAGGCGAGCCTGCCTTCACCTGTTGAAGGAGAGGATTCCGATTTTCAGCTGGCTGCCGAGGTACAGACTGAAGAAATGGATTTTGGGAGATACTATAGCTGGACTGACTGTTGGTATTCTTCACATTCCACAAGGTGAGTAAACACTGGTTATAATAATATATATTAATATGACTACTACTAATAATATAACAAGCATTAATATGATATAGTGTTGATACTTTAAATCACAATTGAATTGACAAGAATTGCAAGGCTTTCATAAATATTTGCATTTTTCAAATTGACATTGTCATTGTGTAGAATAGATAGTTTTTATTTGTCCCTTGCTTATACAGTATGTGCAGTGAAATGCAAAGTGACCCTTCTCAAGGCTGTGTAATAACAGTAAGACATTATAAACAGAACCATTATTTAAAAGCAAAAGAAAATTAGAAAACATGTCATAAATAATAAGATGGTAGAGATACAGTCTGTATTGGTCTTTTAAAACACTTATCTTCTTTTTTCTTTTGCATATTTCAACCTTAGAGTGAGAAACTGCAGGAGAAATTAATTTTTTTTTTATTCTTTAAACATGTAAAAAGTGAAAAAAGCAGATTTATTAATAAACTGTTCTTCTTTTTCATTGTCCTTCCCTAAACAGGCATGGCCTTTGCTTTACTCACTTCCGTGGCCCCAATATTTGGCCTTTACACCTCCTTCTTCCCAGTTGTCCTATACATGTTTTTTGGCACAGGTCGCCATGTGTCCACAGGTAAGACTGGAATCCACATAGCATGTTATATGTTAGATATATAATCTAGTGTAGCAAACATCATTTTCAGCATCTTTGCCGTGAAGACAGTATTGTAAGTAGTTAAATCTTGTGCAACCATTTTGAAATCAGCCTTGAATTTTAAGTCAAGTGTCAGTTATCATGTTTTCCACTTGCTGAGATGACTGATTGGCCTTTTCTCAGGTACATTTGCTGTAGTGAGCCTGATGACTGGCTCTGTGGTGGAACAGCTGGTTCCCACTCCTCTGGAGATGAACTCGAGTTCGTCAGAAGCGGCTGACTTTGAGGCCCAGAGAATCGGAGTGGCCTCAGCTGTGGCTCTACTCTCAGGAATTATTATGGTAAGACAGATGCACAAAGTGTAGTAATATTACAACTGAAGTGGCAGATTTCTCAGTGTGGGCAGTGTCTTGATTTCCTGACACTACTAATGTTAATCTTACGTGTACCCAGCTCTGCATGTTCGGTCTTCAGCTGGGCTTCCTCTCCACCTATCTGTCAGAGCCAATTGTTAAGGCTTTCACCAGCGCGGCTGCCTTCCATGTCACCGTTTCACAGCTGCAAAGCATGCTGGGCCTGCGACTCCCTCGCCACACTGGGACCTTCTCCCTCTTCAAGGTTAGCAGAGCTTCATGATCAGATTTGATTTCACTTTATTATCACACTTTTTTTCTGAAATTTCCCCTAAATCTGAAGACGTACACTGTTTCATATAAATGACAAATACACAACATTTAAAACATAGAATGGGTGGCTGCAGTACATCAGTTTAATCACTCTCTTCAGTGACACACGGGAACCAAAGAGTTCTGCAGTCTGTTCAGTCAGGCCTGTTGATGCTTTATCTCAAAATGTTTTTATTTGAGCAAAGAGCCTATAATCTATTCACGGATTTGTGTGCTCAGACTTTAGCCTCAGTGATGGAGAACCTGCCTCACACCAATACGGCAGAGCTACTGATCGCTTTGGTGTGTTTGGCTGTCCTGGTCCCAGTCAAGGAGATCAACATGCGTTACCGGCACCGTCTGCGTACACCTATCCCTGTGGAGATCCTTACGGTCAGTCAGCTGGCTTTATGGATGCTAACAATGAATGCTTCCATTGGATGTACATGAATTATAAGCTATGGTTTTATGCTTCACTCCTCAGGTGATCATTGCTACAGGTGTGGTCTATGCCTTCTCACTGCACTCTGCTTACAGCATTGAGATAGTCGGCCACATCCCTGCTGGGTAATCTTTGAAATCTAGATTTAAAAAAAACACACAGATGAGCTCAGTAGCTATGAGTAATGTGCCAATTTTTTAAAAATACATTTTTCTATCCTCAGATTCCCGAAACCACGAATGCCTGCCTTTCACACGTTCCCCGACATTGCTGGAGACACAATTGCCATAACATTTGTCGGTTACGCTGTGTCTGTCTCGCTGGCAATGATTTATGCCGATAAACATGGATATTCTATACATCCCAACCAGGTAAAATCCTGTAATGTCACAGTGCTCACTGAAATGTCACATAAGATTCTTTTAACTCTTTGCATTGAACCTGTTTGATTTCAGGAGCTGCTGGCTCATGGAATCTCCAACACGGTATCTTCTTTCTTTACCTGCTTCCCCAGTTCAGCCACTCTGGCCACCACTAATATACTTGAGAGTGCAGGAGGATACACACAGGTAACATGCTTCTATGCATCTTTACTCATTACACTTAAACCTGTCACTGGTAGCCCCTTTGTGTTAAAGCTTATATCTAACATACATGTAACTCCTGTCTTTGTGTCTGTTCCCGCAGCTCTCCGGCTTGTTCACTAGTCTGGTTGTCCTCGTTGTCCTGCTGCTGATCGGACCGCTGTTCTACTTCCTACCCAAGGTGTTTAAATATGTGTGTGTCTGTACAAGCTTAACAGAAAGAGAGAGGGCAAGTTCACTCACCTCATCCTTTCTCTCTCTCCTCAGGCAGTCCTGGCATGCATCAATGTTACCAGCCTGAGGCAGATGTTCTTGCAGTTCCAAGACCTGCCTGAGCTGTGGAGAATCAGCAAGATTGACTTTGTAAGGTCATTTTAATAGCATTATGAGATATAAGAATGAGGTCCTCATGCAAGAATAAACATCAGAAAATAGATAAAAGAGAGTTAATTAACAGTTACAGCTTGATTAAATATAGCAAGAGCAGTCTCAGTCAGCTATAACTGCCTGCTGATGAATTGATGATGCATGTATCTATAAACAATAACCATGGTGTCACAGTTGCAAGGTTATTTAAAATAAACACTCTTTCAGCCAAGAGGTATTAATCGTGCTATGGAATCATGAGCTAGATAAACACAAAAGAGAACACATCAGATGGATCGCCTTGATCTTTGCACTTTCAGGCTGATCGCTCCGCACGAATGAATCATATTTAACACGGACACACTTCCATTGGTAATCGTTATGTTCTGAAATACCAATATACTATTGTGTCTGTCTTTGTGTAGATGGTTTGGGTTGTAACCTGGCTGTCTGTGGTGGTGCTCAACGTGGACCTCGGCTTGGCTATCGGGGTAGTTTTCTCTATGATGACCGTCATCTGTCGCACGCAAAGGTACATTTTCCTCTCTGTCTGCACAAATACTATGTTGCAATCCAGCAAGAGCAGCTCTTGGCAAAGTTTTAGTTATAAGAAATACCATGCAGGTTAAACATAAACTCCCAGATGTGCATAAACATCACACTCACAAGCAACAAAAATTATCCTTAAGTCGTTTTATTACACACTATAAAGCACCAGGAACAGTGTAAATCTTCTCGGCGGGACATTTGGAAATTTTTTTGACACAGCACAAGTATATAATTTATCATAATGTGTGAATTTATTTTAAAATTGGTGATTCAACAGGGCCAGTTGTTCAGTCCTTGGTCGGGCCAGCAACACAGAAATTTACAGACCACTGGAGAACCACAGCAAGGTGAGCCAGGTTTCTGGTTATTATTCCTTGAAATAGGTTGCTTACAATACATTTGATGCACATGGGATGATGCAGCAGGAGTATCTTAGCATAAAGATGAGACTATTCTGTTTTCCTTTCAGTGCTACGAGGTGCCTGGAGTGAAGATCCTGACTTACAATGGGCCTATTTACTATGGCAACCGTAGTTTCTTCAGGGAGGAAATGAGCCGGCTGTTGGGCCTGACGCCAGAGAAGATCCGCAGCCGGGAGAAGGCCAGGAAAGCCCTGGAGAAACGGGAGAGAGAGGCCACCGTCAACACTGTGGTAGGTACAGGCTTTAGAGCAAAACACATAAATGTACAACATACAAAATCCTATTTAATTTAAGTGTCTGCTTGTCCTCCTCCCATATTATTCTGTAGGAAAGAGGCATTGCAAACACATCATTCTCCTCAGAAAATGAGTTCTTTAAATCAGGTAGGTAATGCCTTTTATAGTGGCCTCTGTAGGGGCTACCTAACATACATACTGTTATGTTTACAAAGCATTAGGGATTGTTTTTGTAGATTTTCTTGTGCTGCAGAGAATTTCAAGGAAAACTAAATTTTTTGCTTTGTTTTTCTGCAGAAACATCTGAAAGTGATGTCCAGGTGGTGTTAATCGATTGCAGCAGTGTGATATTTGTCGATGTTGCTGGGGCGAGACTCTTCACACAGGTTAGTCAGCAACAGTAAGACATAATGTATACATCACTGCACTGAGTTTTCTCCCTGATTGTGTCAAAATCATTGATTGTTCTTGACTTTTTTTGCAGATGTGTACCGAGTGCCAGAAAGTGGGAGTTCATGTTTATTTGGCAAACTGCAACGGTAAGACCTTTTCTGATGTATTTTTTGTGATGTTCTGTGTATTTTATGATACATACTGACTGCTACTACTGATTCCTCTCCTCTTAGAAAGCGTCCTAAAGATCCTAACATCAAGTGGTTTAATGAGCTACATGAACCCTCAGCATATCTTTGTCACAGTTCACGATGCTGTGATGTATATTCAGCAGCAGAAGGTAGAGATCAGAATCTTTTTACAAATATGCAAGACAGTTTTATTTGTAATCATTTCCACAACAGCAAAAAAAAAGGTTGTTAATATAATACTGCTGTCATCTGTTGTAGGAAAAACCTCCAGAGAACACCACAACGGTTTGGGTATGAGCCAGGAGGACAGTGATGAGTCACACTCGCCTCTTCCAAGTATCTGGGACTGAAATGTCAGAGTGCACGAGGACTTTGGCTTTGTCAGCTAAGTCTCTCAGCTGTACAGGAGCACTCCGGTAATCGGTCCAGTTTGTACTGTAAACCAGTGTTTCAAAGAAGCAGTAGCCTGTTGTAGCACTAAGTCATGGATTACTCTTACATTACAGTGTTACCAGATCTTTTGGAGTCACTCCTGGCAAATGAAAATCAGCAGAAGGAGTCACACCCCAACACATAAGTCTCGTCATACAGTATATTTAGAAAAGTCTGAAAAACAACAATATAAATACACGTGTCTATTATACTGTTTGTGACGGATAAGAAATGTTCTTGTTTAACTGCTGTTTTTTATTGTCATATATGATGTATTTTGCCATTGTAATATTTATTTAGTTTCTGTTTGGTGTTTGCAATACGAACAAATACTGAAGTGCACTGCGTAGTTTGTTAAAAAAAATACTTTATATATTTATATCTTTTTGAATATCCGTGCTTGAATATGCAACTGTGTACAGCAAATGCCATCCCATACTGACTTCTGTTTTGAGAGACTGAACAAAAGATTTAATGAATGACCTTTGTAAAGTCATCCAGTGGCTGTTTTGACAATAAATCTCAATAAATATCTCCAAAAACAGAACGCGGATTATGTTTTTTTCTCCTCATTGAATCAACACTACAATTAAGAAAATATTATTAGAGAAAGCAGGGTTGTATGCTTCTACATCAGTGTTTGGGTTATCGTAGTTATGAATACATTTTTTCGGGGGGGGGGGACCACAGTGTGGAATGTGAAGCATGCCGCAGATTTTGAAGAGAGAAGAAGAGCAGTCTTTGTAGTGGGTTGGATTACTGCAGATCTGGGTGTCCGCACAGAGAAATTATTAAAAATGAAAAAAAAAAAAATCACATGACAACAATGACATAAGAATTTTTTTGCCACCACAAATAAATAAATAAATAAATTAACCGGGGTGAGAAGGGTCACAGGTATTTTCAGATTTATTGAACATACAACATGCAAACTGGAAATACATTAACTTGTTACGTCTTTCTGCTTTCTAAGAAAAAGGTGGCACACTGTAAAACAAGTCTGACAAAACCCTCTCTTGTAAGATGTTAGCCATTGCATTACCTGGATGTAATGTCTCATCTCACTGCCCTGCTGCCCTCTGCTGTCCATCAGCTAAAATCTTTCCTAGCGCTGCTCCTCATCACAATCCTGTTACCTTGACCTGATAAAGCTACATGGAGTGCGAGTTCAAAACCAGGACAAAAAAAAGGCAAAAAAACCCTAATTATTTCCTTGCTTGATGTCGGATAGCCAAGTTATTAATTTTTTCCTGTGCATATTTCAAAGAGGCCTCTAGACACTGTACCCTTTGGGCTTTCCCTTTAAAGCTCAAGGAGTGTTTCACTAATTGGCAGGAAGTAGTCCACTTCAATTAGAACATGGTACACAAGGCTCTGGCCAAATGTTTACTAAGCCAGATTCTACCGTCAGGCCTACTAACACGCGCACGTATACATACACACATGTAGACAGTAACCCTACAAGCTCCTCCAGGAAGGTCAGTGATAAAGCTTTGATTTACCTGTGAAAAAGGTGCTTAAAGGTAATACTGCAAAAATGAGAAAACTGAGCATGTGCACAACATGTACTCACAATTATGTCGCCTAATAAAAAAATATAGTAATTCTCTTTTCTCTACACAGTAACTGTCAGTACCATTGGAATGATTCCATAAATAACAGTGGATCATAGAAGGATGATACTGGCAAAAGTACAAAATACAAAGTAATTCCGTGTTCCTGTTGTTACTTATTAATTTGATTGTACAGAAGCAGCAAGAATTAAAATGTAGCAAAAAATACACTCATATTTGACAACCCAGAGGACCTTTCAACCTGTGTGGCATTTTTGTCTGATCTTTTATTTCCATCTTGTGGTGAACAGATGTAAGGACAGGCTGTTTGCAGTTTCCTTATTCTCAATGAAGGATCACATGACTGGCCAAAGAGTCAGCTGTCACCATAGTAACAAAAACTTGTCCAAGCAGTTTATTATCCTTATCATTCTCTGTTGAAACATAAATTATACCCACAGAAGATACTCAGATCTATAAAAGCACTCAACAATATAAAGATACTTTATGACTGACTTGCGTTTACTATATGCACCGATCAGCCACAACATTATGACCACTGACATGTGAAGAGAATAACATTGATCATATTGGTACTATGTGCTGTTCTGATGGAAAACCTTGGCTTTTGACATCTGTGTTGATGAGACTTAGACACCCAAATAAACATTGTCCCACAACAAGCACACTCCCTCATGTAAATGGAAATCCCAAATGTCACTGGCCTACCCCCACAAGAAAATGCACTCCACCACATGGAAACAACATCAACCAATCAGGAACATGTTGAGGAACATGACAATGGCCCAACATGTTGATTTGACCTCCAAACTTCCTACACCTCATTCTGATCAAGCATCAAAAGGATGCAGTGGAACAAGTTTGATTGACAGAGGCCCCACTGCACAAGCCAGAGTACCCAAAGGATCCACTGCCTACGTCCTGGTTCCAGACCCCATAGGACACCCTGAGAGGTCCTCTTGTCCATGCCCAATGGCTCAGAGCATTTTTGAGCACATAAGGGGGACCAACACAATATTATGCAGGTGGTCATACTGTAATGCCTGATGGGTGTATGACTGTATTAGATTATTAAGGTTAATTTAGATGCTTGGGATGGAGCTATTTTTACCACTTAAACAACCAAACTGGACATCATCCAAAGGATCACAAGACAAATCTTGAGGATTGTGAGAATAAAAATAGGATGAGAAAGGAATAAAAACAAAGTTCTTCTACAAATCTGTTGTCAATATTTGGACTTTTAACTATTTGTTTAACTTTTTTGTGAAATATTTGATAATTTTACTGATTTTACCTGCTTGGGCCTCAGTTATTCTCTCGAACAGGCCTAACAGTTTGATTCGTTTTTGGACTCCAGTCTTTTTATTGAGTCGTCCCTATATTTAACAAACCCCTTGTCACCAAGCTGTGGACTTGACCCAGACAACCAAACAACAACACAGGCAGTTAGCATTCATATCAAAGCTCTGAGGTGATACCAGCTGAGGGTTATTTTCAGTGAGGGAATGACTTCTCAGCATAGTCAAGGCAATGAGTAATTTGCCATCGTATTAACAAGAGGATGAACTTTCACTGCCTCAGATTCACAAATAGACAATTATATGTCCGTCATACACACACACACACACACAGACACAAAGAGAAGCCATGAGGGGAGATGTTTTCTTAACACCGAACATCTTTACTAAACACCAACAGAGGACAGTAAAAATATGTGCATTTGTTGGGACACTGTCAGATGTTTAAGAAAACTTTTCCACAGCAAAATAACTGATGTAGCCAATAACCCTAAAGATGAATTCATTATATTGACCTGTGGGAGGGAGACATCTTAGTGCAATAAAGGCATAAGTATCATCATCATCATCATCATCATCATCATTAACTAGACGTGTCATTTGTGAAAAAGAAAAAGAAAAAGGAAAAGAAGAAAGTCTGCAGCCAGTATCTTGCCTTTGAAATAACATAAAATACAGTATCATCTGTCAACAAACATCAGGTTCCACATTACTGAAATGAGCATCAACTAAAAAAATATATTCCATACAGTAAAAATCCCCTTTTTGCCACCAAATCCAAGTGCAAAAATTATGTCAGTGTGCAACATTTCATTTTTTCTTCCACTGTATGTATCTTTGACATTTTTCTACACTTTGTGGGGAGGAAAAAGAAGTTTAAGCTTGAACAGTCACTCACATCAATGGAGAGGGAAAGAAACTTGGAAAGACTCACTACTGAGACACTACCACAACATCCTACAGAGTCTACGCTACTATTAAGAGTTAAATATTTATTCAGATGTCTCTGATCACTGCTGGCATGGCTGTGAAGACGTGAAGAAACTTGCACTCTGGGTAACAAAAAGAATTACAACTATGGCATTTCTAGTTGGGCAATATCCTCTCTTTAGCTCTCTCTCCTATCTACTTGTCTTTAGCTCTTTCAGTTGTTTCTGTTGCATTACTGGGTCTTTCCTTGTCAATTCACCCAGATTTCAGAACTTTTCCCATTTAATGTCAAGTTTTTTTTTTTTTTTTAAATCAGCAAAAACTTCTACCTAAACCATGGAAACTTGAAAAACCCTCAGCTCTTCTCCAAATATTTTTTTTAATTTATTAAATTTTGTCAGTGTTAAATTTGACAACTTCAGTGATTCTTCTTTTTTTTTTTGTCTTTGCTTTTGATAGGTTTGTTTCGTGTTTTAAGTTCTCCCTCCCACTCTCATGCTTTGCACCACTGATTGCTCCTGACATTTCAAAATATAATTAGTAGTTGCTCTGTGGACACACATATGTTGCAACTCCTGAGCCCGAGGTTTGTAACATGATCACATAGGAAGTTCTGTAACCCAAACTATTGTGCCATAAAAAACAGGCTACATGATTTTTTGAATATGCAGAGTGCTGAGAAGCTGACTGACAACTTAGCAGCATCTAACCACTGTTGAATTCCCATCACACAGGTCACAAGTTGAAATAATTTATAAACATATATTCGTGATCATTCACAACAGCATTTTTAATGTTTCGGGAGCAAAAAAAACCCGTAAAAAATAACAGTACAATATTTTGCATTCTACACTTACCTGAGAACAACAATAATTCCACATTCTTACATTCGACAAGTGGTAGCTCAAGTGTCATTGACTGGTCATGCACTTGAACCTGTTTTTGAAGTAAAAGACTTCATTATGCATGTTAGTGTTCGTACTGGAAGATGAGTAGCGGAATTTTTCATAGGCCTTTTGCGACTCTGTTTTACCCCAGGGTAGCTGGATCTTTGATGCGTGGTTTACAATGACGTCACTACAGGAGCCAACGTGGAGGGAACCCAGAGCATCGATGAAAAACTCTGCAGTATCAGAAGAAAACTTACTTTAGCACAAGTGTCGTTTGATTTTCATTCTGAAGCAACTCAACAGTGTTATCACATTATTCTGTGCAGGAAAACAAACACTAACCCAGATGTGCTTGTCGTGACAGGCGTGGGTCGAAGCCAACCTGCCGCACTTTGTCCGTCCGCCCCATGAAGAAATTGATGACAGCATCGGCTACCACGCAGTTGGGAAATCCGTCGATGGCATGGTGGAAGCCATTTCTGATGTGCAAACAGTCACCCTCCTCTCCTCCTGCTTCCACTGAAATGGTGTGAAGATATGTTGCAGTGTAACCCGTCACCTCTCTCACTGCACCGCCAACCTGGCGTCACCAAGGCAACAAAAATATACAAGCAACACAAGAAATTAGAGTGTGTATATACAGTTCTGTGAAAAAGTATTTGCCCCTCTACAGAAATCTTCTATTTTTGCATATTTGTCACACTTAAATGTTTCAGATAACCAAACTAATTTTAATACAAGACAAAAATAACCCAAGAAAACACAAAAAGCAGTTTTCAAATGTTGGGTTCATTTACTGAAGGAAAATGCTGTCCAGCCCCATCTTGCCCTACATGAAGAGGTCATTGCCCCCTTAGCTACCAATCTACCAAATGACCAGATTCATTCAATTTCACCAGACACACCCATGTATGATTACTGCCAGTCTCTTTGAATCTAAACATCATTTAAATAGAACCTGTCTGGCATTGTGAAGTAGCTTAAGGGTCTGAAAGAGCAGCACATGATGCCATGTAAAGAGATTCAAGAACAGAGGCAAAACAAAGTCATTGACATTTATCAGTCTGGAAAGTGTTACAAAACCATTGATAAGGTCAGAGTCAAAAGTGTAGCTTTTTTGAAGACATGGGTCCCGTTACATCTGGTGTAAAGCTAATGCTGCATTCCACAAGAAGAACATCATCCCAACAGCGAAACACGGTGGTGGTAGTGTGAATGTTTGGGACGGCTTTGCTTCCACAGGACCTGGACAACTTGTCAGAATTGATGTAGCCATGAATTCTGCCCTCTATAAGAAAATGTTCCCAGGGAATATCCACCCATCAGTTCATGACCTAAAGCTCAAGCACAAACAGATGCAGCATGACAAGCAAGTCCACCTCTGAGTGGCTCAAAAAAGAAGAAAATTAAAGTTTTGGAGTGGCCGAGTCAAAGTCCGGACTTGAGATGTTATGGCAAGACCTTAAAAGGGAAGTTCATGCTCGAAAACCATCTAATGTGACCGAATTAAAACTATTCTGCAGAGAACAGTGGGCCAAAATTCCCCCATGACACTGTAAAAGACTGATCACAAGATTTCGCAAACGTTTAACTGCAGTTGTTGCTTCAGGGGGGCAATTACTGTTTCACAGGGGTGATATAGGTTTTTAATAAATCTTTGAAAAATCATCATTTAAAAACTGCATTTTGTGTTATGTGGGTTTTCCTCTGTATAATAATAATTAAATATAAGTATTAGTTTGATGATCTGGAAGATTTAAGTGTGAGAAATAAGCAGACATAGAAGACACCAGGAAATACCTTTTCACAGCACTGTACATTAAAAAAACAAAACAACTAAAACATTTCTAACCCATGCAGTTTCTCAGAGGCAGCTGTGGCATTCTCGGCTACAGCATTTTACTGGTACAACCATTGTTTTGACATGCTATGTGGTGTGACTCACTCTCTGTAGCCTAAAGTCATTAAAGACAGTGAAAAGAGGAAGTAAGCCCTGCAACGCACACTTGCTTGGCATACAAGTAGATACAACGGATAAAAAAGAGCTTCCTCAGAAAACTGTGATGAATGATTGAGAACTGTGTGAAGCTGCAGCACTCACTCGTACTACAACAACGAAAAATATCAATAAGAGACATGTCCATTGAAAATCTTGATTAAAATAGTCCAAACTGCTGACTGATAAAACATAGACACTAGGTTCAAGCACAACCTTGGTCACCTTTGGTTTTGAATTTTGACCAAAGGTAGCAAGTTCAAAAATGTATGTCAGTATTAATCATTGGAAGCCTTGTAAGGGATCAACAGAAGTCTAACATGAATATTTCCCTTGCAGTCAGTGAAGTAAAGCCAAGAGTGAGGAGATACGAAGAGAAATTGCTTGGGAGCTTTGGTGCTGATGCTATCAGCCCAGTAATGGGGACATCTGCTTTAGCACAATTAAAGAGTACAGTGATATCTGATTAGCTTCTGTTTGTGTGACTGTCAGAGCTGATCTGTGCAGAAATTATTAATCCCATGAATTCATTTGGACACATGCATCCTCCTAAGCCTCATTTGAGTGGCTCAGAAAGGAGGAAGCAGAGCGGAAGGAGCTGAACACTTTTATTACATAAAATATGATCAGTGCATACATTTGACTGTCTCTGGACATGCATCTCACCAGATCCAGAGTGGTTTTCTCGAGGATGTCCACCATCTTCTCCAACTTGGTGTTTGCAGTGAAGATGAAATCATCATCCACCCAGAGCACATACTTGGTGGTCACTTGAGACACTGCCAGGTTTCTTCCTGCAAACCAACCCTATAAAAAAAAGCAATCAGCGAACACTGACTGTTTAATAATCACAATGCAGGACGCTACATAGAGACACACCAACTGCTTTACCTTTCCAAATGGCATGATGTAGTGTTCAACATGAGGGCCGGTCACTGGCAGAGGGTGCTCATTATCATCTGCTATCACTATGGTGACACTGGGATAATATTGTCGTATGCTGTCAATAAGGTCTTTGAGTTTGTCATAGCGTAGAAAGGTCTTGGTGGCGATGGTAACAAGAGCACTAATGTTATACTCTAAGCGGAAACAGAAAAACAAATCACATGCAGATGTGACTTTGACATCAAATAAAACCAAAAAAGATGATATACAATAACTTCTCACAAACCTTCCTGGTATCCAGAGTTGTAGAGCTTCGGAATGGTTGGATGCCCAACTTTGATGATGAAAAATGACCGGTGACTTTCAGTTGCAAACTGAACTGCACAATGAAACAAAAACAGTCATGACTCTAATAATTATGAGATAAGATAAAGCAAGTGCATACACCGATCAGCCACAACATTATGATCACTGGCAGGTGAAGAGAATAACATTGATCATTGATCACACCCAAATAAACATTGTCCCAGAACAAGTACACTCCCTTGTGCAAATGGAAATCCCAAATGTACTGGCCTACCCCTGCAGGAAAATGCACCCAACCACATGGAAAAAACATCAAACAATCAGGAACATGTTGAGGAACATGACAATGGCCTAAAATGTTGATTTGACCTCCAAACTTCCTACACCCCATTTTGATCAGGCATCAAAAGGATGCAGTGGAGCAAGTTTAATTGACAGAGGCCCCACTGCACAAGCCAGAGTACCCAAAGGATCCACTGCGTACGTCCTGGTGCAGGACCCTATAGGACACCCTGAGAGGTCCTCTTGTCCATGCCCAATGGTTCAGAGCATTTTTGAGCACATAAGGGGGACCAACAAAATATTATGCAGGTGGTCATAATGTTATGCCTGATCGGTATATATAAGTATTGAACCAAAAGAATGTTTTGTGTTCCTACTGAGTTTCTATTCTACACTATCAAATAGGTGCAGATGACATTATACTTTTAGTCTTTAGTATATATATACATGTTTACTTGTATCTGCTGTCTTCGGGTGGAACACAGTGTTTGTATAGGTGATAAACTGAAGCTGCCTGTTCAGGTTAGAGAGTTGAGGACTCGACAGTATCATGTGCTTCTCTCCCTCTCCTCTGATGGAGACCTTGTCCACCGTTGCAGCGACATCAAAAGTCCCCAGAGTTGCTGTCAAATTGACCTGTTAGACAATTTTTACAGTTTTTGGAGGAAAAAAATGCAAAAAACTTCAACTTTTGGACAAAAAATTAATATGTCAACCGCAATGACAACCTTAAAATGAAGAAATTACTGTATGAACTGATCTTGCTTCTTCTTTAAGACCCAAACCTATGGAAAGAGAGCAGTGATTATTAGAGATGTTAAAGTGGAATGATGATGAAGACTTAAACAGCCGTCACAGTACCAGTAGCAAGGGAATAAAGCTCTTTCAGACAAGAGATATGGAACATTGCTGGCTTCATCAATCTGTAATGTGACCGCATTCTGTCATTCTGACATGGGTCATTTTTACGTTAATGTCGGATGTCATTATAAGCTATTAATAAAGTTACTGTTGTTGTTGTACATGTGTAGATATGTGTAGAATTTCAGTTTATTAATAAATATTAATATGACCAGGGTGCTCATTTAAACATGAAACGGACACTTCAGATGCAGTCAGATTAACAGAAAAGAATGCATGTCTGAAAAGGACTTGAGTAACTTTAAGGCCACCTGTTTCTTTGATCTTGTTCTATGTTAAAATGTGCTGTTACCTGGAATGATGATTGTTTGGAGAGGTCGCACCTCCACACCCTGGGTAGGATACTGAAGAGGACTGTTGGCCTCAGCTACAATAAGCACATCTGCAGGATTGAAGGACCTATATATGTATATATATACACACATACACATAACATATGAAATCACTATTAGAACATAGCTGTATTCTTTCATAATGTGCAATTATCACCATATTCCATATGGAATACACAGAAAGGACAATGTCCTTTCACTATATGGTTCTAGTCTTAAGCTCTGCACAAGTATAGATACTAAAAGCTGACAGATGAAATATTAATTTAAAAAAGAAAGTCCTGTTGTCTTGGAGTTGGTATACTGTGAAATACCCTCTAACCTGGATGACTGGACCATTGTCTAAAATAATGTTGGTAAAGTAACAGAGTTAGACCCTAAGACTTAAACTTAAAAACAGATGCATTATTTGGCATCTTTTATTATTTTTTTGCCAAGATGATTGATGATTATTACATGTATGACAACACCATTTGATCCTGAAAAGGCATTTAAAAGGTGGGTGCAATATAAATGAAATAATGCAATACACAAATATTGAGCCATGTAGACTTGACAGCATGAATTTAACACATTTAATAACTACCAAAACTGAAATGAAAAGGGTGCATTACTTGTAAGCTGGGCCTGAAATGGATGTAATTTATCTGATTTATCTCTGATATAGTTCATCTAATAGGCCGCATTTAATGTTCCCCATCTGAAAACCTCACACTGACATAACTGCAATGTCCAAAAAAAAATCAACTGTGAACAACACAGAGTTTACCTTCACATTTGTTGCAAGATTAATCAAGAAAACCTTGCAAAGTTGAAATGAATTGCATCAAGAATATTACTTCTGAGTCCATTAAAACAGTGGTATCTTTTACATTAAATGTTTGTAAATGGTATTTTGCTCCCCCAAGTTATTCAATATCATGACCATGCATCCAAAACACAGCCCTGGTTGTTGTCAGCTATAATAAACTATGGGGACAAAATGATCAATTGTAATGCCCAGCACCCAATTTCATTCCTGATGCCTTAAAGGTCCCATATTTTGAAAAATTGTTTTCTAACAATAATATGTGCCCACAGTGTGTCTACAACCCCCCCCCCCCCGGAATGAGAAAAGTCTATACTCTCCCTTTCTTGCTTTCTCCACCTTTCAGAAAATGTGTGCTCAGACAGGCAGATTTGAGATTTGCCCGACATGACGTCATGTAGGGCAATAACACCACCTTTAGGTTGGTGACACTGCCCCTGACAAACATTAGGTTGAATCCAAATCTCCACCTTCTGGACTTGCAGACTGAGCCTCGTGGACTTCAGGCATATATAATGTCTGTGACGTCTTCACTGTCATCACGTAAAGTCTGCAAGAGCGGGAGTCTGCAGCATTATGACTAGAGCTAATAGACAGGCTTGAAGTCTGTCTCACTCGTTTCCATGAGAACATTTGAGAGACTATCACGTATACGGTAATCACCGCAAGTAACAAGATATAAATCCCATTCATAGGTGTTTTTGTGAGTGAACAAATCAATATTTATATACATAGGCTATAGACATTCAAAACAGCCCTCAGCACTCCTGGACGTCCCGTGAACATGCCCGCAAAGCAGGGCTGTTGCTCTGTTGTTGGCTGCACAAACGAGCACAGAAGTCTGTTTTTACCTCCTTCTTCGTCTAAAGGTTTTAAAGGCCCAGTGAATTAATTTCATTTTTGATGGAAATGTACCCACAACAACTCCTAAAATGTTGGATGTGTGTGCTTGCCATTTCACCGCAGACTGCTTTCTCAACGAGGGCCAATACAAAGCAGGATTCGCTGAGAATCTGAAGATAAAGCATGGATCGGTACCAACTGTCCGTGACCCAACTACAAACATGGGAGCTGTGAGTTTTACCATTTTATGCTGCTTTACTGTATAGGCCTGCTTTTACTGTGATAGCCTGTTGAATGTGGTTTTAGCATGGCAGCTAACGTAAGTTACTGTTGGTAACATAGTTAGCCATTCAGAAACATCCTGCTGCAGCCGCAGAGTTTGAATTTCTTCAGGGGCCTTGCATTGTCACCAAATTTACCCATAGCCAGGGCAATTGGTCCAGCTGTCCATTTCTAGGGTTAGGTTCTAAACTGCTCATAGTTATTACCTAATAAGTTCAGCAGAACAGCTTAAGCGGGTGGTGAGGGGACTCGCCTAGCTCTCACTGTCTCCATCCAGACGCCTACCCCGCTTACTCAGACAGAAACCCACACTAAGTAGCCTAAATAGTCCAGCTTTTTTTTTTTATCAGTCACGTCTGTTAACGACAGCTCCCTCCTCTGTTGACAACGGCACTTGGTGAATTGCTAGGTTTAGATTTAGAGGATAGGAAAGGAAAACCCCAGGGATCTGTTTGAAAATCTATTTCACTTAGTAACTAGAACAACCTTTCAGAAAAATCAGATCTCATGCACACAATTAACTTTTTACATCCATGAGGAGTCTATGAACTCAGGTAAACAAATTAAAAATCCATAATGCTTTCTTTTTAAATGCATAATAAAAGCTTTTTGATTAATGATAGCAGGGGCAGCAGCAGCTCTAGATTAAACATAGAAAATACGTTTAAAAACTGGATCAGGTTCAAATAATTTGGTTAATATTGCAGAACTGAGCTTTCCTAATTAAATCTCCTAATAGTATGTTTTAGAATGGACAGGACAGACGGCTTGGCCTTCAACCGCCACGCCTGGTCCAAACCTGATTCTGGCAGAATCTCTCAACAGAAATACCAAACCCTGTACAGAGTCCCAGTAATCCCGTAAAAAAATCTCTATAACTCAGGGGGAGTGAAGAGTCAAGATCCCAATTCAGTCTTGTTTTTTAATGTCCTTGGGTTCGTTGTGGAAAAGTTTCAAAAATCCAACACGATGGCAAAATGAGCTGAGGACAGTCCCTGACTCTCCTAGCACAGGCTGAACGGCCTAAACAGGCCACTCCTGCAATCTCTTGCAGTGGGAAGGATATATTACTCTGTTCCACCTTCATCAAAATCGCAGACTGATCTAGACTGTTCTTTTTCTTAGCAGAGTAAAACTCCACTTATCCTGGACTAAAGTCAGATTGATCCATCTTCTGCGACGTCCACAGACAACTCCAACTCCGTTTAATTTGTGTCTGTCTCTCATTTTTATACTTTTCTATATTCCTCAGAGACACATGCACATTTTCCCCTCCCAAAAACACTTTCTTAACTTTAGCTCATTGTTAAGAAATCTGGTCCAGTCTGCTTTTCTTAACTTCCTCTTTCTGGTTGCTACAGAGAAACATCCTTAAATATTAGAATTAGTTCAAATCTCATTGATATTATATATTTAGAATTATCACACCATCTGAATCAACTGAGACAGCTTTCCAATCACTTGATCACAATCACTTGATCATTAAGAGTTATTAAAAACTTAAGCACACACATTTCACTCCATGTCCTGTTTTTAAACTGTCACATGGCCAAGTTCCTCTTTTCAGCCCGCAGAATTCTGGTTACAAAGAATCATTTTTAATCTTCCTAATAATTATAAACTGTTTCAAATCATTACATAACATAAGAATAATTTCAAATCATCATTAAGCCTAAGCGCAATCATATCATTTTTATTTACTTAGCCCCTGTAAATGGCTGCTCTGGGATCTCAAACCTTGACTCCACTTGACAGCCTCTCCCTCTGGATCAGACTCTGGATCAAATTGGTATGCCTGAACCACAGCGCTTCTACGAGCCATACCTATGCACTCTGTGTAAACATTAGCGCATGGTACTGGACAACCTCTTCCAGAGAGGGGCATGAAGTAGGCGTGGACAGGCACAGCTCATTATCACAGACACAGAAAGAGCGTATTCTCAGTCAAGCTCACAAGAGTGAGTTACAGGCTGGCTGACGTCCAGGAACAAACTGGGTTTTTAGGCAACAAACTTCAAATTGACTGTTCTGGGACCTCTGAGACCTATGTGAATTTGCTGAAAAGGAGCATAATATGGGACCTTTAAGTCTTTCGGGTCAGATTATTTTCATGCTGATATGATGTAGTCTGAAACTGTTTTTAGTTTTGAATATAGACCAAAAAGGGTGGAGACAAACAGAGCTAAAGCTGCATGATGACTGTGGAAGACAACATTTTTACAGCTACAGGATGTGATGCATTTAAAGATGCATTTAAACAGACTGCACAGTCAAGTGTAGAGATTTTAGCACGTCACAGCATGACTCAAAAACGTCTCTCCAAAGTAGTTATTAG
The DNA here is from genome assembly GCA_024666655.1 of Dascyllus trimaculatus. Lineage (NCBI taxonomy): Eukaryota > Metazoa > Chordata > Actinopteri > Pomacentridae > Dascyllus > Dascyllus trimaculatus. The sequence goes on from CM045452.1 coordinate 22,779,255, forward strand.
TGATTCATGATCCAAACTTGTGTGTGAAAATGCCAATCCATAATCCAAATAGATTACTGCCAGATCTTATAAGCTGTAAAAATGTTTTAATTAAACAAAGATTTGAAAAGTGATGCTGACTGTTACATAACTGCTAGATAATCAGAATGATGTTATCATTTGAATTTTACCTCCACTGGAAGTTGTTGTACTCCTGAGCTCTGTGACGCTTCACGCCATCAGGATCAGGGTGGACCTCCAAGAATGCGAGATCAAGGTTGTGGGCCCACACCCGTGGAAAGAGCAGGTTGGAGAATGGCAGGTGAAAGCTTTCCTGATCAGCCTGGCATACACATGCATTTTGGGCCAAACGACTGTGTCACAAAACAAACAAAAAACAGTACAGAGTGAGTTGAAAGGAATGATCATCAGAATTTAAAACATAATTTAAGCAAAACAACAGTCATGTTGATAAAAAACATACCATGCCACATCCTCTTTTATATGGTAGGGAATGTTGGTATCTCCAGTTATCTCACTGAAGAGTTTCTTTATTGGACTAGTCTTACTTGACCGTATGTTGACTCCTGAGCTGGTCCTGGGGCTCCAAGAGTTAAACAGGACTGCCAGCAGTAACCCACTGGCCAAAATCAGTCCGAGACACTTCTTACAGGTGATCTTCATCTAGAAAGAAGATTCGTTGACATGCCAAAATGGTAAACAGGGCAAAGGAGCATATGAGAGACTGTGCTTAACATGGGAATTTTCCAGTTTGACTGGACTGGATAATTAGACATGAGCCTGGATTTTTCAGTCCTTAATGAAAATACTTGAAAACCTGTGGAGGTGAAAGCACAGTTGAGGCTACTGACATGTATTGTGTAATATAGTACAAATAAAAGACCTTAAAAGTTATTGAGTTCTCTTAAACTTGAAAAGCTAGATTTTAACATGCAGATTCAATAATTTATACCAACAAATACTCTGTTCAAAATCTGAATTAAGCTTTTAAGCTCCTATATAAATTTATAAACATCACAGCATTTTGCGCAACTTCCTCATTTTGGATGAAAACCGCTCTGGCGAGTACAGCATATGCATGCTGTACCGCTGAGGCTTGTGGTTAGTTTTAGCACTCACTTTGAGATTGCAGTTAACGATAATCTTGATATGTGACATCTGGCCTATATCTCTACATCCTTTAGTTTAGAAACAGACAAAGTTTGTCAGTTTATGAAGCAGCTACATCCCTTTTGGATCGTCTGTGCACTGGAACGAAGAACATGCAAATGATAACATGACAGCTAAGCGTTCTAGGGCTTTATGCAGCTGTGGCATTTGCACTTATTTTTCCAACGCTGAAGCGAAACTACTCCTCATTTATAAATTGTCTGCTGGTACAGATATTTCCTATTATATAAATAATTAGGTTAGATTAGATTCACCTTTCCTATTTTAATGTGTAGTGGACTAAGGTGCAGAACATTCCAGGGTAACTTTCTGAGAATCCAGAGACTGTTTGTCAGAGCTGTAAATGTGGCAAGAAACCATTTCAGAAGACAGCTAACCCAAAACTCCCACCTAAATGGAACATCTGCAGATCGGATGTTTATAATAATAATATAATAAAATAATAATGACAAAAGAGAAGGGTTTTAATAATAATAAATGAATGTTGGTAATTTGACAGCCTTTTATTTATTGTAACATTTAATTGCTTCCAATTCAGTATTTTTAAAGATATTTTTAAAAAGCTTTAATTCTAGAATCAGAAACTTTTCAATCCAGGATAAAATAAGAAAAAAAAAAAAACTGCTTCCACGAAACAAAAAGGGTGGTGTTAAAATGATAATATGAAGACCTGTTGTTTCCTTGTTGATTAGATACACACAATTTCACAAGTTCACTAAAATGGTAGATGAAACTTCTGCATTCTCTGTATTTTATCAACATATCTGCACTTCTGGTCATGGCTCGTCTAGTTGACAGCACAGCTTTAGGGTAGGAAATGAAAAGAGATGAATCAAGAGGCCATTAGTCACTACCTGTGATTGTGTTTACATGAAGTTTCGCTGTTCTCTGCTTAACTTGTGTATCTGCAAGTATGATCAGCACAAGAAGAAACGCTAACACAATAAAGCTTTTTTATTATTTTAGTATTATCACAGTTAGTAGGACAATTATTTCACACCCATACATGTTATCTCAACTGCAAGTAGGCAGGCGACACACATGATCACCTATCTGCCAAGCTTTCAGCTTTGTTGTTATGCTGTTAACTTTTGTACTGCAGCAGATATTTTTCTGTCTGCAAAGTTTGCACCAAAGCAAAAATAAGATTCATCTCACCACAGGAGGTGTGATGTTGACAGCAAGATGCTCAAAAAGTGTGTTGACAGACAAAATAAAATTTTACAGATCTGACACATACCAAAACAGACATCTTTACAAATACCCTACATCAGGGGTCTCAAACTCCGGTCCTCGAAGGCCACGGTCCTGCATGTTTTAGATGTTTCCCTCTTTCGACACGCCTGATTTAAATGGTCAGAATCGTTATCAGGCTTCTGCAGAGCTTGAAGATGAGCTGATCATTTGAATCAGGTGTGTTGGAAGAGGGAAACATCTAAAACATGCAGGATATTGGCCCTCGAGGACCGGAGTTTGAGACCCCTGCCCTACATCCAATTCAGAATTTGTGCTATTTCTGTATAGCTATTTTAAAAAATCTATATTATTATTATTACTATTATTATTATTATATCTTATCTTTTATATTTGTGACTACTTCCTCATTATCAGAAAGCATAGCATTAGTTCTGCTATTTGACACTACATCTCATCTTACTCTTCTGAAGCAAACTCTATAACTCAAGAGTTCAATCAATCAATTCCCGCAGCTGAACAAGGATTAAACTGTAGTGGCCAGAATAAAAAAAAAACCTAGGATGATCATAGACAAAGACTCGTATAAAAAAAGCATTGACAAAAGATAGCTTGGAAGTTGAGACAAACTGTCTAAACTTTTGTAGCACAACTTCACTTGTCGAAACAAGCTTTTCTACTTGACCCGCCCACATTTGTGTCTCCTTGTACATTCTCAAACATATTGGATGTGGTGCAGCATCTAATTTCACAAGCTTTCAAGGTGTGGAAAATGGGAAAAACCAGAACATGGCCAACCAGCTTTGAACAGTTTGGGTGCTCAAGAGATGCCAGAAACTCAAACTGTTGGCATTTAGCATGAAGAGGGAAAGTGTCTCCTTTCTCAGCTCAAATTGTGTTTGAGGAGCAAGGACTCTACCAGCCACCAGCATGAAAGCCTAATACGGATGTGGGTAACCTAACCAGTCTAGTTAGATTATCAGATCCTTCTCTTCTTTTGCAGGTTTTAGGATGAATACGCTTCAGTCATCTCACCCAGCTGTTAATAATAACTGCCTAGGATGAGTAAACACATGAGCCAGGACATGAACGAAGCTCAGAGGAACACTGGAAACAACACGAGAAAGCAGCTTGATGGAATCACCCAATGCTCTTGGACCAAGCTGAGCACCGCCTGGACTGGCAAACTGTCAGCAGCATAAAGCCTCACACAAGGATTGTAGAGGTGCTGATACTACACAAGGCTAACAGGGCCACAGCTGATTACCTTTATCAAGAACACGCTGTGGAATCGGTTTAAGATTACATTTACAAGATAATAAAACTGTGTAAAAAAAAAAAAAAAAAACAAGGCCTGAATCCACTCTGTGTGTGTGAATTCTTGCTATACAACGTTTGCATTGTTTTCTTATTTGCATATGTAGTTTTGACATTTGCTTTGCTTCTTCTGATTTGCATTTTAGCTCTTCAAGAGAACAGGACTTTCCAAGACTACTGCTCTGTACTTCCTTTCTGCATTCACATCTCAAAGTAAGCTTACATAGAGGAACATTTATAAGGAAGTGGCTTTTAGTGTCAATGTACTTACTGTTAGCGTGATTATTTATTTAGTTTGTCTTTTCTGTCTTTCCTAAAACACATTTAGGACACATATGAATAAAAACCCTACATACAAGCAAGATAAAACAAACCACTGATTACTTTTTATTGGCTCAAATGACTCAAATTTACACTAGTCCCCAATTTTTAAAAATCAAAGTCTTTAAAACTCACTGAACTATATATTTAGAATTCAGTAAGTTAGATGAGATTCTGGCCCTTCACGTGTATTTCTCATGAGTTCGAACACATCAAACTATTTCATATTTGTTCAGGAGCAGGCTATGGAACCGGTCTTTGAACAGACAAACTGTGAATAATCCCAACATGTATTATCAGAAAACATTAGACGGCAAGACAGAAGATAGAGGGGGAAAAGATGGATTTATGTCTTACTGTTGTTCAGTCCTGGCGATGAATTTTCCGATCAAGCCGACTTCCAAGCAGATTTGAAGAACTGTTAAAGAAGAGCTGCGCCTGTGCGTGCGCGTCCTGGGTTTGGAGATGTGACGTGGTTTGGAGCCACTCCTTCAGTTTGGTCCATCATCTCTCTAGGGTGACCTGCTTTGCATGCAGGCAGGCAAGACGAGCTGAGAAGAAACACTCTCAGGGAAGTTCAAAAGTTGCAAGTGATGCTGGATAACCCTCACTCCTCCCTGTGCGCTCTGTGTTTGGAACTGTTCATCTGTTTAGTTTAGACCCTCTATATTCAGAAATGAACTCTGCGTCATTTCATCGGAGTGTTGGACCTTCTCTGTGCTTTCAGGTAGGGCCTGAATTTAGATTTTAATCTTTAAAGACCTGTATTTCCAATATTTGAGATATGTCATTTTTTATGTGTTTTATTTTGGATCGGAATGCATATTGTCAGTACATGGTTTCCATTTTTGCCTTTTCCAAACAGGCACTTTTAAGGGAGTGTCAGACGGTGCGCTTCAGCTCTGCTGTGATTGGTCCAATTTGACAGCTGACACTGTCTCTGTCAATGTATTGCACTCTAAAAAAGTAATACAATGGACCTTTTCTTCACCACTGAATCAAATGCATAATTGCAAGATTAAAAAAAAATCTAATTTCCCTGTTAGTTTTTTTTTTTTTACAGGTTACAGACATTATTTTGAGGGGTTTGGTTGGCATAACAAAACTTCTAGTAATTGCATTAACTTAATATTGTGTGTAATTAAAGCTCAATATATGGGTTAGTTGGTTTGAAATGAAATTTAAATTGAGGGGACTTACTGAAATTTTCTTAATAACTTCATTTTTCTTCACTTGAAGTTCAAGATCAAGGTCATGTCCCCTGTCTCTAACAGGGTTTCTCTTATGACAGAGTGTCACGGCTGCAGCTGATAGTGTCAGGTAGTGGCAGTGCTCTCCCTCTCTCTCCTCCCCCTCCCTTCTCTATAGGTCGGTGTGAGCATTTGTGGCAGCAAGGAATGTGTTTAGGTGGAGCAGATTGTAATCAGCAGAGGAGATGCACCTGTGAGTGAGCTGCCAACTGGAGTCACTCTGCCATGCTTACAAGCTGCAGCCAGTCTTTGTCTCGTCGCTGGACTGTAACAATCTACAGTCAGTTTTATGCTCACTGTTCTGTCTAGCTCTGTACTTTGAATGCTAGCATTAAACTCTGTCTCTCTGTTTCACCAGTTTGGATCACCAGCAAATCTCCGTGAACACTTTCAATCAGCTGCAGCCTCATCTGGACAAAGACCTCTGGAATCCTCCACTGCCAGTCAGCTTAAACCAAAATCGGACCACTTCTCCAGAACATCTCCATCTGCCATCCCCTGCCACATCTGCTTGCCGGCTAGCCTGTCCACTGTCACCACAAATGCGCCGCCTGCCCAACCCCTGCCTATAATTCCGTTCTCACCGCTGGTGCCCAGATAAGTCTTGTAAATAGTGTAGTTGGTTTGTAAAATTGATTGTTTGTTGATTTGTAACCAGTCAGTCTGTGAGTTCTGAACTGATTACACATAGTCGTGTCTGAACTCCGCTGTTATTCTGTTTGTCAGTCAGTCAGCACGTTTGCCATTTGATAATAGTTTAGTTGTTAGTATCTCTAGATACCTGTTCAGTTAGTCCAGTTTCAGTTTGTGATTATTCACTCTCCTAGCTCGGTTATACCTGCTTAGTGTTTGAGTTTGTGTAGATTCCCCTTGTTGTATTAAAGATCCTTCAATTCAGCCTCACTGTTGTATCTTATTGCCTTGCACCTGAGTCTCTGCACACCATCTGTAACACCCTGTTATCTATGTACCCTGTTTTAAATGTCTGTCTATGACCTTTTGACCTTTACCAGCTTTTACTTTTACATGAGCCACTGACAGTACATTGCCGGTGTTGAGACCTTTTCTGCCCATCGATGGCCAGTGATGAACAGGCAGTCAAGTCAAAACATGTAGCTTAACATCTCTTCTGGATCACTGAATTGAAGTCTTCAAAAAAGTTTCAAGAAAGAGTATTCAGACAGTCTTCAGAGTCTGATGTGAATAATGTTTATTCAATACAGAGGTTGCACGAACAAACATGAGGAAAATCTTGAGATTTTAACTACCTGCACAAAGTATTACATCGCCTTATATGTCTTTACAAACTATCCTATACTCTCCCCCTTTGCCTGTGAGACCCCAACCCATATTTCTTAAAAACCAATCATGATGTTTCAACGATCATTTTGTTTAAATGACTACTGTTTGGGCGTGAGCTAACCGTATCAAAGTTCCTCTTTTCTTGGGAGTCACTCTTTATCTTCTCTGCCGAGTAAGCAGTTTTCTTTATCGGCCATTATGAACTTGGCTTCAACCTCGATGCTATCTTGGCCTGATTTTGACTCATCGTATGCATACACAGAAAAGGAGAACATCCTGTTTCCATGCCCTGTCGTATTTCATAGGCCCTCACAGGGTTGCAGTTTCACACACAGGACTGTGTGTATACATGAAGTCAATGCACCCATAATTTTCAGCTTTATCCTTTGCTTTAGTACTTTTTGGTCTAATATAAACATCCAGTTTATAACTGATTTAAACATTCTGTTTTTCCCTCATTTTAGCATTTGTTCAATGAAAAATGCCACAACACTGGCCCTGGTACCGGCCCCAGTGTGCCCTCATGCTTTCCACAGTTTCCGTAGAGGGGTTTCATATTGTTTCTGTTTTACTGTTCTGCCTTTGATTTTCTATGTTTGGTATTTTGTCCATATGGATGGCAGCAGGATGTTGTTTAGAACACATTGAGAAGGTAAGTTTAAGTCTACAGTGTTTACTTATGTGACCATGTTGCAAGCAGCCAAAACACAAACCATTTTCTTTTAAGAAGTTCACTTTATCTGTGTCTCTTTTCATGGAATGCAGTACAATGTTCCAAAGTGTGACTGCTGCTGCACAGGCAGCAAGAGATAAAGTTAGTGCTCTTGTGGTTTTCTGCTTGGTTAGAAATGGTGAAGAAAAAGCTAATTCCCCTAACTTGTCTCTTGAAAATAATTCCATTAGAAGTTGTCGTAACTCAGAAATATTGGTGCAAACTGTTGTTGAGCCCAAATGTTATTTTGTAGAGTGTGTTAGCTGCTCTGAAGTTCAGTTAACACTGGCTGAGTGAGATTGTTGTTGATAATGATAGTGTTCACTCAAACTACAATTTCAAGCTCACCGTTTACTGCCAAGTGCTTTCAGTCTTCTATTCTGTTCCTGTATTGTGTCCTTATTGCTCCCCTTTGGTCCCAGTTCTAGCAGCTATCTCTTCTCTAGTCTGCTTCCGTCATCCGTTATCCGTTATCTGTGTTCCTCCTAAACAGGCCCACAAGCTGACTCTCAGTGGTCCCTCGGGTGATGGAAGTGGTTTGTTTTGCCTGACTGATACACTTTACCAAAATCAGGTAAGTCTCTCTTTTGTAATATGTCTTATTCTCAATTGTTGATATTTGTTGTATCTATTTATTTTTTCTCATCTTATGTTTTGGATCCATTTTCCCTGCAATATCTGTTTTATTGTAAAGTGCATTGTTTAAAAGGGTACTAAAAGAGTCTTTTATAATGTTTGGACTGACCAAGCTTCTGTTGTTCAGTGTTCCTCCTGAGCATCCTTCTTTTGTTTTTTTGCCCTGTCTGGAAAGCAATTTGTAAACTCTGTTCTTAAAAGATGCTTAATAAATAAAGTTATTATTATTATTATTATTATTATTATTATTATTAGTAGTAGTAGTAGTAGTAGTAGTAGTAGTAGTACTGTTATTAATAATAATATTTTATTAGATTCTAATTGAACTTTCATTATTATTATTATTGTTTGTACCTTTAATGACTGCTCTTAAAGCCTCATGCATTATTCTAACTGTACTGTGGAGATGTTATCATTAGAGTGACATCTAGTGGCCAGGATTTGTAAAGCAACACCTTTACCTTCCGTCCTTTCGCTTCCTTACTCATTATCTTTAAATAATATAATTACTGCTAATAAATAAACCCAATATAACTCAGCTTGTGAGTTAATTCCAGTTACTACATTTTCAAAAACGTGGGGAAAGGCGTTCTTCCTCATACGTCACCGGTGGGCAGCCAATAAGAGTCAGCATTTGCAGAGCTTATCCCCGTGATGCTGAAGAATGTAAATGTATCTGCTGGCTCTGTCCTCTCAGTAATCATGTTGTTCGGGAACGCAAAATAAGAAGAACCAAAAAGCGGCAGCAGCTCGGACGAATGTCAGCCGCACATGTGAGCTTCTGTCCCGGCAGGTGTTGCGGGCTGGTGCCGCTCTCAGGAAACGCTGATCCGCTCAAAGGGTTGGTCAGCAAACCGTGATCACAAGATCCCCCAGCGAAGGTAAATGACACACATGCAGGTGGATTTCGTTCTTGTTTTTAAGGCTGACTGCACACAGACACACAGCTGCTGGTGTTTCCACTGATAAACTACACAAACAGATCTGCTTACTTCACGGCCTCACGTCGCTGCCTCAGCAGCCCCTCTGTCATGTGTTTTTGGTTTAAATCCTCGATCAGGGGTAACTGGATTGTGGCTTAATTTTATTTACCGTCTGGATAAGCGAGGAAGTGTTTTTGCCAAATGTTAATCATTAACATCTGTGTCGGATTTTGAGGTCTTCAACCTCACAGGCAGCAGAACTGAACTGAAAACATGTTTGACGTGCTTTGACAGGTGTGAAGTCTGTGTCAAAGAGACTGAGTGAGTTCAGCTCAGTTTATCTGTTTGCTTCAGTCTATCTTTAAACAAAATTAGACCTGAATAGTGTGGATTAATCCCAGAGCATCTCCACAAACTGATGAGTGGGACTAATCACTGGAGGAACATTTGCCCACAGTCCTGTATTAAAGTTAAAGTCCTCAGCATCAATGATGAGTTATTTGTAGCAGCAAATATAAACCCAGCTTGTAAATTATGTTCATTTCTGACTCGGAGAAAAAGTTTAAAAAGTCTCATTTGCATTGCTGCAGTCAGAGAAGGGTCAAATTTAGCCAATTCACATTTTTGAGCAGCTCAGTTGGTAACAAATTCTAGACAATTGAGGTAATTCACACCCTGGTAAGCTGTGGCTTTACAAGACAACGAACAGATAGTGTTACCGGTACACAGACCCTCCTCTGGCCAGAAACTACATCAAGACACCTTCAAATGCAGCTTTATTCAAATTACAAGATGCTATGGATGATAAGAGAAACAGGAAATAGACAGACTGGATGCTGGCAGGTCATTTAGAGCAGTAACCAGACACTTTAATATGCACAATTTTAACCGTTTGTTTGTCTAAGACATTGTTTTAGGCCGCATAATACAAGATGGATGCATCTGACAACTTCACAACAGCACGTACCACCTCATTAACTCTCTGCATCACTAATGTGTGACTCATTACTTATTTGTGATTTCTAAGAACCCCACTTATGGTCTGCCCATTATTGTTCCCAATAGTGCATTCTTGTGTGGGGTGCATGGTTGAGTCAAGACCTCCACTCTGTTGTAGAGATGCTTGTGTGTGTTGGACAAACAAAGGCATTACTTACTGCACTTGCATATTTTCCTGTCAAGATTTATTGCTATAATAAAATGCAATATTGGTTCTTGATGCAAAATGTCGTGTTTTGCAGTGTTTAAAACATGCAGTATGGATCTGAAACATCAGAATCAACTTTATTGGCTAAGTTTTCTACATGCAAAGATGGAATTTGACTCCAGTCACTCTTTGCTCTCTGTGTACAGTCATCGGACAACAGAAAACAAACTAAGTACTAAAAATGTGGTACAAGAGCAATATAAATAAAAACATAAACATCCATAAATATCAGCATTTACAGTGTGCGTGCAAAGTGGCAGGACTATTGAGGTAGTGTGGTACAAAGTAGAGCAGATATACATAAGTATGGGGGATTGCACAGTGGTTCCTGAGTCTCTGTGACTAGTGAGAGTTCATCATCCTGGGGGAAGAAACTGTGTGAATGCATGTACTAAAACTTCATTGCATATTTTCATTTTTAGGCATATATATAAATGTGTCTTGTGATTTTCAAATTAATACCAGAAAATTTGGAAATCCTCAACCTATTCATGATTATATAACTCATATCAGTATTTCACTCCATAAACTCAGCTCAAAATCATGCAGTATATACATTTTTTAAAAAAAAGTTAACGGTTGAGAAACAAATACAGTTCAGGTTTGACTGTACCTCAGATTGATCCCAGTGTGTTGTGTCTCCGTGTAGACATGTTGTAACTGGGACGTTGCTGCGCCGGAGACGTTGTCACCATGAAGGGCGGTAGCTCCAGATGGGCCTTCCTGCTGGGCTTCCTGGTGGGGGCCTGTAGCGTCTACTTCTTCCTGCACCAGGTGTGGTTTGAGAGAAGCTACCCAGTGCTGTCAGAGGCTCAGGAAAAAGCCACAGTGGTGGGGGAGAGACCAGCAAGCTGGAAGAAGGAGGGATCTGCTCTCATCAACCTCCTCCAGCTTCCCCGCGCAGGTGATTTACTCTCTGCAGACAAACTCATCTAGTATGTATGACATGACTGGAGTCCTGTCAATGAACGTTATCGTCCGTATGTTTGTAGCACGGAAAATGTTTATGAACTCACGGGATTTGACATTGAATCTGCATTATTTTAAAGATAATTTTTCAAAATACATCACTGTTTAAGGCTACCCACTGACCAGCTGCAGTGCTACCGGTAGAAGTAATAAAAAAGATTCCGATTAGTTTGAAAAGAATCTGTTCTGCTGAAATCACAGCAGTGACCCAAACATCATGAATGATGCAGTGGAGGCCAAGTCAACACCTTGAATGTGCAGTAATCCTTACTTTAGCACCAAGTCAACTAGGATGGACTCCAACACTCTACAGGATAAAGTGGTGATAATTATGAATGATTGCACACAATTTTCTGTAATTTAGATGATGGCGTGGAAGACAGGATTGTGAGCTTTTAAAGGTTCTTAATGGTGGAGTTGGGGACATGGATAAGTCCTATGGCACACTAAAAGACACTGATATGATTAGCATATAGGATGCATAATGTTTAATTATTTTTGAAGTGTCTTGGTCAAAGATTAAAAATGGACACAAAGACCAAGAAAGAAACAATCAGAGGAGGGAGTTGATCATGAGCTCTACCTGCCTTTCCTCTTGCTATGCTGCCTTGGAAGTGGCTTGTTTCTAGACAGGCTGGTGTCTTATTACTTCAGATAATAAAACAAACACTTTCCTGGGTTGTTGGTAAGTTAATTCTTTTGCAATGGCAAGAGAGACAGTTTGTCCAGCATTTTTGTCTCTCGTAGAGAGGAGCAAAAATGGCACCTTATTTACACTGATCAGGTATAACATTATGACCACCTGCCTAATATTGTGTTGGTCCCTTTATGTGCTCAAAAATGCTCTGAACCATTGGGCATGGACAAGAGGACCTCTCAGGGTGTCCTATAGGGTCCTGCACCAGGACGTTGACAGTGGATCCTTTGGGTGCTCTGGCTTGTGCAGTGGGGCCTCTGTCAATCAAACTTGTTCCCCTGCATCCTGTTGATGCTTGATCAGAATGGGGTGTAGGAAGTTTGGAGGTCAAATCAACATGTTGGGCCACTGTCATGTTCCTCAACATGTTCCTGATTGTGTGATGTTTTTTTTCTCCACATGGTGGGGTGCATTTTCCTGCAGCAATAGGCCAGTGACATTTGGGATTTCCATTTGCATGAGGTAGTGTGCTTGTTCTGGGGTTATGTTTATTTGGGTGTCTAAGTCTCATCAACATGGATGTCAAAATCCACAGTTTTCCAGCAGAACACTACGTAGTACCAATATGATCAATGTTATTCACTTCACCTGTCAGTGGCCATAATGTTGTGGCTGATCGGTGTATAACATGACGGCGAACATAAGACATCTGTCTTAAATGGATCATTGCAGATAACCCTTAATGGCTCAATCTCTAGTAAGGTTTCCATGCCATGTAATAATCAGTAAGTCTTATATTCTTTAGACAGAACAGCTCCCTATAATGGGGAAGGCATATTTCTAAGTGGACCTGGCCCAAGTTGGCTAAGGTGCCTCTTCAGACCAAAAGTATGTACCTGAGGTGGCCTTAGGTCATTTTTACTACCCTTCTTGTGTGATGGACACATCTTACATTACTGAAACACTTGTCAGTCTAACCTGAAAAACTGCATAAGCAATTTCTCTATCTGAAAATGACTAAACATATGAGCAACCATTAACTAACAGAAGATTAGCATATAAATAAATGATAACCTGACCTATAACTGGTTATACTTTTTACCAGGATAGTGTGGTGTTAGTGTTGGTGTCACACATACAGTAGTTTTGTTGCACTTCAGGTAACATTGTCATGTATTTTGCTCTATCCCTCTAGATGAAGACACCCGGATGGCGGATGTGTTGTACAAGAAGGTACGTGTTCTCTGTTGGGTGATGACAGGACCGCATAATCTGCTGAAGAAAGCCCGCCACGTCAGGGCTACCTGGAGTCGGCACTGCAACATAGTTCTGTTCATGAGCTCAGTGGAGGACCCCAGCTTTCCCACTGTGGGCCTGGGCACTAAGGAGGGCCGCAATCAGCTCTACTGGAAGACCATCCGAGCCTTCCATTATGCCTATGAACACTATGCGAATGAAGCAGACTGGTTCCTAAAAGCAGACGATGACACCTATGTGGTGGTGGACAACTTGCGCTGGATCCTCTCAAATCACACCCCTGAAGAACCCATCTATTTTGGGAAACGCTTCAAGCCTTATAGCAAGCAAGGATACATGAGTGGCGGGGCAGGCTACGTGCTCAGTAAAGAAGCCCTCAAGAGATTTGTGGAAGGTTTTCGGACCAAAGTTTGCACGCACACCACCCCTGTAGAGGACCTGGCGCTAGGGCAGTGTTTGGAGAAGATGGGTGTTCTGGCTGGGGACTCCAGAGATACTTTGCATCGAGAAACTTTTCACCCATTTGTGCCGGAACACCATTTAACTGCCAAGTTCTCCAAGAACTTCTGGTACTGGACCTATTGTTACTACCCAATTGTTGAGGCAAGTCCCTTCATATCTGTTTCACTTGTGAATTGGCCACATATTCAAGTGGTGTTAAATGTTACTACTGTATGTAGTAAGTTGCTAAGAAAAAAATAAGGTAAAAATCAAAGAAATCAGCCAATTTAGCTTCCAGAGTTCAGACAGACATCATGTCAGTATTAGAAATGGGCACTCAGTCATTTAGAAAGACTTTCTGATAATATTATTATTATTATTAATAATAATAATACTAATGCATCAGTTTTATATAGCGCTTTTCTAGACACTCAAAGACATTTTACATTGCATTATTCATCCAGGTACTAACCAGGCCCAACCTCGCTTAACTTCTGAGATCTCACGGGATCGGGCATCCACAAGTCAGTATGGCCTTTGAAGTTGAGAGACTGAACCTCTGGTTTTAAAATCCTGAGTGTAATTCTACTGTTCAAGTGAGAGAATTCTTTCATTTGACACGTACAGCAAGACATTATCTTCTAATTTAATGTGAGTGGTGTACACTACACTATTTATTTTGTCTTGGATGATGCTTTAAATGACTAATCAGAGGAATAATAACTAAACAAATGAATATGTGAGTATCTGGCACATTCTGCACCTGAACCCTGCATACAATCAGTAAATTGAAATAGAGAGAGTTCATTTTAAAGGAGATGATTGCAGCACAAACAATGTCCTGTCAACAAAAGGAAAATTGGTCAATTTGTTGCTGTTGACGCAGCTAATTTATCATTCTTTGCAATTAAAATGAGACGGATTCATTACTGATCCTGTCACACACTGGCTACCAGCGTATGGAGCCGCTTTGTTCCTGGTCTTTGACAGGGTAACAAGAAAACAAATATACTTCTATTATTAGAATAATTATGTTTTTATCACACTGTATAAATGGAGTTTTGTGGTTTCAGGACTCTCAGCATGTGACAGTGACACAGAAAACTAATAAGACCAATGATACACACTGTCTTCTAGTAATTTCTTTGTTGCCTGATCTTGATATAGGTTATTCCTTTGCACCACAGACCCCATGTGTTGCTCAAAAAGTGTTACTAACCCACAACAAAAGCCTCATTGTTACACAATGAATAGCAGTTTTTATCATGATAAACAAGTACTGTCTTTTACCTTTATTAAAGGTCCCATATTGTGTCCTTTTTCCAAAAATGATTTATAGTCTCATACAGTCAACACAGCGTGTTGTTGTAAATGTCTTTATATCTTCACAGCTTTTACATAAACCTCCAAGTTCATAACAACCACCTCTTTTCCACCATATGGGACCTTTAAATGCCACATACACTGCCCTGGTGCCAAATATACTCACTAGCATACAATATTAATTAATATGCACTTTACAAGTCATCAAAAGAAATACTCTTGAATAACACATGCTAAAAATTCTTTTAGTGCCCAGCAGTTGTAGGATGTTTGCAAGCTGTGCTGCAGATAATGGTCTCGAACTTGACATGTGACAGGTGGGAAGGAGCAAAGGATCATATTGTCAGTTTTGGTCTTTTATGGAATCACTAGAATAATGGCTAACTTATCTTTTAAACAAATAGTACCAAAACATGGGAGGTGCTACATGTGGCATTTGCCGTGGGTTTCTGATACAAAACTAGATCACTTTTAAATCAGATTTTTCATTGAGGGGTAATCTCAACAATTTAGGGTCCTCATGGCAGTGGGATTGATTGTGTTCATACTTCCTAAAATCGATACCATATTTAGAGGAAATCCTAAAAGTGTTCCTCCTTTCCTTGATGAATGCATGTTATCATTTAACTTGAGGCTAAGTTGTTGGACATGAATTGTCTTTCACTTTTTTCACATCAAATACCTAAAATGCCATGTACTCTTTGTACAGCTTGTTGGATGATTAGTGGTCAGTTTCCCCTTTGTACACTAAAGCAATGCCCATTTGTGCAACGCCACCGGTTAAATCTGATTTCAATGTGGTAGTTACTGTAATAGAAGCTGCTTCTTACTTTGACCAAGCAGTTTATTTGTTTATATACTAATCAGCCACAGCATTAAAACCATTGGCCTAATATTGTGCAGCTCTCCCTTGTGCCACTATAACAGCACTGACCAGTCAAGCCACTGGCTTCACAAAACCTTTGAAGGCGTCTTGTGGTATCAGGCACCAAGACATTTGTAGAAATCCTTTAAGACCTGGAAGTTGTCAGGTAGGACCTCCACATTTCCAGTGCTTGTGACAGATGCTCAATTGAACTAAGATCTGGATAATTTGGAGGCTAAGTCAACACCTATAACTTCTAGTCATGTTCCTCTGACCATTCTCAAACAATTTCTGCTGTGTGGCATTTCAAACTACTGTCATCAGGGACTGCACATGAAGATGTGTCATCTTCATGGTAACTGCATGAAGATGACACATGTCTGCATGTCTGATGTCTGCATGTCTGTTTTAAACATGAACTACGTAACATTGCTTATCAGTCTGTTAAGGTGATGGCACTCTGTCATTCAGACATAAAAATATCCCGACAGCTTTGTTCAGTTCAGGACTCATCCTGAGGACAGCTGCTATCCAACACATAATTTTACTGTAGCTGATAAACTGTGACTGTGTTTAACAGCTCACCTGTCTAAGGTGAGGAAAAGTACATGGTGTGACTTGCTGTTGGATTCTTTCCCAGACTGACACCATCTCTGTATGAGAAATAATTTATAACTATAAGTAATTAATGAAGTTACCAAAGCTGTTGTTCAATGTGCATGAGTGCCAGCTGTTGTCTCGCATCAGAAATACTGATAAGGATCCTGCTGCTGTCTGATGCTGCAGGTATTTGATACACTCAGAAAAGACTCCTACAAACAGCTGGAAGCAACAAACTAAACTTTGGCGTGTGTTCATGTATTCTCAAAAAAAACCCCAGAACAAACAAACACATTATTTCTTCTTGAGTATCATTAATCTCAGCTATTTCTTTCATTCATAATAGCAGTAAAGCTTTATTTTTATGGACATTTCAGTTTGTAATAGATCTAAAATTGTCAAACAAAAGTGAATGAGAAAGGTGTTTTGTGATTTTTGGACCAATACTGGTGCTGAAATGCTCAAAATCAGCCCCACAAAGAGCAAGCTGTGATGCATTTTCTGCAGTAAAGTTTTCAGCAATTTGTGCTACAGTAGCTATTCTGCAGGCTTGTACTGAATGGGCCACACATCAGTGAGCCTCAGGTGCCCATGTGCCATGTGAGTGGTTCACCAGATGTCCTCCTTTGGACCACGTTTGGTTGGTATGAACCACTGCATACAGGTAACACCCCACAAGGCTGGCTGTTTTGGAGATGCTCTGACTTAGTCGACCAGCCATTTTGCTTTCACCCTTGCTCCTTATGCTGCACATTGTTCGTGCTTCCAACACATCAACTTCATGAGCTGACTGTTCACTTGCTGCGTGATTTATCCCACCCCTTAGCAGGTGCTGTTGCAACAACACGATCAATGGTAGTTACTTCACCTGTCAGTGGTTATAATGCTGTGTCTGATCAATACTAAACTCCTTCTTATGTTTTTATAGTAGTTTCTATTCTATTCTGTGTGTGTGTTTTACATGTGTGATCTGTGTGTTTTTCTTCCTTAGGGTCCACAGTGCTGCTCAGACCTGGCGGTGTCATTTCATTATGTGGAAGCAGAGCTGATGTATGAGCTGGAATACTACACCTACCACCTGAGAGCGTATGGCTACATGCCACGCTACCAACCCTCCCTACACCAGCGTCTGAACCTCAGCCCAGCCTCGCAGACGACCGTAACACATAAACCAGTTCAGGAGGTGACAGACGGAAGGAGTCGCACAACTGCTGCCTTTTCTGTTAGTAAAAACCAAACCAAAGAGGCGACGGAGCCAAAGAAGCAAAAGACAGACAATTAACACTCAA
The DNA here is from genome assembly GCA_024666655.1 of Dascyllus trimaculatus. Classification (NCBI taxonomy): domain Eukaryota; kingdom Metazoa; phylum Chordata; class Actinopteri; family Pomacentridae; genus Dascyllus; species Dascyllus trimaculatus. Next base: position 22,796,668 of record CM045452.1, read on the forward strand.
AGCTCACCGAGATCAGGACTGTAGTCACACAAGACACACATCACTGATTCAGTGTGCTGTAGTTTAGCTGAGGCTGAATGTGATTCAACTGCGATGTGTCTGATCTACATTAGAGTCTACAATAAAAGCACCTGTGGCTACCTTCACTCTGTGATTGGGTGATAGGAGCTGCGGTGGAAAGCACAGATTGTTGCAGAGAAGTTTGTTTCTCTGTGCAGTGTTTTGGTCAATAAAAAAGCTTCCTTGAGCTGATCAGTCTATTCCAGCCAGGGTCCAAGTGTGAATGATCAACATGTGAATGGGATTCAGTGGCAGTAACATATTGTTTGGCTATTTTTAAACAACATCAAAACTTGGTTTAGCTTAATTATATTTGACATCATCAGCATTTGGATTTATGGTGTACTCTGGACACGGCTACAGTGTGCTTGGAATAACGCAGGAAGAGTATCACAAGTATCCGATCTGCAATGACACAGTATTGGATGTATGAAAGGATTTCAGAATTGTTTCATTCATTGTAATCATGAATTGTTTTCATTTTTTGTCAAGTGGAGAACAAGAACATATGGCTTAAGTTTAATATATTAAACCTCATTTCTTTATGGCCACTTTGATTTTCAGATGTTAAATTTTAGTTTTTATATTTTTCTCTTTTGGCCTTTTGAAAAAAAGTGCAAACACTAATTTGAAATTGCTTTAATCCTTTTAAGTCTGTATCTTTGTATTTTGCCTTTTGATTCCCTTTTTGATATACTTGCAGCCCAATTATTATGCAGACTTTAAATCCAGGGCCAGCAGTGGTGCAGTGTTTGTTTCAGGAATAAAAGCAACAAAACTGTGCTGTGAAAATGTCGTTTCTTTTTACCTTTGACTGATGTGAAATGCTTTGACGTAGGAGTGTGTACTTGAAACCCTGCGTGCTTCTGTTTGAGAACTCCGTAGCCACTGATGAACACAGCACAAAACTCCAATGAATCCCTCTTGTCAAACCATTTTATATAACCCAACAGTGTGACTGAACATTACTGTCTCCACTAGAGCCGAGCTTGAAGAATCACTCAAAACAGCTGCGGGAAAATGCACCAATGTTTAAATGAATAAATTATGTATAAAAATTATGTTTATTTTGAACTTTGAAGGAACAGAACAACATGATAAAGAAATATAATTTATCACACATAATTATGCTTCGTCTTGGTTAAAACAAATACAATCGGCTTGGGTTTATGGTCATAAACCAGTTGGCACGTGTACAGTGTGAATCACGTCTGTTTAGTCGTTGGTTGTTTCTCTGTGATCGTCTGTCATTGTGGCAACATGACAGTCACTTCCATATGAATGTCTACAGCCCCTGAAGTAACCTGCAACAAGACACACATACAGCATATAAGTAATTTTCTACACTCATGCTTTTTACATGTGTAAAATCAAATCTCACATACATGGTAAAGATAAGTCCAACTACAGGTTTACTGTTTAGAAATAAGAAGCATGCAGAGTCATTAAACCTGAACAGCAGAAAACTTTCAAAGCTCCACTGTGTGATGTGGTTTTATTCTATACTAGACAGGTTAAGTGTGAGCATCATTTTTCTAAGCAGTGAAGACTTGGTGAAGCTCCATCTGCTGAGTGAAGAAGAAGAGGCACTCACCTCAGTCTGCACTTGTTGAAAAAAATGCCTCTCCTATCTGGATACTCTCTCCTCCAGGGACCATTATCTGTGAGAGCAGGTATCACATGAAAGTCCCATATAGATATATTGTCCACATGATGAATACCAGAAAATCTGATTGCGGATACACACTCAAAATAATAGTGCTTGGATATTTGGCTCTTGTGATTTGTCACACTCACCAGACTCTGAGTTTCTTCTTCCCATGAGACCAACAAAAATGTCATGCATCTCCCCTAATAGGCAGAAGAAGAACCACGCAGTTTAGCATTTTATGACAATTTCACTTTTAAGAAAGCAGTCGCTTAATCACTTTAGTAAATGAAAAGGCTCTTACTTTTTTGTGGCGACTGTACAGCATTTTCATCTGAAAAAAATAACATAAAAGGAATGTTTATGAAACAGAAATCACAGCAGCTTTGAAGAACAAAAATCCATATTAAACGATGGTGAAAAAATTACCAAATCTAAGAAGGAGCCACAATTTATTACACGTATCATTTTCATTAGTTTACCATCACGATTAACATTACTGCTATCATTACTGATATAAACTTTTCAGGGTAACCAGTGTGGTACGTTCGTCAGATGAAATTGAGACTCACCGGCATTTCTTCTGCCCATCAGACCCACAAAGCTGTCATAATCCAAGTCGCTGTACCTCTTCAGAATGTTCCGCTTCAAGTTGTCCATGCCCACGGTCTGCTGCAAGGACGAGGAGAAAAATCAGTTTCTTTTTAAAAGATATTATGAAAATCCGACTCGTTATAACGCGCCAAGGAACCTACGTCTGAAGTTGATCTGCGCGATCCGGGCTCCTCGCATCTTGACTGGCTGCAGCGAAGTTTCATGACGAGGAATAAAGTCACCAGGAGAAAACCTCTTCTCATTTTCTCAGCACCGCCTGTGTTGGAATATTTACAGCTATTGTGTGTGTGTCTTTTTTTAAAAAGGTTGATTCGTTAAACACACTGCATTTTCATTAAGGAGCCATTTGTACCTGTTGCGCAGAGCCTACTGCGTAACTGGTGCGTAAAAACGCACGGTTTAAGGTTTACAAAGATGCGGATAATGAACTTTATTTTAAAAATCATAATCAGCAAACTACTGCATCAACTGCCTATATCTGTCAAAGAAAAAAGCAACATAGTGTTCTTGCGTTTTCTTACCAAAGAGCCATGAACCATTACTTCATAAAATAAGTTGAACACACATAAAAATGTTTAAAGCATTTAAATGTGCATTTTCTTTATCTTTACCTGTTTTCTGTCGAGCAGATGATTTGGTAAAGGAGTCAGCTGCTTGCGTCCGAGTGGAGTGTGGAGCGGAAACGGATAGATCCTGCAGCGAGATCCTGTCTGGATAAATGAGGCTTCCACGCTTTGGGGTAATAAATAATCGCTGGATACCTGCGTAAAGCCAATCAGCAGCTGGAGCGTAGGTGGGGTATCTGGTCTTATATCACGTTGTACTGAAAGCTACGCAGACTCCTCATTGATGGTCATGATGATGCTGAGAGCTTTTGCCCCCTTTCAAACACACGCCATCAAAAAAAAAAAAAAAAAAAGAAAAAAAAAAAAGTCCAGGCTACGTGACGAGGATAAAGCTTCATGGTCTCAGTCCCATTTCTTTTAGTGTTTGGGATTTTCTGCCAAAGACCATACTCTAATCTAATACTTTCAGGTGGGTTTGACTAAAGTTAAAATAAACCTGAACCAAAATAAACAACCTGAGCTTGTGTGTTCAAAGTGTCTCATTTATCATTTCCAGCAGGCTCACATGTTTGACACTTGCCCTTTCCTCTGTGCTCAGCAACCTTTTTTGTAGGACACAGTTCCATATTCAGCAGCTGCCTTTGCATGTTTTGCCAAAAGCATGACTTATTATGTTGAGTGTCTTAATCACATACTCAATAAAACAAAGAAATAATGTTCATTTTATCAAGAAGTCAGACAGTGAATGCAGACATGATTTTTTTCTGCCACTGAACAAACAGATGAGCTGAGTTGTTTGGACAGGCTCTTCTTCATACCAGTATTGACACAATGATGTCAATATTTGATGACAATCACAAATGTCACGTGATTCATAGAGTCACTTGAAATTGTTTCATGGCTGTTAAATTCTCTGTTAAATGGCTCTGACAGGTGGTGAGATGAAATGTCCATCTTGCTACTTGTATAAGTACCCATGGCGTGGCACTTCTTTGCACTCTGTGAGGGACTACATGTTCTTTGTAACTCTCCAACTGCAGTGAATGTATCACTTCATAACATAACAGCTACCAGCTGGGGAATAACATTTAGTATTCGTGTTAATCTTAAAAAGATATTTATGTGTATCATGAAAAAAAGCCTTTTCCCTTCATCACCAGCAGCTGAAAACAACTCAGATTTCGTGCTCACACCAAACCTATCATTTTTCTTGCAATTACACAAGCAATTACACTTGTGTTGCTGTTTGTGCGCCCATTCAGAATGCAAACAAGCATGAATATTTCAATAAGGCAAAGTTTGAGATCATAGCTGTAAAACAGGCAGGAGACACTACAGCAGATGTCACATGCTGTGGCCTCTGGAGATTTAATCCAGATAGACGAGGGTGTGACTCCAGGAACAAAGCACCAGGTCACAATCCAAATGGTGCATTTCACCAAAGGTTAACAGCTATGTTTTAGAAATGACTTCCTATTTCCATATTTGTCCTGTTCCCGTATGTGATGGGGGTGAGGGGGGGATGTGACAGAAGTGTGGAAGTCATTAATGGTGCTTTTACATTATTGATGAGTGTTTTTTTTCGTATCTCCCCTGGTAATCAAAGCAATCGTGGTTCTGGAGCAACACAGCATGGGGAAAGAGTGCCAGGGGCTGTTTATCCACAACATGCCATGGCAGGGTAAACTTTTCATCTAACAGAAAGGTGTACGTGTGCTGTAGGGTTACATGGGTGCCCTAAACAAAATTACATGCACTCTCTGATGTATGCCATTTATGTGTCATCCATTTCTTTCACCAAACACAAAATCAAATCTTTTGCACCCTCCCTATGTATGAGCTTCCCTCAGAGCTGAGGACAGCTGCGGAGGTGTTTGGACAATCTCTCACCCTGACAGGTCAGCAGGACACTCACGGTTAGCTCAGTAACAGCAGGTAGCCTCTGGTGGCTTTGGTGAAACAGCATGCAAAAAAAGAGACATAGCTCAGCCCCATGCTGAGATCATTTAATATTAATGTGTATAAAGGACTGTTTCAAGTCAAGTTTGCATCAGTTTGGTGTCTACTGCTTATCACAGTGACATCAAGTTGGCCTCATGAAAGTGCTTGAATCTTTCTTTGCAATGGTTAAGTGTTGGAAAAAGTCAGTGATTATCATTTTCTTCTTTCTATTTTGATGTTTTTTATACATTTATCTGTGTGTGTGTGTGTGTGTGTGTGGATAAATAGCAGCCTTGTGGAATGTAAGCATCTTTGTCCATATAGAATTTCCTCTTGACTTGAAGGCTATGCATGAAAGAAGCTTTTCCGAAAAGAAAAAGTACAAAGGCAACAATGTGCGGGTCAGGCGAGAGGAGGTGGAGGACAAACTATCTTCTGTTGCTGTAGCGGCAGATGAGTCAGGACATGACAGGGCCACTGCCTCATCCACCAGCTCAGCTTGGTGAAGGAGAGGGTTCTTTAGCTACCAAACTAGCCTGGCTCAGTGGTTCTAAAACCATTTTGTTACAAGGGACACCATTAATGAACAATTATTTCCAGGGCACACCTTTACATATGAATACAGCTGTGTAAATTTTAAATTTCATTCATTTCAGCAACACAGTTTGGCCTAGAAAACTTGTATTCACAGTGTGGATCAAGGGCTAAGCAAAAAAAGAAACTGGGATGGCCTTACTTTGCCTGGAGTACAGCATTTTATAATAATTTTACTCTGAAATAACTTAAAAATGTAGTAGTTATCAGGTTAGAATTTATAGATTTTTGAGCTGGACTAAGCTCCTAATGTTTCAAGGTCTTAATAGCACCTCTGGTGGAAAACACCAAAGAGGGAAAATTTTGAAAAAGCAAAAAGTAAGACAGAAAAATATATATTCTGTGTGTGTGACACTAACATGTATACGACTGTTGGTAGTTTGGCTTGTTTAGAGGCCCATATAAGGACATAAGAATACAGATTCATTTCTCTGTGTAATTGTGCATCCGGTGGAGGAGGGCAGCGGCAGACAGAGCCTGCAGTACAGTCACACTGTTATTCCGCTCCTGTCTCTCTAATGGAGCTGCCAATCATCCATTTGTTGCAGGCTTTCATGGCCTGAGAGGGAAAAGATAAAGTAAGTTCCGCCCTGGAGTTGAGAGGGGACGGTGACGCCACACAGCCCTTAAATGGGAAAGATGTTATGAAATAATGAGCGACCAGAGAGAGACAGAAAAGCAGAGTGTGAGGAGAGAGAGTGAGACACAGTACATAGATTTAGCTTGATTTGTATACAGGCCGGGTGGATGCACGACTTAAGACCTCTGGCCAGTAAGTCCAAAGGGGATTCTTCATGTGTGAACACCATCACAGAAAAAACAGCCCTTCACACACTCAGCGGACATCCCTGCTGGTTGCTGTTGCTTGTGGCGACACGGAGGCTAAAATAAGCAGATCTCGATGATTCCATGCTTCTCCACGGTAGATCATAAGACACACCTGTCAATAATTGAGTTAATGGGCTCTAATCTAATGGGGGAATTCAACTTGGAGTCCACTTCATACTTCTCCTTGGGGCATGCAAAATGGCTTTGATGGATGCAGTTTTTTATTGCATCTTCTCCTCCCTGATCTCTGACTTGCGAGGTCCAGATGTGTCATTTCCATCTAAATGTTAATTTGAAGGCTCCTTCTTTAAAACTGGCATGGATGCTGATGTGCTTTGAAAGTCTATTTGCATAAGAACGCATTGGATATGTGAAACTGTGAGCCGCTGTGTCTTTAAACCAAAACACATTACTTTTTTTCAGTGTTTTCCAAAAGTGTTTTTCTGCTTTCTCCTAGTCAAAGGGTTTTTGTCCTCCCTAATCTTCTCTCAGTGACGATGGTCAGCACTGAGGCCTGCAGGAGAAAATAAGATGCTCTGCTACTGTTTAGGCTCTTGAACCTCTCTTTTTAGATTGTCAAACTTTTTTGCTCCATCACTATTGCCTATTTTGTACCCATCATGCGGTGAGAATACTTGAGAACACGCATCTTGCACATCCTTACTGACACAATCAATGTCTCGGACGCTGTGTCCTGCCTACATCCTTTTATTTGCACTTTAAAATGGGTGCAATCAGATGCTTGAGTTTCAGAAATATATTTTCTATCATGAAGAGGTGCAGCATTATAAATGAGACAAACTCGGGGTATTCTGAGTTTGTTGTAGGATTTTTGTTTATTGCTAAAAGCTCTGCTTGTTAAAGTGACAGTGACACAGTCATTTCCAAGAATTTTCACCCACAGTGGGTGTTGAATGCCTCCATTTATGTGCTATTGGGTGAGAAGCATCAGTCGCTTCATGCTAGATTTATTTCCTCTGCCATTTGGTCATTACTCTACCACCAGCTTTCCAAACCTTTTAGCTACTACTGTTACCACTCACAGCTTTGTTTTTGAATTCATTTTGAATATTGTCAGTTAGTATTTAAATCCCTGTATCCCAGCATGTTTTTTTCTCCCCCACATCTGTGAAATTGCTCAGCCAGATCAGAAATCCGAGAGGGGAGCCGCAGAAAGCACTTTGACACCAGTGGCAGTGGAATGAAGGAAAAGTGAAGAAACAAAGTAAGATTCATTGTGATAAAAGCAAAAGAGATGCAACAGGTAAGCAAATAGGTTGTCAGAGAAGCCTTTAAACATATGCTAAAAGTTTGAGTGGATGATCATTCAGATACTAAGTCTGAATACAAATGAATCTTTAATACAAAATGCCAAAAATGAGGTGACAAAACAGAATCTGTAGCTGTTACCCATCAAGGTCCTCGCACTGGTGACTGAAATCTCCATTGTCAGTTAAACCATGATTACTTCCTGGTTAAAAAGTTACAAAAAATAGATTTTTTTTTAGCTATTGCCATAAAAAATAATGCCTGTTGGTCTATTGTTCTGACTTGAACACACCTTACATCATAGAAAATGTCTCTACTTTTTATATTATATTCTGGCTTAACAAAACCAAACTCTCCAGAGTAATCAACCTTGGCGGTGCAATTTTAGTCTGCAAACAACATCAACTGTCTTATCATCACAGCAAATTCCTTTAAAGGTTGACTCATGAAATCTTTAAGTTGTCATCCCATCCCCACTTTTGGGACAGAGGTATAGAGCTCCTTGTGAAAAGACAAACATTTACAAAAAATATTTATCCTTTTGCAATAATTTGTACTTTTCTTTGAGCTACACTGAACATCCAAAACAAGACGTGATTAGTAATTTCCACCTCTGTTTTGCTGGTCTGATTTTTATTGTCTTTTTTAACTAGCTGCAGTTAAAAATTGGCCATTTCTCTGTTCGCATACCTCCTAGTTGACAGAGTGACCTTCGACCTCCAATAAAAAAAAAATCAGCAGTTTTGTGTCTGAGAATTTAGGCACAGTAAAGTAGGACACCACAGGGGCTGACTACAGCACAAGTTGTGACATTTCTTGGCTTGACAAAACCTAAAACATGAACACCAATAGACTTATTAATTTTCCAATCTATGTTCGAGTAGCTGCAATACCAGCAAGATGAAACAGACTTAGCAGCAAACCAGAAACAAACATGAAAAACACACTGACACTTCTTCTGCATTTCCAACTGAATGCATATAGGTTCCCATGGCAACACAATATAAACAGTTTGCTTACTGAAACTGCACAATGGCATTACAGCACACAGCTTGACATGTTTGCAGATATATAACATATTCCCTCAGTTGAGAATCTATGTCACTTATTGAAAGTATAATCAGGAAAATGCAGTTCTTAAAGCCAATTTAAATTTAAAAAAATCTCAACAGAACAGTTGTGCAGGATTAGTTACCATGGTGATCTGGCAGGTTAAAAGAGAAACACCTTTGTGACACTGAAAACTCTAGATTCAGGCTCAACACATCTCACTAACCCATTAATATTGCTTCATTTTACACCCCTCTGGCCCTTGAATAGTATTTTGAACCGGATGCAAGTCAGAAGTGTCTGTTTTTGATCTTATGGGCTTAAAATGGCAGTGACAAATATAGCTCCTAACTCATTGTCAGGATGTGAATGAGAGGCTGTAATAATGCACTTGAGCTTCCATCACAACTGTGTATGGTATTAAACTGACTGACTGTGTTTGGAAGTGACCGCTCACTGCTGCTTATTTCCCTGCCTGCTCATATAATTGTGTCAAGAGCAATTACGGAATGACAAGATCAAAGTGTGCGACACAGTGACTGAGGCAGGAATTAGAAGCGTCCATGGCTGCATTACTCATCGTCTGATTAAATTTCAGCTTTTGATTGTGGGAATTTTGTGATTTGCCTCTTCCTGCTGCTTTTTGCTCCTACATGTGTTTGCCTCCGTGTGAGCATACTTTGAGTTCACAGATGCGGTAATGACAGCATGAATATTTAAAAAGAAAGTATGAGCACCAACGTACCAACACCAAGCAAACTGCACATGTTTTATTCAGCTGTGATGTGACACATACCCATGAGATGATGCGGAAAATTTCCCAGGACAGCACTGGATATAATACAGGCAACACTGATTTAAGCTCTTTTCTATAGCAATTGCTTTAGCCATTTCCTGGGGGAATTGAATTAATATTTTTTCCTGATTTCTTTTCCCTTTATGGTCTGTAGGTTCAACATTAGATACATAAAAAGTTTTAATACGTTTGAGTGTATGATCCACCACTCCCTGACGCCTACTGCATGTTCATGACTGCAGAATATCAAAAACTGTATACATATTATTGCCACTCTGGAACAAAGGTGAGTTCCAACATAAAGGTAATTTCAGAGACAATAAAAAAAAAGAATGACCTCTGGCATTTTCTGCTTCACTCTGTCTGTTTCCACAGGAGACCAAGTCAATGAAACACATTATTCATGGGACACTCACCTAATTTGTTGGTCCCATTACCTTCAAGAAACAGCTGTTATTGCTGTCATTTTGTGAGGGTTTGGCTATTGATCAATCCTGACACATCAGGATATTTCTCTTGTGCTCGACAATACTTGCTCATATGTCAATAAAACACAAAGAGAGTCCTCCTGGCTGCGGTAATGTCAGAATAGCTGCAGGTTGTGTCGGTTTGAGTTAGGACGGTCGTAAATACTGATAAATATTAGTAAGTAATAATAAATATGGGATTTTCAAGGTGTAGACAAAATTGCAAGAGGACGTAAAAGCCGCACTAATCAATATTTTTCTATTAACAATACATCAAATGAGTAATGTGTCTCTCAAATATTGACAAACTCAGACATGAATTATCGCCTACTCGTGTTTTGTTGTATTGTACTATGATGATCTGCTAGTATGGCAATCGACTGATGGATTGTAGGAAACCAAAACCTGTGACTCAGCCTTGATACAAGCAAAACAACCAGAAATATTTGGTGACCGAAATAAGATGAGTTGAGCAACTTATGTGTGTTTTTTGGCTCTATCTCAAACACCTATTAAACTAACTGTATACTACATGCACATCACCAAGCAGCAAAACATTAGTGACTAGGTGGTGAACTTAAGGCCCCTTTCGGACTAGCACTCCATTCCATTAATCTGACAGCAACTAAATGAGTCAGCTTCATGTCTAAATTTCTGTATCACTTTCAACAGAGTCTGAACTTCGCCGTCACATTAATGGTTAGGCATGCATAAACAATGTTACTTAGTTGTGTGCAGCAATTTGGTGAAGACATGTTCTACATTTTAGCAACAGTATCATCGAAAAACATCACATTTAATAGACAGTTTGTGTGGCAAAATAACAGCACGCCTTCATGGGACATTTAGTATGCATATAATCCCCACAAGAGTTGGTAGAGAAAATGAATATGGAAATAGCTCATTGTTTCTTACTATCTTTACCATATTAACTTCACAAGGCATGACAATGTGTCAGTGTTGTGTTTATAGATTGTGTTACTGTCCCCAAATGGCCAGGTATAAGTCTGTCATAGTCATGTTTATTCAGCTGTGCTCACATAAAGGAAGTTTTTTGATTTTTCCCCGGTTTCATCCTTTCCAATAACTGGGGGAGGAATCTGGTCTGTGATTTGGATTTGATCATTTGGTGATGGGAAAGGTTTTCAGATCACCTTTTAATGTCCCAAGCTGCTTGCAGACTTAACGGGGCTGTCCCGATAATCTCAAAAATATTTGACACTTGTAAGTTAAAATCAAGATGCTAACATTCATCACAGAAACACCCCAAGCATTACACGCGGTTGCCAAGCAACAATAAACATTCTAACCCTTGAAGTGAGCGTTAGCTCCAGACATTAAAACTAAGAGTTCAAATCTCACTATCTCTCCAACCAGCTTTACACTGCAAAAAAAGAGTAGCTAAATATAGGATAAAAAACACTGAATTTGAGAAGAAATTACTTAAAAGCAGTGAAATTATCTGTCCATGCAGCAAGTAAATTTTACTTGGTAAGAAATCTTGAAATAAGTTTTTTTTTTTCTCAAATCTAAGATTGTACTGTAAAATCAAGGACTAAAAATGAGTAATTAACTTTTAAAACGAGCCAAATTATCTATCGTGTCTGAAAATAAGATTTCAAATCTTGGCAAGTGCTAAGTAATTTGCAGTGTACACCGAGACTCTTGCAGCCTTCTGTTTTAGTTTTTTTCCTGCACTCTAAAGTATGATTAGAGTTACAACAACTTGTTGCACCACTTTTGTATACATCTTGTGCTTGTTCTCTCCACGGATATCTCTGGATCTTGAGCTACACATCTCTGATCTTCAGCTGCTGGCCTCACCAACCTCCAAAATGTTCATTGTTCTGTTTGTATTGTTCATCTGTTCTCCTTCTGCTATCCGCTCATCCCTACCCTCACCCCAGCCAGTCAAGATAGATGGCTGCCTTCCCTGAGCCAGGTTCTGTCGGAAGTTTTTTTCCTCCCCGGTAAAGGTTTTTTTTTGTTCCTTCCCACCTTTGCTGACTGCTTGCTCATAGGGAAGCCAAAGGCAACTTTGGATTGTTGGGTTCTCTGTTCTTTGGTTAAAATCCGTAAGGTCTGTGTGAAGTATTATGAGATGACATATGTTGTGAATTGGTGCAATATGAATAAAATTTATTTTAACTGAACTGAATCTGCTTCCTTTTATATCAGCTTTCCCTGTTCTCCCTTAGACACAATCATTCATATCTTGCGGTGTGAGATATGCCATTATTTTCAATTCTTGTCGTTTGGGTTTGTCATAGATTAGAATATCTATGACATTTTTCCTGATCTTCTAATCTGCGATATTTCTCCAAAATCTGTTCTCCTGTAGTGTGAGCTTGGCATTAGGCAAGAAAATGCTAATTTGGTCAAACGAAAGGGGACCTGAGACTAGTGAGTTTATATCTTCAAAATAACATCAAGTGATGAAACACAGCCTGCTCATTCACTTGATGAAGTTATGCCAATACCTTCATCAAGTCGAATTTATTTTAGCCTCTTTATAAACAGTCAATGGTTTTAATGGTCAGATAACTTGTTGCAGGTAAGCAATATGTGTAAACAGACCTGAAGTTTATGAGTTTCCCTCAATAACTCTGCAGTTTTAGAGTTTCCAAGTTGAGGTAAAAAGGTACAGAGATATAATTTTATACTGAATATTTTATTGATGGGCTGCATGGTGGCGGGGCGGTTAGCAGTGTTGCCTCACAGCTAGAAGGTCCCTGGTTCGCGTCCCGGTTAGGATGCCTGGGATCTTTCTGTGTGGAGTTTGCATGTTCTCCCTGTGTAGCGTGGGTTCTCACCGGGTACTCCGGCTTCCTCCCACAGTCCAAAAACATGCCGAGGTTAATTGATTATTCTAAATTGTCCGTAGGTGTGAATGAGAGTGTGCTTGATTGTCGGTCTATATGTAGCCCTGCGACAGATTGGCGACCTGTCCAGGGTGTCCCTACAGAGGAATAAGCGGTGTATAGATAATGGATGGATGGATGGATATTTTATCGACTTAATGATGTGATCCTGCTAGAACTTTTAAAAACTCGGCAGGCGCAGTGCAAACTACATATGCCACCCAGACAACCAGGCCAGCTTGTGAACTTATTACAAGCTAATATCCTCAGTATCAAAGTCTATCTTTTTGATATTCACAGAGTTGTGTGTCTTTCACTGAGGAACCTCTTTTGAATCAAAATGCTGCAGAATTAAACATCCAGTGTTAGCTGCTGTTGTTGCCGCTGATATGATAATGGAAAGATGGTCCTTATCTGATGATCTCAAAAACCGTTGTTGACTCACAACATAGTCCATCAGAGCCATATTTGGAACATTACAAAACTCACCAATATCGAATTTATGCATAAGCCTCACAAGTAAGAAAATAGTGACTGAAATGATCTGAGGATTTTGTGTTCCTCAACTGATCAGAACTTTAGCAGATATAATGTCCTGCAGGCAATTATAATTAGATTAGAACTGTGTTGTGTAGGTTCTGTATGCAATGACTGACTGGTTACATGTGCTTGTATGCGTCGTTGTGAATGCTTCCAGTGTAACGTTTTAATTTTTCTGTTCTCTGATTATGTTTGAGGAGATTTTTACTGTACTGTCTTCAGAGGAGAACAGATAAGCAGATAAAAACCAACCCCACCCCCTCAACACACACACACACACACACACACACACACAAGCGCAGAAACACACTCACACATAGAGTTGACTGATGGCCCTGGGCTCTCCTCTGTAAATGACAAGTGCCATCCATAACAGGCAGGCAGGGGTTGGTAAAGTGATTATGTTCATAACACACAATGTCCTGGTAAACACAGCTGGCACCACGTCTGTCACGCTAGACATGAGGGCAAATTGCTCAATCGATGTAGAATAACTGATTGTGTTTTAGCTTTGTCTTGAGAGAGGATTGTCAATGACACGGCAGATGGACTTCACCTTTATTCCACCTCACTTGAACTGATTGTCTGAACGAGAGGATGTCGGAGACGACCAAGTGTGATAAAGACTGATAAGATACTGGGAGGAGGAGCCTTTAGATCTATTGTGAGCATGGGGAGCACATTATAAGCTCATTATACATCACTATCTGCTCATCACATGCATTATAATTCATTATAAATCTGGCAATGCGATTTTTATCTGCCTGTGTCATCTCCTGATTATAATTACGATACTGTGATTTGCTTATTATAATACAATAACTACAAATACAGAGTTCAGCAAGTACAGTCTGAAAACAACCCACTATGTTTTTCAGTATACATACAGATTTCCTACCCATACTTACTTAGTATTGAGTATGTAAATGGACATGGCTACCTTTTCTCAGGAGTCGTTCTGAAATATCATCGTAAGAAAAGCACAGGTTCAATTAATAACTTTAATTTCAAGGCACAGGGCACTTGTGCATGCTGGGTTACTCAGGCGAGTTAAAGCGGATCATTCATGATGATAGCTCCGTTCCTTTGCTCTCATTTTACTGTCATTCCTGTCATTTTGCTTTTATAAAAGGACCACGATAGTGTTAAAATGGTCTATTACCACCATAGCTCTGGCTAACTTCAGCCTGAGCAGAGATCCAGTCACCCAGAATAACTTTAAATACTCACGTGGTACATCTTGTGTTAACATGACATCCTGTAAAATGTACATACATGTGACAAATTAAAGGTAAAAAATAAATAAATGAAGAAACACAACCAATGCATCTGCTTCCACGTAGGTATATGACAGGGCACAATTAAGCAATCAACATTCAATCATGCATGTGCAAAAATAGGCCTAGTTGATCTGGATTTTTTATCACGATGGCAGGAGGAAAACATCTAAGTGGCACTGAAATGAGTTCATTGTTTGGGCACAGATGGCAGGAGCGTCAGTCACAAAGACTGCTCAACTGGCTGGTGTTTCAATGCCATGGTTAAGGTTAAAATGTGACCTTTTCACTACATATTGGATCACCTTATCATTAAGTGGCACAAATGAGCATTCATGCTACTAAATAACTCTCCCACAATGTGCATTCAAAAACACTAATCTGACTTAAAGAAGTCACCTTTAAAAGGATTTGTTTAACTTCTCATGGCATAAAATGTGTCTAACCAATCACGTGGATAAATTCTGACCAGCCAGACATGTTGGAGGGCGAGAATTGTAGAACTTATTGTTAGTCATGTTTGCAGGTATTTTCTGGCAGCATTCTCAACCTGCACTGACTTTATGTGAGATCAGTATGACACCCCCTTCTAACTGAACTGGTTAAATCCTGTACATTCATGGACACGGATGCCTGAAGTCTAAATACTTCAGACATCTGATGTGTCATTCCTGGAATGGCAGTGTTGAGGCTGAAGTCTCCTGGGCCAATCAAGTCCCACTCCAACTAATATATGATTGGTTCACTAGAAAGGAGTAACAGTGAAGCAGTAAAATACAGGGCAAAGTTTTGTAACTTAGAAACGTATTTGTGATAAGTTGGGGATACATGGGATACAAACAGAAAACATCTTTACTTGAAAACATCAAGTGAGAATTCACTTTAGTTATATAGGAAGGTTATTTACTGGAGAATTACATCTACTTTTACATCTATGGTGAATTAATTTTGGAAATTGTGGTCAACAGTACGCAATAGTTTTCCGTGCATTGTTGTAAAATGTAATAGAAATCAAAAGACAAACTCTTCCTCAGGCAACTGAGAATGTCAGGTCAGGATATTTTGATACTGGCAGCAACAACAATTCCATCAATGACTGCAAAAAGACGGATATTATAATAGGCCAGTGCATAAACAACCTTATTACAAAGACTAGATTAGATTAATATTTGAGAGCTTAGTGGTGCAAAAAAAAAAGTCACTGGTCAACAGAGATGTGGAAGAAAGTGACACAGTCGGATTAGTCATCCTTCAACATATTCTCAACAAGTGGGTGAGTGCGTGTGTGGTGTCCACCAAGAGGACAGTACAGGCTGAATTCCTGACCTCTAGAGTGGCATGACTCTGTTAATGCTGTGGGGGGCATTTTCCTGGCATGGTTTGGCTCCACTTGTCCCCTCAGAGGGAAGGGTCAGTGTAGATCAGTACAAAGTTGTTCTGAGTGATCACTTTTTAAAAAAAACATCCTGATGGGAGTGGTTGCTTTCAGGATGACACAAGGCATCCACAGGGCATGAGGGTTCACGAAAACAGATGAAAATGATGTGAATTATTTGCTATGGACCACATAGTAACCAGATCTCAACCCAATATATGGGACATTTTGGACTGATGTGTTAGACAGCGCTCTCCACCATCATCACCAAATACCAAATGAGGGAATATGTTTTTGAGGAATAACAATAACAGCAGGAACAATGAGAATAATAAATTTTATTTCTGTGGCACCTTTTAAAACTGGAGTTGCAAGGTGCTTTCCACAACATTAAAATGTGCAATGCATTAAAAAGCAATAATAAAAGATTAAATGAAAACAATAAAGCAGCAGTAACGGCAGTAAAACATTAACCAGAGCAATGAAAAAACATTAAAAGTGACATCAAAATATTATACAAATGCCAATCTGTGCAAGTGGAGTTAGAAAACCTTTGTGAATTGGGGCATTGATTGAGCTTTTCCTGACTGAAAGAGGGAGATTGTTCCAGAGTGTCGGGGTTAAACAGTAAAAACATGATCTTCCTTTGTTTTAGGTCTGGACTATGGAGTTTTTTAACAGAAACTGATTCTCAGACATGACGGATCTGGGCACAGAATAAGGAGTTAAAAGTTAAAAGAGGTGAGCAAGACCATGGAGAGATGTAATCAAGAATAAGTAGTCAAAAGAATCTTAAATTGAATTCTCTAATGAATGGTGATCCATCCCTCCAGTTTCAGAGATTTCTACAATGAATGTCAAGGTGGATTGAAACTGTTCTGGCAGCACATGGTGGCTCAGCACCTAACTAAGACAATTTATGTTGGTTTTTCCTGTAATTTGTCACCTGTCTGTATATAAAGGAAATACACAGCCACAACATTATGACATTATGACCACTGACGGGTGAAGTGAATAACATTGATCATATTGGTGCTATGTGGTGTTCTGCTGGCAAACCACTGATCTTAGCATCCATGTTGATGAGACTTAGACACCCAAATAAACATGCAAATGGAAATCCCAAATGTCACTGGCCTACCCCCGCAGGAAAATGCACCCAACCATATGGAAAAAAACATCAAACAATCAGGAACATGTTGAGGAACATGACAATGGCCAAACACGTTGATTTGACCTCCAAACTTCCTACACCCCATTCTGATCAAGCATCAACAGGATGCAGTGGAAAAAGTTTGATTGACAGAGGCACCACTGCACAAGCCAGAGTCCCCAAAGGATCCACTGCCAACGTACTGTTGCCAGACCCCATAGGACACCCTGAGAGCCCAATGGTTCAGAGCATTTTTGAGCACATCATGGGGACCAACACAATATTAGGCAGATGGTCATAATGTTGTGCGTGATGGGTGTATACTCATTACTCAAGTCAATCACTGAAGCTTTTACCTCCTTTAGAGGAGTCATTAGTGTCTTGGTGACCTCTCTTACTAGGCTCTTTCTCACAAACAGGACAACAGTTCTAGGGTTAGATTCATGTATGTACCATATTCCTTCCATTTCTTAATTATAGATAGATAAATAGATTTTCTTGTATCCATCTCTTGACAGATGTTTTTAGCAACCTTTTCACTAAGTTATTTGGAGTGGTTTGTTGTCTTTATGGTAGAGTCACAGTCAGGAGTACTGATTCACCAGTGACTGGACTTACAGATACAGATGTATTTGTACTACAATCACTTGAGACACATTTCCTGCACTCACATGTTCTCCATTTCACAATTCTGTGACTTGTAGCACCATTTGTCTGTGCTTGTGCTGAATTAGTTGAATTACTATTTTATAGAAGCTGTATATGAAACAATCAGGAAACTAATTTTGACAAGATATTCACTGAGGCAGAGGTTTGCATGTTGAAAATATTTCTACTTAAGCCAAAGAAAATCTTTTTTTTTTTTTACTTTGGTCACATTTCTCTTTCTCATACATACCTGTTGCCCTTGTGTCCTTTATTCTGAGGATGATTGCTTGCTCATTCATACTGCTATTTCTGAGTTTTCATCAAGACTCACTTATTTCCTCTTTACCTTGTAATTTTTTATGATATTTGAGTACGACATTATCAGTGTGAAAGTGAGATACTGCTGTGGACCTAAGGAAAGAAAAGACGCATGTGTCTGAGGACAGAAGGATAATTAGTGACTGACTGTCACAACAGGATACTGCTGAATGACAACATTATTTGTTTCCGTCCATCAGTAACTCATTGTCTAATTAAAGGTGGCATCCTATCTTTCACATTGCATCCACTCTCTGACCATCAAGCCTCTGTGTCACTATTTCTCTCATCTCCCTCTCGACCTACCATCATTTTCATCACCATCATTTCCTGAAATGCTTCGGGGTTTATTGTTTTCATGTATTATGGGAGATTTAAATAGCACACTCTTTGAAGGACATCTGTGACTCACTGTGCCTTTTGGGTAATCGCAACAGCGAGGAACTGTACAGTATGGACAGTAGTAGATCTGCTGGGTTGGTGTGTAAAGTGATACCTTATCACAATCCAAATGTTTTTTTGATAATTGTTGATAGAAAACTAATGACTTTTCAAAATAAAGATTGAATGCAGTTGAACCTCTGGAATTAGTTAGAGGTGCTTTTGTGCTCTTTGTTTTCTTTCTGCATTTGTTGCTAACCTGCCACTTATCCAGTCTGAAGTTGGTTCCACCTTTGCTAAATCCATTGTCCTGTCACGAGGATACCAAACCGCGAAACCTGTCTTTCCATTTGTCTTAAGTATCTGGGTATATATGGTGTTTCCATCTAAGCCCAAGGGATTTGTTTACTTCAGTCTGACTGCCTTCAAGTTGCTGACTTTATGTTTCTTGATAGGCCTTTTTTCACAGAAGACATTTTGACATGTCATGGTAGGAAAAGCACAAGTGAATTTAATAAAAATGACTGATGGCTGGTCACACTGAGATGCCTCAGTTCTCACTGCATTGAGCATGTTGGCCAGCTGTTACACTGTCACGGCTTCTTAGAACGTCTTAGTAAAGTGCAAAAAGCACACCGTGTGCTTTGGGAGAGCTCACTTTTCAGTTTTTTGCAGTCAAAATAGACAGATACAACATTTAAAAAACCATTTAATTTAGCTTTTATTTACCAATATACCAACTAAGAGGAATATGACTGCAACGAATAAGAAAGCAGATGAACAGTAGATACTGTTGTCAGCATTCTGCACCACAAATAGTTAGGTTGGTTCTTCTGTTTAGTTTTATGCTGACAGGCATTGAGAAAGTTTGTTATTTTCTGATCTGAAGTTCAGGATTTTTTGATTAGGGAAGAATAGCATACATGTCAGTATCTTTCTGAAAGTGAATCAGTGATTAATCACCCTCGTGCATGAATCATACATTAAGAATGGCATAATTTCAGCATTTCGTCATGATGATTAAGACATAAATTAATACAAATTAATGGGAAAAATAGAATATTTTCAATAGAGGGACCGCTTAAACTTTCACAAATCATGTTTTCAGGGAAGCACATGTGTTTTAAGCTTTCTCAGGCTCCCCTGTAGTTCTGACACTGCACTTGACAAGAACCAAACCATTTATAATGTTATAAATAACACCCAGACAAACTGTTGTCACTGAAAGATGCATTAAAACAAAGACTGTTTTACCCTATAAACCATATAACCGGAATTAAATTAAATTAATGAATCTTTTAAACTAAAAAATATAATATTTGTTTTACTAATTTTAGATTAAATCAACTTAAAATGTATAGTTTTTTTTCTCCATTTTAGAACTTATGAAGAAATTCCTCTTTCTTGATGTGTTACCTTCAAACATGGAACTGAATGAACTTCTTGCTAAGAGTTCACCAAGCTCAAAAATAGGTGACTGAAATTGTTGTGAGTCATACATACATGTTACGATAAGTCATGGCTGTTTCTTTTTACAATATAAAACCATTATGAAGACAGCATTGAGTTCAGTCCCTACCTATGCACTTACATAAAATAATATTTTTTACTGGATCCAGTAAATATTGCTACTGACATTGGAGGCACGTGGATGGCACATGGGTTGCAGGAAAAGTGCAATATTTCTTTCACCTAAACAGTACACAATGTATGGCATTTAATATGCACTAATTCACAGTATTTCTTTCTTTTTCTAAAGTCACATTCTCAGTCAAGGGCAAACATCAGTGTAGGCACACCGTGTACATTTTTATCTACCACAGACTTTTATTGAAATGTGTCATTTCATTGCTTGAAAACGGTTGATTAAATTCACTGGTGCCATGGCAGTCAGTACAGAAGGGCAGTTTGACTGGACCGCCCACTCCTGCATGAAGGACTGCAGACAATCCGCTCACAATTATGGCTTTTGTCTCAAGATGCTGCTATGCCAACACGATTGAGCTACCAATTTGCTGTCAGCTCAGCCTTCAAATCACTGAGAAGAACATACTGGGCTGCTGTCACTTTAGAGCACAGTATGCTCAGCGTTTAGTTCTATGTACCTAACTGAATGCTGTACGGCATTGTCCGCTGGTATCCAGAGATCACCTGAGGGACTGTTATTTTGTGTGACCCTGAGTGGTAGTTTGGTTATTGTGTGCATTGTTGAGCACTGACTTAATTTCCCCAAAGAGAACAAGATTATTAGTCAGAGGACTGATTCCTCTATCTCATGTCTCACTCAGATGCCTGCGGTGTAGCTGGAGGTTTTAGGAATGACAAATGTCTGAGGATGTTGTGGTAACATGGATGGACAAAGAACACGTATGAAACTGAGGTAGGCGTGATTCAGTTGGACGAAATGGAGAAGGGAAGTCAGGTCTTTCAAGCTAATGAGAAGCAGCTGTTTTCTTCTGAGATGATGACGCTACGCTGCCGTGTAATTCTGGAAAATAAACACAGGTGTAACAAACTGAGTAGCTGCACAAACATAGATAATGATATCCAGCATTTGAAAAAAGACACTGAGTTGCACTGAAAAGAGCAAGAGCTCCATTCGGTCTCAACACAATTTTTCAACTAGTTAAGGAAATGAGATAACAGGCTCATTTGCACTACTGTGTCCTTTGTCTCTCCTCCCAGACTGTCTGTGGAGCCTGGACTAATTATCTCCTCACTGATGCACCTGAACCTGCCATCTCATGTTTGTGAAGGCAGACAGTACAGCACACGCTTGAATTAACCTTAGCTGCAACACTGAGAGGTATCTGTTTTCATGCTGATGATGTCCTCGTCCACTCACTCTGTGTCTGATACGGGATCATTTTGAGTTTTGAAAATGTTCATTTTGATCGCTCGACTGAATCTGCTCACTCCGTAGCTGAAATGCATCACAGACTGTGTAGCACAGTTTGAGGCTAGTACATATTTTCATTTTAAAATTGCATTTAAAAGTAGACTCAAGGCTACGTACACCTGCTCCAGATGTTATCAACCCATTAAATGGCCATTATCATTGCATATCATTCCCATAAATACTGGCCGATAGGGACCTCCTCCACCATTTATTAGGCTCAGTAGACCATTATCACCCCATTTTATGGCGCTCTGTTATTACCTCATTTTATGGCAATATAGCTATGATTTTGCACTTACAAAGAGGAACAAAAGTCCACATTTGAAGGTTGCATGTTAGCAGACTTTTAACCAGGATACTTAAGTGCAAGTAGCCTCTTGGAGCATTGTTACAGTATTATTTACTTTATCTCAATGTTTTTCACTTATTGTTTACTTGCATTTTCACTCGGGGTTTGGTGACAGAGATTTTGCATGCACTTATTAACACAACCACAAACCGTCACCTACATTATCTAGGTTGCTTTCTGTCTCTTTACGATCGTACCCTTCGGCCTTCTAGATGGTGGAAATGGTCCCTGCTGATATTGACCACTGACTGTGCTGATAATGTCCAGAATCAGGTGGCTACATAATGATGTGATGGATGGATGGTGGATACTGATGACGTGGGTCTGACGTGTGTCTGACGTGGATGCTGCGTCACTTTGAATGATGCTGGAACTGCACGAGGTAGTTATCTCCTTTCCTTTGTAGTCTTTGCTAAAGGAGATAAGAAAGGAAGCATTGAAGCACCTTTTTCTTTGCATTTAGGGGATTTGACCAGCTCTTATCATGGCTGCCACTTAGACACTTCCAAGTCATTTCACTCTGTTAAGAACCTTTCAAAGCAAAATAGACCAATTGACTGCAACTAAAATGCCCCAATCAGGAAGCCTGGATACCTGCGTCATCATTTCCAAAAGTCTCAGATTCTGCCTGTGTACATGTCAACACCGCAACAGAATTTCTGAAAATCTTCCCCTTGAACTGAGTTCTGGCAAAAGATCCTATTTTTCATGACCTAAATTTGTGTTTGACCAAAAAGCAAAAGGCTATATGAAAAACTTACAAGTATGCAGCTATAATATTTAGCTTTATAAATAGATATATGTTATAGCGGTCAAGACCTTTTTCTAATTCATACATTATTTGCTTATGTCTATGTAGTTTGAAGAGTCAACCTCATCGGAACTCTTCTTTGTTTGCATTCAGCATAGACACTAACATCCAGTAGATGATTCATTCAGAGCTTATGTTTTTTTCTGGCTTCAATGTCTCTCACCAGTTAAACACCTACACTCCAATATTCTGTACAGGGATTCAGTAAAAGGTGTAATACTCATTAATCCGTTAGCTCTATCTGCTTTGGGCGAGAGGCGTGCTGCACCCTGGAGAAATCGCCATGTCCTTCGCAGGGCCAACACAAAGAGACAGAGAACCATAGACACTATCACTCAGACCTTTGTCTGATTTTGAATCACTGATTAACCCACCATGCATGTCCTTGGATTGTGGGAAGAAGCCAAAACACCCGCAGAGAAGAGAAAACATACAAAACTCTGCACAGAAAGGCCTCAGCCATCCAGCAGGTTCAAAGCCACCACCTTCTTGTCTGTGAGGCAGCAGCGCTAACAACTGGCACCACTGTGCTGTTGTAATTCTAATGCAAATTTTCTGAGCTTATTCCAACCTGAAAAGACTGGAATGTAGATTAGATTGGCAATGTGTGCACAGCATACAATGATAACATTATTTCTCATGAACAAAATTGATGCAGAATATTTTGTCTCATTTTTTGTCCTTGTGTCTGGACCAAAATTCATTTGGATCCTGTTGGATAACAACAGCAGAAAGAATCTTATTACACTCAAGAAGAAAAAGAGTTTCCTGCTGTCAGGTCAACACCAAAGATTATGCATGCAACGTGGTGATGAGAAACTCTTTAGAGAAAACTCTTGGAAATAAGAAGACGATGATGAAGAAAGAAAGGCAGACCAAAAAACATGCCCCGTCCTCTCAGGTGCACACTTCCATTCAGAGAAAAGTGCACCTACATATCTCTGCCTCTTCAGATTCCATTTGAAGAACCCTGTCTGACCTGCTCATTGTGTTCCTGCCACATCTCAATGCATGGAGCTCTCAAGAAAAGAGCTGCTGGGTCTGCCTCTTGTAGCTGTCTGGTGTAAAACTAGCTCATGGCATTATGCTTTGACTTAAAAAAAAGAATAAAACAAGAAACAAGAAACAAACAGAAACAGTGTGAGGGCTCTATCTTCTTTCTTTCTGACAGTAAACTAATTATTGTTCCGTATATCTTGCAAAATAAGATTCAGTGGTGGAGACGTTACAAATAAAAATTGAGGACTGTAATTTGACTATCTACTACATTTAAACAAATATTTTTCCTCAAGTTGAATAAAATGACAATATCCTTTTTTTTTTTAAAGGCTCACATTTTTAAGAAAGAACACAAATTTGCAAGACTTGTCTGTGAATGCATATCTCAACAGGCTAAGAACTTTCTAAATCCACGACATTGCAGTAATTAAGATAACCACATGAAGAGGCCCTTTTGAGGAGTAACATTAAGTCGCCACAAAACGCTATGGATCATTTAGTTTTACAGTGTCGCTGACAAGCATGGCAGTAAAAAATACAGACAGCATAGCAACCATCTGTCCCATTAAGCCTTGGCCTTTACTCTGCAATAAGGCTGTGTATTATTCCTTACAGTGATGAAAAGGCAGCTCTCCTTATGTATCCAGAATGATTGGTGCTTGCGCATGCTGGCATTATCCATAGTGGATGTTCTTGATCTTCAGTCCTTTATATCTAAAGCACTGCAGTGTTGCATAAGTGTCATGTGTAAACAATTTTGACTGCTTATATATGTCAGCTTTTTCCAGTCATACTGCATTCTTTAAAAGGGGTCTGATTCCCAGTCATCACAGTGGGACCATCTAGTGGCTAAACTGTGTAGTGATGCAAAATGTTGCCAGGCTGTCACTCAGTTTAGGAATGCTTAGAGGAAAAAAAAAATCTCAGGGGAACAACATGAGGGCTGTCTTCTGCAGGAAATCAGCACTGCTTTCCAGACAGCACAATCCTGCTCTTCATCAGACAGTACAATGCACCACCAGTCAGCTACTCCTCCTCCTCTTTGCTGCACTGACGGCTCACAAAGGAGGTTCAGCAATGCCTGATAGCAACTGAGATTAAAGACTCACTGAAAAGTTGCATGTTTATGCTTATGTGGAACAAATGCTCAATTGTTCAAATTTAAAAAAAAAAAAAAAGTGTTTTAGATGGACATTTACCGGATAACTAATACACTTAGAAGACACAATAAGGAACAAGTTTACTTTTCAGAGACCTAGAATGTTCACTTTTTGTTAACGCTATCATAGAGGGGATAATTCTATATTTTAGATCAGAGTGGTGGTGTACATTTTTGGTTGGCGTACATTAGGTTGGTTTTACTCTGCCTTACCTAATGTCGGTAGTGATGTACTATCATGATTAGATGGTCAAAAGCACCACCACTGTCATCATCAGGCCACTGAGTATATACATCAAACTGTATTATGTGGGGGAAAGTGTATTTCATTTTCTATTTCTGTCCTCATAAAAGCAGATAAAGGTACTACCAAAGACTATGTGAAAAACTCATTTTCTACCTGAATTATACTTCCCAGCAGTAATTTTCAGACACTTTTGCTGGTGGCGTCTTTATAAGAAGTTCTTGCGACCCCTTTTACAGGTTAATCCACGAGCTGTAAGCTTTATTTAAATGTGTTTAGAGGCCTGTAAAGGTAAAGTTATCTGGTATTTCAGTATGCATTAAAAAGGAAAAGGAAAAGCTGAAAAAATAATCTAAACTTGAGTAGGACAACCTTTTTTGTCTCCTTTCCTGTCCAGTCAGTGACCCCTCAGATTTGTCTCGTGGCACCTTGGAGAAGTCCAAACCCAAAGGTTGGCGAGCCAGTGCTTAAAGGAACATCTAAATAATTGGGATAAATTCTAATGGAAATTTGGCATCTCTGGATAAAATTTAAACAAGTTTGCCAAAAGCTGAAAGAAAAAAATGTAACTCTGATGTCATCTTTGGAAACCCTGCAGCTTGGGTAGGTAATAATAGAGCAACTCCTAATTTATGAGCGTAGCGATTTTACTGGGAGAAATACATATATATGATTTTATGACACACAACTGGAAGCGCTGCATTTACAGCTTTCAACGCCTCTCTGACTCAATCAGAAACTGCCTGTACATGAATTGAGGAGATATTTATAGTGTTTCTCTGATGATAGAAGGACGTAGACCACACTAACTGATCCATAAAAACTCTGCAGACAGTATCATTTAATGATTTATTGACATTTACTTTTTTCCACCATGGTTTCTCTTGATACCAATAGCATTTACCATAAAGTTTCTTTTTCATTTAAATTACATTTATAATGTTTTACTCACATACACATTTATTGTTTAATTTTCTTATTGCAATAAACAAGAGTAGCCAGAATGAGTCAGGTATTGCTACAATTCGCCATACAAACTCTTTTCCCCCTCTGATAATGAAGTTCAAAAATAACTTTATTGGCAAGACAAAAGTACACCATAGCCTCTCCATCTCTCTCTCTCTGCTCTGAGAGAGACTGAGGGCAAAATAAGGCTAAGGCTAGTAGCCTAAACACAGCTAACTTGAAACACCTGCCCAGAAAATAGGAATCTAACATTTATTTCCCGAATGTGAATAATGAGGATGACTCAATGGGAGTTACCACTTCATGAACATATCAAGGACAATATGAACATATCTGTGGTGCTACTTGACTGACCTACCAGGGACAACATTGCAGTACTTCAGTTCAGTCGGGTTATTGATCAAGTCTCTGACAGATTCCAGGATGATTGATCAGTGAAACCAAACCCATGCAGGTTTTTGTCTCCATTATTGTGTTATAGGCCACTTTATAGCTCCAGGTTGCCTCTGTCTCTGATTGGTGGGAGGTGGGGGAGAGAGCAGATCCCAACACACACTAGAATACATATGGTACACACACCAACAGGAAGGAGAGCACGGATCCTGGAACAGTATCTCACTCACAAAATGAAATTGAAGATTACCTTTAGCAACAAAAAAAGAGCACAATGGTGGAAGCTGACGCCAAGCCAGCTTCTTCTTTAAGTAATGGCATTGAAAACGTTCCTCAGGATTTTCACTTAGACACATTTCTCACACACAGAAAAAATAATGCAACTCTGTAAATCCAAATTAACAACAAAAAAAGCCTGTTGAACAGATCTAGCTTTAATCCCTTGATACCTGGTGTTGTACCCTGTTCCCCAAGCAGAGATTACCATAGTAAAAAGGCCCTTTAATATGAAGGGTCGGTCCCTATACCCAGCTACACCTCTGTCTCTCTATATCCCTCTCTCAATCCTCGAGAGGACTGATCTCCTCATGGAAGAACAGAAAAGTCTGTCAGCTGGCGTGCTCCCAGTTTACACATGACTCCAGACAATATGTCACAACATGTCACAATGATAACAAGTCACTCTGATAAAAATTGCTCATTGCATTGCAATATTCAGACAAAGGTAAGACATTAGAGCTCATTGCTTCTCAATGAAAGGGCACAGTGTACATCTCGTTCAGAAAAGGGTTTTAGTTTCAAGCTGTCAGGCAAGATAGGTCTGCTGCTGCTTAGCTAGCTTTTTGTGGCTCCCCACTGAGTCAGTTATTCTGCCTGTTTATCAGTCTGTCTAAGTCACTTATATAATCCACAGTCCCCTTTCTTCGTTTCCCTTCATGGATGAAGTTATTAACATTTTCTACCTACAAAAATATTTTTTATTGTGTTTTCTGTTTTGCTCATTTTTAAATGTGTGATATAAACGCAAACCAACAGTCCAAACCGAACAAAACAAAGTGCTCACCAGTCTTTGTAAAAGAAAACAAATCATGGTGCGTTTCATGGCTTTCAGTTGTAAGACAGGAAGTATCGATAGATGCCTTGGGCTGGACGTCTTGGCTCCCGCTCCGGGCGGCTTCCCTACACTTCTGGCTCGGTTGTCACTCCAGCTAAAGATCATTTCTCCAAGAATGTATTTGGCTTTCATCTTCCTCTATTTAATTTGTTCCCTTTCAGCTTTATGGTCGCCAATATCGAAGTGCCTTCCACAATAGACCCATATGAACCTTTAGATCTCAGGGAGGTGAGGGGGAGGAGGAGGAGGAGGAGGAGGACCAGGCAGGAATAGAGGAGGTCAACTCAATGATGCAAAAGCCTGTCCCTGCAGGACCTTATTGTGAGGTTGCATGCAGAAACGACATAAATACATCAGTACACAGGGTCACACCAAGGTCGTAACCGCCCACCTACACAGTGAATCAGCCAGTCAATGAAGACCAGGGAGATGTGAGGGTGTCAATAACCTTTTCGGCATCTTAATCAAAACAGAAGTCTGGTCAGATATCACCTATGCTCTCTGCAGTACAGTATTTCTTAGTACTGAATGTAAAAGCACAGATTTTTTTCCCATAAAAGGCGATTTAAGCTAAAGATTGTGGGCCTGTGTTAACCAGCAGTACAGTATGTACCGATGTGTGACTTCTGCTGCTTCTCCCATCCCATCTCCCCTTTGGTAAGGCCCGTGTCTGACTGTTATGCAGGTTGGCAGATGTGCCCCATAGCAATTTTTGTTGGTACAGTCTATTTTAAAACACAGATTTGTTCGGGCTTGTGTGTGTGTGTGTGTGTCTGCATGCTGCCTGTGGTCAATCTGTCTGCTGACCCGTGCCAGCCTTCCTCTCACCTCACCCTCTCAGGAAATGACAGGGGGAGAGCAATCCCCCACAGTCACTTTTCTGTCCCCCTCCTCCTCCTCCCCCACCCCACCGACCATCAGACGTGTTCAGATGCGGCTACCACCTGCCTGTCAGCCGAAGTCATGTTGTTTCTAGCGAGGACCTAGTGTCACAAATTGAAGAGCTGTTGGCCTCCGGCGTGGGGCAGGCCATGTACAGTACCGTGGAGGCCGCCACAGCTACATGTGGCGCACACAGCAAAGACCGATGGAAGCAGCTACCCTACTGACATAACATTATTGTCTTGGTTTTTGAGGTGCATAGGATGAGAAGAGCATGTCGAGCCACGATGACGGGAGAAAAACCAACCTGGCCCACGATAATTATGTAACACTACATGTGGCTTAATGTTTCTAGAAAGATCTGTATGTGTTTCTTCTGTAGCTATTGAGGCGGCCATGACCATGGGCCACAGTGCAAGGGACCAGGGGAAGTGAGAAATGTACAAGGGAGTTCAATGCATAATGAAAATCTCTCCTCAGCTCGTTCCATCTGCAGAAGTCTTTTGAAATGGAGGGAGAGTGAATGGAGAGTTTCAGGTAAAGGGAAAAAGAGAGACATACACTCCTTTCCGCTGTTCCCTTCCCTTGCTATTCTCTCAGTCAGATATTTAAATGATTGGATTTTTTCCCCCCTTTATCAATTGCTGTTTGTTGATCGTGTTTGTAGCTTCACAGTGTGCTTTTTGGAGTGGATGCTTCTGACTGGCTGAAGTCAGAGGGTGATGTGTCAGTAGGGAGAGAAGAGGATCGGCCCGTGGGTGGTGCGAATGGGCCCGGGGGCAGGTCTCAGGATGGCGTGGCTGAGAGGTGGGCCTTGCAAGAGGTGATGGTGTGGGTGAGGCGCAGGAGCAGCTGCACGGAGAGCCAGCTGGTTCGAGGACGCTGCAGCGGCCATTGCTGCAGCAACAGCCAAGGGGTTGGGCAGGAGCCCTGCACCCAAAGCTTTGGTGAGATCCTTGGAAAAGGTCAAAGAAGACTGAGAAGAGAAGAGATAAGAGAAGGACGGGAGAGAGAGAGGTTCAAAATGATTACTTCGAGAAGGTCAAAACATGCAGGTGAAACAGACTCTTATAACAGAGGGTTCAGTTCAGCTGCGTTAAAATTTTCAGTAGGAGGACTTAACCAGAAACAAAGCTAAGGTTTTGTGAGGATCAGGTCACACATGCTCCGGCTCCTAAGGCCTCGCAGACGTCATATTCTCAAGTATCACTGTCTATCTGATCTGTGGATCTCAGGTTAACTAACTGTGTCACAGGAGCCAGAATGCAATAGTGAGAGGTTACCGTCAGATCAGCTCCCCTGTGCTTCTTGTGTCGGCTGAGGAGGGGGTTAGGCTTGCCTGCCATGCCGTCCCGGTGCCTTCGACTTGATATGTGCTGATGATAAAAAAAACACAGGAACACAAATGATTCAAATTTGGCCTGAGAGAACATAAACACAGAAATTTGGACAGTCTTTGGGCTGATTATATGCGAGACTGAGACTAAGTGTGCTTCAATAAATCTGTTCTACAATTAAATAGTTATTGTAGGGAGAAAATACTTATGATATGTTATGTGTAATATAATGCTGTAGGTAATGTTTGCACCTATCAGATCCAGTTGATGTATAATATTTTGGCTATTAGAATGCATCCATAATCCTCTTCCTCCTACCTGTTTCAGTTGCAGTTCAGAGTTGACCCGCACATTGCAGATCTCACAGTGGAAGGTTCGTTCCTGAGTGTTGGGGTCCACTGGCCCCCCTCCCTGCTCTCCGCTGGGCTTCGGGCCCAGGCGAGGATATGCCTTGATGGGTCCCAGCCCGCTCCGTGCCTCCAGAATAGTTTTGTGTTTTGTACCTACAGGCAGACACACACACACACACACAAACACAGACACAAGCAAATGAACAGGTCAGCAATGCCATTAACTCAAGATAAAATTACAAATTTAGAAGCTAATAGAATAAAATGAAATAATACAGTGGAGATGAATCACTATTTATAACATATGAGTCACGCTTCTTCCACCTGTCTGAAGTCAAATGAGATTGGACAGCGTTTCTCCATAGCTCAAATTACTGCTGGAGGAACAATGACAGTGACAAATGTCAGGGCATGATAGAATAGAATATACACCACGGGCTGGATTCTACAATAAATAACCACATATGCACAACATACACAACGATCTACTATATAAATAAAGTTGTACAGCTGAGCTTTCACCACAAGATGGCAGCAGTCAGATAGCTGTGCACAGGCTAATCTGTAAGATGAACTCTATTGTCAATTTAATGAGTGACAGTAAAGTACATTTACTTAAGTACAGTAAATAAGTATTTTCATTTTATGCTATGTTTTATATACTTACACTGCATTTCAGAAGTAATATTGCACTTTCTGCTCAGCTACATATATTTCACAGATTTAGTCTCACTTAGGATGAACATTTTACACAACAGATAATATAACAAGCTTTAAAATTGCAATCCATTGCAAAGGACTAAAGCAGCAGCATTCAGATTCTGGATCTCTTGGATTCTGATGTCTCACTAAAACCGCTGTGTAGCTGACATTTCCCATGTTTGTGCGTTGTTAACAGCAAATAATGGTTTTCCTCTTTAAACTTCTCACATGGTTTCCTTTAAGTAAATGCCCACATGATCCATTATCTTGCCAAAATAATGGATTACGGAAAAAAGTCAATAAACAGAAACAGACTTGTGTATCAGAACTTGTTTGTTTTCTTCTTTTCTCTCCCATTAATCATCTGATTGGCCTTCAGATTTATCTGTTGTACCCTGTGTATAAAACTGCATGAAAAGCAGTTCTAACCACCTGCAGCAGAAACAACAGTAACATGCTGCTTACATACTAAAACTTTAATCTGCTGATGTCATAAAGTATCAGTCAGAGCAACCAAACAAGTGCTTTTACTACATTTTGCTGCTAATGAAATACTTTTACTTATGCAGGATTCTTCTTTCAGTACTTTCACCTGTCATGGAATATTTTCACTTTGCTCTTTTACTGCTTTTATATAAAGAAAAAATCTGAATACTTTTACTGCTTTTGATTTATAATGTTTGAATTAGTGGGGTGAGGAGGACAAGGCCATTCAGTATGCCCTGTGATATATTATATCCACCATATGTGCCAGTATCAATAATAACGCTGGATGACCGAACCCTCAACTTTACAATCAATAAATTAGACCATAAATGTCAAAATTTGGAAATTTAAAGATATAGTATTATGGGATGCAGGTTTTATCTGGTCTTAGAACAGGTTTGCAATCAACATTTGCCGTGCTATATGAGAGTAAAACCGCATATTTTTCTGTTTCAATACATATTTATGTGATAAAATAGCATTTCACAAGGTAATAAGCACCATGCTGCTGTATTTGTGATTTGAATTAGCTTTATGCTGTATAACTCTTGACACTATCATATCTGTGGTTAATCAGCAGTTCTTTCTGTTGACAATTAATACTACTGAGTAGTTAAATAGGCCATGTTCCATTAGAGATGAGTAAATAACACGAGACACAAAACAATCAAATTAATTGCACTACAAATTTGTTGTCTTAAATATGAAGCAATACCAAGTAAAGACACGTCTACACATGAACTTGGGGGTCTTAATTGTCTGATTACCTCTGACTTCACTCAACTATTAATCCAGTCACGATTCCAAAAAGACTAAAAACCCAAATTCTTCTCAACCTAAAGACTATGTGCAGTATTTTCCATATATCCTTAACTTGGCATTTCTCCAAGCCCCATATGGCTGCATTTGCATAGAGGAAATTGTTCTTACATACTGCATATTATTAAGAGTGTGCCAGAATAGTTTCTCATTAAATAATCACGTTTTGTTCTCGGTTTTTAAAAAAATCCCCCTCCCCCCAACACACTTTACTGCCGAGCCTCTTAATACTCGAAAAGAAAAAGCATTCCATCGTCATTGGCTCTGACTTTGAGATATGAATTTGAGTCACTCTCTGAAATCCCTTTGAACAGAGTTAAGGTTACAGAAGAGCTAGAAATCATGGGGGCTGGTGGTGGGGGGAGGACATGTAGGCTGCGGGCTGCATTGGGGAGGAACGGGGGCTAGAATGACAGGTTTTGCTTGTGGCCAAAAATGTGCTCTCGTGTGTCTGTTTTTTTTGCCTTTGTTCTATTTCGGTCTGACAATGGATGGCCCAGTGGATTTTGTGTCTTTGTAAGGTTGACTCATGGTGTAAACCCACACACAAAGCAGACAACATACATTTGAGAATACAAAAACAGGGAATTGGTTGACAGGAAACGGTTGTGTAAATGTTTAAATTACATTACATCATTTTTTTCCCCCTTTTCTTTTCTTTTTTCCTCCTGCAGTTTATTCTGTGCCACGCACGCTGCTCACGTCTCAGCGTCTGCGTGACACATGCTTTTATTTTCAAACCCTGCTAATATGCGCAGTTTTGATTTTGAGAACGAGTGAGGGCGATTGCTTCCAGATTGTTTTCCTCATAGAGTTTCAGCTGTTTCAACTTTTTAGTCATATAGAGGTTGAACTCTGGAGCTGACAGCAGGCCGTGACCCAGGATCGTGTTTAGACGTTGTAATATACTGCGTGTGATCTTTTCTTTTTTACGAGTACACATGCATGTACATTGTAAATGGTGTGCTGGTAGGCAGATGCAACACAAATTTATTTATGTGTCATTGTAAGACTGATAAACCATTAATCAGAGCATGAAAACCCATGATTGTTAAAAGCCCTATAGAGGGTAATCTAGCCATAATGGTGACAGTGATTGCAACATTATTGATTAAGGCTTCATCTAACATTACGAGGTATTTGTTGGCTGCTTTTATGTCTGGCTGAGCTGGCTGGAGGTAACATCACTCAAGGCGAGCAGGATACAGTTACACTGATAAATAGTCCGTCCTTCTCCGTGTCTCTGTAGTTTTCTTTATGTTTAGCTCATTTATGTTTAAGATAATTCATATAATTCAACCTGCAGCAGATAGAAACTGTCTCATAGAGGTTAAGGTCATAAGAAAAGATTAAACCAACCCAGAGAATGTGTTATCATATGTAAAAGCTGCCTCACAGAATGTTTAAGCTGGTGTCGGGGTGAATTCACCCACATAACAGCTTTTTTTCTTTTCTTTTATTCCCCCATTTAAATTTCTCATGCAGCGGTTACACGCCTGAACCATCCTCCTCTGCAAATTTTTCAAACAGAAGGCTTCGGGGCATGGGAAACATTTTTCATTGCTGTGTGCCGCGAATGACAAGACAAATCATGAATCTTTGAGTGGGTGAGAGTTTTTCTTTTAAGCAATTATGTCTTGTGCAAGAGAAGAAGAGAGTGGGCTCGGGTGCAGGCGTGTTCGCCGTATAAG
Organism: Dascyllus trimaculatus; assembly: GCA_024666655.1. NCBI lineage: Eukaryota > Metazoa > Chordata > Actinopteri > Pomacentridae > Dascyllus > Dascyllus trimaculatus. The sequence continues at coordinate 22,830,256 of CM045452.1, forward strand.
AGAGTGAACGCACACAAGTGAGGCGCTGGCACATCGACGGAGCTCTTGAAACCAGGAGAGCAGTGCACAGTTACAGAGGTCAAGCATGCCAGTGTCAAACAGATCATTTATCTGCTGATCAGTGTTTCTCTTTGTGCCCTCGACTGAGTCGCGCTCCGACTAGCGGGCATCTTTTTTCAGTCAGGAGACGGGTGTGCTTACAGTGACTAGTCAGGCTTGATAATATGTACAGTGTATGTGTGTAGAAGTCTTTTTATACTTGTATATTTGTGTGTGTGTACGACTGTGAGGAGCCCAAAGTAAGATAAATAAATGATAAATAATTTCATACACAGCCTCCAATAGAAGTTTCAGTGTAGTTTTAAACACTTTCTTTCCACCTAAATATTTGTAGTTTGTAGTAGGACAAATTATTGCACAAATTGCTACATAAAATGTAAACATATACATAGTGTATATACAGTAAGATGTTGTCTTGTAAATATCTTTAAAGAGAGAATGTAATATATTATGTATGTAGCATTCTTTTTGTTGCTGTATTTTGTTTTCATGGCAAAAACTGAAATATCTCCCATGACCTCAAAGCAAGGGTGATTATCCTTCCAAGCTGCAAACTGGAAGCTTGGGTTGGTGTCAACTGACCACTTTTTGTTTCTCCCTTAAATAACTTATTTCTTCTTGTCTTTGCATTATCAAGAAAGGTGCTATGGTGCAACGCAAACACGTCTAGAGTCGCTTTTTTTCATTCCATTTAAAAAAGTTATGACAACATCTTTAGAAGTGCTTGCATGTGTCTCTCTTGGCAAAATTCCTTGAAGTCACAGGATGTGATTTAGTTTCCAGCAGCAACCGAGCGGTTTGAGTAAACAGAGGGGAATCCAACCATAGCTGCAAAGATGAGGGACAAAGTTCCAGAAACGTAACCTTTATCAACACACAATCTAAGGAGAATGGTGTCACACTTAATTCCACCTGATTAGTTTGCCAGCTGATTTCTGGAAAGTGCAGCCGTTTTAAGGCATCGGAGCTCACAGATTACCCACCTTTGTTGTGAGCTTCCAGCTGTGACAGGGAATTGACAGCCACTTTGCACAGTGAGCAGTACAGCAGTTTCTTGGCTTTATCCTCCTCCGTCTCCGGGTTGGACGGGCTGCTGGACGCTGAGGTACCAGCAGCTCCTGAAATTGGAGGTCCAGACCCGGGCTGCTCTGAGGTGGTGCTGCCGCCACTGCCACAGCCTGGGGAGGAGGAGGCCGGGGGGATGAGGGGAGGAGTGGGAGTGGGAAGGAGTGGGCACACCGACGGCACGGGGGAGTCCATGGGTGGGGTGGGTGGAGTCGGAAGAGGTGGAAGGGGCCCCGGGGCCAGTAGGGACCCGTTTAACTGTGGCAGAGGCCGTGTTTCATCTGGAAAAACAAAGAGAAACAACATAAAAATTGATTTTATAGTACAAAAAGTTCATAACTCAACCAGCAGTGTGTTTTATTATTGACTTCATTGTCTTCAAACAGTGAAGCAAAATGCCCCCGAAAATAAAACCCTGCTATGTGCAACCACATCGCTAACCACTCCCAGTCAAATATAGGCGGCATGGTCTGCTCCATAGATCAGACAGACCAACATAAAGCGCTTGCATTCAGAAGCGCTTTTTACTACCTATACTGCAGGCCATAATTGGTTCATTTAAGTAGATCAGAGGAAGAAGGCATATAACCCATGTGTATAAAGGGATGGCCACGTGTTTAATGGGTTTCTTAGCTGTTCGAGTCTTTCACTGATGTGGTCTCATCTGATTGAAATCTTTCCGAGGAGAGAAGCAGGAAATGGATACCTAAGCATGTTGTGACTGCTTCGAACACACCTGTTGTTTTTGGCTGAGGTTAAAGCAATAATGGCACTTGCTTTGTCACCGAGCAACACGTGAAGTCCAAAGAAAATATCATTAGCACTCCTCCAACTCTCTGCTTGCATCTCCCCGTCCAATGCTCTCTAGTTTCGTCTTTCTAAATTCTCATTGTTGCGTGCGTTTGAATATATGATGTTCCGAATTCATCACAGATTATGTTTACACATACATTTCCAGACACATGTTTCTGGTCAAGCCACTCCCATACGCAAGGCCTGCGGTATTCACTAAGCAGTGGGTGTTGGCTGAAAAAAGACCCCCTAAATTTGGGTGGGGTATTCAGAACTCCCCCCGTCAACAGGGACTCGGAGGCCCTTTTCCAAACTGTACAGGATGTAGCGCACAAGGCAGGCAGCAGAAAAGCCTCACTGGCTTATTGTATTACAGGGATAACATGCTGTATTTCTGAGAAGAAAACAAATATTGACCTTAACTGCTTCATATCCTTTTAAGGATTCCCACATGTCATTTTGTCATATGACAGGGACTGGAGATAATTTTTTTGTTTTTGTTTTACTCTGAGTCTTAATTGACAACGTAATAATTTGTATATTTTGGTTCAACTTCTCCATTGCATCATCACTGATGAAGATACCATTGTGAGTGCTTTTCATTCCACTGCTTTCCAAGATCAAAAATCCTTCTCTTTCCATGTTGGAAGTTTCCAGCTGCAGAGCTCCGTGCTGCATTGAGCATTTGTCAAACAGATGCTTTGTTAAAAAAAGAGAAAAAAACTTCTTACTGAGTCTACATGGCATTGAAGAGTCCATAAAGCACTCCTGGATCAAAGTGCTTTTTGAGGGTATGTGCTCTTTGCAGAGGTTTATGACTCATAATATGCCTACTTTTTCACTGCACCGCTGGTTAAGTGCAGAGCTTGTATTTGTGAGTTCAGGAAGGCAGAAATGACAGAATTCTTGCTCGCTGTTGATGAAATTTACCCACACGCAGGCACGCACACAACAACAAGCCCATGATTTCTTTACAAAACAGAAAAACAAAGCCCGATTCCACAGCATTCTTAACATGTGGTCTGAGTTAAAAATCAAGTGAGAAGGAATCGAGGTGGTCCGCCAAATAGTAATGAGGGATTTCATGATCCACGATGGCCTGGAGGTCTGCCATACCAAACCACCAACCATCACCTCATACAATACCACAATGAATATCTACACTCATCCCCCCTTTAGAAACAAGTTCAGTGTGAGGCTAAACCCACAGGGCCTTTGTAGCCACAATAATTCACTATCTGTCTCAGCAAGTTAGAAACACACATTTCACACATAGTTTTTCTTTTTGTCATACTTACTGATGAAAATGAAACACATGAAATATTCATTCCACACCAGTAACTCTGCCAGGGATAAATTACTTTGTTTTCTTCATCTTTGCGAATCGCACTGTCAGAGTTACTTGACTCTCTGAAAACTCAGGCTATCTTGTAAGTCTATTTAAACATTGATGAAGCAGTTAACTGACCTTTCTCTCTGCTAGATGACCTCATGGCCAAACAGAAGAAGGTATTATTTATGGGGAGAGGTCAACAGAGGGAGATAACTCAGTCCAGATGCTTTACGCTACAGTCTGGTATGTATGTATGACCTTAATCCACTTCAGGAAATTAAAGTTACGTACAGTATGCAGTCCTGGGGAAAAGTTTTGTTGATCGAGCAACGGGAATAATACAATTCATCTTCAGACTAGAAGAACTTTGCTGCAAACCTTTATATATACATATATACAATGACAAATTATATAAATATACATATATTACTGTGGGGGAGATTAAGGACTGCCTATGTAAGCAACGTTTCTCATTGTACACACAATGAGGCTCTGTTATAATGAATCCTGCGTGTAGGTGGAACATTATACAGAGATGCATGTGCTTTGTTTAAATTAAAGCAGTGCAATTTAAACCAAAGTAAACACATCATAGAGGGTTGCAGTATTTTGAAATACAAGCCGTTATCCTACTGTTTCAGCAGGAATACCTTGAGGTTCACCACAGGACCAGGGTATCCACTAGGTGTGAGAATGTCCATTTGTAGATGGACTTGTTTCTGTGTGTGGATGACAGGGTTAGGCAGGATGACTCCGTCTGCCACCAATGCCCCCACCGTGCCCATTCTTAATGATTAACAAGCTACGAAACCCAATGCTTGCCTTACAATAGCCGAGCCACATTCATAATGCATTCGGGTGCCTTTTCCCAGTCTGGCCCGCATCTGAACCCTGACTCATACACGCAAGCACAATCATGCAAATTGTGTTTATCAGGTCCTATTATTTCGAGTTGATTTGTGCAAATAGCCCACTACAAAGACAAAAAAACTGGTAAATTCCCAAATTTCAACTCTGAGACAGAACAATGCAAAGACAAAGCAAGGAATGCACGTCAGCTCTGTGTAACTTGATACTACAGTCACCTCATAGCCATGCAACCCAAGCCCTCACATGAAAGTCATCTATTTAATTGACCTTGGGTGTGTGCGCGCCAGCGAGTGTTTGTGTGGACTAAAGAGTGCTATAATATCAGGGTGGTTTTAACAGGGCCCTTCATTAGAGTGGGAGTGTCAGCAGACAGCAGAGGGATAAAGAGGAAGGGAAGGAGGGAGGGAAGAGCAGAGTTTCTCTCCAGCCTAACAGCTGCCTCTCCATCACTCGCAGGCCTGGCCAAACCCTCAGCTCACCAGTCCAAATCCCCCAAAGCCAAGGGCCTCCTCTTTGGGGGCAAAGCTAACCGCAAAACCCTTTGAGGGCTGTAAAACCCTCATGACCTGCTCTGAGACCCGTAAGGTTGAAGAAGCAACAACATCCAAACAGTATTCCATAACCTTTCACTGTTTCAGCCCTTTAGCAAGGTCTTGATATGTCCTGTTTATGGTCATCACTGCTGACTGGGTTTGACATGTTAATGAGAAATGATGCCTTATAAAAGTAAAGGTCATATTCACAATAATACACTATGCTACTATTGTATTATATCTGAATGTCTCATAAGACTGTGATTCCACTTAAAATCCGAGACCATTCAAAGGAAAAACGACTCAAAAACAACAACAAATGCTGCTCTGTGTTGTAACAGATTTGCACTGTGAGAAAACATCCCCTCATTATTTCGTTTGCTTGCATGGGTCCGACCACATTGTTGCGTACGTGTCTATATGTGTGTATAGCCCAATCTGTCTTAGTCATTTTCACAGTAACTAAGTTGCATTAGGCTCCACAGTCCAAACCACAGGGTCTGTCCCCCAGACACTGCTTTCCCAATCGAGGCAACACACAGCTGCCTGCTCCCAGAGATCTGTCGCCCTGCCATGGAGCATGGGATCACACTGAGGACATGCATGGACACACACACACTTCAAAATCAGGAAGAGACGAGGTTCCAGGGTCACGAGAAAGGCATTTGGATGGAAAAAGGCATTCTTTCACATGTTGCTACTTTCAGATCCCGATCATGGCAGCCTTGTTTTGGCTCCTCGTGCTCCTTGAGTTTGTCACAGGAAGTCTCACTAATGGGGTTCTGGAGCTGATCTGAAATCCCCCGTGAGGGAAAGAGAGTAAAAAAGGACTGACCCTGTTGCTTCTCTGGCACCAGCTAGAAGAAAATCTTGAGTGTTATCTTTATGGACAGAAAAAGACAGTAAAAAAGCGACAGCCTTTGCTCTGGCATGTTGCATTTTGGCCTCTATTAGACCCGAGTTTCATCTTTTCATTCATGGTGTTTGCCCTGCGCCCTCCCGTCAATAAAGTGGAAATGTCTTGTAAACAGTCATCTACAGAAACCTTTGTAAATGTCACCAAAACATGGCTGGTCTATTCATTGCCGGGTGTTTGAGCCAAGGACAGAGTGGTGATACTGAGGGAATGGAAAATTCTGGGAGGACAAAGGAGAAGGGCAGATGCATACAGTAGCCAGCCTCTGAATTGTAGCTTGACATATGAAGATGAGCCAGAGAAGGAGAGATGAATTAAGACTCAGACGGAACTAAAGACGTTCTGCTAAAGAAAGAGCTTGCGTTGCTGTGATCGTCCTTTGCATCCTTACCAACTAATAAATTAAATCTGCCGGCAGTACATTACTTTTCATTAAAGTCAGATCAGCGGCTGTCTCTGTGCTCTCAAATGCTGGCTTAGGTTCTGGTCTATCAGACTCTTCCACAGTGGTGTCATCTTTATTTTTCGCAATCAGTCTTAGCACTTATTACCGTCACGCAGGGGCTCAGGCAACGAAGTCTATTTTGATTCTGTGGTAAATGGTGTGGTACCTTCAAAGACACACACAGACACACGGAACACACACCTTAGTGGGAAAGATGCCAAGAAACTGCCACGTTGCTGTGCCATGTTGTGTGGCAGCTCATCTCCTTACAGTCTAAATAGATGGACACCAATCCGGTTGTACATTGCTCAGATGAACAATGCATTGCTGTGGTTAATCTGGATGAATACAATGGATTTTCTCTGGCACAGTAATTATGTTTCCTCCCTGATCAACCTGTCATTCACACACCTGATGTCTGCTTTTCAAGTCTTACTTCTCCTTGCACTAGTATTACAGGCAGTTGCAATATTGTGCCAGTTTTATGCAGGGATTTTTAATCTACAGTTAAATTCTCATTCTTCCAAACTTCTCAACCTTACTGGAAAATGGGGTCAGATTTCCTGTCAGCCTGTTGCCTTTCAGTCGAGTGATCTTTGGCTGTTTCCATCAAACACTTTCCAGCCCTTAAATACAGCTGCATTCACACTGAGCCACTGCTTTGAAGTTAAGGCTCAAATTAATTTAATATAATAATGCAATTAGATGTGTCCAGGGCTGTAAAGGGAAAAAAACTTATTGGTTGAACTGTATCTCACTGTTAGTAATCAAAGTAGAAGTTTTAATAAATTTTAGTGAAATTTAATTTTACATATCAGATTATTTGTCTCCCTACAGTCCTGGTATCAACTAGCTGTCAGTCTTCCAAACGGAAGTTTCATTTTTCCAATATAATAAACAGCTCTGTCATAACTAACTTTTGCAGTTTGGGGGACAGTGTTTTCTGCTACACAGCAGCCAAATCAGACCACACAGAGAGCTGAGATTCTCACAGAAACAGCAATATACTGCAAAAGCCGCTGTGATTAGATGCCTTTGTTATTCTTGCATATTTTCCATTTAAGTTTCCAGCAAAACCTTAAGCCTCTGAACATCCTGCATGGATTGAAATGATTATTTATACAAGACTAGCACAAGCACTTCTTTTCTGCTTTTACCATGGTAGTATTTTCTGTACTCTCACCCGCTTTGCTGGGCTCACTGTCTGGGGCCGTGCCAGGGGCTCCAGGTGGAGATGGTGAGGAGGTGGGGGGCAGAGCATGCGGCTTGTCCCCCTCCTGAGGACGACTCTTAGAGGTCTCGATGCCTTTGACTCTCCTGGCATGGCGGTTCCCTTTGTAATGGGCTTCTGCCTGGCTCTGAAGAGGAACATGGAAAAGAAAACAAGTTCATGTTGCAAGCAAACACCAATGCCAACAGGTAGACAACAGGTTGGCTTATGCTCACCGTGACAGCTGCACATGCATGCATGCATGTCATTATGATACCATGGTATTCAATATACTCTGGGGACTGGAACAGGCAGCAGGCAGGTTTACAGTGGATAGATAGATGGATTACAAGCAAAAAAAGACGCATTGATGGACTTATCAGACAAAGAAGTGTGTGGGCCCTCGTGTCCCTGAGCAATCATACTCATACTGTCAAGTTTTCAAATTAACAATAAGTTTATCCACATTGGAGTGTCTGGCTCAAAGTTTTGATGTACATTTTCTGCAGTCTAAACCCCACATTGCACATACACCCTGACAGCACTTGGCTCCAGCTTTTATTACTACAATCAGTCTAACAGTCATGCCAATGGGAGTTGAACTACGGGTCAGTGGGATGCCACATCTGCCTGGAGGGCCCATTATTCCATCCCTGACAACACTGTCCCTCCTAGAACAAGCACACATTATTACAATATACACATTATCAGTGTGAGGTTGGCGTACATGGGTTCTTAGAACATAAATATGGTGATTGCTTTCAGCTGCTGGCTGGACGGGGTCAGGCTCTTGCACAGTCTCTGACTTAAGTCCCCGTCCATGCAGTGGTCAAAGTCTAAATATACATGCTACCAGACAGCAAAGTCCCCGCCTGACGTATCTCACAGTAAAGATAAAATGGGGATCCGCACTTTGAGTGTGGAGGTTTTCGGGGGTTGAAGATCAGCCTGCATTCCAGCAGAGGAAAAAAAAAAAGAACGGTGGAGAGATCTATTGCAGAAGCCAGTGTGGCTAATCTCCCGATGAAAGGCTTGCTACTAGCTAATGTGTTTGTTCAGAGAGTAAACAACAGAGGTGAGTCATTTGTCAGAAGGGACTACTAGGACACCAGGGGAGTCTGTCTCTGGTCTCTGTGCGTCTGCTCAGAGGTATGTGAGCCAGGGACAATATGGCGGATGAGATGCAAGGTTGCTATACTGAGCTGTCGCCAAAAGTCTGGCTTTGCAATGTGCATTGTGACTTTAAGGCAGAAACACACATCATTTCACTGACACACACACAAACAAGTGGGCATAGGGAATTTGTGTAACCCTGTTTGACGATGGTTCATCCTCGTTATCTCCCTGTTATTACAGTTCATGTCTCCCTCAATGTAAAACACAAATAAAGACGCATTATGTCAGCACTGCTCCCGACTCCATGAGTGCGTTAAATGAGCCATGACACGTGCTGGCCAAATAAAAGTATCAAGGGGCCAATGACAAAGTTATTTATTAAGTGGTTGGATTACAGTTAGTTGCCAGAGAGAGATTCTGTCTTGATGAGTAGCTGACAGCTGCCATAGGTGCTGAAAGGCTTAGAGATTTTGACTGACACTTAGGACATTGCGCTGACCACAGGCTCAAGTGTGGATATAGACTGGCCAGGCAAAGCAGGCAGGGGGTGATGAGTAATGTTACTGAGCCCAGTTGTGTATGTTTGCGTTACATGCGTGTGTGTCTGATAGCATCTGGGACGTGAGCTGGCACAGTAAACATGAGGAACTGGCTGCAGTGGATGATCACATGTTTCTTGTAAATCATGATGGCACATCGAGCTGCAACTGTACCCTGTCAAAAGGATTTTAAGGAGCTGCTCTAGCAAAGCCTGCAGATCAAGGTGGAGAGAGCCGAGGGAGGAGGGGGGAGGAGAGGTTGGAATGGCTGAAAGAGGAGTGATCTCTCAGGTGAAGGAGGGAATGTGCAAAGATAGAAAGGTAAACGTTGGTGCACCAAGCAGAGGGGATCAAGTGCAAGCAGCTGAGTGTCAGTGTGAGGTCCTGGATGGAGAAGAGGGAATGAAGGGAAGATGAAGCAGACACGGTGGAACTGCAAGAAAAGGAAGGTGGTGTAAAGAGACTGGGAATGGCTTAAAAGAGACACAAATCTCAGAGAGAAAGGAAAAGCTGCATCACATCATCTGTGATGCCTTTGTTTCATTATGCAGAGGGTTCCACCTGAACAAGCGCAACATGAATCTGAGGGGAAAGCTGCGATGTTAAAGATCACTACTGTACAGCTGCAGCTTCACATGACACAAAGGGAGAGAAAAAAGCAGGAAGCAGAGTGAAGGGGTTTGGAAAAAAGAGGAGGAGAGCAGTGAGGGAGCGAGGAAGAGGACAAAAATACGAGATGCATATCATCATACTTCTGCTGCAGCAGCGGTGACGCTGTTCAATGCAGCGCCACAGAGCCTGTGATGTCACTAATGCAGCATGCCACCAAGGTTATTCTGCATAAACCACCATTTAGCACCTCACACCACCACACAATGCAGGGACAGTGGAGTGGAAACCTCCCCACCCCCACCCCCTCATCCACTCTTTCCCCTTGTCCTTCCCCTCCAAGTCTCCTCTCTACCACCTTCCCAAGATGCACTGGGGCTGTCAGAGCCAGACACTAATCCATGTCCTTGACGAATGCATCTTATAATAAGTAGTGGCAGGCAATTTTAGGCATTTCCACACTGTAAATAATGCAGCATGAGGGGGGGAGACAGATAGAAATAAGGGGAGAGGGCTGCCAGGAGAGGGAGAGTCAGAGAAACAGAGAGAGGCGCAGTAGCGAAAGATCAAATGGGACGAATGAATGATGGCAAAATGATGTGTGAAATGAGGGGAGCACTGGGTGGGAGCAGGAAGGCAAAGCTGGATCTTTTGAAGACAAACACAATGATGACATTACATAGTAAGACCCCACTGCTTTCTCTGACCTACGGGGAACCCAATCAGCTCACAGATGGCTGATAAAGGCTGAGAATGTCAACATCAAGGGCAGAGCCTGAACTGCAAATTGAGGCTGTGAATGCGGCGCAGAATTCTTGGAAGCGTTTTTCACTGTATTATTTTTTTTAATCCATGAAATATTCATCCTTGCTTGACATTATGCAAAAGAAAACAGTGTGGGTGAGTAGTCATTCTGTGGCAATAAGGACGACACTTTTTCTCTTGCCAAGCTTAACAGACGAGCGCAAACAACAAACAGCTGCAAGTCTGACATTGCTGATATACTGCGCCGTGTTCTCTTTCCTGTGTTTGCTGGAAGTAAAAGTGACAATGACAGCAGAGTCGGTGCCGTCTTGCAAACACAATCCTAATGACTCACAGGTTTGAATGTATTATTAGCGTCAATGGGGAGACCAAATATTCATAAATACCTTTACATAAATACCAATTGTTGGTTTTGGAAAATCATGCCTATTACATTTATGCATCTTATGCCAACCGGTTTCCTTGTGTCTAATGTATGTTTTTATGCTGCCCATGTGGCCAGGTCTTGAAATAGGGGTTTTAACTGTTAAAAAAGTTCACTTATATAAATAAAATCATCAAGTTGCAGCTTGAATCACGTTCCAAATGATTCATACTGTTCATGGCACTTCAAGGAAGAGTCACCTCTCTGAGAAAAGGAGCAGACCACAGCCAGATATCACTCTCAGGTTCATGTCAGTGAATGATAAATAAAGGAAAGTTTTCTCTCACATGTAAAATATAGCCAACTGCAGTAAATAGCATTTCTCTTCTCACTCTGCATATGCTCGCCAGATATATTCTTCCATGTATCATAATGCACAGAATAATGCTTATTTTAGTTATATTTTGGCCTGATGTGGAAAAAAATTATGTTATGGACACTTCTTTTGCAACTTGGTGTCACTTCCTTTAAGCTGTCATCATAAAAGCACCACTTTAAGCAGGAAATCAAATATTTAAAGTCTTTAAACTCTTCGCTGATTTATTGTCCTAACTTCATCCAGCAGGACACGTCTGTACTAAAGAAGCCAGTATTTGATCGCTAGCCGTAGGTCTTGAAGTATTTCATTATCTAAACATTTCTGTCTAACGGTTTCCTGTTGCCTGAGAAGATATACAGCAGAGAACCCTGCAAAGAGAGGGCTGAAGATTACAGCCCTGCAGCTCCCTGACCACACGGAAACCATGATTGTAGACGTGAGGAGTATATATAGCGTTGGTCCACTCCTTAATGTTGTGTATTGAGGATGGATGCACGCCCTGGCCCTCAAGTCTGCACCACTGAATAGGGGAGAATCACAGCCAAATTATACACTCCACACATGATGTTTGGCACTGATGCTGTCATGTGTCTATCCTATTTGTCTACACAACAAAGAAGAGACTGGGAATAGTTTGGCATTGCTAATCATAAAATACTTCCATATGATTTTTGCTTTCATTAAATTGTCATCAGTCATGTATGCAAGTTGCCCAAGGGTATAATGTGCCATTAAACTCCAATTATGAGCTCAGATAAACTACACCATCTGGACTAACAGATGAAACTGCTGTTATAATTAATTGACAGCTCTATACGACATCTTGAAAAGAACAACTTGCTGCATTTAATTCTAAAGAGATTCTGATTTCATGGCATGCTAATGCAACATGTTCAGTCAAACTTATCAGGTTCTTGTGAATCTTGCTCACACTGCACTGATTATTACCAACTCTACGCTGCCTTGAAATAAATTAAATTCCACTGGGGGTGCCAAAACATGGCACAAACAAAATGCATCACATCCTCCAGGTCAACATCCGCTTTCATGAGAGGAAACCAGGACAGAGAGGCCTCCAACACATTCCTGAGGAAAATGTGTATGTAGAGAAAAGTGCAGCATATTTAATGCCACGTGGGAAATGAAGAGAACATGAACGACAGAGGGAGAGTGAGGCTGTGTTTGTGTTGCTGTACGTTTATGTTCCCATACCTCTGAGTTGAAGCGGATCTGGCAGACATTACAGGAGATGACAGGCCGCTTGGTCTTGACCAGAGGAACTCCGAAGGTGTGGTTGATCACAGCCTTCTGCACTGGATCCATCTGCCAGAGTGAAAAACATGAGGGAGGAGAGAGGGGAGAGAGCAGAAATGTGTGAGCTATGATTCATACTCTGCAGGGCTGTGCTCTCGAAGTCCTGCTGCTACGAATGGATAGGTCAGTCTATCATACTGATGTAAGAGGTGAAAGTGCTGCGACCTCCACCCCTGATCGTAGAGGTCAGCTTGGAGTCAAGAGCAGACAGTTTTTTTCTACACAAGAGATAGAATTAAAGGTCTAAAAGGCCACATGCAGGGCGGATAAAGTGCACAGACATGAGTGTTTATAGAGCCTGTCCAGTGTTTACTGCATGTCTGTGTTTATGTTCAGCAAACAGTGGTGTTGACAGCATGTTGCTACAGCTGAGACACCTGTTGCATCCCCGAGCTCAGGCAATTTATCGTTCTGATCCAGACCAGGTTGTAGCATCATGAGGTCCCGGTGCTAATTGTTTCAGCCGTCCATCATCCATGTAGTGTTAAGCACCTTGTATAAATTTAACTAACTCGCTTAGCGGCCCTCCAACATGTCGCTGCTTAATCCCTCTGTATAAACTGTGTCCCAGACACAAAAGACCCTGCCTGTGCTGATCTAAAAGGGTTCCATTCCAATTATTTATCTGTGTTTGAAGCTGAATTGATCTAGTAATCACTGTTAGTTGACCTTAGCATTAGTCTGGATTCAGTGGCTGGTGCAGATTTCCACCACAGGCAACTGTCTGGCACATTTCAGTGGCTAAAGCAGGCTATGGTTATGAAAATGATGTGGTAAAGTATGGCTATGGAAAAAGAACAAAGAAAAACCAAAAAGCTGTGGCCAGATAAACAAAATGGTTAAGATGTTTTGTGTTTTGAATTCATAAGGCACTAAGGGAATGTTCCAGTGAGGCCTCCAAGTTTAATGCAAGCCTGTTGGTTTGGAGCCTGACACACTCTCAGTGACTCAGTTTGGTTCATGCGTTTAATTTGGCTAATCACCAAGCCCTCCCTAAAGCTGTCTTACACTTGCAGACATAGTCTAATCTAATATACAAATGGCTCAATGGCCTGAGGAGTGACAGAGAAAAATAAAGTCGCTGAAATGAATATACTCTAGAACTAGAATTTCTGCACAGTGCTTGTTACTTGGCAACTCCAAAAAAACAAAATGGTTAAAAAAGAAAGAATGACATGGGGAGGAGCCCCAGGACATTTAGCTGGGTGGCAGAACAGTAGAAAAACACACCATCTGGAGGAGTGGATGAACTTGGACAAAAAGAAAAAGAAGGAGAAAAGGGAGAGAGCCCAGACAGAGACAGAAAGAGAGAGCAAGGGGCCCAGGCCGGACATCCTCACATCGCACATTCTTATCTTATTTGGCTCTCTTTCCCGTACTCCACGTTCCACGACTCCCTCTATTTCTCTCCCCAGAAACAGCCTAAAGCAAGCTCTGCGGCTGCTGCTGCTGCTGCTGTGAATTCAGATGGATGAGGGGGGTTGGGGGTTTGGGGGTGTAGGAGATAGTGAGCAATGACGACTGATAACCGTCTATGCAGCTACACAGCAAGAGCAGCTTAACAAGAACATGCATTAGCCAGTGCAAACCAACGAAAAAAACTTCAACACAAGGTCTAAAATAAATCACCATTATCCCAAATCCCTCTAATATCTGTCATGTGTTACCACAACTCCATGCTCTGGGTGTCCGTAATGTGACCTGCTATCCTACCTCTGAAGAGAGTTTAACAAGAGACTGGACAGGCCTGCTGGAGTAACTGTACACATGAATCATGGGCTCCTCCCCAGCCAGTCAGTCCAGTGCTCTGGGTGTGGGTCAGCTATGATCCATCCAGTTGATTCAGCTGTTAACAACACAGTCCATCTGCCAACGAGGCTTTCTGGAAGGCAGCTCACATGGCCCCTCACTCAGACGCTCTCCAAAACATGTTCTCATGAAATCGGAGCAAAGCACGATGATGTAACTGCAGAGGGATTTTCCAAAACTCACTCACACATTTTTTAAGAGCATCAGCCACTGTATTCCAAGTTGACTTTGTCCAGTGATATCTCTAAAATCCAATAAGCAAGTGAAATATACATAGTCATCTTGAGAAATAATGGAGATTTCCTGTTTCCTTGAAGTTTGAATGTGGTGAGAGCACTGGTGGATTAAAGTAAACCACACCGACCACTGACTTTTGAATCACTCAGTGTACATGTCAGCAGCTTAAAGAGCATCCAAGTATCACATTTAACTCACCAACATCCTTGTTTATGGTGCTAACTTTCAACCTTAAACTCCCAATTTTTTTCCTCCCACTCTTTATTGCTTTCCATCCTTTCTCAGTTTCTCCTCTCTTTCATGTTTGATCAGTTCCCCCCCAAAACAAAACGTTTGGAACGGTTGATTTCCACCCGTGAAGAATGCACTTCTCTATGATTCTCAGTAGAACCACTCTGGCAGTCACAGTGAGGTCGACGCTGTGCCAGACAAAAAAAAAAAGCAGCCTTTGAAGCACAAATTCTGCAGCACTTTTGAGTTGTGTCCAGATGAAGACACAGTTGGGTGGAAAATAAAGAGAAAAAAACTACTGCAAAAGAGCTCCAAGAATTTATGCTACTCACCTTCTTTTCCTCCGTGTCTGTGGAGGCTTGGAGCTGCATTGGTGCTCCTGCGTGTGTGCTGTCGGCCGAGGTGTGTGTTTGGGTCTCAGCATATGTGAGACTGAGAGTGAGTGGTGCACCTTCCTCACTCATTCAGCTAACTGGTGGGTTGTATATGCTGAATACAGACTAGCTTACAAAAGAGAAAAAACACGACTTGTGCCTAGTGATGCATTGCAAGCTAGGGTTTCTTTGTTTTCCCTCCTTTAAGCACACTCTGCTTCTCTTTGAGATGCTGCAACAGAAATCTCTCCCTTGCTCTGTTTCTTTTTTCAGCACATGACCATCAAGTGCCGTCCCTTTTTGTTCAACCTCCTCCTCCTCTCCTCTACTTTCTCTCTGTCTCACGCTCTCCTGTGGAGCATTACTCTCTCTCTCTCTGCTATCCAGTTTTCTCCTCCCCTTCTCTCTCTCTCTCTCCTTCTCTCCCCCCTTTCTTCATGCATACTCAATCTTCCCCAGATGCAGCCATGTGTGTCCTACTGTCCTCCTGTTTGACTCTCACTGCTCTTATCAAATATCATTATCAGGCACCAGAGCCTTTGCATTGCCCACCAACACCCCCAGTTCAGTGCCAAATGAATAAAACTCTCTACTTTACTTGCAGCAGTGGTTTAAAGACATACATATTCAGCCAGGCACACTTGCACAAAAGAGGTGCTATGACTAAGGAGCTGGACAAAATATACTCTAAATGGCTGATTGCTCATGCTCCTGAAACCTGTAGAGCTGATCAGTGAGTTGGTTTTGGGAAAAGTGAGTGCTGCACCGCAAGCGAAATCATGTTCAAAATCAAGTCCCTCCAGAAGGAGATTGGAAAAGGAGATGAATGGAGGCTGGATGGCAGATGAGATTGTGCTTTGCATGATTAGACCACATGGAAATTCCTGATTTTGCAGCTTTGTAGTAGCAGGCCTACGTCAACGCAGGCAGCCAGAGGTGTGCCAGAGCATGCGTCCATATCACCAACTGCTGCAGATAAATAATTCAGCCTCGTCACTGTCTACGGGCGCATTGAGCAAGACAGGCAGGTAGAAGACAAATCACATTAGAGGACTATTAAAGCTGCATATGGCTTTAGGAGAGGCCATTCCTCTGCTACGGGGCTAATAACCCTCAATGTGAAGTAGAGTGTCATTAAGACTAGACAAACTCAGCGCAGATCACTTATTAAGACTGAATGATAGAATAACTGGCTGCCAGCACAGTGCAGGCTCATTGCTCAGTGTTATTGCTGCTATAATGCTCTGTCTTTATGGAAATATTATGTGTATCCAAATTTGTCACAGTGCATTGCTGCAGAAAAAAGGCAGTAGGAAGCATCTAAGACACCGGAAATGGTATGTGAAATAATCCTAGCTCTCCTTCTGTTCAAGTCTAACAAGCCATAAAAAGCAGTCTGCGATGTAAACAGAGCCGCAGAGGCTTTCTGTCTTACACTAGGTCTTCCCTTACAAACATACTCGACTACACAACACTAAATTAAACATAAAACATCTCTGGGAAAAGCTGACGGCTATGACTTCCTCCATAGCAAAGACATCAAGACAGAGCTTTCATTTGCAGCATCCAAAGCAGTTTCCTTTTATTCTCCATTTTTACAGCAGAGTATAAACGCCACAGATCCAAAACTACTGAAATTGTACACTTCAGGCACCAAATGCTCTTTTCCTAGACCTTTAAATCAAATACCAACAGTACTATTAGGGTGGGCATCCCAGTCAGTTATTTCTCCACTGCTTTCAATGCATTGCAGTAAAATCATTGAGTCCTGTCTTTGTTTGTGCTAGTGTGGAGCAAAGCTGTAAGGTCAGGATGTCCTCCAAGCCACTCCTATGGCCCCATCTCCTGGCCACAGAGCTGTAAAACACCAGTGGGGGCTGCCTCGCAGTCATCGGCAGCAACAGCTATTAACATTCATGGCGTCCCTGTGGACCTTCAGACATAGTTAACGTTCTGAAGAGGAGGATGGGGAGCTGAGGGATGTTACAGAATGAGCGAGACAGAGATCCAGAGGGAGCGTCGCAGAAGTAGCAAGACAGAATAACGGAAGAGCAAGCAAGAATGATTTTAAGGCTGTGCTAACAGAGGCAAGAGTGGAAACCGAGTGCCTGCATAATTTCAGTATCTCCATTAATCCCTGTCTGCTGGGTGTAGGCGCAGTTTGGTGGTGGAAATGCTTCCACTTATGTCATGGCCCACTGAGGGCTATTAAAAAGACTTTTATTGTTTGAATGTGTTTAACAGTGTCTGGACTCGTGGTACTGTAGTGCTATGCATGGCCAAAGCACATGCCAGATATTTCCAATTAGTGAAAGGAGGGTTGCTATTTTGCCCCCTTTGGAAACTACAGCCAAATATACCAGGCTAACACATGCAGAGGATAAAACAGCTGCAGACATTACCCAGGAATAGCACTGCCCCAAAGAATACACGCAAAGTTTACTGATTATATATATATGTACATGCTGCTGATGAGAAATGTGCCAACATCGGTCAACGAAGTCTGGAGGGGAAAGCGCCACATTACGCTGAGCTGGTGAAATAGTAAATGTCTCTACGGTCTAATCTAAATGATCAGATGATAGTTAGAGCCTGAGGAAGAAGGAACAGGAAGATCCCTCTCCGTTAAAATAAATACCACATCAAGCAAACTGTGGTGTTTGAAGTACACAGTTACAAGGATGGCCTTAAAACTGCTCTTTAATTCTTAGGGCTTTGATTTAAGGAACACTACAGAGAGTGTGCACATGAAATAATGCAGTCTTGGGAATGCCCTGCTTCCCCAGTATACAGGCCTGACTGGCTCAGCATGCATTTTTAATGCAGATGTAGCAGCAAAATCTAACAATTCAAAGGCACACTTAAAAGCTAGCAAATGTATTTAAAACTAAATGTTACACATGACTAAATATAGCACTGAATATGAAGTCATAATGGGGGTAATAACAATATAACCTCCTGCACGTAGTTGGCTGCTAGGTTCCTACATTTTGTGGTGAAAGAGGTCTCTCATGTGCTTTCCTTACTGCAGAGGATGAGTTAAAAGACTGCAGTATGTGTGTTTGTTTTTGTGTGTCTGCATCAACCGTCTCACCGTGTTGAAGTTGTGGAAGAGGCTCATGCTGTGTGGAGGAGGGGGGGTTTCCATGGGGAACTGCAGGAAGGGCTTCATGTCCAGGTGGGGCTGGATCACCGTAGGGGTCCGCAGGAACGTCGGCACTGCTGCCCCGGCCCGGTTAATGCCTCCTGTACAGAGAAAAAGACAGAGGCAGAGATGCATAACAGTGCAAGTTACTTACTAGTAGACATGGATCATAAATAAAACAGACAGATAGAAAAAACTGCATGTGTAGCTTATACCAGACTGTGTGCTGTTGTTTCCTGACACATGCAGCTGAATTCCAAAAAGCACAATGGGCTATAATTGCACTGCTAAAAAGCAATTACTTCTCTGCGGACAGAGCAAAGCTTTGTGACACCCCAGAGAAACATGCAATCTCCTAACTGTGAGAAAAAGCTTTGAGCTGTTGAGGACGTTCCGGTGATTGCTGTGGACAGACAGTCTGGTTTTCCTGACAAGCTGACAAGACTGAAGCATCAAACTGTGGCATCACTATGCACACAAAAAATAAAAAATGGTGCGGCTTTGTGGACTCTGTGGGATTCACCTCACCGGAGCATTTCATTATACTAAAAAACATTCACATCAAATGAAGCAGGAATGCCGAGGAGAAGAAAAGAATGCCACAGAGGCAGTGGGGATTCCTCTTATCCACCTGCCTGCCAGTCTGCTCTCTTCTCCTCTCTTCTTCTCTCCTGGGAGGCATCTGCAGCTTGATGATAATGAGTTTCATCTCAGTATGTGTTGCTTTATGTCGTCCCGACTTGTGCACTACAGTTGGATCACTTAGTTGTTTCTAATTATGGTGTGAATGAATCATACACTCCGATTCCTCTACTCATGCCTGACACATGCTTACCGGCTTTGACTGTGCCCAACATGATGATGGCTTTCTGCAGGAGTTGGAAAACACAGTCACTTCTGCAAGGGTACCCTGCACACACACACACACACACACACACACACACAAATGTGCACTAAGCTAATGTTTAATTCTCCTTAAAAAGCATGTGAGCCTGTCTTAATGATACACAGCTCCCCATTCTCGTCATTGCTCCCATCTGCCTCCTCTTCCTTCCCTTCTCCTTATCCTCCCTCGTCTTCTCTCTAACCTCTGTCAAGGATGATAGTGATGGGGCCCACACAGCAAAACTCAGCCTCAGCAAGCTCTTAGATTAAGCCTCTTAATATCCGCAACTGGATTTCTATGGCTTTCAAATTCCTCCGAGACTTAAAGCTCCGCCGCTCTCCTTTTTGGGATTGCTCTAAGCTGCTCCCTCGCTCCGTTACTTGCTGTCCCTCGCTCTGCTTCCTGCTGCAATGCAATTCTACCTGCCTCCACACTTTCACATGGTAATTTGGGCATTATTTGACACCTCTGCATTTTCATCAAGCTTTATGTCAACTGAATATGATCAGAGAGAAATGTTGTGACTGCCGCATGGAAGAATATGGTGCAAGCAGATGGAGTCTCGAAAAAGTTTGGATTAGAGAAAACAGGAGCTAAAGGGGCAGAGAGAGCGAGAGAGAGAGAGAGAGAGAGAGAGACTGACTTTGACAGACTGGAGGGAAAGTGCTGCCTCAGCTGCAGCTCAGCCGCCTTCTGCTGCGCATCTGTAAGCCTCGAGGTAGAGAGGACTTCATCATTACCTCTAGTTTGTCATGTAAGTTTCCCCCACTGAACAAGCCACAAATATACACATGTGAACACATGTATGGATACACAGACTCATGTTCACACACAATTATTCTTACACCATGAGAAACAAGTTAGAGGCATTGTGCCTGTTGGTTTTCCATCTGGTGCATTGTACTTATCTCAGCAACACAGGCTGACTCGGCAATCTTAAACCCTACACTGTCACACAAAAGCAGTTGTGTGTACATTTTGATAACATATTTAACAAATGCAGCGTTTTTGTGTGTCGTTGTTGTGATTTTTCAAATATGCACAGTTTCTCAGAGGTACAAACATGCAGTTTCCAGTCTGTTAAGCTCCCTCTAAGAGTAGCTTATTGTGATGAGAGAGAGTGGGAGGTCCTGTAGCTGTTCTCTCCTCCACCTCTACCTCCATGACTGATGAAAGCAGCTCATCCTCTGGGACTGCGCCACTAAAAACATGACTAATACACCACCTCTTGACTGCATTTATCATAACCCTAAACAATGTCTCGCTACTTGGCTGCAGTCTTGTGCGCAGGCATGTGTGTGTGTGTGTGCGTGTGTGCTTTGTTTGAAAGAAGTGACACTCTGTCAGGTACAATTGCACAGTAGTAATATTAGCAGCTCCCCAGTCAGTCTGCACTTGAACATGGAGACAGTTACTGGCAGTGGGTCAGGGAGTGTCTAGCAGGCAGACAGGCAGAGAGATTGGCTGACCGGAGAACCGAACGTGTCTCTGCAGCAGCAGGAGGAGCTGAGATGTGGGGAAGTAAACGGAGCTGAGGAGCAGACAGGAGTGAGGAGCAGTCGTCCTTCGAGCAAAGACGGCGTCTTCTCCCATCAGGGACGTGTGTGTGTGCATGTTTGGAGGCGTGTGTGTGTTTGTCAGTGTGCATAAATCAGCATGTGGCTGCAGTGTATAATTACCCCATTAATTTAATCTCTCTTTGGGGATCTTCTTACAGTGTAAATCAGACAAATCGCTGTATGGTGCAGGAGTGCGACTGTGTAACCTCCACTGCATTTTGTTCATTGTTTGAGGTGTATGTTTGTATGTGGACTCACTTGGCTCGATTTTGTGTAATGACAAGACCTTACAATAAAAGTTACAAAAGATTAAAGAAATCAATTATTTCTTAGTAATGTAAAATGTCATGTAACAGTAGAACAAGCATGGCTCAATAAACCACTGCTAGTGTTTACACAACATTGCTGCTGCTGTGCTCATACTACATGTACAGCTTTAACAGCAGTGATGAGTAGATCCACTGATTTCATTAAAATATTAAATTAAAAATCAGAAATGAAAGTATGCACTTGTTCTAGCTACTTGAATGTGAGGATTTGCTGCTCCTCTCTCTTTAGCAAAATTGATTAAAATTCCTGGTTTATAGACTGTTGTACAAACAAAACAAGCAATTTGGAATCCTAGCTGTTGGCTGATGAGCTTTTTACAGGAATTTCTGGCATTTTTAAGGGCTGACTTTACTGATTAACAGATAAATCCAAACCATTAAAGAACAAAAATCCTTGACAATGGACAATGAAAGAACTGTAAGCTGCAGCCCAGAGTAAAGCTAAAGCTAATTACTGCATGTAGAGTTACGAGAAGATAAAACACAGTGCCTTTACTCCGTGCATTCAGACATTCTCTTCCTCTGCTCTGTCTACTGGCAGTTGGAGTTTGATCTGTGTGAACGTCTGTGTGTGACAAATTGACAGACAGGCTAGTCTGGAAGAGCTGAGAGGGCTTGGACAGTGATTTGGATGTTGTTAAACCCCCTGACATGCCAGGAATCCTACCAGGCTCGCAGGAGCCATAATCAGAGCTCTTAAACTGCCTGCGGGACATCGCCAGGAGGCCTGGTGTACCAGCCAGTGGCTTGTTTGAAGTGTCTCTGTTTGAGCTTTTACGTTCGGTCTCTGTCAGGACCATGACGGACCTTGATTAGAATTTTGATTTAGATTTCGAGTATAGTCATCACTGAGAGCCACTGACTGCATGTTGATGAGGGTCTCCCCGAGAATAGAAGAGATAAGAGAAAGAAAAAGCGACTAACAAGGGACACCTCATGCTCTCTGCCAGTGGAGGCTGAGAGGAAATGGTTAAAAATGAAAAGTGCTGCAGTGTAGATGGAGTGTAGCGAAAGAAAAAAGGAGGGTTAAAATTAGAGAGCAGGGAGAAGAGAGATCAAAGGCGAAAAGCGACTGATTCTCCTATTTGGAATAATTCGCAAGCCTGCGTCGCCCTGATAAATCTGCTATTGGCCACTTTCCCGCCTCTACTTCAGAAATACATGTACACACACAAACTCACACACACACATGCACAAATAAATTCTCCCCAGTTCTATTTCTCCATGTGACACATTTAATTCCCCAACTTTATGTGTCTGTCTGTGTTTGGGATTGAGCAAGTGGAGGCAACATATAAAATACAAGCAACGTGCAAATAGCCAAGGGGCTGTCAGAGCATTTTCATACGGTCACTGCCTGTCTTCTGCGTTTCCTGTGCCAATAATTCCCATCTATTGCAAGAATTATGAACCAAAATAGTGAAAAGAATAGCTCACTCATGAATAATCAATCAATCCAATCGAGTGAAAACATAATGCTTAGGGAGGTTTCACGTTACATATGAGGAACAGTGTGCTGTTTTGTAAATCATAAAATATAATTTCATCGATATATGCATATAAGGCTATTATGCTCATGCAGGGCTTTGCTCACTCCACTGAATGTCTAACTCATGCAAAAGCTGATGTGGGGAAAATCTAATGACAAAACACCATGGGGTGTTTTCCTTGCCGATGCTGCAAGACAAAAAGCTGTTTCTAGAATCTAGGCTAAGAGAATCTTTTCATGTCTTGAGATTATCTAACAGGCTGTGTAGGTTGTGCCACACTGTGTTCAGCCTTCTTTCCCATGGGCGTTGGGTGCATTCAGGAGAGAACAATGGGAGCAGGGTAGTTGGCAACAGCCATGCTGGACAGGCACAGATGTGCCAGGGTTGTTGGCAGTGGAGGCAGGGAGAAGGAGGTGGTAACAGGGAGGCTGCCAACTTGCCTTTCTGCCGTGCTGTGAAGCGGGCACCTGTCCTCCTCATGGCCCAGAGGGGAGAGAGACTCTGGGACTACATGCTAGATTTATAGTCAGAGCTGCTCATATGTTCCATGTTGGAAAGTTACCAACAGACGCACTGATAAGCTTCAATACACAGCACCTGACTGGGATTAACATAATAAAAGAACAACTAAGAAAGATTTTTTGCCATCTTTAACTTTTGTGCCAAGCAGTAGCTGTAGTGATTAACAGTGTAGCGTTCATAATTTACTTTATCGACCTAGTGTGTAGGGCGCTTGGAGATATCTGACTAACTGTTGGCTCTAAATCCTATGAAAAACCTGCCCTCAGCTTATGTATACATTATTGAGAGAACTCTAAGTCAGTGAGATGATTTAAAGAGACTCGGAGCAGCACTGGGAGCTTCCTCAACACAACCCCAACATAGTTTCTCATCAAACCTCCTTTTTCACTCTCTTTCTCACACATGCACACACTCAGCAGACTCGCACTGTAGAAACAATTCCTCAGCCCCAGTCTGACGGTTCAGAGGATGATTGTTGCCTACACATCGACTAATCCATTGCAGAGAGACATACTGGAGCTGACAGACTATTTCATAACCAATGTAAAAAAAAAGAATTCTAGTGACCTAAAATCACTGCCTCATTATAATTACAGTATTTGCGGTCAAGCACGCCTGTTTTGTCTTTGCTGGTCTACTTTTTCATATTTGTCGTAGAGTGAAACCGACGGCTGACCATCTGTCTGCCCGTCTCCATTTCTCTTACCATCTCTCTGTCTCATCTCTCTCTGATTCCTTTCCCTTGTCTCCCTCTTAATCAGTTCAGTGTGGATTCTGTGCTGTCCACAGCTGTGACCAGGTCTACAGGAATAGCCAATTCATTTCAGCCGTGGAGGCAGCATGATAGAATGTGAACACAGACTACGAGAGGAGGGAAAGAGTGAAAATTTAACCCTTTTCCATTCACCATTCCCTTCAAACCTCAGTCTCAAGACACTGTGTCTCCCTTTCACCTGACTACAAGCACAATCAACAGGATCATGGGCCTGGCCAAAAGCCCTGCACAAATGCACAAAGAAAATAGCCCTGGCACACTGAGGTCGGCTGATTCATACACACACACAGCCGAGAAATGCATGCACATCAAAGATATGAGTACGCGTGCACACAGACTCTTCCGAAAGACTGAATTTACTTTTACTCTAACACCCACTTTCACCTCAGTGCTCCCACTTTTACAGATATAGAGGACTATCCAGCCAGGCCCATGAAAGGCAACATTCCCCTGACTCACACGTCTCTTTGGCTTTATAGCTGCACCCATCATAAAGCAGGTGACTCTGTTTTAAGTTTACTTCCACACACCCACATGCACACACTCTTTCACATTCATCTAAAGCGCCGGATGTCTCACATGTCACCTCGAGATCTTGCAGCACAAAGCGCTGTGCAGGTCATTAGTCCTGAGAGTTTGTCTGCCGGCTGTATCCGGAGCTGCTTACCTGCCTGGATGCTCCCTTCACAGAGAGCTGTGGCAGCAGCATCCTAACTCCAGATAGCTGCCTCTACTAAGAATTAATTGTAGACCCACAGGTAGTGATGTCGTACATCTGAGAAAGCACAGAGTGTAACAAGGCTCGCACAGTGCAGCGAGTCACATGGTGAAGTTTTCCACCACCATGTCAGCTGTAAGTGACCACAAGAGTGTGCTGCTGTGCCCTTCTGTAAATTTCAAAGGACTCCTTATTTTTAGCCCCTCAAAGTGATTATGAACTGCGAGTTCCTATCAAACTTTATCTTCCCCATCTTTTCTAATCATGGTATGCTAATTTCTAGCATCCTATGAAGGTTAATACATGCAGACAAGGCAGGTGGATGGAGATAAAGATCTGTTTGATTTGCCGCCTGAAACCGCTGCTGTTATGCCACGCTTTAATGGGAGGATTATGCAGGGGAAAAGCCGGGAAAGCTGAAACTTGTTTCATTGCCACAAATGTGAGTTGGCTTCACTTTTAGCATTCGTGTTGCGTGTAAGGTATGTGCGTGAGTGTGTGTTTGACGTGTTGCTGGTATGTGTGCTTGTGTATATTAGGTGGTGTAAAAAGGTTAAGAGAGCTTAGTTACAGTAAAATGATCCAGTAGCTGCTGTTCAAGACTTCAACACAGTGCTAAGTATTAGTCGGAACATGCCCCAAGTCCTTAATCCAAAATACTGTGCATGTCCTGCAACGAGACTTACAAACACACACACACACTCAGCCCCCATACTGCGGGTGCCAGTGGAGAAATATTTTGGGACATCGAAATGCTGAAGAAAACTGTTTCCGAATTCTTTTCCTTGCATCAGTGCAGAAGAACTACACAGCTTTTATGCCTGCGCACATATTTCTGCATTGGTGGTAGGGGGTTAAACTTTCTCCTCTAATTGCAGGTCTTTTGGATTTTACCAAACCTACCAATTTGGAGAAAAGCTATTTCACTAATTTACTGCACTTTAAAGTACAGGTTGCAGCATGTATGGCATAACGCTAACTCGCTGGAATAAAATAAAGAATAATGCCGCTGACATGGAGGTCAAACAAAGTTGAAACAGCTTCTAATGAGTGATCAGAACTTTCAAAACAAGTCTTGCATGCATAGTTTACATTTTTCTTATAAACAAATGTGAGTTCATCATCCCCTTCCTCAAAACACACACCAGTGGTCAAGCTGTTCTCTTTTGCAATCCTAATTTCAGAAAGGTCCATTTTGAGAACAGATTTCCTCCAAAATATCACATATAACAAGTAAAACCAGGCACACATTACTTCATCAAAACACGCACAATCCTACTTGCACTGGATGTACTTCAAGGTAAACCTTCCGTCTCTCCCGAGGGGGAATATTGTGCTTAATGACAGACTGGATGGAAGTTGTAATGACACCCTATTGGGATAATATGACAGTGGCAGGCCGTAAAAAGCCCCCCAAAAGATCCTACCTTGATCTCTCTTAAGTAGCTGAATCACGGCTGGGAGGATTTAATTGCCAGTCTGTCTCTCTGGTAGACACAGAGGAGCTGACTGGGGATTCCAAGAGAGATGGAGAGGAGAAAGATGGGCACGGAGGGGAGGAGGTATAATGCAAAAATAATGGGATGGAATGAGGTGAGGATAGCCTGCCATTGATAGCCATGCCTACCTACTGACCCCTGGCTGTCAACCCCACAGCTCCACAATCC
Organism: Dascyllus trimaculatus; assembly: GCA_024666655.1. NCBI lineage: Eukaryota > Metazoa > Chordata > Actinopteri > Pomacentridae > Dascyllus > Dascyllus trimaculatus. The sequence goes on from CM045452.1 coordinate 22,856,308, forward strand.
ACGGTTTCCAGAATCGGCCAGAATATGCACAAGGGCAAATGCGTGTGCTTGAGCCACAGAAACAGATGCACACCCCCTTAATCCTCCAGATAAATCTCCTGCTGGCCTCTCGTCAACTTGCGTCTGAACTTTTGGAGGCTGTTGCCTGTTTTTTTTAAACTTATGAGGTGAGGGATTGTGCGCTAGTGCAAAGACAGACATGCACATACATGCACAAAGATCTACCATGCTGATCTCTGTAGAGCTGCTTACAATCCATACTGTAAATGTGTTGTAGAGCTTTGATCAGTTTTGCAAAGTCAGATCCTCTGGCTAAGACTTTTCCCTTCTTCTTATTTACACTGGATGAGCGTTACTGTACCTATCCATCCTGGGGCAGTAACGGTGGGCCGGTAAAATGATATATCTCTATTATATCCCTCACGACTGATATACAGTTTTCCTCCGGTTCCACCTTAAATCAATGACAGCACTGATAATGATGATACTTTGGTGGAGTAGCCCTATGCTGGGCTTCATGTTACAACTTGCACCAACCCATTCAGGACAGGATTAATAGGCTAAATGAAAATATGTCTGAATTCTCCTCAGACTCATTACATTTCAACATGATATTTATCTCCATGGCACCTAGAGTGATGCATACCATGTAATTAAGTTTGAACTATAGCGCAGGCACAAAAACGATTTTTGCAGGGCTCAGCAAGTGTGTGGCTTCTGTGTATGTGTATATGTGTGTGCGTGTGGTGACGGTGAGTGTTTGTGCTGTTTTGAGGTCAATAATGACAGACAAATAGCTGTCAGGGTTAATGGGAGGGGACAGCCAGGGATGATGAGAACACAGAGAGAACAGTGCTGCCCAGCTAAACACAGAAAGAAGCCGGAGACGAGGCGCTGCTACAGTGTTCATACTGAGAGAGGGTCACAACGAGAGCACAAAACAAACACACAAATATGAGCAAACACACACCCCTCTGTGGTTGCCCTTGTCAGGATATGGGCTCATTCCCCTAACTACAAACCTTCGCGCTGACCCTGACCTGCGTGGTTAAATAATATTATGTACACTTAATTTTCCATAAAAAAACAGTTTGATGAAATGAATAAGCAACCAAAAAATCTGTTTTCTTTTGAGTGTCAAATACGCCTGTGTGCTTGAAAGGTAGTTCTGTAGATTCTGAAGCATTCTTTTCACAGAGAATGAGAGCTGCACTACGCAGGAATGTGGCTTTTTCTTCCGTATCACTGAGAGGTATGACAAGTCTGACACTTTAAACTGCAACTTACCATTAACAGCTGCGAATTTAACCTGACAATAAAAGCTGAAAACCTCTGTGAAGAAGAATCTTTTCAAAGCAGCCTTTCAAGAAAACTGGCAACAAGTATTTCACAATCAAAAGGTTTTTTAAGTGGAGTGTTCCCTTCATGCATGTAAGGTCATCGATGGGGAGGTGAAACAAAAAAATGCAGAAAAAAATGAGCAGGCATAACAACTGCATGATTATCATATTAAATGTACTGTATGTGTTTGATAAACACCCAGCCGTACCACAACTTTATACTGAATAAACTGACTGACATGAGGACAAACACTTCCAGAACAGATTCCATGTTCTGTCCTCTTTTAAATTCCCTGCCGTCTGCTCTCTTTCTTTCTCGGGTTTCTATCTTTTTATGTATTTTCCTTTTGTAATGACTGCTCCTCCCTTGGCTGAAAGCCAGTCAGGTTGGTAAGATGATCACACTTGCTGTCCAGAGGAGATGTGTCTGAATATCACTGGCTGTAGGCGATGTCTGAGTCAGTGATGGATGGACTGTTGGAATGCTACGGAGGGGGAAGCGGGGCATTGCTTTGTTGTGTCTGTTGAAAGACAGTGATCCACCGCAGCAGCGAGAGCTTAGACCTGTGCAGAGAGGGGAGCAAATACGTATTTTGTACATCACTGCACTGCAACAGGAGTGTAAAAAAGATGGAAAGGAAAAAAATAGAAAAAAGACACAGAAGGAAAGAGGACAAGGTGACATTCTTCGTCTGAGAAGGCAGAACACCGGAACATGTACCCTCTCTCTTTTTTCTCCTCCCCAGCAGCCTGTTTGGATCTGCTCCCACTTGTTCCCTGCCACCCAGCCCCCACCCAAAACCCTCATTCCCCCCCCCCCCTCTTCATCTCCTCCCCTTCCTCCCTTGTTCATAGCAGCGGTCACACACCCAGGTGGAACAATAGCTGGTGACTTTATTCCCATGCACCTCCCACAGACTGCTGCCCTCAGGTATGGAATTCTATCACTCAACAACAACAGGTGGATCAACCCAAATACACTTCGGACGAGTCCAACAAAGGCACCAGATTCTCCCTGAGATTAGACCCCCAGCCTAGAGGGAAGAGAAAAGGCGGAGGTATGGTGGGTGAAGGTAGGGGGGAGGTTGAGATTTAAAAAAAAATATAGTCATGTTGTTTGAAGAGCAGCAGCTATAATGTGCCCCTGCCAGTGTTTGCCAGTCCATTTTATTGACTTCCATTTCCCAAGGAGGGTGGAGGGCGATATGCTATCAGCCTAATAGAAAGGGGGAGGAGACTTTATGTGCTTGACAACCACTGCTTTTATTTCAGCCCTGCAGTGTATTGTCTATGAATATGGAGTGCCCAAGCAAACGTCCATGTCCTCTAACACGCTGCTCTCTGGCCCTCCCTGGGCAATCCTACAACAGCCCAATCTCTTTAAGTGCTGGGGGGGCCTCCTCTGTAATGTCACTTGTCATTGGTGTGACCACAAATGACACTTTTGTTTAAATCAGCACCCACCACCTCGCCTCCAAGAGCTGTGCGCTCAGAGAATCAGCCTGAGCCATTGAGCATTTTTAAAGGTTAAAACAAGAGCTGAAATTTGACAATGCTGGGCTGTAATAGTTTGCCAACATGGTGTAATTTGTGAGTTTGAACACATGCAAAAGGTCCCCCCACGGAGGCTGATTCCCCAGGCAGAGCATTAAATGAAGGGGGGGAAACCTCCTTGAACCGCACATGAGCTCATTTGTCAAAGCAGAGAGCAATGTTTTCCTTCAGTCGTCTCATGCAGAAGCAAAGTCGAGAACAAGCTTTATGCTTTTTCATACCACCTCCCACACCTTTGAGCTCAGCTGAGGCATATTCAGCATATTTTTTCAATGATAGCAAGTGATGCATTATTCAGTGAGCTCTGGTTGATCTTGGCTGTAATAAATCTCAGGTCTATAGACACGTGAGCCACAATACGCACACACTCACACACACAGAGTCGCCTTCTTCAGTGTTGATGCATGATGAATAAAGAGGAGCTGAGCATCCATGAATCACACCTCCATGGAGAGATCTTAAACAAAGCGCACCATGGATGAAAGGAGTGCTTGGCTTTTGAAAAGCTATCCAAAGCAGCATGGTAATGAGAGTAATGAGGATATCAGACACCAAACGTGGTGCAATATGCTTGTTAGATGTGACAGCTGAGTTACATCAGAGCTCCACTCCTGTGAAGCAAAACACTGCCGAACCCAATATACTGTCCTCGGTTTCCTGAGTTTGGATTGACATTTAAGGACACCTTACTGTAGGTGTGTTCACTCATTATATCATCTTCAACGGGGTAGCAGAGACACCTGGTGATGTGCAACACTGCTTCGCAAGTGGAGAGTCATAGGATCTGTAAAGGGCAGCTTCGCCAAATGTCTGCATCAAAATCACTTGACAAGCCACAGGGAGTATCTGCTCAGCCTGAGAGAACAGTTGTATAATGTCTTGTGTAGCTCTGGAGGGAGTCTGAGGGGCTAGAGTTATCTCATTTTGAGTTTGGGAGTCTTGAATTAGGTTCTCACCGGGTGCTCCAGCTTCCTCTCACAGTCCAAAGACATGCTGAGGTTAATTGGTGATTCTAAATTGTCTGTAGGTGAGAATGTGAGCGTGCTTGGCTGTCTGTCTCTATGTGTGGCCCTGCGATAGACTGGTGACCTGTCCAGGTTGTATCCCTGCCATAAGTAAGCCGGGACAGGCTCCAGCCCCACTGTGACCAGGCAGAGGATTAAGCGGTGTATAGATAATGGATAGATGGAGTCTTGAACTAGAGACTTTAGTGTGGAGTTTGAAAGAATGAGCTGCATTACAGGAAAAATATGTCTTCTCGCGCCAAACTAAGAACTAACTGCAAATACACTTCTGCAACATCAACTTTGACATTTCTCTTTAAATTTATTGAAGCAAAATCCAAAGTCAGCAGAGAACTATTTTTACCAACATGCTGAACTTAAAGCAAAAATTTGTAAAGATATAAAATATGCTTAGTTGGTTTCTGGCGAGGAGTTAAATGAAAAGGTCAGTACCTCTCACATATCTGTCTTCAGGCTCCCGTCAGCAACCAGCCTGCTTACCTTAGCACAAAAACTGGAAGTGGGAAAAAGGACAGCTTGCCTGGCTCCGTCAAATGGTAACAAAATCCATCTACCAGCACATTTAAAGCTAACTAATTAACATTATGCTGTTATTCAATACAAAAACCAAAGTCAAAACAACAATTTGTCATTTCACAGGAGCTTGTGTGGAGCACTTCCTGGCAGCAGCAGACAGTGGAAGCTACCGGTTGCAAATTGTTGGCTTTCCTACCAAATAAACACACCAAATATAACATGTTAATTACTGAGATTTAGAAGCAGTGGTATTTCTAGACTGAGGCAGGCTTTGTGCTGGACAAAACAGCTCCTGGCTGAGATCAATTTTCTCATCCAACTCTCTATCAGAAAGTGAGTAAGTGTATTTCGCAAAACTATTCTTTTAACCTTGAGCAACAGCTACTGAATCCTCTTATTAAACGTTTACAGGCATAAAATAAAGTGATGTGGCACAAGGGTAAACAAATATTTCCTGCTAATAAACCCTAAAAATCTCATCTCAAGTGGTTTTGACCTCACGTGAGACTTGAGGGTGACAAGATAAAACTTCAAATTGTTCGAGTAGATCGTGTGTGTGTGCATGAATGCCTGTGTAAAGGTCTTACTGCAGGGCGAGAACAGAGGCAGAAAGATTGAGAAAGCGTGATAGGACAGAGTGCTGACTTGACATAATCTCTTTTTGTTTGTCAGATGATTCAGAGAGTCCGCGCCCTCACGCACCCTGCCAGTCCTCCACCTCCTACTCACTCTCATCCAACACCGTCAACGCTGCCACTCGCCGACCTAGTGAGTCTGAAAATTAAGGGGGGGAAAGAGAGGACAGGGTTGAAAAGAGGGAAGTTGTCTGATCGGGCAGGGAGGAAGAGAGAGTCCAATTCTACGACTTAGGTGATGCTCGCTTTTTGCTGCCTGGGCCTCGCTGTTATTATGATTTATTTTTTAATGAGCAGCGCTGCCCTCCCCTCTGCCATACAAAGCCCTGATTGAATCTGGCGTTCCATTAGCATGTTAAAGAGGCCCAGCTTCATCTGTGAGCCGCTGACTGACAGTGGATATCATCTCTGTAATTGCTCCATATACTGGACCAAGAGTCAGCCAGAGAGTGAGAGAGAGGGAGGGAGGAAGGGAGAGAGGGAGACTGGAGTTGAAGGGGGGGAGGTTGAGGAAAGATAAGGAGGGAGGGATTATGATTTAAAAGTGGGGACGCAGGAAAGAAGGGGGGAGAGCTGATGAGAGCGGCTGGTGGATCGAGCTACATCTCTGTATATCTCAATTTGGTACGGTTGGGACCCCATGCAGGGAGCTGGGAATAGTTTTTTTAAAAGCTACACTCTCAGCCCATGACACTTATCAAAGCACAAACAGGGGTGAGGTTTCACAACAGAAAACCCTGCATGCATGGCAGTGCTACACAAGAAAACTATGGATTTTGGTGTTTTTTAATGTGCAAATCTGAGCAAAACACACGAGATTTGTCACGTCATGTGCTGTAAGGACACAGCGCTGCACCTGACACATTTAGGTGACAACCACACCAAGTTTCACCCCGTGTCCTCTGCTCTCTCTGAATGTTTTCCCTCCTCTCTCCCTCTATTTTTGCCGTCTCTTGTCTCCAACTCTTCCCCATCTACTTCCTCATCCCTTGCATCACTGAGCACCTCCTCCTCCATCACCCTCTCTATTCTCTTCCACTTTCGCCTCTCCCCCTCCGCCGAGTCCCTCTCTCTCTCTGCAGTAAATGGTTATTGAACAAACAGTGTGGCGGAGGAGAGCTGCAGAAAAGATGGTTATCCTAACTCCACATGCCATGCATCCAAAATTACCCCTCCCTCGCTTTCGCTTTCTCCCTTGCTCCCGTCTCCTTTGCTGTGCTGTGACAGTGTGACAAGCATACAGTCCCACAGCATCGTGTATTAATATTGGAAGACAGCCCAACAGTGCCATGGCGAGTGAGGGTGCGAGTGTGTGTGTTTGTGTGAGACTAGCATGTGCGGTGCCAGCACATTTCCAAATCCTAAGGAGGCCAGGTGACAAGGAGAGATGTCAAGCACACAGAAGTAGCCCAAATGTGCACAACATTTCAAACGAGGCTGCCAACATGCCACATAAAATCCTGACTCATTAGATTACGAAGCTATAAACTGCTACAGTTTGTCCCGTTATCAAATCATGATAAGCGGGGCATGGATTTTCTAGATATAGCGGCTGTATAAAGATAGTTTTAATGGCTTGACATCTTCTCAGCTTTCATGTATATGTAGGGTAATGTGTCAGGAATGGGCCTTTCACATCTGAAATGGCAATGCACACATTATATTATCTCACAGTCTGTTTTAAATAGCCTGTATAGATTTATTAATGACATAATTAATGCGCTAGGTTAATGCTTTCAAGTTGTACTGTCTAATAAAACAGCTCAATCCAGGCTTCACTTGAATCAGAATGTGGTTTATGTAAACAAAAACAACAACAGCGTCCTAACCAGCCTCATCCTAGCAGATATTTATTGCTATATGGAGGATTTAGTTAAATGCATTTCTGCCAGATCCTCATGTGAGTATGTAGAACTATTTAAATCTGGGTTCCCCAACTTTGGTTTAAAGCTCCAACAAACTGGAAATTAACTTGTCCTTTCTTGTTTGCTTTTAAAAATATCTGTTGGCTTTTAGTTCCGGAGCCAAATGGACACGCTTCCTAAACTCGCATGCAAAGTGCTCCTTTAGCTTCACATGTAAAACCAGGAGCGCTTAAAGTGCTCTTGAAGATGAAAAAAAAAAATGTAAGTGCTCTTAGTGGAGGAAAAAAGAATGCAATTATTGAGTCAGACATATTTAGAACCGTCTCGGCCCCTTATGATTTTTATTGCGTTTTAACCCTGTGCCATGTTTTAATTCTATATTACATGTTGCTTGTTTTTTATGCTGTGTATAGTTGGTTTTAAATTGTCTAATTTAATGTTTCTGTATGCCCACATTTCGTGCTAGCTTAAATTAGTGTTGGTTTTTTATTTGGTCAAGTTAGTCATGCTTATTTTATGACAGAATAACCCAAGTTAATCTTTTCCCATTACATTCCATTGCTAAATTAATTTACCTTTGGCCCCAATAACCGGATCAATGTCTTGCCAATTTCAATATCCGTCTCACACAAGAAGAATTCAGACAAGCACAGCAGCATCTTCAGCTGAAAGCAACAAACTTGCTCGTGACAATGACATATCTTCATACTGAGTCAGAAAACCAGGATGCTATATCATTCTATGGGCATGCTGCCATTTTATCCCATGTATTAGTTTGAACCATTAAACTCATGCAAATATCACCTGAAAAATCACACAACACTACACATCTCTCCTTTATATTTTTTCTCACTGTCATATTTGCAGTCATTATAATTATCATATGTTACGATAAAAGAAAAATATCAAACACGCTAAATGAAGGATTCCTGGCTCACTGTCAAGAGTGCAGAACACCTGAACACTCTGCACCCTGCACACATGCAGACACCCGCAGTAATGCACACACACACACATACAGTGCATATACACCACAGTCCTCTTGTGCCCTCCAGGCGCTCCCTGCTCCACTAACACACCATGAAATCTCTAACACTCACAACACATTTACATGACATTACTGCTGAAGTGCTATAAAATTGGTGCCAGAACAGCAACTGCTGTGATGCATTATTTGTTTCCGCGAATGTGTGTGTACCAAAGCACAATGGGGAGTTTCGGCACCCGTTTACATTGTGCTGATTGTCACAAACATCATTTTAGCCAGGGCATGTAAAATAAAGAATATTAGTATGTGAGTGTGTGTTTATAAAAATGAAATTTAAGGTTGAGGCTATATTCAAGTGTGCTTGTCTGATTGCAATGATCTCCTTTGGTCTCTTGCGTGTTGCTCTTAGATTAGCATGGTAATCATGGAGCATGTTGACACACACTGTTAGCCAGATTGATGTGTTTGTTTGAATGGTGCAGGGCTACGCAGCTTTACACAGCGACTGACTACATTAGCCACTCACTACTAATCTGAGAGTTAATGGCTTTCTCCAATGATGTTGTTCCCATGCACGATGTTTTATTCAAATGCTCGCTGGGTCTGTTCCTAAAGTGTTGAGATCTATCACTGCTACATTCCCTTACACAAACACTCCGTCCAAATCAATGTAGCCATGTCTGAAGAGGTAGTTTATCACCAGCAATTATCCTCCAAGTAATACCCTCCCTCATGTGTCTCACACCAAGCAAATGGGACAAGTCAGAGTTTCAGATTCAATGAATATTGATGCAGCCCCTTAGGCCAATGCTGACATATGTATGTGTATGTACACATGTTGGGGAATTTGTCCAAAAGAAGAGGATAGAGAGGGTCAGCTGGTAGTCGACAATACACAAGCGATGAAATGTAAAGTGTGTATCGAAGGCTGTAATTGTAGTTCTTGGATGGATTCATGGTTTGACCACAGTTTTATACAGCAAAGGCAACAGACTTATGATTTACTCATGTTTTGTTGGCTTCACTCTCTACGCTCCTATTCTGGGTAAGAATGGCACGCAAAACCAAAGGCAGCGTGACAGCAACTCAGTAGCTGTGATGCACTATGCATATGCAGCTCGCACACTTGTTCATGTCACTGTGCATGTGTCTGCGAGGCCACTGACATCGATGATGCAGACAGTGTGCGCTGGCTGCTGCTAAAAGGACAGACAGATGTGATGGTACAGTGACGACGACAACAAACCATTATGTAGCCTTTCCTGTTTGTGCCCTGCGTGCTGCACACCTCCCACACCCAACCCCCCCTCTACTCTCAGCTCCCTCCATGCTGCTATCAGAGTCTCAGACTGCGGCAACGCAGGGCAGTGAGACGGAAAATACAGTGATTGTTTCTGACGAAAATAGAGGGGCTTGGCGAGAGGGAGACTCTAAAAGAGAGGAGGAGCATGAGCGAGGGGGGGTACTCAAAGGATGACAGAGCAAGGGAAGAGAGGAGAATGGAGGGAAGGTAGGGAGAGAGAAAGGTCACTGTGTGGCAATCCAGGCATGGTGAGACAGGAGAGAGTAATAGCTCCACTGAGAGCTCCTCATTTTGTGTATATTTGTGAGGGGGTGGGTAAGAGAAAGTGAAGGAGGGAAAGGAGAAGAGAGAGGGAGCGAAGGAGAGCGCCAGGCGGTAACCATAAAGAGTCTCACCTTGTTCTGCACCATGCACACACAGCACCCCAGCTGTCATCCAGCTTCACTCTCTTTCTCCATCAGGGCCGGTGGGGACATGCATCATTCATGAGCAGAGACTTATTTGGCTGCGTCATCTCCTCACATAACTGTCAATAACTTTTTCTGGGTCTGGCTTCACCTTTACTCCAGCAGCAGGGCACACAGGATGCATACAGCAAATATTAAATAACAAATCGTTTGTCTGAGACGCAGAGCAAACAAAAGAAAGTTACTCTGGCACTGAATGGAGGGTGACAAATTTATTTCCATCCGGATGCTCTCTGAAGATTGAGCTTTAAAATTAGAACCCAAGACACTTGATATCACACAAAATGATCGATAGGAGACTTTTCTATCCTGGTCAAAGTGACAAAGTATTTTAAAAATTAAGTAGCTGCAGTGCAGATGCTGATGATGACTTTTTTTTCCAAACACGTGCTTTTGGGGAAAAAACACTTAAATATTCATCAGATCTGCTGCAAATGGAAGAGAGCGACCCCATGTAGAAAGTCTAATATGAAAGGGTAATTATCTAAGAACTGCCGTGTCCTGCCCCCAGCACCCTTTTTGTCCAGCCTGTCCTCTTCCCCGAGTGCATGCGTCGCAGCCTGCTGCGAGGCTGCCTGCTGTGAAGGTCACCCTCCCTGCAGCTATGGATTACACAGCCGCGCACAGTCAGGCAGAATATGATACTGCCCTTGAGGGGAGGTCTGAGGCTCCGGCTGGCAGAGACGAGTCCTCTGGAACTTCTGGGCCCACCAGGACCAGACAGTGTGACAATGAAGATGCCGCTAGTCAAGTGCTGAAAGGGTGGGAAGCAGTGAAAAATAGGCACAGACGTCTGTTCACCATCCGTTCAGCAGTGTAAAGAAGCTAATTCAGCTATTATGATGGTATCATTTGGAGATATCTGTACTTTATTTGTATGAATTTTGTCGTGTGTTCTACACCAATCAGCCACAACACTATGACCCCTGACAGGTGAAGTGAATAACATTGATCATATTGGTGCTATGTGGTGTTCCGCTGGAAAACCTTGGATTTTAGCATGTTGATGAGACTTAGACACCCGAATAAACACTGTCCCAGAACAAGCACACTCCCTCATGCAAATGGAAACCCCAAATGTCACTGGCCTACTTCCGCAGGAAAATGCACCCCACCACATGGAAAAAACATCAAACAATCAGGAACATGTTGAGGAACATGACAATGGCCCAGCATGTTGATTTGACCTCCAAACTTCCTACACCCCATTATGATCAAGCATTAATGGGATACAGTGGAACAAGTTTGATTGACAGAGACCCCACTGCCCAACCTAGAGTACCCAAAAGATCCACTGCCAGCATCCTGGTTCCAGACCCCACAGGACCCCCTGAGAGGCCTTCTTGTCCATGCCCAATGGTTCAGAGCATTTTTGAGCACGAGGGGACCAACACAATATTAGGCAGGTGGTCATAATGTTACAACAATGTGAAAACTACCAAATAAAAACAGAGCAAAGCCAAGCAATATAAAATCCAATTCTAATAAAATCCTCAGGGTGGGAGCTCCAAGGCTGAGGGGTCTTGACAGCCAAAGCTCAGTCTCCTTTGGTGCTGAGCCCAGGTTCCAGTGACATCCCCCAGAGGCTTGCCCGAGGATGGGAGACCACTCTCTGGCTCACAAGGCTGCAGAAATTAAACTGTATAACTAGGAGCCAAGCCATGAAGTGCTTTAAAAGTGATCAGTGAAATCTTAGAATCAGTTCTGAAGCTGACTGGAATCCCGCAGAGGTGAGAGGCTGAAATAGGAGTTCTGTGATTGCGTCTCTTTGAGCTGAGCAGCAGCATTTTATGGCAGTGATCAAGATATCACCATATAAGGAGCGTGCATGACCTTAAGATGAGCATAAGAAAAGAAACAATGTGATTCTAGAGATGCTTCTCAGCTGGAAGCGGCACAGATGAACAAACAGCAGCAGCTAAGAAGGTCGTGTTTATCAGATCAGCTCCTCTACAGTTGAGAACCAGTATCCCAGAGGCTAAAACATTTCCCAATGTTTTCCAACAAAACTGCACAATCTACAGTGTTAAAGGCTAAGCTAAGGTCAATTAACATTTCCATTAAACAGCCTCCATCAGCAGTTAGTAAAAGGTCATTTCTTACTTTGATGAAGACTGTTTTAATGATATGATAGGTAAAAAAAACCTGACTGGATTTTTTCAGATATATTGTAATGATTTATACAGGAATTCAGTTTTAGCAAAATTAGGTTTTCAAAAAACGTTGATAAAAATGGTAATTTGGAGACTAGTGTAAAATATTAAAATCTATATTTCAGAAAAAAATATGGAATTTAACTGAAATGTTCTGTTTTATTTTGCAGATTTTTTTAAATGCAGGAAACTATTCATAAAATTACAAAAAATAAACTCTTAATTTAAATGTCATGCATAAAGCAAAATCCTCTAACTGTGAATAAAATAAAAATAACGATTATATAATATAATAATAATAAATGCCATTTTTTTTAAAAAGAAAAAAATGTCCACAAAATGACTGTTAAAATAAATTCACAAAATTATCATAATTACAAAAATATTTCCGTGTTACTTAATAAATGCAACTCTTCCAAATTTTGTACTGTGAAATGTTTCCAAAATTAAATGCAATTAGGGACAATTCACAGAAATAAAAGTATTGGTTCTGTAATTTACATAGATTTGTTTATTAAATTAAAGATATCTTATATAGTTACACAGATTGGTGAAACAAAAATGTTGAATGAAGTTTTTTCATCAGTGTATGATATCAAAAACTGCCGGTAAACTGTCAAAATACATTTTTTTATAATTGAAAACACTGATAATTACTGCAGCAGCTGGTTAACTACAGTAAACAAATCACTTCATCATGTAGATCAGCTATGAGGATTATTCTGATATCAAACTGCTGTGAGGAGATTAACAACATGACGGCTTATTTACCGTGAAAGTCTGCAGCTTATTTGTTGTGTTTAATATTACAGCGGCTAGTAAAGGCGGTCGCTCAGACTACGGCTGGTGAAAGAGCCTTTGACCAGTTGAAGGAGGGGCTGGGGAGCCATGGTGGTCTGTGGTTATGCGACACTGACAGATCTGCAGCCTAATATCAGTGATGATGGACGAGGTTTCAATTTCTTGCTTCAAATGACACAAGCAGCTTCTTCTTTTTCCATCTCCTTTCAGCTTGTCGACATTTTTCCTTTGTTTCTTTGGTTTATTCATTTAGCAAGGGCAACTTTTTATCTGCTGGCACTGCCTTGAAAGTGATAAATTCAATTTCAATAAAGTAATTTCTCAATAGAGGTACAAGGTAACAACCCTGGATGAGACGCAACAATCCCAGCCACAAGAGGGAATCTAATACGTGATATCAAATAGCCTTCAGAAAAACATTTATCACTCTGTTTTCTGGTCTGAATTCAAAGGAGGAAGGGGTGGCACCTTTTATCCTGCAAAATGGTGCAATGAGGGTCAGTGTCCTTTGAGTGGGACAGGAGCCATTTGACAACGGCTCTCTCTGGAGTTGTGCCACTGTTTAGAGGTCGGAAGAGACAAAAAACATATACCCGCACACATAGATGCAAACACGCCTGGCAGATCGTGTTGTCCTTTGCTGGCTTGGCTCTCCCTGCTGTGACCTTAATTTGTTCTGTCTTGAGTATGAGTGCCCACCGGGCAGCTGATGCACCTCAAGGGAATGAGCTGACAGCATGTGTGAGCATTATATGCGTTTGAGCATATGTGGAAAAAGGATGGAGACAGACAAAGGAGGGTCAAAACTGAGACAAATAACAGCGCTTACAGAAAGAGTGTATGTATATGTATGGATGTGTTTGTGTGGCTCTAAGGTGAGCTGGGGTCATGTTCACAAGTTTAAGCAGAGGAGACGGGAGGTGGGGCAGAAACCAAGGCTGAGAGCGGCGGAGGCAAGGCCACCAATAAAAGCAAAAGAACACAAGCTGTCTCCCTGCAGGCTAATCCTCTAATGAAGATTTGTGGCAGTGGCTGGCTGGTGATTATTGGCCCAGCACTGAGACAAAAACCATCTTCGGTGATACTGTAAATACAATCTCTCACATTTACACAAGCCATCACCGGCGCAAATGAGAAAATTTAACATGGAGGCAGGAACACTGCTGTTACTGTGTTTATGGGCTGGCGACTGTTGTGCTCTGACATGCTGTCAAACTCCTGATGCTAAATTAATAAGCAAAACCCACAACAAGCCCAAATATTAACCAACATTATTCAGATGTGAAGAATGCAATGTGAAGTCGCTTATGTTTATGCTGTTACGACTGTCTCATTGGGCCAATTGCACCAGTCCCGACTATGCTAATTTTATGGAAATGCTTGTTTCCGTCTTTACTCTCTGGCTCCCTTTGTTATATTTCATCAGTGCTCTTCTGAACCACTAACAACCACCGTCTGAGTTTCGGTGTTAGTCGAGAGCAGCGCCAAACATAGAAGCAGGTGCTCATCCATCCGTGCATCCCATAACAGAGGCTGCTACTGCATTAGGCGAAACTGACAGCGGGAGATTGAAAATTCAGCCCAGGCTTCCATCTCCACACACCCCTTAAAGATTTGCACTTCACATATCACAGACACAAAAATTGCACCGCTAAAGTTGCTTGAGGCAGAAGATCCGTAAATCCAGCATGCGGCAAACACCAGCTACAAGATCAACAAACGTACGGACATAAATGACTGACCTCAGGTACCTTATTACCTTTGTGTCCTTTACAGCCTTCTAATCCACACCTCCTGCACTTCGCCTTCCCAATCCTCCCTTTCTCCTCCCCCTTCTCCCCCAGGCCGGGGTAGGGAGCTGTGGTGCAGGTCCTGGCAGAGTCCCTTCTCCCTCCCTCCCTCTCCCTCTTTCTCTCTAACTGAAGGGTAGGGCCACTTGTTCAGGGGAGAACTTGTTTGTGAGACAGGTGTGCATACCAGACGCCTGCGTTAAGCCCTGCGCCACGCGGATCCCATAACTACCTGCTAGCGAGGCTTCCCCGGCTTTCATCCAAGACTCAACTAAACCTATTTTAAAGAATCCGTCTGCTTGTTGCAGCTACAGTAGCTGTCAATGGGCAGGACGCCACAGAGGGCAGGTCTGAGCTGCCACCTTTTTATCAGCAGACCTTTTTGCATCCCATCCAGTATTATACACACCATTAAAACGCATTGGAAGGGACTCAGTTGGAAGGCGTCAGGGGTGGAGATTTAGGCTATTTTGAGCTCTTCATGTAACATTAAGGATTAAAAGCTAGCTTAAGGCTTCTTGGAAGCAAAAGCGAGTACTATTCATTCAGGCTGTGTGCCTGGCAGCAAAGCAGTAGTAAAGTGAGAGCTGTTTGGACGGATGAGGTCACATAGTGAGGAGATGTCCTTGTGGCTATAAGTAAAGTTCAGGCACGGCTGTAGGATGACATTCCCAGCAGTGTTTCAGACATACTGCTCACTTTTCCTCTTTGCATGAGTCAGATGATACAGAGAGACTACAGTTCAATGCATGCAGTCGGAAGAGAAGCATAGATTTCTCCCCGTAGCTCTGCTGCAACCAAAAAAAAAAAAAAAAAAAAAAATTACCACCCCATATCCAGTCTCTCTCATCTCACTACTTGCTCATTTCCTCCCTCTCTTTATCCCTTAAGTCTCTGTCCTCCTACACTATTCGCTCGATCCTGCTCTCCCATTCTATGGTTGCTTCATAGACTTCCTCCTCCTCCCCTTTTGCTTCCTCCTCACTAACCATGCCCTTATGAATTGACCTTGCTGCAACTCAAGGAGAATTGATTTCTCTTTTGGTCTTTGTGCGAAACCCTATCTCAACAGCACTCAGAGGAATTTCCTCTTCCCCCCAAGAGCTGGATGGAGCTAATTCTCTGTCATGAGGACACTTTTCAGTCCATTTTATCTGCCTGCCTTCCTCTCACTCTCTCTTTCTCTCCCCTCTCCCCTTCTCGTCTTCTCTTGTGAGCACACAGAAATAGAGCAGGCATGATTAATGCAACATCTATCGCCGCCAAACGTTAGCTTTGCTCAACCTTTTTACGCTTGGCTGCTGTTTGAGAAATTGTTATTCATGCACCTTCCAACACTGTTACTGAATTATCACATTAGCTTATCAATAAAACAGCTTGACTTTTTTACTTTTGATGAGCGTGAATAAAATGGCATAAAAAAGACGCAGGGGCTGGCTGAGACATGAATTATCACATATTTAGAATTCAAAATGAAGCAGAGTAAAATGCAAATGAAAAAAATGAATGTGAAATCCAGGTGAAACTTCAAAAAGTGGCCGAATAAATTGGCTTGCAAGCAAATTGATCTTTGCAGTGCACCTGCACTTGTAAAACAGGCAACAGACACTAACAAAGGGGATAAAACTGACCTTATAATGCAGTTATGTCACTGTATTGTCCCTTCTGTCAAGGCCTGTAATATACCATTTTGTTGTAGTGAGAAAAGAAAATTTGCACACTTGGCTGCAATGCAAATATTTAATAAGGAATCTGGGATTTTAGTCTACAGACTTTCATCAGGACAAATGTTTGGCACAACTTCATTTAATACTAATATGGGTAAAAGAGTGCACCTGTGCTATGTCATGCAAGTATAATTATTCGTGGTTCCCAAGATCCCACGCATGACAGCATGACACAATACATGAACATTTATCAAAGCAAAGGGAAATTGAAAATCAATAAGATAGATCAGAATTAAAGATTATAAGTATTGCAGAGACATCAGGACAGTAGACGACAATGAATGTTCCACATGATAAAGGCAATAGAGCCTCTTTGCAAACACTGGAGAGCTGTAGCGTGAATAATCATCTGTTCCTCTTTCCACTCTGTGATCAGACTGACTGTTGAAGCATACACAACATTTTCCAGGCTTCAACTCCCAGGTGTCTTGTAGCCCCAGGATTCCCAGTAAGTAGTGAGCCAGGCTGCCTTGGTGAATGCACTAATGTGACACCATAATCACACACAGGTGCATTTTTGTGCTTCACAGAGCAGCAGCGGCGGCGGCGGCAACAGCAGCACCCGGCTTTTGCTGGTGGCAGGTGCTTGGCCTTGTGTGCGTGCTGTTAACAGCACATTTTATTCAAGTGTATACATATGCAGATAATATGCACCATGTTTACATCCAACAAAATAGATCTCATCACTCGTATTCACGAAAATAAATGGTGCATGCTCTTACGTCATTCGGGTCGTTACGTTTGGTGAACGGTCTTTGATGGAGGGCACTGCAGTGAGGCCGGTGGAGCTGTGGGAGTCAGAGGAGCCGACACCTCCACCTCCCTCTGCTCTGCAGTGCTACACGCCGATGGACCTCACGCACACACGCACGCACACACACACACAGATGCTTTTACAGACACAATGGGTTGCCTTCCCACCAGTCCAATAACAGGCCTATTCATTAGAGTCTCTTACAGACAGTATTGACAGCCTGCTGACACACAGTCACTCCAGCATAAACAAATGGAGCAATAGAGAAAAGCGAGGGAGGGTGAGGAAGAAGGGAAGAGACCTGTTATAGCGGCTTTTCAACTGAGAAGGGATCTCCACAAACCAGGAGTGAGCCACACTTAAAAGAAAGAAGAGAGAGAAGAGAAAGAGAGCTGCCACTTCTGCTACTTCTACCCACACCTTCTGGCTCTCACACACATAATGCAGTCTCCCTTTGGATCAGTGTCACATTAATCTTACATCGTAGGTCACTCCTGACCTATTCTAATTACAATCATGGGAATAAGTCTGTCTTTCTGAGCCTTCCCACATAGAGGAGTTACTGAAAGGTGAACTGGGTCAAGTGCAGTGAGCTGCTCATCACACACACACATCACGCAGCACTATGTCACAGCCACCCTCCTACTTGCCAGAAAAAATATTCCCACTGAGAGGAATTGGGATATTCTGCAAAACATCACGGTGAAATTTGAAGCCAGTGGCCCACTTGCTGGAAAATTTGCAGAATGTTAGAAAATGGCCCTGCAGAATTCTCAAGTTTCAGCTGCACTAAAGCACTCCAGTTATAACTTGGAGTGGTGACGAAGCCTAAAGGGACAAACTGCGCCACGCATACCAAATATCAGGCTCATTAAGGACTTATAATTTACTATGTCACTTTGACATAAACAAAGAGCAGAGCAGTCATGGAGAAAATGGGAGGAAAACTGCTGATCTGCTTAAAAGACATATTCCCCGGTGTCTCTTTGAGTTGACCTCTGCAGCCAGGTGAGTGTGTGCAGACTGTTAGAGGAAGGGGGGGTTAGAGAGCCAGGTGAATGGAATGAGCAATAGCTATGCAGACAGGTCAGCTGAGAGACAGACTTTATGAAGACAGATGAGGCCAGAGTGGGCACACAAACACAAAGACAAGGAGACAGATAGACTGCACGGCCCTGAGCTCGGGAGGTCAGGCCTGACTCAAACAGACAAGACAGATGAGACATTAAACAACATCCAAACATGAACTCATGGTGACATTACTGAGACTTCCCCCCCAAAAAAAGTACGAGATGAAGCTCATAAAATGGATTTTTCATGATGCATTTTGGGTGACGGTAAAAGGACGTTACAGACACTTCTTATCTAGAAGTGAATCCTATACCATGGGCTCCCTCCAGGCTTCTGGGAGCTGAAAGGATAGGAGTTTTTTTTAGACAACATGGCGGCCGATCACAATGACACCATAGATGATCAAGAGGCTCTACGTCAACAGGAGCCCGGTGATCATGTTCTCTATTAGCTTGCCATTGTTCTCTTGCTGCTTCTCTCTGTTCTCTGTCCAAACACACACACACAAACACACTTTGATACACAAACGCTCAGAGCAACAACAGCACCAAACCCATAACTTGGTGCAGAGCCCATGTCAGGCAGTCAGCAATGCTGGCTGCCCGTGGCTTTGTGTAGAGCACACTGTACAGCACAGCCACACATCCACTGCCATTATCAGCGTCAGGACTGTCATCGCTATCACGTCGGCCAAAGACTTCAGCCAGGGCCGGAGAATGCCTACAAAGCTGGTTACCAGAGACTTGTGAATACAACATCAAGGACAGAGCAGCACTGTAAAAGGTTATTTCCTCAAGGTCATAGTAAACAAAGCATATAGGAAAAGACTCATAGCCGTGCAGGCACAGTTGGTGATGCATGCGGTTTACACAGACATACTCACACTGTACACATATCGCGCAGGCATTTTTTAATCACATTTTTATAGCAATATATAACGCCATTTGTCAGAGATATGTTATCACAACCTAGCAGATGTATATCAGCGAGCTGAATCAGGAAATTTGCTGATTGGAGGTTGAGATCAACCAGCGCCAGAATTGTAAAGGTCATTACAATGACATTACCCTTTTCAGCGGAGGAAAGCAAGAAATGTCAAATCACTCAGTGGTCACATCATCATGCAAATGGAGCAGAATGTTAGGTGGTGGAAAATCTCAATGTTCAGACAGAAATAAGGGAAGATACGTATCTGAGTGACAACTTAATAAGGAGACGTCTAGGTCAGCTTTGTTGGCAGGTGCGAGGGGGGAAAATTTAACAACCCATTAGATGTGATGAAAAACACGCAGATTTGGTATTTCTGAGCTACAGTCATTAGCCCTGTTTAAACACCAGTTAGTCTGCCGTCAAAAAAACGGCCATATATGCAGTGAACACTGACAGCATTCAGTCTTTCTGCAAAGGCACAATTCATGGTCCTACACAACAGAAGTTGCATTCCATGTTTTATTACTTCTACCACAACTGTTGTGCCGGCCAGTTAAAATAAACTCAGTGAAATACCTATCCTGAAGTCAAACCTTTGGGTGGGTCTGTTTGTGACATTGGAAGAGCTATAAATGAGGATTAAGGCTGGTGTTAACACATCCTGGCCAAATATCATTTACGGCTGCTGCTACCACCTGCAACCTGATCAAGACAGTACTTGTCCAACTGTTAAATGAAGCTCAAATCAGGTGACTGTTCACTTTTGGCCAGCTGCAAAAACTGGAAAAAATGAACATGCAAAAACAAAAATGACTCACTTGTCAGTGCAATGCAAAGAGAAACAAGCTTGAGAGACTAAAAAACTTCAGCATTTAACAGTCATTCTGATAGACATGTACTTTACTTGTAGCTTACAGGTATACATACTCTTTGACGCACACGCTTCAAACTTGCACACACAGACTACATGACTCCCCATAATCATTAAAGATGTCTGCTTGAAAAACATGCCTGCCGGGAGAGCAGAGGAGCAGAGCTGCGCCTGAATCAGCCCAGGCATGCGTTAAAACAAAGTGGCCTCTCCGGCAGAGCACATAGCAACACACACATACACACATACACCTTTAGAACAAATGCACACACAAAAACCACACACAGTCTCACAGACACGGCTGTACACAAATTAGAAGACTCTAGAACACTTTCACTAGCTGGCAGGCACTGTGTTGCCTGTTAAACACACACACACACACACACACATACTCAAATTCTATCCAAAGAGCAGCACACCCAGCACCGGTCATACCGCTAGACTTATAGTGGCAAGAGCCCATTCTATGTGGGAATGTACAACCTCACTATACAGAGCACACGGACCACACAGAATCCCCTCTCTCAGACATGACCACTATGAGACCAGCATACTAAAGAAGAAAGCGCGGGCTGACTCAGAACAATGTTTAATAACTGGAAGCTATACTGTCCTGCATGCTAAGGACTGAATTTCCTTCTTTTAAAAATGCCATTTGTTTGATGGCCAGTGATATATAATAGAGTTAATGAGAAACTAGGTACTATTGTAACATATTACCAAATAGATTCATACATACTTGATATATTTTGTCATAATTGTATAAAACTGCATTTCATCAGTTATCAGTAAGTTGAAATGAAGCCATCGCTGTCACTTCATCTCTTCTGACAGAACATGGGAATGGTGGAGTCTGGTCATGTGACCAAACAGCCAATAATGACACAGTCCAGCTCCAAACACTTTGACCTTCCCTGTCATCACTCACACCTGCCATATTAATGCCACACTATTATCGTAATTACAAGCACTAACCATGATTTAAAGGTTTGTCTGAGTGCTCACTATGGACAGATGTCTGTGTGGAATGGAAACCAAGCAGAGTACACTATTAATAAAGAACTGCTGGTGGCCAAGTTTAAAGTAGGGATTAGTGATACAACAACATGATTGACCTCTCCAAAATCCCATGCACCAAAAAAAGCAACAACTCACCCAAAATCATGCTGTGTGTGTTGCCTTTGGTGTCCCTGGGTTGACAAGTGTTCCCTCACTGCCCCCGTCTCTCCTGCTTTTGACAAGGGACAATGGCTCCAAAATCTCTTTTCAGAGTTCCTCTCCACTCTCCAGAAAGAGGCAACTCAGAGAGGCAGCGCTAGATGTGAGACGAGACTGCTGCTGCTGCTGCTGCTGCTGCTGCACATGCCATCCTTTGCGCCTGCCCTCTCCAGGTGAAAAACTGAATGTGTGTGTGTGTGTGTGTGTGAGAGAGAGAGAGAGAGAGAGAGCGAGTGTGTGTTTGTGTGTGTGTGTGTGTGTGTGTGGAGGAGGGGGTCCAGTGTTTCTGCAGTGGTGGCTCAGGTAAGCCTGAGGACAGTATGGAGGTGGTTAGTAGCAGAGGAGAGAGAGAGACAGACAGAAGAGGGGAGAAAGAGAGAGGAGGGGGAGCCTAAAGTGTGACAGCCAATCACAGAGGGAGGCTACAAAGCCAAGATCTTCTTCTCCACAGCAGCCAGGAGGAATTGCAGTGGTCTCCAACAAACAGCTGACAGGCAGTTTCCTCTCAACTGTATCATTTCACAAGGAGCTTCAAATGGAGGGTCTTCAGTCTGCTTTAAAGTCAGCGCCTTCTTTGGTCTCTGTGAAAAACACACTCCCTTTCCCACTGTGGCTTCCTCTCCCTCTCTCTGCTTCTTGTTTTTGGGGTTGGGTATAACCTAAAGGCACCTTACATGCCTCCGCTCTGATTGGTGGCAGGCTTAACCAATGGGAACAGCGGCAGACGCTTGTCATCATGCAGAGTGGAAGTCATGAAGGAGAGACAGAGCTTGACTGAAAATGCCGTCTCCCCAACCACTGTTTCTGCCTTTCATTCGCCACATTCTCCTCGGCAGTCTCCCCCTTAGCGAGAGCCCGATTGGCACATCTGTATATTGCATTTGTTGTTTATTACCCCTCCCCCTCTCTGTCCTTTGACTTCATGTGTATGTGGACTTGTTAGAGGATTAACCTTTTCTCTGTGTGGCTTTATCCTTCTCCCCTTCTCTCCCTCCGTCTCTTAACCCGAGCAAGGTTACACGTTTCATCAACCTCTGCGTTTTCTTCAAAAGGATGGAATTTAGACTGGGAGTGGGGGGAGGAGAGGAGGTGGCAAGCAAAAAAAGGAGAGATGAAATAGAAAGCGACAGAGCGGAGGAAGCATAAGAAGGAGGGGCAGAGATTAAACTAAATACAAACTGACAGAGGGATGAAGAGACGTGGAGTGACAAGAGGAGACGACCAGAAGGATGGAATGCAGAGACAGACAGAGTCGGACACAGGAGATGTGCTGCAGAGAATTAAACTGTGGACCACAGCAATGCAGTCACTAAGTGAAGAGGAGCTTCACAGCCAGCTTCTTATGGTCCACTTCCTCCACACCAAGAAGCCATTCAAACAATCTCTGCTGTCATGTTCGAGCACCAGTCTCTCCCTCTCTCTCTCTCTCCCCCTCTCTCTCTCCAGTTCCCCTTGTGAAGAGGAATCAGAGGATAGCTAGAGAGAGACGTTTTGAAAATCACACAGCTGTAATGTTATTGAGAAGCTCAGCGCTTAAGAGAAGGCTTAACAAAGCTGTCAAAAAATTAATCCCCTTGGGCGGGCATGCTTGCAAACACACAGATACAAACACGTGAGCCCGGGGCTACAGAAAATGCTGCCTGATGTTCACAGTGCCTCCTGTTGTCCTGCTCTCTCTTCCCCTTTCTCTTTTCTATCTCTACCTCCCCACCACCCTTCTCACGCTCTCAGGCTGAGGCTGTGAGTCACAGGGTGTTGGAGTGAATACTAAGGAGGCTGGCTGACACCTCCAATACCTCTCTGCACAGCAACTCCACTGCATACATTTAAGCCACTGTATGTAAACACTGGCAGACATCCGGGCCACAAACACAAAGTCTCACAGATTGTAAGTTTGGATAAAATCCATTAACTAGAAGCTGCTGGTATTATGGAACATATGGTAGCTCTTAAGAAAGGTGCACACAAAATCCTCCCTCTGCCATGACTTCACTAAGACGTAACACATGCAACAGCAATAAAACTAATTACTTAGAATAATGAACAAATATTTTACAGAGCAAAAGAATAAACAGAAAGATTAAAAAGAGGAATTTGAATCTGTGGGTCCTTGGACCAACCACACAAATGCACAATGTTTCTGCAGGAAATAAACTGAGCATTGAGAAATTAGTTTGTGACACTAGCAACTGGAACAATAGTTATTATTAATAAAGCTGTGCGTGCAAGATGTTCCGTGAGCATTTGTGTGTATGTGTGTGCGTGTGTGTGTGTCGGCAAAAGAGCTGAGATAGGGTTTCCTCATTAGTTGTGTTGGTATCAATAATTCAGAGTCGGTCCTTGTTGGCGTTCAATGGGCCGAGTGCTAATGTGCTGTCGGGCCAACGGGGGCCCAGGGCCCAGCGCCACTTTAATGGATGTCATGATGAGAGGGTGAAATTGGAGCATGGAGATTCTGTATCATCTATAGGCAAGACGAAGAAGGGAGGACGAGGCATGGGAGCATGGGAGAGGAGTGAGGGGACAGGGCTGAGGGCCACTGGCGAGAGGACAGATGGTCTCATTGGACAGGTACGTGAGCAGGAGGCAAGGAAATTGGGCTTTTAGGTTCCTCTGTTTGCCAGCGGTTACAGATCATCATACTGAAGATGACCTCAGCTGATCTCTGTCACCTCTGGACAGGAGGCCATCATGGCCACTGAGGGACCAATGGAAATAATTAATGAACTGACATTATTTCATTTGCTGTCCAGTTAAGCTGCTAGAGGAGATTATACTCAAAAATGAATCTTTAAAAGTGATGGGAGAAATATAATATAATGTTTTATTGTACACTTCTGTAATTATAAATCAAGGACATTTTGAAGAACAGTGTAATTTGATACCAATTACAGGGGAAGGGAGATTTTCCTTAAAATCCTTCATTTATTATTATTATCTATATTTGTATTCATATGATGATGCTGCCGAGTCAGCTGACAAAAAAATCTGTGGATTACACAAGCAATTGTGATGAATTAATTGGAAATGTAGTACCTGATCACTGCTTCCATTTTTCAAAATAAAAGTACTAATTTACATACTAATTTTCAGGAAACTTTTAAGGCAGTCATTAGGATGTTATTCAGACATTTGGCCAGTAAAATAAAGGGATGCATACTGTTCTAAAGCAATTTTGCAGTATAAAGTTTTTTGGTGAATGGTGTGTTGGCCAAGAAATTAAACTGATTTTTTAAAGCCAATTTTGGCTCATACATAGCTTACTTGCATTGATCAACAGGCTCTTTATGCTTGACATTGTTTTTACAAATTGGAATATAAAGCACTGGACTGAACACAGAAAACACAGCAATAACAAAAAAGAATACAGTTACAACTTAAGACGGGTAAATGCATATACCCCAACAATAACACTGTCCGTGGAAAAAAGAAATAGGGCTTGTACTTGCTTTACTTCTTCTTGTTGTGTGTCTAAAACGTTATGTTTTCTGTTTTGTTGTTATGCATTTAAATATATGATTTTCCAGAAATTTTGTGCTTTCTAATTTGTTTATTGTTCATATCTTTTCAGTTTTATTTTTTTGTTCTTGTGCTTTCTACAGTGTTGCATTTTCAGTTGTGTTGTTTTGCCCGATGATGATGTGTTTTTACGTGCCATTTCATAAGACGACAGTGAGTTTGTGGAGGATCAGTGGGTTCCACCAACATGTATTATCTGTGAGTCACCACTGCATTCATCTACACATACTCACACTTGTTTTTGTGACTTGTTAGGGCATTTTGTTTCGTCAAACTCACACCATGAATGCTTATTCCAATGTTGACCTTAACTATCGTATCAACCGTTAACTTTAACATAACTTTAAAGTGAGCTGAAACCAAGTTTTAACCCTAAAATAAATGGTCAACATGCGAGAAGTAGCTTTCTTTCAGAGGCTAGAAGCGAATTTTGTGGTAGAGAGAGAGCATAGATAAGTGGTTAGCTTATGCTGCCCTCTGTTGGTGTCTGCCTGTCAACACAGGATTAACACCATCTGTCAAAGAAGAGACAGATTCCCGACTCTGCTACCAGACAGCGGTATGGAAAGGTTCCATAATGTAAAACGATCCCATGTAAAGTGAGAGGGTAATATCTTCTTTGAGCCATGTCAACACACACAGGGGTAAATAAGGGAACCAAACCAGACAGGAGACACAGCTGGTTACAGTATTGATGGTCTGTCAAACATAATCACTTATACCTTACTCAAGCGGAAAACTACCTATACAACAGACAGAGCTGCTGAGGCCGGTATTCTTACTGACACTGTTTTTATCGGCAGAATGATGAATTTGGCAAAGTGCACAGAGCCTGAGCGCAGCAGGTCAACTACGAAATAAATGGCGGCTGAGTATGAAAGACGTACAAGAATTTGTCCATCTGATGTCCAGCAGCAGCCTGTGAGAGATTTATCAAATCTGAAACAGCAAGCTCTTAAAACTCAGCAATTCAGATATTGCTAAGAAATGTCCTCTTCATTCTTTCCTACAGGGAAAATACACAGTAAATCTGAGCTCATTGAAATTTGCCAGACCGACTGTAACTCACTTCCTTACAAGAGCTCAAACTCAGTGTCAAAATACAACTTTTGTTGATCATAAATTCAAGTCGTATTTCACAAGCCTAAGCCTGCAGGCGCTATGTGACTTTCCAGAAATAATAGTTTGCCCTTTTTCTTCTTAGAGAGTTTCCTTGCATGGTGAAATGAAAAAGGTTTCTGTTGATGCACAGCCCTGCACCTGGGTCATATATTATGCTTTGGGTGTCTCCTGGCACTGTGGTGGTGAATTTAGAGGCAGCCTACGAAGGTCAAAGGGGAGCTGGTCCGGTATGAACCCGGTTTCAACATACTTGAGCTTTGTGGTAAGGAAAGTATTAAAGCTACCGGACAATAAATCACAGCTTATTATTCTTTGAGATGTTAACTAGAGAACAGTAGTCATCCGTCTGTACCGAACAATGAGCTGTATGTACATCACATAACAAGCAAGCCTGTTCAGTATGAACACATTACCTCTACATTCCCCTTGAACTGGCCTGAGTCTGCAAGTCTGACAAGCATATCACTTTGCAACTGTGAGGGAGAATCATCACACTAAATTTAGAATATTGATCAGGGTTGGGATATGTGCAGGAAATGTGAACAGCAGTATAGTGTGTTTCTTGCATATTTTGCCCCTCAGAAAACACTTAAATAATTCAGGACGGATAAGATTTGTGTTGAAAATGGTTGGTAGAAACAACAGTGAGGGGACGATGAAACAGTAGAGTCTTTCTGTCAGTTGCTAAAAATAAAGTATGAAAAAAAAATCTTCCATTTCACAATAAGAGATTATACTCTAGCTCCAGCTTGTCATAATAAACACACCTTCATTTTCTTTATGTTTTAGTTTAATAAACTGTCAAATAAAGAAGTTTCCAAAGGTTTCTAATTCTAAGTGTTGTAAGCTACACATTATTTTTTAATCCACTGGCTATCACTTGTTTTGCATGTTACTTATTGCATGTGTGATTCATTGTTTCTGTTGTGCCAATAAATCTTCACGGGCTTTTAATTGAATTTACAGAAAGAGAAAGGGAGGCTTTGCGTTTTGTGAGGGTCTGTGGATGCGTGTACACAGGTGGGTGTGCCTGTGCTGTGAATCCACACTTTTCTACAGAGATGGAGAATGTTGATGTTGACCGTCACACTCTCACACGTCCCTGACATTTTTACACCAGCACCAGAGGACAGGGTGTCCTTCTTTCCACCCATGTTCAAATCCCACATTTGCACCTTCAACCGGTTGCAGTTCCTACCTGTTGAAACTTGGCTATGATCGTTCCCATTATTCTTGCTCTAAACTGATATTACACAGTGCGCTTTAGAACGCAGCAATTTGAAGTAATCATCTTCTCTCCAGATCATAGTCTATTTCTGAAGCTCAGACATTCCTCGGCTGGGAGTGAAAGAAAAAAAGGGGTCAACCACATCCCTGCTCCGAAATTTAGACTTCATTTTAACAGTGTGTCATTTTCATCCTGTTTTATTCTAACAAACAACTTCGACACAAACAAGTTTCACACAAACATCAATTTATTATCCCTGCTACAAGCACACACACACAAAATACGATCAGCTTTGTCTGCAGAAGACAGGTGGAGCTGCCAGGACAGTTTCAGACCCATGAATACATGTCGATTTGAGCCAAGAATGAAGATCAGTGACTTTCATGCACATGCACACACATATTTGTCAAATCTATCTCAGAACTAAATCAAAAGTCACACAAAAATCACCTACATGGGAGCCAGAAACTAAGAATCCAGCGTACCACAGGGAGCATAAGTGCATCATTTTAAATGGAAGCACACAGACACAGCAGCAGACGGTAACAGGTTCATTTCTTACCTGTGCTCCACATTGACTACACCTCTTCTCCTGCTGATCTTACCACTGAGTCCAATCTCCAACACTAGCTAATGGGAAACAATTATTTCCTCTGTTAAATCCCTTCCAACATGAAACTAGTCGCCGTTTCTTAGGTGAAAGAAAAATTATTCTATTCTCATGAATTTGAGTCCAGGAGCAGAAAAACAGCACAACAGCAACGTAAAGGACATGTGGACATAGAGACTGCTTACACTTTGCCTCTGTCACCTCCCTTCCACCTCTACACATCATATCTCCTCCCCACCTCCCTCCCTCTCTCCCTCGCAGTCTCAGGCCTGTGTGAAAACAAAGCTACAGCAGGAGATTCCAGCAGCTAATCTTGGCAGACCTTAATAAGTGAGGGCAGTTGTGTCATAAGAAGGCGAGAGCAGACTGTTGAATGCCGTAACGGGGAGGCTGGGGAGGGCAGGAAAAAAGAGTCAGATGTCAACGGAGACATGAGTAGTAAAATGTGATGCTCGGTACACAGAGGGAGGAGAAATATTAACCTATGAAAAGATGATTTGTGGTAGAGTGAATTCTCTAACTCTTTCTCAAAATGGAAAAAAACAATATTTTGCAGACACAGAAGCTGCTATGAGCCTTTATCAATGAATCTTGGTGAAGCAATGTCGAGAGAAAGTTGAGAAAAACAGCGAAAGTTTGGGACGTATGGAAAAATGCTGAGTGACAACAGTAGCACGCACATGCGGAAATTCATAGGCAAATGCTAGTCTGCAGTAAGCAGCCACCCACCATGCAGACAACTTGGAGCTACTATAACGTGACATGAGATGTGCAGCTCACTCCAGGTCTACTCCTTAAACAACATCATCTCCCAGAGTGCAGCTAACTATTAGAGTATGATGCACTTGCAGCAAAAAAATATACACGTTCTCAGCCTTATATGTGGGCACACTGCGTCTTAGCACCCCCCCCGGGCGGTCTGCAGAAAGATAGGTTAGAAGGGGAAAAGGACAGCAGTTTACAGCTGTAAGCACATTTCAGCACCCGGTGCCTGAGGGGTCAAGTTACAGAGACACACTGAGGATCAGAACTGTCTCTCACAGTAATAAACATGCCAGTAAAGGTTACACTACCAACCATTAAGCTTGGCAGTTGGCTTTGTGGCTTTTATGGCTCAATTTGCTTTGTAAATTTCTCAAATATTCTCATCTGTTAACAGTAGCTCAAGTCTGAAAAGTTGGCTTCAGCATAAACGCTTGATTATTTCTGTGACTGCAGGAATTTAAAATATACAGGGCACAGCTTTGAATAATATTAGTTGTTCTTTCATTAGAAATAACTGACGCAAGAATAAGTAGTAAAAAGTCATCACAGACTCTGAAATTATATCAGTTCTTCCACTTTCCCAATGAAAATATATAACAATTAATGGGACCGTAATATTTTTAAGTAGATATTCTTTTATGTTTCATAAAGCAATACATTTTTATGAGCTTATGGAACTTATGTGCTTCAGGGGAAGAGATCATAATATACGTATATTGTTCTCATTTTTCTGTCTAAAAATAATACATATACACGGATCAGACATAACATTATGACCACCTGCCTAATATTGTGTTGGTCCCCTTATGTGCTCAAAAATGCTCTGAACCTTTGAACATGGACAAGAGGACCTCTCAGGGTGTCCTATGGGGTCTGGAACCAGGACGTTGGCACTGGATCCTTTGGGTACTCTGGCTTGTGCAGTGGGACCACTGTCAATCAAACAAAGCAGCTAACTACTAGAATATGATGCACTTGCAGCAAAAAAGCAACATACACGTTCTGTGTGTGTGTCTAACTCAATGTGCTGAAGAGTTTAGTGTAGTAAATACAATACAAGGGTTCTTCAGAAAGTTCTCAGCCTCATCAGAAAACTTCACAGGAGACAGATTGTTCATGCATTACCTTTCAACGTAGCCTCCTTTAACTTCAATGCACTTGGTCCACCGATGTTCAAGTTTTGCCATCCCTTTGTGGAAGAAGGTCACATGTTGAGCCTCCAGATTCTCCTCAACAGCATGGACAACTTCATCAACGTGAGCATGCATTTCAGTTTTGGAAACTGAAAAGATGGAAGTCAGATGGTGCAGGTTGGGTGAGTGAGATTCACAGAGCAACAGTTCAAAGCCACATGTGGCATCTTCTACCACCTGTACTATGTGGACGGGCGGCTGCATTGTCCTGGAGCCAGCAGCCAGCTTGATACTTTCTTCTCCTTTTGTCTTTCATTGCTCAAAACATTTGAGTTTTTGTGGACGCTGATATCAGGTTTTATTGCCCCAAACAGTTGGAACGACGTTCTGACATCCAATCATTTTAATGGATTGCGCCTGCGCAGTGTACGAGGTGAAGTCGCGCGCCCGCGATACAAAATATCCGAACTTTGACCACTGCGCGCTATGACGTGTAAACACTCGGCCAATAAGAATGGAGCATCTTACCTGGCGCGTAAGGTAAAGTGGAGGGAAACCCGGTAATGTGTGTCTGAATACCCCGAATTATATGACACAGCTCTGCGGCTGTTTCCATTCAAGCTGGCAAACAGGTGTGTTTTAACAGTCATATAACTTGATGTAGGTCGTTAATATGACGTGCGGGAACATAACAAAGTACGGTTAAGTTACGCTACTCCCCGCGAGCAGTGCGCCAAACCGCGTCCTGTTTGAAAGCCGCATTACAGCTCTTGTTTCCGGGTAAGGCCGAGAACAATTTTTCCAATACCCTCGTAGATATCCGTGTTATCCTGCAGACCAGAGGAGCTTATACTAACAAAGTGCAGTCCTTATTACATGAAACGTCTTTAATTGGAAGACATTACTGTTATTGTTATTGCAAACTAATATTTTATGAAATAATATTAATAATAGACTCTATTTCTATAGCGCTTTTCAAAACTGGGGTTACGCATTAAAATGCACAAAACATTAGATAAAACAATAAAATAATTAAAGGTTGGAAAAAACAAACATTGAGAGTAATAACCAAGCATCAGAGCAGGAATAAAAAGTTTTATAAACGCCTGTCTGTACAGGTGTGTCTTTAAAAGCTTTGTAAAATGAGGAAATTACTTCCATGGTGTTGGAGCTAAAACAGTAAAAGCACAGCCCCCTCTTAGTTTTGGATATTGGAGATTGGAATGCTTAGCAATAGCTGGTTTTCAGATGGTGATAAAAGTTCCAATATAAAGAGTGAGGTCAGGCTGTGTAGAGATTTAAAAGTGACCAACAGAATCTTAAACTGAGTTCTATATTGTATGAATAGTCAGTGTAGTTGTGCCAGAAACTGAGTTTTGTGTTCCCGGCACTGAGTGTTTGCGAGAAGTCTTGCTGCAGAGTTTTGAACCAACTGTAAGTGGGTGATTGTTGAGTTATTGAGGCAGGTGAATAAATAGTTACAGTAGTCCAGGCATGAGAAAATTAGGGTGTGTATACGCTGCTCCATTATGTTTCCGAGGAGAATTGGTTTAATCTATTTTTAGTTGTATGTGACATGATTTGACCAGAGTCTTGATATGCTGGTTAAAGTTGAGGTTGTGATCGAAGATGATGCCTAAGTTTCTTGCTGCATTTGTTATGTTCGTTGAAAGTGGTCCGAGGTTTAATTGAAGGAAGTTAGGTGCCATCCAGTCCTTGACTGCAGCGAGAGCCCAGTAATAGTCTCCCCATGTAGAGAACAATATGAATTTATGTATTTCTGTTTTTTTTCCATATCTCTTCACATTCTATGTTTGGCAATTTATGGGAATTCACTTAAACTGCTGCCTTTTTTGAGAGTCAACTTTTTAATGTTGCATTGTGAACAGTGAAGAGAGAGCACTGGCATGTGGGCTGATGGGTTTGTAAATCTCACATTGGCAGGTTGTCCAGTAACGGCTTCACAGCTCTACATCACTAAGCGCCTGCAACAAAGCATACATATTAATAAAACAAGTCCAATGCAAAGGACACACAGACGTCTCACACCAAAACATGCACTACTGCAAGTTACTAATACTGTATAGCATAATTTTCTGTATCTGCTGATGAAGTTTTATTCGTGCATGTAAGGATTCTTTAAAAAAGGGGGGTCTCAGTTTACAACAAAAAAAAACTTTCATGTAAAATCATGATTTCATATATTTAGTACATCACATATCATCTGACCAAATTGACATATCGCTCCTAATTTATATTAGGTAGAACAACAGCAAACATTAAATCTTGTTTTGCTACATACAAACATAAAGGTAAGAACAGAACACAATTAAAGAACTGAAAAGATGTAATTTAAGAGTGTATTTTAAAAAGAATGATTTAATATGGCTTAAAAAAACGGCTACGACTTAAGCTAGCTGTACTTTTCCTGATTAGACCTTATAGTGAATGAAGCCTCCTGACCTCATATTCCCATCTTGGCCCTGCCCACCTTGAACCTGAGCAGAGTTTAATCAGGTCAAACTGAAAACACCCGAGTGCAAGTGTGCAAGGTATTCTGGGTCGTCAGCACATTTCTATATAAATGCTGACACTGTGAATTAAACACATGGTGGGTTGAGGCTGTTTTGGCTGAAAACATGTCAAGCATAGATGTACTGGCAGGCAGGTATAGCTCATTTGACAAAATGTACTGTCATGACCTGCGCAAACAAAGCTTTGCAGACTGGCCATTTAGAGAGGAATGTAACTGCACACCTCAAAAGGTAAGAGGGCCACTGTGCATAGAATGTTTTCAGAAATATTTAATAGTTCATTTTGCCTGTGTAGTAGGATTTAATCAAGATTTTGCAGGTCAGACAGAATGTGTCGGACACACTTACACATAAACGTTGACGTTTTCAACTGTGTGTCGTGAAAATAAGTACTGGTATTCTACCCCTACTGTGTTTACCAGCAATGATATCACAGCCTTTTATCAAGGGCTGTGACATCTTGTGATTTACAGCTAAGCAGGTGCCAGACTGAGTTTCATCAGGTGTCCAGTTCACAGACCCTTCCTACTGCCCATCCCAGTCTTGTCATGATGGATGAGCTGCTGATGCGTTGCTCGTTGAGTAACACAAAGTGCCATGTTACCAGCTCATAATCCTCCCAAGAGCCAAAAGCAGACCATCCTCTGGTTTCATTCTCACTAATACCACTTATTGCTATATACAAACTTCATTAATTTGACATTTGGATTTTGTTTGCTGTAAGAAATGCTTCAGACATTATTGGCTCTGCTGTTTGTCTTTGCAGATGGCCAAGGCCGGGTTTGTCCATTGCCCCAGTGAGAATGAGCCTGATGTTGTGTGCTGTTTCTTCTGTCTGATTGAGCTCGAGGGTTGGGAGCCAGAGGATGATCCCTGGTGAGAAAAACACTTTAACTTCCTTTTTTTACATCAGCTATGTTCATGTAAGCTTTGAGTCCCATACAAATGTCCTACCAGCAGTGTAAGGACATGCAGTAGTTTTAAATCTTATTCTTTTATCTGTTATTTAGAATTAAAAGATAATCTACAGCCATTAGAGAGCACATTTGATATATGGCACATCACCATAGAGCATGAAAAGGAAAGACTGCAGCCACATTACAATAGAAAGTACATTCTACAGCCATTTTTTAATCTTGATCAGCATGATAATCTCTTGTCTTTTTTTATTTTACAAAGGACTGTATGCTGATTAAACTGGGTTATTTAAGGATAACCTAGTACTTGTTTGCACGCAGCTGTGTTGTCCTAGATACATTTCTATTGTTGCACATTACCTGACTAGGTCGGAACATGCAAAACGCTCCCCTAACTGTGGATTCTTAACCATGAAGAAAGACTTCACCGATCTATCTGTGGCTCAATACTATGGGATGGAAAAAGAGAGGCTAAAGATCTACCTTGTAAGTGTCCTAATTATCAGTGTAGGCAGTGAAGTAACCTATTGCTTAAATACTTTTACATTGGTTGTTCAACATTCAGCTTTGTGTCGTTTTTCTCTAGAGAAAAGTTTGTCATAAGAAGATGGCAGCAATGCGGGATGACATAGACCACACGCTTGAGAGGCTTAAATCACAGCTGGACTCTGTATGATTCTGTCTATTATACTGTGACTTTTATAACTAGGTGCAGCAAGATGGAATGGCAGTTTATTATAATAATAAAGTTTTGAGTACACTGTAGTACTGTATTTAACCACAAGATGGTGCTTTTGCTCTAAAGCTGTAGTTTTCCCACTACATACACACACACGCTTTCTGGAATCTCCAATCTCTCTTTAAACCTTCACAAATGCCATCTGAAATGAAAGCGCACATTGAGCAGGATTACAATATGGGCCTATATTCCCTCTTTTCAACCAAATACTTACCATTTTCCTGAACGTGCCACCACCTCTACCACCCCTTTTCAAACCTTGACCCTGGACAGATGGCCTGAAGCCCCTCCTTTTCAATACCAACTGTTGCCCCAGTAACATCTGTTACATATAGGGGGACAGTGTGCACTGAGAGGGCTCACCAGGACACTGTGTCTAACCCTGTGAGGAGGACTGGGATTTCAAGGAAAAAGTGCAGGATGCTGCAGCTGACAATGAAAATTGTGGGAAAGGTGCTCATGCAATAACAGTCCTAGAAAACTCCATCACACTTTGATGCTTGACTAGTAATCTAGCATTCCAAGCACAAAGGTTTAAGTTGGTGTAAAGTCTTGAGATTTTCACATCTTTTATATGGCAGAAACAAAACATTGAGTGTGTGTTTGATGGGAGGGTTGGCTGGATAGAGAGCAGGATTAAAAGATGCGATCCCTTCTCCAACCTTCCACTGTTCTGGATTAATGTCTAATGTAACACTCTGGCCACTGAGCCCAGATCAGCTGCTTAATTCTCTTTTATCCGCTCACTGCAGAGCAAATTGAAGAGAATATTTTTAGATAAAAAAAGTAAAGTATCCCTAGGTGATGTAACATTTCTAATGAAACTGTTGTGTTTTAGATTTTCTGGACTTTCTTCCCCAATGCAGTTGTGAAATATTTCCACAATCGCTCATAAAAAAAGTATTTATTAGATTTTTTTAAAAATTGTGTATGTGCAAAGGAACATTCACTAAAAGTATCGGCTTTTAGAGTTCATTGATGAGATGGTTGGTTTAGTTAGGTAAATGGTGGGTTTTTGCGTAAGTACACAGATCATAAAGAGCCTATTTACAGTAATTGCTAATGTAGCTCTAATCAGGGCTTATACCCACATCCCGTGTCAATCCACTTACATATGTGTGCTCCACAAAATGAACAAAGAGAATAGCATGGCGTGACTTCTGTCCCTGTGCAGCACAGATGTGATAGATGGGCTTATGTGTGGGAACGGCGTAAAACCGTTTTCATTTTGTTGGATCATAACTACGGTGGGGGCCAGGCCTTATGTTTCCCCTCAGCCCACTTTTTTTTAGTTGAAATAATCCATATAAACCTGAAATGAGTCATTAAAATAAGGGTTCTGCATTGCACTGCCATACATTTGATTAGGTTTCTCTCAGATCTGATTAATACCCGTGACAAAGGCTTTACACCAATGCCCTCGACTGCAGTTTCCTAATTAATGAGCCTCTGCTAAACAAACTGTAAACAGTGAGTGTAGCAGATGGACAAATGGACAGATGTTACTAACAGAAACTTTACAACCTGAGCTTTCCATCAGGCCCCATCTGTTGCTTCTGCAACCGGTACCTCCCTCTACCCTCCTCCAATGCTTCTCTTCATCAGCATCTATCACAGAACACTAATGTTCTATACTCTGCGCTGAATTAATGACATCAGCATTTACCTTCTCAAATGACCTGGCTTAAGCCTTCGTAAACAAAAAGACCGTATTAAGCGACATATTATCACATGAGAGCAAAAGAGACGGAATTTTCTCACTGTTTATGTAATCGTTATTCTTCAAGCTTCACTTACTGATGTCGTCATGAGAATATACTAAGCAAGATAAATGACTGGCATCTATAGAGGCCAGCTGACAGAGACTTCACAGTGATTGTGCACCACAGCCATGTTAGTGTGTCTAAATCATGATGAATTTACTGATTGATTGCTAGAAGAAAAAGGACGCTGAGTTGCTCAGTTCCTTGCATCCTAATTAGGAAAAAACTAAAGTCCTGCTTTAGTTTCTCCACCTCTAATGTTCTCCCACGTCTGTGGCAGGAGGGCATGCTGCCTGCCTGCTCTCTCAGACACCACGGCCCTCCTACCTTGGCTGTTTTTTTTTTTTGTGCCCTGTTCCAAAGAGACCTCCATCTGTCCCTACACTCGGCTCATTGTGGTGTCCCTCAGCCCAGCAACTTCCACAATAAAGTGGGCGTGCAGAGGGGGGCCAGGGTAAACACGACAGCATCCAGATCCCATTAGAAGCTCTTTAACTCCTGCACCCTAATACTCGGAGAGAACTCTGGGAGGGGAAGGTCCACCCCTTATCCTCGTGCACACAATGTCACCTTTTACACCCACTTCCATAGGTAATGAACCTGCAAGCTGCCCTCTTTCCTCCCCTTCCATGTACGTCTCCATTTTTTACTTCTCTAGACAAGCTGCTGTTTTGTATCGTTTCATTTTCTCTATCATTATTTCTCTAATCAAATTATTATAATAATTTGAATTTTATTTAAATGTTTTACAGGGCAATCAGTACTGTTTTGTTAGAAGAGATTCTAATGTAGAGAACCATCCTTGGATATTTATCACTTCAACCTGGATTTATTTTACCACCATCGTATAAATGACCAAGCCTAATCTTGAGCATTTTATATTACCCCGCATCCAATCCTGCCATCTTCTCACCACGCCACCCTTGCCATCTTCCATTGTGCTGCTCTGTCTTTGCCCACATTGCTTTCTCTATCCATCTCCTTCATCTTTCTTCTGCCAGCTGCTTTTCTTGGGTGTCTCCGTTTTTGGGTGCTCCACCTTTCAACCTGGGCACCCATATCTCTATACACCCTACAGAGATAAAGTGTGTTGTGTATAGTGTGTGTGCATGTGTGTGCATGTGCTGAGGCCCAAGAGGAGGAGGGGGGATCACTGTGTTCGCCCCAGCTTAAAGGCAGAGGGATTATCGGCACACAGACACTGATTAAAGCCTTCCAACCTCCCATGGCCCCATTAATACAATCTTAATCACAATGCTTTATCCTTCCATCTAGCTCCTATGGATCAGGACCTTTTCATTTTAGTGTGAGCCACTCTTGTTTGGCCAGTGGATTAAGGGTGCTATGCACAGAAACTAAAATATAGGCGCAAGAGAATGAGAGGAAAAGAGAGACCAGGCTTCATTTTGCACTTTAAAACCTCTGTTAGTTCAGATTTTGTATTTTTCTGGTTTTGTTTGTAAATGGATGAATCAAAGTAATCACCTTTATGTTGCCACTAGGACTCATGTTAGCAGTATGCATGTTGGCTGTATAGTATCTGCAAAAAATAAAACCAAAAAAAGTTTAGGAGTCAGGAGTTGGACTGCAGCACCATTAAATCTCTGGACTGATATCTGATATGACCTCACTCTCTTAGGGGAGTGAGCTACAGGTTGCACTCTGCTGCCTTCTGCTTCAGCCATGATGGCATTATTGAGCATGTGTTCCCTTCCCATTAGGAGACCCTTGTGCACTTATCAGATAAAAGATAAACACTTGATATGTTTGATCATGTCTGTATTATAAAGTACTGCAATGTCTTCTGAAGCCTATCTTAGAGTATTCTACCTAATGGTTTTTAGCATTTTAACATGCTCCATATTCTTTGCATCAACAAACAAGTTTATTAGAAAATACTAAACCCTAAAAGCTTATAACATGAAAATAATTTGTAGATTATCTGAAATTGCTCCATGTAACCATCAAACTCTCCACCAAGCCACAATCTCTGAGACTGCCCTGCATCTCTGTGCTTTGTAATCTTGTATCCAGAGTCAATTTACAGGGATTATTTCCATATCCACCCACTCATGTATTTGGACTCTGGAGGATAATTCACATTCCCTGCCCCCCACCGTTTTTGTGGTAACAAAACAGCAAAGACACAAAGAGGGTGTGCGCCAGCTAACTCTGCCAATACTTTCTCACAGGCCAAGTGTCGGCCTGTGTGTAAAGCTATGTGTCGTTCCCGTGCCAAGGCTGACACACAAGAGCAGAGAGGACAAACTTGTGAATGAGAAGCTAGACCTCGGTCACCTCTGTTGCCCTTTCCTTCTCTTTCCCCAACACACTAATTCCCCTCTCCCTTTCCCTCTCTCTCATTCCTCTCTCTCATGCTCTCACTCTCTCCTCTCTCTCTTTTTCTCCCCAAATTGGCCCAGCTGTCCGTCAGCCCCCTGCAGTTCCCCCAGCTGTCTGCCCTCCCCGAACGAGAAGCCCAACAACAATGCAGGTCACAGGTCAAGAGAAAGAACAGGCTGCGTTCACAATAGACCAGTGGCGCCCACTAAAACAATTGTTCCATTTTCTCCTCCGGTCTTTCTCCACTGTTGCCAGGACTGGAAAAGACAAACCTTTTGGAGAGGTAGCTGAAGAGGAGGGGAAGTCCTCCTGGACAACAGCCTCCAAAGCACCTTCCCCTTCTTACAATTGGCTAAAGGGCCACGAGGACAAGCACACTTGTACGCACCAGCTCTTGTTCTCACCACTCCACCTTTGTATTCTGCCACCCTGTTGTTTGTTTATTTCAAGAGCAATGATGTCCTTGAACGCAATCATTAAAGTCAAAACCGACACTTTAGTCATTAGTCCAGTGATATAAATGTGTTAAGAACCCTGCTAGCTTGAGCTAGTCTGAAAATAGACATTACTTATCTGTATCTTATTCACACTTTGCTGACATTTTAAGTTAAACAGGCTTTATGACATGTAGTGCATCTTACCTTTTTCCCAAAATAATTTTTAAGAAAAACCCTGATCTCTGAGCTATCATAACTTCGTCCATATACTAAACAGAGGTGTCTTTGAACAGAAATCCCAGGCTTGTCTTTCTTTCAGTAAATGTGGATGCATTATTTGAAAATGAGTTCTTGCCCTACAGTGTTTTGGCATGAGCTAGATGGGAAAATGGGACATGTGTGAGAGAAAGCGAACGACAGAGACTCAGAAAAGCCTCTGTGACATATTCACCTGTTCCCCAGAGCTGTTTTCCCATGGCCCACAACAGCCTCCCGCCTGACCTGATAGAAACCCCAGAGCAAGCCTTTGAATGACATCATACACACACACACACACACACACACACACACACACACACACACACACACACACACACACACACAATGCAACAGATCTCTTTTACAAGACCACAAAGTACTTATCCAACAACTTGGTCTTGTATATTTTCATTCATTTTGATGTTAGTGTACCTATGTTAGCAACTGCTAAATGACTTGAAGCCACAAGGAGCACAATTCATTTTGTTCGGCGTGAAATACAATTTCAGCTGCTTTTTGTTGTCTTTGTGCAATCGAGCTTTTTTATATAACAATATGCATTCATATTAAACCACTGAGAAATGTTCCTAAGATGCTTGTTGGAAACTTGTGCGTAATGCTTACAATATTATGTGCACATTCCGTAAAACAGCTGAAACTGTGAGTAAAATAAGTCTTAGTTTGGGAAATGAGCTGATATTTATTCACATGTTAAAGTGACTGCCACAACTGGGGCTTGATTTGGATATTGTTTTAAAATTACATAAACACAATTACTCTTCTTCTGATTTGTGGATTACTGGGAGGGAAATAGGAGTATTTCTTACTATAATTAACAACAAGAAAATGCAATTTGAAAATGCAAAAAGTGTGTTTTTGTTGTCTTTGTGCACTGGAGTTTTTTATATCACAATATGCATTCATATCCAACTACTGAGAAATGTTCTTAAGATACGTGTTTGAAACCTGCACGTAATTATTCCAATGTTATGTGCACATTCTGCAAAACAGCTGATACTGTGAGGAAAAATAATTCTTACTGTAATTAACAATATGGCAAATGCAATTTGAAAATGCCCAAATAGGTAATTTTTTAAAGAAAACCTCACTACAGTGTAACATTCAACTAGTATCCTCATTCACTAATGTAGTGTAACTGCATATATCTTTCTGTTGGGCTGGAGTTCAAGTGAGGGATGTTGGCAAGATAAAACACATGGCACACATTGTTACTATGGAAATAGCATATAATATAAGAATATTTATTCAGTTAAGTGCGAAACAGCAAAATATTAACAGTACGGTATGACAAAAAGATGTGACACCAAATGAACAAGTACCTGAAAGATCTCAAATAAATAAATTAAATACAGTACAGCTACCAGTGACTGGCAACAATCCAAGAAGACAGTGAGACAAAAACTGTGCTGAGAAAAATATAAAAAAGGACAGGACATTATCAAAATAAATATTAAATACAGATATAAATAAATGCATTGCTTTTCTTAAAATGAGGAGGGCATTGGCTGCAGGCCTCTGTGCACAATTTAAGCTGGATGACATTTTGATCAGTTTGTTCGGTTATGTAGACAAATGTTCTTTTTCTTTCAAACACAAACCCTCTAAGCATCTGAGTGATGCTTAGGCATGGATATCTCATTTGGTAAAATAATCTTTAATTCCACTCTTTAACAACTGAGGGGGCAACATGTTCAGAAATCATTGTAATCCAAATATCAACATACAACAAAAAAAAGAGAATAAATAAAATGATAAATGTTATGGATGCATGTTTGTATCAGGTAGATTGAGTTGAGAAGATGAGTCTCTCTCTCTGAGCATTCGGTGCTCTCCCAGAGTACTAGACAACTTAAATGCAAACCATTTTCTCTATACAGTCAGTACCGTGGTCATCATTTATACAGCAGTTTATACAGGACCAGTGCTTCTCCTCTGGCCAGTTTCAGAAGAGTCACTGGTTTGGTCTCATTTCAGATGGTGCCCATCTGAGAGGTGATCAGGTGAGAGTGATTGAAGGAGTCAAAGGCCACATCCAGGGGCAGCTCGTAACGAGAAGCCTGAAAGAGAGGGTGACCCTGAGGGCCCCCTGGTAGGCTGCCGGTCGTGGAAGTGGGGTAATGGTGGGACGAGAGGTAGTGGGCATGGTGGCTAGTGTGGGGTGTGTAGTTCCTCTCTGACTCATGGGGAGAAGGCTCCTGCTTCAGGGCAAAGTTGCCACTGATGCTGAGGGGGGGAGTCAACGGGCCGTCATACGGTGGGGTGCCGCTGCTGCCCTCGTTAGGGGAGGGGTTGTCATATACAGGCCCCTTGAATCCCTTCATATGAAGGAGGTGGGATGCCTCCAAGGAGCCGTAGGGTGGGCTGGGGAGGCCTGGGGATGGGTAGCTGAGGGGATGGCCAGCCACCACCCCACCCACTCCCGGGCCTCCACACTTGCCCTCCAGCTTGTTAAGAATCATCGGAGAAGGTCCCAGCTGCAGGCAGCCTGCCACAAGGTTACTGGTGGGCTGAGACAGGCCTTTACACAGCATCTCCACGAACCCGTGGCTCTCTGGGGACTGGCCACTCTCAAGCACCTCCGACAGAGCCCAGATGTAGTTGCGGGCCAGTCGTAGAGTCTCAATCTTTGACAGCTTCTGTGTCTTCGAGTAGCAGGGCATCACTCTACGCAGATTATCCAGGGCATCATTCAGCCCGTGCATACGAGAACGTTCTCTGGCGTTGGCCTTGACCCGCCGGGCACGAAACCTCTCCTGTCTAGCTTTGGTCATCTTCTTCTTCTTAGGACCTCTCCTTTTGGGAGCCTGTTCTCCATTCGGTCCAATCTCCTCATCCTCCTCCTCCTCCTCCTCCTCTTCTTCCATGTCCTCACTACCCAGTTCTGTGCAGGAGTGGATGCGGCCCCCTACGGTCAGGCCATGGCGCCCCCTCATCTCTGGGCTTTCATCTCCATCCTGTGAGCTGCCGTCCTCCTCCAGCCAGCTGAGGGAGCTGACCAGCTCGCTCACATCCCCGCTCTTCCCAAACGGTTTGGTCATCATGTTGATCTGAAGAAGCAGAGAAGTAAAAAATTTGGTCAGTGACTAAAAACTTCATCCAGTCTATTATTGCAAATGCACAATGCTGCTCCCTAAAATGTGCATATATACATATTCTTTTATTATAATTATTGAGTGACACTAACTACAAGCAGCACATGTGCCATGAAATACAGAATGGAGCTCTCTTTTCAGCACTGCAGTGTGGACAGCTCACTCATCTCACTCAGGAGCCAGTTTCCCTCACATCCAATATTTGAAAGAAAGCATGTAATTATTTAGAATTACACGGTGACATTAAAGTGTACATCGCTATTTTTAGCATGGCATGCATGAACGGTCCCCTGCTGTTATGCTGTGGTCGTTGAAGAGACGCTGTCAATCTGGGACACGACGGGATTTACTCAGCATATAAAGCTCAAAGATTAAATAGGCAACATACAAATCAACAAACATGTGGACAAGCCGCGCTCATACTGTTCATAAGGCTACACAGCGGTAGATTTGCCTATTAAATTAATATTATTTAAATTCTTTTGAAATTTTATAATAATTGTATAAAATTTCTAACAATATATTTATCTTCTTAAGTGAAACGAAAACCTGGGACAGAAGATTTGCTATTGTTTTTATCAAAAACAAAACTGCCCTAGTTAATTATTGTGCACTAATGCGTAAAAGTGGGACAGATTAGTGTAATTTATGAATTTAATGACTGCACAGGCTACTGAATATAATAAGACCACCGCAAATTTAAGACATTCATTTTAGTTTGTTAAAAATGTTATTAAAATTAAATAACTCAGTTTTAGATATTTTTCCCCTAACCGTTTGAAGGAATGCAGGTGTATGGGCTGCACTAAGTGGACCAAATGCAGTTTGCATTTTTTTAAAACTTTTTTTTTAAATTAAATTCGACTTTAAAGTGAACAAATCTGCAAACTCACCTGTTTGGATTTAACGCCCGCTTTGCGCAAAGAAAGAAAAAATCTGGACAGTTTACAATAAAAAAGACTACAGCAAGCTGAGTGATAAGTCCAGAGTCGCTGGGTGTCTTTCTTCGCGCATCTGCCGGTGTCTCCAAACTCCTGTGCTCCTTCAGAAAGCCATGAGTGCGCCTGCAACTTTCATCTCCAAATGGCACGACCGGGCTGATTTTTTTTGCTTTTAGCCGGACAGGCCCCTCCCTCCGCCGCCCCACCCACCATCAACTCATCCAAAACGCGCGTGGCGGGCTCGTGACCAAAACCACCCCCACCCCACCCCCCCAAGCAAATGTGTAAGGAACAGACACGGAGTGTGCGCGCCCGGGTGCACGTGTGGCCAAATCGGTATTTGTAAATCAAGAGGGGTCTTGAGGCACTGAGAGGGTGACGGTGTTGTCCACAGTGGAAAACGCACATGGCCGACATAAATAAAGCTGAGGACACTTGATGTCTGTGGACGGAGCACATGCACTGCTGCCTGGAAGCTTACAGTGGGATAAAGACGCAGTTATGTAGACCTAAATTGGGACTTGCCAGTTTTCCTGACTCTTTTGCCTTAAACTTGCTTTGCTGCAGGTCTTGCAATTATCATCAGCGAAAAGTATCTATAGAAAAATAACATGCATATCATTTTCCTTACTCTGATGCCAAGCTTACCTTATCCTCAGTGACACATGGAAAATCCAGCTGTGTTGCCCAATGGATGGATACATACATCATTATTCATCCCCTTGCAAGGCATTTAGTAGCTGACACATGTTAAATTGAAGAAAAATAAGGAAAATAACGTGCAAAATTGTACTAGTAAAAGAAATAAGGTGCAAAATCATGCTGGTAGAAGACCAAGTTAAGTTGCATGGAAGAACAGATGGTGCCAGTGCAATCAGAAAGTCTAAATACAGTATAACAATCAAAACAATAATAAGAATATAGATGTAATACCTTACAGCTGAAACTGGATTCTGTCTTTCTCACCTCTGTCCTTTACCTCAATCGTTTTTTTTTATATTGTTGACCTCATGCCACAGAATCTGACTGGTGGACAAACTGTTTGGATGCTGCAGAAATAGGACCTTATAGCCAAATTTGTACTCATTAAAACTTTTTCCATGTGTATGACCTACATATTCACTTGGAAATTCATATATTTAAAAAAACGGCACTTCTCTGTTTTGCTGTAGAGTGTGTTAACCATGTTAATCGATTGTCTGTCTCTTCATTAGTCGGTTGGATTAGGCATTTTCTACTTAATTAAACCCAGTGTAGGCCTGCTCCTCGCTGACTTAAGAGACGCTTTTCCTTGTGTGCGCTTTTAAGTGATTTTGACAGCTTGGTGTGCGGAGAGCAGGTGTGTGCGTTGTTCAACCAGCCTCTCAATTGTTTGCTTCCATTTTTAGCGTCATATTCTGCCCCCGAGGACTATAGGCTATCCGATTATTGAATCGATTGGCGCAATGATGGAGACACAAATTGGGGCTACTTTTCTTGTATCGGCTTAAATCCATCGTTACAGTCATGCTGTAAAAAAGGCTGCAGTGACATATTTATAAAGTAAGTTCACTTGCAATTCCATTTTTCTGTCAAGTTAGGGTGAGTTTAGTGGAATGATTGTTTTTTGTTACGCAGCTCGTTTTTGTTCAGTGTGATGAAGGCCCATCAACCCATCAAGAGTTCACATTTCATCTCAATAGAACCTTTAAACAGCTTTCTACGCTCTTTGTCCTTTAATACACTAATCGTGCGACAATATTGGTGATTTTTGCGCACTTTGGATTACAAATGCCGCTTCATAATAAACGGCCGCCGGTCCTCGTGCGTGGCGCGCCGCGGCTCAGTGGGGGTCTTTTGTCATCACTGCCCACTGACAGCCGGGGTCTCGCGAGCCGCACGTGCCCCCGCATTGATCCCATTGTGCGCGCGATTGCGCACAGCTGTGCTCGCCACTGA
Source organism: Dascyllus trimaculatus (assembly GCA_024666655.1). NCBI lineage: Eukaryota > Metazoa > Chordata > Actinopteri > Pomacentridae > Dascyllus > Dascyllus trimaculatus. Next base: position 22,900,676 of record CM045452.1, read on the forward strand.
ACTTTTTGGCAACCGCTCCTGGGCTCTGCGCGTTTTTAAAGAGCCCGATATTTAGGCTGTTTTGCGCGTCGCACAAGTCAGATCCAGTCGCGTGGCCGATCGGCATCCTTGCGTAAAAACCGGCACTTATCTAACGATTTATTGGACGCAGCCGATAACAGATGGTTGACTATAGGAAGCGTTGGGGGTCGAAGTGGGGGGGCATCTGTTGCTTGGAGCCTGACGCGTCACTCGTGCAGAAAACGGTATTCATGCACCTCACTAACGGTCCTCATCAAGCCCTGGTCAGCGCACTGGCCACGACGGCATGTGGACGCAGAGAGGATGAGCCTTGTCCGTTGTTTGTGTGTGTGGGTGACTAATATGATGCTCCCCCAGGTACATGCACCCCCCACCCCCCGAGCAGATACACTCCCCCTTCTGTCCCATGAGTGTGAGCATGGCCTCGCCACACCTGCAGCCTGCGTGGGGAATTGGAGCCTCGCAGTCTCCCACAATCACCGTGGGTTTCCCAAATGACTGAATGACTAACGGAAAGGGAATTGCCCTGCTCCCATTTAAGCAGTAACATAGATAGTCAACCTTCCGGAAGAGGTCATAGTGAACACATGTGAGCTGAACCAACTTTTGATGAGTTTGCATGATTTAAACCAGATCAGTCCAAAGTATTTATGTTTTAACAAACTTCAAACACAATTCCCACAATTCATTAGTGACTTGACCTGCTCCCAAGAACAAGAGTATATGGGATAATGTGTTGTAGAAATGCTGCTAGTAGGATTTAAGTTTGGCTGCTTGTGTTGAAGAATAAATAGCACAAGCTGCCCAAAACACACGTCTGTTTAAAGATATGACTTAAAGAGTACCAGTCTTATATCAGCTTTTTAAGTGCTGTTGTTGTCATTAATGGGGGTAACCCCGCGCCTTACAAAAAACACTGCCACAAGTGAGTTGTCTAGCACTCTTGTCCCCTGGGACTCGGAGTGGAATGGGAGGGATTCGTGCACTGTGCTGACAGATGGGTCCTTGTTCCTGTCTTTTTCTTCATCTCTATCTCCCTCTCCCTCTTTTGCTGCAACACAGACACACTCACACACACCAAGACTGCACGAATACAATAGGAATTAAAGCTCCACACACATGCTCCCTGGTTTGCTCCTGAAAGCTGAGCCCCTTGTAGTGATCATAAAAGATGGAGGGAGCTTGGATTTGTGAGAGGGCTTGGCGTGCTAAGGAGCAGGGGGGTGTTGTGGCTCATGGGTGGTGAGGGCAGAGAGATAAAACTGTATTGTTGCCGGACTAGAAATAAAAGTTTGGCATTGCACTGAATTTGCATGTACTTGCATGCATTGTTATGTCTTATCTGTATTGCCTTTGAGCTTTTTTAGCAAATATTTCCTATGCATGTGCACTTTATCTGACTGTTTGGAAGTTTTTTTTTATTGCTACGGTTTACAATAGTCATCGTGTGTTAAGAAGTCCCAAGGCTCACTTCTCTCCATTTGCTGTTCACTGAGGCTGAATATGGTTACATACGCAGCAGGCTTTCCTGAGGGAGGGACAGACACGCGCACACAGAAACCCACATACATTTATAGTACAGTTATGAACTTTTAACCTCAATTAGATCTCTTAATAAAACGTGACTCTTTGCCATTTGTTCAATTTTCAGTCAACTTTTTTAAGATGATCACTTCCAAAAATCAAAAGTGTCTTCTTTTCTAAATCAAACTATGCTATAAATGTAGACTGATGTGTAAATGGAAGCATACAGTTGTAAGTTTTCACACTGCAGCCCACTCAGGATACATTATACCTCTTCCCTTAAACACACAAGGCACATGATAGCTGTAGACTTAAGGTGTGTGTCTAAATCAATGACCTACAGACAAGTGGACTGTTATCTTGATCTGCTTGTGTCAGAATATAATCCCTTGTTTGACTTCACACCCCCGTATTTTCTGTGTGGGGTAATGGTTTGTCATATCCATAAAACTATGATGTCAACAACCAAAGAGTCTGCCGAATCACAAAGTGAATTTTGATAAGATCTAGCAGCATTTCATCTCGGCAATGTGAGCAGATTGTCCGCAGCTTATTCCTCTTCCTTTGGGCTAATGGATTTGGAAAACATTCCAATCGAGCAGAAATGTGGCTACAGAATGGGAATCGGGCCTGAGGGCAATTCTCACTAAGTGGGGAGAGAGCCATTAAACAAAGGTGCCTGTGGTTTCATATTCAGGATACTTTACAACCTCCGTCCCAGGACATCAACAGTGTTTTTGGGTGTGCTGTTAGAGGGGGCAGAAGAGGGGGAGGAGGATCCATCTGCCACGCTGCCGGTCCTCAGGGAGATGGGCATATCCCAGGGGTGTTTTGGAGAGAGAGGGTCTGAAAGGATTACACCCAACCACTAATCAAGGACGGTAATCTGTGGGCCCCCATACAAAATCCCCTCCGATCCAAACAACAATTTGGGATAGAAGATAAAATCTCAGCATACAGGGACATCTAAGTGACACTGAACAACCTGACAAATGCAAGGACAAATACAGGTGATTCTTAATTGGGAGAGTCGACTGCGAAGGTGTGATTGGCAAAGAGCCATAGTGTGTCTGTGATCAGGTGCAAGTGTCCCACAAGTGGCCTAGTCTGAATCCCAGTGTGACCATTATGCAAATACAGCAACTAGACAAGCAACATAAATTTGTCTAACGGATAGAAGCACTTTTAATCAAATCCAGAAGCAAAAGGCTTTTCTTAAAGTGCATTTGGTGATTAGGACCCAAAATAACTGAATTCTGGTCAGTTTTCTACATTTGAAAAATATATAGAGAGTTTACAGCATTAGACTTTTTAATCAGACATTTTTCTTTATTTTTTTAGGGAACTGGGGGTTGTATATCCTTCAAGATGAACTTCTAACCGCTGATACGTCATAAGGTGAGCCCTGCAGAGTAGTTGTCCCTTATCCTAATACTTTGTCACAGCAGGAAGCCACACAAGGTGCAGCTGCTGAGCTGTAGCCCTGGCAGGTTTCTCCATCCGGTGAAAGAATAGCAGGGAATCAAGTTGCCACTACTTTCATGGTCCCCTGTCAGTGTGGTTTTGATGTTTTGGGCCTGGGTGGGGTTTGTGGATCTGCTAGTGGTGGGTTTAAAGCTCCACAGGACTACAGAAGAAGCTGCCTAATGATGGTGCCAGTCCTCCAGGGCATAGGGAACGGGAGCATCCTGGCCTGCACCTCCTCTACCTCCTGCAGAATACCCACTGGCTAGGCAGCCTCTAAGCTCCCTATCCCCATTGCCTCATTGTTTAGTGGGCCCGGCACTGTCAATATTAAGCCTCGCTAATGTGATCTAGAGGCAGCTGGAGCAGCCCCGATTATTACCATGACACAGCCGACAGAGGGGTGTAATATCATTAAAAATAAATCAGGTGGTTTGGAGATTTGCTGTAGCAGGGGGGACTTTGAATGGCATTAGGTGGGAGAACTGCCATAATTTCATTAGTCAGTTGGGGCACCTCAGTGAATCTGTTGAAACATTTCCTTTAAGTTTGAATAATTGAATTTGCTTTCACAACACTCCACACAAAGAGGAAGATTGAGGAATTAATTAAGGTATTTTTCCCAATTAAGTGTCCTATAATTTAGAAAACTAATGTCAGACATGCATGCAGACACTTGGATATCATAATAAGGATGTATCTCAATTTCTTTATCAGATGCTGTAGTCTTGATAATCTATTTCAAAGAAGACATGCAGGATGCTTCTGAAGTTATTATTAGCCTCTTGCGGTGGATTATTGTTGGAAATGATGAGGAAAACGTGAGGCCCTGGTAATCTTCTTAAACTGTTTGACACTGAGCTGTCTGCTCGGCAGACTCATCAGCAATCAGCTGGCTGCTGAATAGGCTGAGAGAATCTATTAACATTTCAAAAAGATTTTTTTTAAAGCCAATAACAACTATTTTGAATTTCTCCCTTTATTGTTTGATCAAAACCTTCTAAAATTCTTATTATATTAATTTAGGGTTTGGTCGAATCACTTTGTTGTTGGTCTGTTTTTGCATGTTCGATCCGCTATTAAAGCACCAGCAGTGCCGTTGGTCTCGCAGCGAGGGTCTTACGTTTCCATTGTTTTGACGCACAAGACGCATAAACGGCGATTTCAAGGCCCATTGAGCGCGCGATGGATTGTGCCCGAAATCCGCAGACGAGCGGAGCGCAAAGATGATTGGCTGAGCGGGCGGAGTGACGCCAGCAGTTGTAAGTCTGTTTTCCGATTGTGCACAGTGACATTGACTTTAATAATTTTACACAAAACAATATCACTACTAAAAGATATATGGATGGATACATTTCAGTTTTTAAATGTGTCTTCTGTATCAAAATTTGCTGCTTGTGATTGATCTGTAATTCAATTAACTGAATGTTTTGAGGCTTTCTGTATTTGTTTGAGGGCAAAAGCTGGATGAAGTGGTATGTCAAGCCTTCCAGTTGTTGTGTAATAGTGACACCTAGTGTTACACTTTAGGACGACATGCAGTATCTACTGCAGTGTCTATAAAACGTAAGCACCCCCTTAGAATATTTCCTCTTTTATTGATTTTCAGTATTAACTTATGACAAATATGAACAATACAATTAAGAATTTATAGTTGGGTTTGAAAAGGCCTTGTTCATTCAGGATCCCCGTGCAGCCTGACAGAGCCAGAGCAGTTTTGCACAAGAGGATGCAGTAAAAAAGCAACATGCTGATGTGCAAGGCTGATTAAGATCAATCCACAGATGCTTGATGTTGTAACGGTGGCTAAAGGTGCATCTGCTAAATACTGACTTGAAGGGGGTGAATGCTTATTAAGTTACTTATTTTATGTTTTATATTTTTAGTTGATCAACATTACTTTGTAGAAAACAATCACTGTGACACGAAAGTCTTTTTCTGTAATTTCATGTAAAAAAAACTTAAATAAATTGACAGTGATTCAATGTTAAACAGCAATGAAAGGGGAAATCTGTCAAGGGAGCAAATACTTTTTTACAGGAACTGAATGTGTATATAAAGAGTAGGGAAAGAAATTGCTACCAAAATACCAGAATGTAAACAATATTCTTTTAAAACTACATTTCATTTATTTTTTTTTAAAAAAGTCAGCATATATAAATATTATCAGCAAAACTACTTATAATATCAAAGGTAACAGTTCTTATCATGCAGCAGCACAATCCTGTTAGTGCTCCATTGCTCTAATGCATCAACTGACTAAAACAGATTTATCGTCCAACAGGACCTTAATTTTATGAGATTTTGTTTTGTATCTTTATCTACAAAGGACCCATAGTTTATAAATAGAGTGAAAGTTATATTACCCCAGAAAATATATGGATATGATATAAAATTAAATAACTCCAAGTGCAGTCCAGTAGACATTCTAACCAGCATAAGACGCTTCAAATTGTTGCCAGTTTGGATCCATTCATCTGTAGTACACTCTAACTGGCAACATCAGCTTATTTTTGTCAAAACAAATGATGATAACCAATATGATGTGGGAAAAAAGCAGTCAGGGTTAATGCATACAATACTGATTTATCTATAAAGCATCAAGATGAAGACAAAGGACAAAGAGGACATTTATTCAAAAGGAATCCATGCTGAACAAAAATATAAACATCATCATGCAGATTGTCTTCTTTCATGACTTAGAGAATAGGTTAACAATCTAATTTCTATTGTTGTGTTTAGGAAAGTGTTGAAATGAGCCAACTGAGCACCAAATACTTGTGAGCTTTTAAAATGGTTTCAGATTCTCGAGGTAATCCACATTCTAGTCAAATGTAGCTCTAAAGGGCAATGATCAGGTAGTGTGACCAGAACACAGACATTATTATAACGCTGTTGGCCTGCTGGATGCTGGCATGTCAGTTAGGGTTGTAATCAGGCTCCTGAATGTCAACTACTCCCCCATTGGTCATCTCAGGAACAGTTCAGACAACATGGTACAATAGACAGTCTGTCTCATAATGCTCTGAATGGAATGTGACATTACATGATCGTACCCCCAAAAGTGTCCGTCAGATTTGCCAAGCCCTTCAAGAAAAGTGGGAAAACACTCCACAAACACTCCAGCATTAACTACATCATAAACTCTGTGTGTTGTAAATGTGTGACTTACTTTTGCATTCAGGTCTATGACTCCAATCTCAATCTGCCCATTATCATTTCCAGTATAGTAATTCTTTTTTTTTCATGACATTCACATTCTGTTGTAGACACTGGAGCAACAAATACTACCTTAAGGTAAAAAGAGTGGATAGAATTTAATAAAATATCACATGCTACGTTTATATTTTAGCTCAATATACTTATTAATTATATGATAGGCTATTAATGACACTATTTTTTGTTGATTATGTTTTAATAGAAAGATTATTCCTCTTTTAGCACCTCTTTAGAAGGAGTTTGTTTAACATCTGTGTGATGTGACACAGAAACTCTTGTGCTATTCTCTCTCTCTCTCTCTCTCTCTCTCTCTCACACACACACACACACACACACACACACACACACACACACACACACACCTCTGACCCAAATAAAGCATGTGCTGGGAGTCAGCAGAGCCTGGTTATTTCTATATCTGTCCTCTTTTCATTCAGCACTCCAGTTTTCATCTCCACTCCTCCCACGCTTTGCTTCACAAATTCACTCACAACTCCATGCATCCACCTCTGCCTCATCCACCTGCTGGTCCCTGAGCATCATCAGCATCATAAACCTACCCGCCTCCTTTTCCTGCACACTTCGTAGCTTCATATTTCCACACAGCAGCCAGTTAGTGCAGAGATCTGACACAGACTTTGGGTTGTTCAGGACTTTAGGAATGGCTCCCAAAAGAGAACCCTCAATTAAGAAGTCTCCTTCACCAGTGACCCAGCCCAGACTGGGTCCTCCTTACCCCTGCCTGCCTGCAGCTCCTGCAACTCCGAAATCGACTCCAGAGCAGAAGCCCAGGATGCTGCGGCCTTCGGATTCACCATTTGACCCAAGTACTTTGGAGGTGAGTGGCTTAACTGCAGTAAAAATGCATTTGACAAAGCTTATGTGGGGCATTCATAAATTCTGGCTATATTTAAAAACTGTGAGTCCTATCTATCCAGTCTTATTTTATGTCTAACACGTCGGTTATGACTCTTAGACAACATGTTAACCTCAGTCACAGATACACAATAGCGATCTATTATTAGTTATCAGTCAATAGCATAAAATACCACATGGTGTGATTCATAATGTAGCTGTCTTTAATTTTGAAGATAATAAAAAAGACCAAATTATCAGCATCAGTCTGGAATTAAAGTGAATCTAAGCTAAGCAGAAAAATGGGGCACAGAAAGTACAGCTGGTTGTCAGTCAGTCAGTGGCCTCCTTAGGGAGAGAGAGGCTGCTTCCTGCTATGCTATATGCTATTTCTTTCACTGGAAAGGTGAATCTAACAAATGACTATTTTGCTTCTTGAGACCAGCACACGAGTGACTTTTACCAGATGCAAAACAGCACAACTAAATCTTCAACTTAAAACTCAAAGTGAGCAAATTGTTATTTTTGTCTAGAATAGAAGTTTTACTTGCCCAATTTTTATAACTTTTAATTGCTTGCAAATACTAATGTTATATGAATTTGCAGATGTAGTACAATATCCTATGTCAAAAATGCATGTGTCAAAAAGGCCTTGACCATAGAGCATGAGGTAATTTAAAAGCTAGACTGAGTTGTGTACAGTACTCTCTATCAGCTATTTTTGTGTTGTCGCATATTACAGCTAATTCAGAGCAGAATTTGTTAAGGACTACAATTTTTCAGTTGCAAAATACCCTGCATCCAATATAGCAGTGTCACTGTCATATAATAAAATTTGAAGGACCTGTGTTGAAGAAATGGCTCTCTATATATTTATATATAAATACTGGTTTTATAATACTGTGCCTCTTAATTTTAGTCCCATTCCATGAAACCTTTGAATGACTTGATATCAAGTCTTAGTAAATATAAAATATCAGCACATACAGGAATTCAGTAAACTGAGTAGGCATGTTCAGCACTAGGAAAAATCAAAACATTATTAGTGCAAACCATCACAATGTTATCAAATTGAATGATGAATTAGATAAAGCATTTATAAATAATACAATATGGCCTGAAGAATATTAACTTCTCAAATTAAGGATGCCCTACATTAGAGTTTGCAATAGTCTGTCTTAGCTTGGTTGTTGCCTGAGCTTTGCTGCCATCCTGTGTGCTTCGCTGCATGTACTGCATGGTTTTATGGAGTGAGACTGTCCCATTTAGCCTGTGAGGATATGTGGGCCATGGTAAGACACCCTCTTCTGCTCACAGTGGGATTACAGACATGACAGTAGGCCAGACCTCCTTCTGGGCAAAGACATTACTTTGGCCAGGCTGTAAAGAGACGTGGCATCAGTCCTTGATCTCACTGGCCTCAAGTAATCCATCATTCCTGCATGGCCAGACACCCACCTCCTTAATGCAAAGCCTGAGCAAAGTCACTTAGTGCAATCATGCATTAATTCTGGGGTCAAAATCACTAAAGTCAGACATACACTACAAAGAGACAAACATCCTTGAAAACATCTTAAAATTAAGCTCTCAATGAGAACACACATCCCTGAACAAAGAATGCACTGACTACAAGGGTAATGGCAGTCTGCTTAAATGTAACTTACAGTAAAGATTTAAAAAGAGACAAGGTATTAATGTGTATAAAATACTCTTTTTCTCAGTTACCTTGTTAAAAAGTCTTAATTGCTCCTTCCTTACTCAGGAATCTAAAAAAAAAAGCAAAATATAATTATTTTAAAAAGTAAAGTAAAAGTAATGACTTTATGTCTCCCACTTCAATGAAAGGTCAGTGTTTCCACATCACACTTGCATAAGATGCATACTGAACAAAAAATTAGATTTAAGCTGAGAGCAGAAAGTTTCCTTCTTCAGCAGACAAAATCTACTGTCAAAGTCTGAATACATCTTTCTACAAAATGAGTGTCGAGCATCTAAGCGAGGTCTCCATAAGTGATCGTTCCCTCCTGCCTTACAACAGCCTAAATGGAAATCCACCACTACACTTTCCCTTCCTTTAGAACATGTAGATCTATGAAGTCCTTGCCTCTCTCTGCACAAACCTCCTCCCTGCAGCTCAAACACACCAGCTCAACTATGACTTTGCTCAAACATTGTAAAATAATTCAATGTGACACAATAGCAAGTTGTAATATTTGAGTAAGTCATTCAAATATGTTTGAAGTGGAAACTAACTCACAACATCAAAAAAATGAGATGGGAGGTCCATCACGCAGGTTGATAGAGTTGTTTCCTTTTATTTGTTATGTAAAAAGTGGGAATCTGTGTTTTGTGTACAGTCAGTGGTACACAGTAGTTTCATGGTGGAAATTATTTGCTTAATTCGGTAATGATATGTCTTCCACCTTTTAAAAAAAACAATCATATGGGCTTGTTAACAGGGTAAAAAACTCTCTCAACTCAAAAATCTGCCGAGGTATTTGAAAGACATGCTGTCTTTTTGAAAATAAAACGTCAAAATCACACCCTTTAAATTAAACCCTTTCAAATTCTCAAATTTTCACTTGTCTGTGTCATGCAGTTCCATCAAAAAACTTAAGCAAAGCTAAGTTTAAAATTGTGGTATTGTGCGCTAAACAGATCCTGTAAAAAACAAACAAACAAACAAACAAATCCTGGCTCCATGAACTCATTACTGACTCAGCTGCAACCAAACTAAATTTGACATTTATTCAGGGACTTTTCAGCTGAACTGAAGACTGTTTTTACACATAGCAGATAAGAGACAATTATGAAAACAAGTAAAAAAAGAATGTAAGTAATGAAATATCTATAGTATGTAGAAGGTTTTTTTCCCGTACTGGTAAAGCATGCAGCCACTTGGTGGAATGATGGACATGGCAATTTCAGTTTTTTGATTTTTTTCAAATAAATAATTAAACTTAAATAAACAAACAAAAAATATTTCATACTTCATACTTATACGTCATACATCATACTTCACAAAAGCACTTTCTGAGGTCTCTCTACTGTTAACCATGGTGGTGCTGTTCACATACAGCTGCAGAACTCCACCTTAAAGGAAGTTTTTTTTTCATTTCCACTGTTACCAAGTGCTTGCTCAAAGGGAATCCAAAGATAACTTCACCTTACTGTGTGAAATGCTATGAGATGGCATATATTGTGAACTGGCTATATGAATTAAGTTACTTATATATAAATAAGTGACCTTTGGGCCTGCTGGCATGCTCTACTTGGAATAAATTCCTATTTTACCTCTAAAATATTACTTCTATTTACATTTCAATCACAAAAGGAACGGATGGGAGATTTTAAGACATACAATCCATGTATTGTATCTCGCAAAACATGCCTTGAGCTTTGTTTCTATATATGGAGTTATGCCTACCCTTCTGTTGGAACGTCGGCTGTGCGTGCTGTACGTCATGACGTAGGCTGCAAGGGGTTCCTCACCCTGCCCTTCTGCTTAATCCGTCACATTCTTCGTTTGCCGTCACCTCGGACACACCTCAGCCAACGCAGCGATGGTGGGTTTTTTCGTTGCACTCGACTTAGATAGCTTTACAACCGTTGTTGTGCAATCAAATCTAAGATTCGGTGTTTCAAGAATATGTTCTAAGTTTACAAATACGTTCAAATGAGCTCAGTTATCTGAATTGTCTCGCCGGACGCTAGCGGAAGTGTAACTTTTGATAAGCTAACGTTAGCTTGTACGGTGCATTAAGTTAACAACCACACATTTAGCTAATTAATGTCACCAAAGTACACATGTGTACATTAAACGCTACTGAATGTGCTATAGTTGGAAAATTTCTTCTCTGAGTAAGTCTAACTAACTAAATAATATATCCAGGAACCACTGAAGTTAACCCGAGCTAGCTTTGTGCAGCAAAAGGAACCATTTTCATGTAGCCTGATTTCTTTTTGAACAGTCTGACTTCTCAGAAGATCAAATCCTCGGTGAGTTTTGATTTTGTGTTGTGACATTTCCATTATATCCCGCCCGTTTGGCATGCTTTCATTCTTGCTTCTTTCAGATGACACTTTGCCCCTTATTTCCACTATCCCTGCTCTATACTGGCCTGTCGCAGTAGTCGTGGTTTTAGGCTATAGGTTTTCCTCCTTTGTTTCTTTACTGTTTCATCACTTTCCCACTTGCAACTGCTTGTCCTTTCCAGATTGAATTTAACCTGGATCAGATTCATGGTAAGTCAGTGAGAAGGGACCGCCTTGCACAGATCTGTTGGCTATCTCGGAGTGTTTAGGGTGTGATCTGCATGTCGGCTTTGGAACCCAACTTGTTGTAAATGTGAATTCGAGCCGCTTTGCATCGTTGTTTAATACGTCAAAATCAGTCATATTGTGCACATAACGTGCTAATAATTACCAGCTTTGACGTGTGTTGCAGTGTTTTTTGTATGTGGTGAGTTTCCAGTTAAAAGCCAAACATAGCCAAGGCTCACATCTGTTCCCATAAGTCTCGTTCTGTTAGTCTGTAGGCATTCCTGGTTTTGTAAGTTTTCCATAAACTTTGCCTGTTATCTTCCAAGTAGCTCATCTCCAGTGTGCCCATTTTTGGTGCTGGATAAAGCGATGGATGGTTTTTGTCCAGGGACTCGTTTGTTTAATCACCGCTGACATAATAGGCCATAGCTACTCTCACTCTCCTCCTACTCTCCTCCACTCCTCTTAATACCAAATATGGTGTTGGGAAAAGTGCTCACAGGCCAGAAGGGAAGAGGCACATTCCACAGAACAGGAAAAAACTCCACAACAGTGCCTGAGCTTTTTTGGTGAATAGTTAGTCCCATAACATGAGAACCACCTGGGTAATGTGTAACCCCCCTCCAGGTCTCTCCTGATTAGCTGAGCTTGTTTGTTGGGCTTAACTAGCATGGCCGCTGTTAAATCAAAACAGTCTTGCTTATTGACAGTTGGTAAAGCCCAGGTAACTCCACATAAACAGCAAGGAAGAAAAAGCTCAATACTTGTTAATACAAACGCTTTAGAAGGCTCCAGTACCTCACAGGCTTATTGACTATGTACGGGGTGTGAAATATTGATGTGTGAAGCTGGCAGCAGAAGTGGTGTCAGATGAAGCTGGGTCAGGCTTTGGATAGAAGAAAGAAAATGTTCCAAGCCACCTTCCAGACCAATCAGAATGATAGGCTGTTACTACTGCTGAATCTGGTAGAACTGTGGACTAAAACACTTTCTACTGCTAACACACTAATGTTTGTTTTTTTTAAACCGCAAGGACAAGTTATTACTAGTAACACTTGATTGACATGAACTTTAACTGAGACAGATAGTTGCATAACAGCTATTATATGTTTAATATTTTTCAAAAAGTGTAAAATTGCCTGTAATTTCACAGGTTGCAGCTTGCCAAAACGTCTTTTCTACATCTTATATCAGTGCCACATGTGTTCTTTTGAACATTTGGTATCACAAAATAAGCATAAGAATACATGCCTTACTGTAATCTAAAAGTTTAAAATTCATGTATTAATTGTCATTAATTTATCCTATGTTAAGTATAGTACAAGTAAGGACTTTTTGAAGCATTTTAGTGTTTACCTTGTAGAGGAAATGGCTTACCCATTCAGTCTTCACCATCTCTTAAACAGTACTTTCATCCTAATCTTCAGAGCTTTATAAACATTTTTTCTTTATATATCTTGTTTGTTGTGGTGCATGGATATTTATATTTAGTCTAATATATATTTGTGACATATTTCGTTGTAATATGGACATGCTTGATATATTAACACATTTATTCCACAAACTTAGCATGCCTAAAGTACAGCAGAGATGACAGTGTCTGTAGTACCTTCTTGGTGAAGTGGTTGTCAATGTGTTATGAAAATGTAAGACTGACAAGATTACTAACACAGATGTATTTGCCGAATTAAGGAAGTTCGAGGGTGTTTGCAGTGTCTGTCAGCAGAGAGCTAGCTGTTTTTAGTTTTGGTTGCATCATCACTTCACTATACATGTAGAAATGGTGATTTTATTCTAATTAAAATAATTTTAAATTTCAACTTTCAAATTTTGTTTTGTTTTGTTTTTTTAGTGTAGTGAGGTGAGCCTGTTCTCTTTTAAATGTAGCCTGTCAAATAGAAAATTAGACAATTTTTAGGCTTAAGGTTACCTAACAGAATCCAGGCTGTCTCTAATCTGCTTGTTTTCATTTTCTTCACATTATTTCTTTTCTGTTTTAATTTCATCTCTATACCATTGCTCCATCCTGGTTATCTTTTTACTTCTTTAATAAATCATGTTCCTACTCTAATTCGTCACATGTCTGTGTATCTTGCAGAGTTTAAGGAGGCATTCCTGCTGTTCGACAGGACAGGAGATGGGAGGATCGGCTACAACCAGTGTGGGGACGTCATGCGTGCCCTGGGACAGAATCCTGTCAATGCCGAGGTGCTCAAGGTCCTCGGCAACCCTAAGGCTGAGGGTGAGAAAAATATATAACTTACAAGGTGTTCTACAGTGTAACTTTAATATAGACTATTAGATTGTGTTGACAAAAACATCTGCTAACAAAGAGTGTCTGACTTCTCATATAATGTGTTTTATATGTCTTTTTGCAGAGATGAACACCAAGACACTAGACTTTGAGAAGTTCCTGCCCATGTTCCAGGCCATTGCTAAGAATAAAGATCAGGGCTCCATGGAGGATTTTGTGGAGGGACTGCGCGTCTTTGACAAGGAGGGCAACGGCACAGTAATGGGAGCAGAACTACGTCACGTCCTCACCACGCTAGGCAAGCTACATTTTGCCACCCTTTAATAGACATCTGTGTGGAAAGACTGTTTTGGGTTGACACTACATTTCTTTCACCGTCAGGAAAATACTATAATCCCCACAGACCATGGCAAAATTATTTTTCTGCAAACTGAATATATCATCAAAGAAAATGACTTGCTTGATGTGCAGATGTGTTTTTGATATTATCATCATTATTTTTTGACTTATCTTTTACTTCCTGTACTCTTATTTTTTCAGTGAAATGCCTTATCTGCCTTAACAAAACATGTGAATACAAATTAAATGTTTTTATGTTTAATTTTCAGGTGAGAAAATGACAGAGGAGGAAGTGGAGACGCTGTTGGCGGGACATGAAGATGCAAATGGCTGCATCAATTATGAAGGTGAGAGCAAAATATATAAACAAGGTCAAGATGGGATGCCGGCTGTAATCAGGCTAATGTAAGGCTATTTAATGTAATTATCTTACGAAGTCTTGAAATGTGGTAACACAACTCCAGCCATGCATAGCACTGTATGCATACTATGTTGCCTTGACATATTGTGTAATTGCTAAGAGAAGTTATCTGAGGGGAAAAAATGTAGTTCGGGTTTCTGTAAAGGCAAATGTTCAGTTTTACAGTAAATTCTAATTTTCCAACAGCAATCACTGCAAGTTCTAAACAGATTGTCGCTACGCTTGATTTAGTGTTGTGATGAGTTGAGTGTCTGTGCTACAGAGCCCCCGAAAGGTCACATTCAAAATTTGTGTTATCTTGTAAGAACATTTGCTTTTTCTCTGACCTGCTGAGAAAGGCTGAGGTGTATTATGATACAGTATCATGTATTATGTACTAGTCTACTGTACCATAGTATCTGCACATTATTTATGTTATTTACATATTATCACTGTACCAACATACCAACAGTTCATGTCAATCAGAAGGAATGCAAAAGTATTGCAAGGTAACACAAAACTTATTGTGAGAAATAGCAAAATTGCTCCTGACAAAAATCTCAACCATGACCTTTCGGATGCTCTGTACAATTCATGTTGTCATCATCTGCCTAATACCTGTTCTTACCACTTCTGTTTAATAGACTTTTTAAAGAGACCCTGTTTAAATGCAGCTGCTGACCGTGTGTTAACTGTTCTTCTTCCACAGCACTTGTTCGTCACATCATGTCAGGCTGAGGGCCGGTACGGGCATTGTGAATACATTGGAATTACACCTCCAGGCTTTCCTGCTTTTTAGTTGCTAAATAATCCACCCACATCTGGCCGCCCTAACCATAGTCAGCTCTAGTTACCCCAGTATTTTTTGCAAACAGCAACAATTTGCTGTTGCAAAGTGGATTTAACCTGTAGGTATCTGTGGGAAAGCCTGGTGGTCTCCCTCCTCTTTAGAGTTGAGGCTTTGACCCATGTGTAGCCTCCTGCTGTTCTGTCTCTCTCTCCTGCAGCCCTCTGTCTTGGCCCCTGGCTGCAGCATGCCCCTCTGCATGTGTCTGTGACTCCCCTCAGTTTACATGGGGATATGGTGGACACACAGGGAAGAGACTGGTCTCATTCAGGGAAAGACTGGTGGCATTTGAACTAATTGGTGTGGTGGTTATGAGGCAGCTTTTCTAATCTCATTTGCATGTCATCTGGTGCTATTAAAATAGGCCTTTTTCTGTGTTGGTGTTGGAGATGCTGTTCCTTTCAAAGCCAATACACACCGTAGATGTACTGGTTCATAACAGATTTGTTCTACATGTATACATGGCATAGCCACCAGCTTTGGGAGAGTGGACCAGTCCCTTTTTCTACTAACCAGAGAACTACAATAAGTCGCTCTTGTGCTGATTGTTTTCTCCTCTGTACTGATGGAAGCTGAATTTTTAGCTGACTGCTCTCTGACTGGACTTTAGCTCCCCTGATCTTCTCCCCTTTTCTCTACTGCTCAGCTAGAGGAAAGCATTCAATGAGGATGGCTTCTCTAACAAGCTCTCTTTGGATCATAGAGGGCCAACTGCTTTGGCTTAATAGGAGATAGAGATGATTACTTCACCTCTTTCTCTAAGTTAACTCTTCAACCCCCTCTGAGCAGAATATGGGAGATCTGCCTCCAAATGCAGCATCTCCTACCCAGGCTAACCAGTGCTGGATGAGGAGGAGGGCCTTAGCGTCACATGCTGTAGTTGGGGTAGGTCTCTGTCAACATTTGGACCATGAAACTCACATTTGTCTCTTTCTCATGTCTCTTTTACAGAACTGGTCAGAATGGTTATGAGCGGGTGAAGACGGAGACCATCCCAGTTTTTTTACCCTTTCACATGCGACCTGTTTTTTGCATTTAGCTTCTACAGTCCCTTCAAACTTTTCCATGAGTTAGTTTGTCACATTTAATTTAAGAAGTGCCTTTACATTCCTGCAAAAGACCACAAATGATCCTGGCTAATGCTTCCAGGTCAAAAACATGTATGACCAACTTGTATTCATCGTCTCGATGCTTGCAATATTTGCTACAACATTTAAAGGTGGACCATTTAAGACAACATAAATTGCTAAAGCTATGCTATAATTGTTGATACTGATGTGTCAATGCTGGATAGGACATTAATATAAATTATATATATACAGTATATGCACATAATACTATCAGCAGTCTGCTGTGTCATTGGCTAAGACTTGTTGGTTAAAAAAATGTTCCTCATTGTGCGGTAAACTATTAAAAGCCATAATGTCATGAGACAAAAAGAAACATTTCAAAGAAGTTCCTCTGTTTTTAATTCACCCCAGTTCATTTACAACATTTAAATAAATGTTTTTCCTGAAAACCTGTTGTAGCAGTTTTGAGTGAATTTGTTTGATTTTAGTAGAATATAGTGAGACATGTTTTGCTGTCTTGTTTTAACAGGTTTTGCAAAGCATTGGTCTACTACATTTAAGCTGTTTTTCTACTGACACAAGAGGGCAGTGTTGCTAGTGGAATCTGTATTAAAGGCACCATTTTATCGTCAAAATATACAATTTGTGCTACAGGAATGTTCCAGTCTGCTCTTTGTGGTTGTGTGAGCTAAATTAAAAGTAAATTACCAGTGTAGTTTGGGTGTTCATGTCAAAATCAGTCATTTCTGGTTTTAATTTGGAATCTCTTTTGGTTGCAGCAAATGTTTACAAATATGACATTTGGACACATCAGTGTAAATATAATTTGAATTTTTTTTGCTGTAAATTTTCAGAGAAATGAGAAAGTGACAAATCTGTGGGGTATGCGCAGCAGAACACTGTTCGGTGGCTTCCTGACCTTTTCTTCGTTTTCCTCACAAGCAGCCACAACCATTTCCCCTCATTAGGCACCACAGCAATGTGAGTGTGAAGCTTATGTGTGTGGGGTAAGGTTCAGGAGGGTGTCATAGTACACTGCTGAATAGGTTGTCCACTAATTACTCGGTGTGTGTATGTGTGTGGTCGATGGAAGTCAAGGCTATTGATTATTTTAATCCTCCTATTTGTGAGTCTGTGATCCTCGTGGCTCTGCATTCGACAGGGGAATCACTAATGGGCCTCAGCGCAGCCCGTCTCAGACCTCTCCCCGTCCAATTAACTTTCAACTGGAATCTGCCAGGAGAGAGCCGGGGGCTGGGCCCAGGCATGGCGCAGCTACATCCCCCTTCTTCTGCTTGAGCGCAACAGATTCGCCAAATCCTTTACGTCCAGAATGTCATCAGCTCTCCACTCTAATTAGACACTTTACTTTTTGCCAATAATCTGAGAGGTATTCAAGATTCCTTCTCTTTAGCATGGAGATGAGGTTTTCTCTCTCACAGGTTTAGAAACTGTTGAAGTGGCTGTATTGGAAATTATGGCCCCTCAAGTAAAGCAATGAAATTAAGTGTGTAGATAACAACAAATTAGTAGGAAAATACTCACCATCAGTTTCACATCGCACATAAAAAATCATGAACATAATAAGGTCTGATTGTTGTACAACTGGTTACATATCATGTGGACTAACACCCACAGTGTGAGTATGCATAATGTCTGTCTCAGTCATTTCATGCCAGGTTTAACATCAATTACAGCTGATAGAGCATTCAGAAGTATAGAGCCTGTCAATAAATCATACAAATTCTTCCTTTAAGCAAAGAGCTGTCTTTTCCAGTTAATGATCAGCTTAAATAACTAAAGTATTCCTGTATTCCAATTACTTTTCTTCTTGGAGGTGATTCTTATGCTCACAGTCAAAAATGCAGAATAGTGGGATTGATTTAGACGCTCAGTCATTCAGTCAATAGACAGAAAATTGTGGAACTGTTTTGGAAATCATGGAAGTAATTTTTAATACAGAAATGAACAAAATCTGCTCATGCCTGCTTTGCAATTGTGAGCTTTGCTTCATTTGTTTTTATATGATATTTAGCTGCATATCTGTGGGTTTGGGATTGACAGGTGAACAAAGCAAGGCTCGTTTGGCTTTGGGGAATTTTAGGTGGTTGTGTTGGGGATTTTGTCCAACAGGGGTTACTGTAACATTTTGTATGCATTTAGAAATATAGATTCACATAAAGAGGATACGTGTGTGTGTGAGATAGAAAGAGCCCAGCATAAAATCAGGATTATTAATAAACTGATGGAATTCTGGCAATATTATTTAAGCAAAAAAAATTCACCAATTCTTTGGATGTATTTCTTGTTACTGGTCAACTTTACCACAAATGATCTTGGTTCAGAACCCTAATAAATAACGTGAAGCCACATCGAATACTGAACCAATTGGGTTGGTTTGTGCAATTGATCACTATATGGTTACATTTAAAATGTATACATTGGCTGGATTTTGTAGATCCTGGGTGTATTATAAGCTGAGGTCAATATGGCTGTATTAATGTTTGTGTCTTAGACAGAGTCTTAAGACATATTGGAAATCCATGCTGCAGCAGGCAGTGGTAGTGGTCAGCCCCTGTTGCTTCGATCTCAGCTGTAACTCCACGCAGCCGTGTCATATATCCAATTCTCTGAAGCCAGTCCAAGCGGTCACATCAGATAAAACTGAACGAGAGTCTGCGTGTGTTTATGACCGTTGAATGTACATGCCTATAACCAGCCCTGGCCTTCGCCACGCCGAAACAACATGCAAGACCACACACACACACAAGGTAGGTATAGATATTTTAATAGCAACTGTATACTGAACCTTTTCCATATACCAGATAGCCCATCCCAAAATTACTGTGTTCACACATGATGATACTTTTCACAGCATCTCTCAAAAATAAAGTACTAACCAGATATGGCAGTGTAATTCTAGTAACATGTTTTGTAATGCATTGCACAACATTTAGTGTAAGTAAAACACTGAACCTGTCCCTTTTTCACTGCCCCAGTATCTTACAGTATCTGTATATTCCACTCATAACGCGCGCACACACACCCACACACACACACACACACAAAATATTGTCAATAATGCACTTGGCAATTAAAACATCATTACACTCGAGTTCCATCCATGAAATGCATTGTGATATGTTGCCTTGTATTGTTCGCATATTTAGTTTCATCTTGCCAAGTGATATTCTGTGCCGTAATGGAAACAGGAGAGGACAGTCAAACATCTGTCTATTCAAATGGTTGTATTTTAATCCGTACTGTGCCAGTGCAGGGTGAATCACAACAGGGATTTAATTCATTTCAGTTGGCGTAATTCACTTTGAAGCATAGAGGAAAATATATTTTTTACAATGACAGGTTGCAAAATATATGCAGACCATTTGATCAGAGGTCACTGGAATGGAGAGCAGAAATGTAAATACTGTTTAGATAAAGACTGGAATACATTAAGTGTGCATTTGTCTCCTCTTTGTCATCTTAATTAATGGCACCCTCAACACCATTATTGCGATAAAAAGATCAGAGTTATGGTGTTTTTTTCATATTCTATTTCTCATAATGTCAGTTAATATAGAACACATTATAATACCTTAGATATTTCAGAGCCACAGTGTGGAGTTGTTATTTGCACCGATACTATACATATTCTGAAATTCATTATTTGCACACAAAGGGTGCCAATGGAGGCAGTTGCTCATGACGGTTGGCTCAATATCACACAGCTTTCACTTAATTCCACTTATCTTTGATTTTCACTCAATCCTTTTGTGGTCTACTGTGATCTCACGATGTCTGTGTGCAGGTATGTGCTTGTGTGTGCTTGCTTGCTTGCATGCATGTGTGTGCATATTTTTTGTGTGAACACTGCATGTCTGTGTATGTGCATCAATCTGCATACATACATGTCTGTGTAGGCGTCTGTGTGTCTCTATGTATGCATGTTGGTGTTTTTCGAACCACTTCTCTCTCCGCGAGCGAGGATTAGATTCAGTCTGGGTAGATGAGGAAGCCAGAGAAGGTGCTGTACTTGTTTGTGTTTCCTCCGTGGACCTTCCCTCCGTCCAGCTGCACACACACCTCATCGCCTACATCCAAATGCAGGATCACACTGTTGGAGGCATAGTCGTAATTCTGATCAGCGTCCTGAGCAATGGCGCTTGCTCTTACCTGTCACAGACAGAAGACAGATATGTTGACAATTAGAGGATGGATGAAACTGTACAAACACTTGGTGAGCAGCTCTTTAAAAACAAAAGATAAGTGTCAATCTCTGCCTTTAGTACGTTTTATTTTAGGGTGCGTCGTGATCTTTTATTACAGCCTTTCAGATGAGACACTTAAGAGTATGACACCACCTCCACAGTGAAACCTGTTTAAAAGATGAATGGGAAAGTGACCAGTGACCCCAGAGGTGAACACAGCCACTCTGTCTCTTATTGATCAGCTGTGGATGGGACTCAGAGCAAAACACTGGGGGATGGAGATCTGATTGGGTTGTGGAGATAAGCAGAATCGCCGGGGACAACAGGTTGTCTATGGGGAAACTGGCTCAGCCGAGGAACAGCATCACTATCCACATCAGCTATTGACCTGTTGCTTATGATGCTGGGCCAGCTCAATATGCATGATATTGAGTGACTATGCCTAAGCTAGACAGTTTCACATTTGCATGCTGTGTGTGAGTTTAGTCTTATTGACCCAGCAGCAGTGGATCTTTACTTGTTTGTTAACACATTTAATTGGGTTTACTCAGTGTGGACATAAATACACATGCCTGGACTGAGGTACTGTTGTACAGAAAACTGGAATTATCCATCTATGACTGTACCGTTAATCTATAGGTGCATCATATCAAGCATATGTTGCTGCTTTGTGTTACGTTTTTTATATTTGCATGTACGTGTCAGGAGCCTAATGAAAATAGTGTGTATAAATCTCACAATCTGCAATAACATGCAACCCTTTCAGATTCCAGTTTGAATATTATTAAAGTGTCTCAAATGTTTTCTAAAAATGCACAAACAGTAGCATTTAAAAAAAACCCAATCTCATAACTAGGATGTATCAATAATTCTGGTGTAGCAGCCCCAATCATAAGACATATGTCAGCCATCAGTGGCCTTGTGTCTGGCTCAGTGTCCATCCACGGTACGAGCACTCAATCTATGTCAGCAGCCAGACAAGCCACGCACGTCTCCATGACAGCCACAGAATATGATCTGCAACTCAACTACCATCATGTCAGTCCCATCACTGGGGCCTCTTTCTCCCCAATGAGCATGCATCAATTTGAAAACAGTCAGTCGCTGAGTAGCAGAGCCTGAATTACTGTAACTAAAAAAATATGCTCTTTTCCCTCTGCACCAATCCATTTTGCCCTGTCTGAACACCCGCTTCGCCATCTATCAACCCCGGAGTTGTGTTTCATTGCTTGAACAATATCTGTAGGTGTCCTTAAATAAGATGCAGGTCATGGATGCTGCATCCACCATACAGCATGCTGGTGACCAGTGGTTAAACATGTCCCTGTCCATTCTAAACCAGATTGATTAAGGGAGCAGAGAAATCAATCTCCTGGTGTTCACAGCTTAACAAGCACTCAGTAAAACTGATCACAGCTATTGTTACACTACTGCAACAGTCTTGTTTCATTACATTTCAAATTCTGCAGTCCACAGGGGCATTTGTAAGTTCAGATAACCCTGGAAGCCTATGTCTGAAATGATTACAATTCTATTCAGTTTTTCTCATTTTAATGTAGGACAAGAGTGCACTTTAAGCGGTATATGAGTAATTTGCTTATAGTGTTGCAATGTACATGTAACTGCTCATTTTATCTTCTTCATTTAATTTTTTTAATGTCATTTAAGTAATTAGTCTGCTGCTGAAAAATTGAAATTTACCTCTAAAACTGATGTAGTCTCATCTAAAATTTAGTTAATTCGCATTTTACTGTAAGTTTCATGTAAGCATATTGTCTTACTATCATAAGATTCACTGATAAACACACTACCTGATTACATCTTACATCCTTTATATTTTTATCTGTGCTTGTCTTTGTTCCTCAAAGCAGTATTGACTAAAGAAAATATCCTTTTTTCCTACTTTTTGCTCATCAATTGACAGCAAATGTGTCTTTGTTACTTGTGTGAAAATTTACAGTGTTTTTAAAATATACGTTTCAAATCTATTTTTATTTTGTTATAAAATCAGAATATTCAGTTTTTTATTTTCAATTTGGGGACTTTTGTGTGACCCAGCCTGCCCAATTAGTATAATTAATCACTGGGCAATTTCTAGCCTTTCTTACGTCTTTATAAGACCATCTCTCAAACAACAACACCAACATATTGTCATCTATAAAGGTTATATTGTTCTGCTTGACATGTGCAGTGACAGCCAATATCACATTTGCATCTTTGGCTGCTTCTGACAGTGATGCTGTTGTTGTGACTTCCTATCGACATCAGGCATATGCCATCCTGCTCATTATTTTGGCCAAACAGTGTGGTGGAGGGAGATGTAGGCAGGTCTATCTCCCTCCAGGCCTTCTTGGATTTTAATGGCTTTAATGAAAGTGCCGTTTAATTCTGAACAATAGAATAAAATTAATCACTCAGTGCATGTCACTTTCATAATATATGATATATGAATTGGGGCTTCCAGTGGTGTTCCTGTGCTTGAAGGAATAACGCGAGCCATCCATTAATGCAGATAGCAGACAGAAAGGCATGAGGGAGTCGTGGTGGGATTAGGACAGGAAGCCGACAGAGAAGATGGATACGGCTGGAGGACACAGACTGATCCATGTGAACCAGGCAGCATACAGTGCTGATCCTGGAGTTGGAAGGGTTGTGAGCCGTGAGGCAGGGGCCCCTCAGGGCTTGCCTGTGGCTGTCTCTGCCTCCGCCTAGCCCTTTCATTATAGGGCCTCCAGTAAACACGCCTGGGAGCAGAGGGCCACAAGCGAGGAGGAAGGAGGAGATAGGCTTGTGGTGTGAGCAGCAGCTGCAGTGTCATTTTCTATACAGGCGGAGCGGCTGCGCAAAAGACAGACAAGGATAGACAAAATGAAGCGAGAGGCGGGGGGAGAAGGGCCAGAGAGTTGAGGAAGGGGGGCCAAGAGTAACAGACTGATCAAGCGAGGCTATTTTGTGAGACCGGGGAGATGTGGGGGTATATGAAGTCTTGTTTTTATCTGTGGTGCTTTGCTCCACTGGTAATAAAACTGACAGGATTCATTCACTGTGATATACTGACCTCTTAGAGCGGAGACAATAGAAAAGTAGCTGTTAAACTTACCTAAGGGACTCCAGCACATGGCAGGAGGGGTGGGGAAGGGTGGGGGGCGATGTTGTGGAAATAGAATATTTATTGAATAGGTTTTCCCTCTCCTCAGGGAGCCCAGGGATTACATGGCGACAAGCGACTTAAGCAATGAACCGTGCCTTAGATTGCTATTACCTGCCATTCAGTATTATAGTCTGTGGTCTATGGCACCTGTGCTCAACACAAATGGGGAACACTTATCTTAATTATTGTTTCATCAGAGTCACACAATCATATTTTATTTAGATCTCCCATTTCCCAAAAGACAACATTTGTCTTGTCTTCACAGAACAAAATTCTGCTGTGTGTCTACCTCTTTGCCTCCCTGAGGCTAATTATATTTCACCTGTAGCACATCTGTGTCTCCTTACTGCAGAAGTTAATACAGGTAGTGGTCATTACAGCAAGTGATGACATTTTAACACTACTGTGTGAAATAACTTGACCTTTCTCTGAGCTATTAAAAGAGACTATGACAAGTGAAAAAATAAGGGAGAGATTAAATGGGAGCCAAGAAAATATCTATTTGCCTACATCCCATCAGAAATATTTAATATAGGTTTACAGTGTAGCATTATAGAAATGTAAATGAGTGGGTGAACAGCTTGCATGCTAGTTAATGAGGGGAAGGGGAGATGTTCTGTAGAGAAGGCACGCATGACGTACTACCACCCTTCACAGCATCCAAACATTAGCATGGACTGTCTTCATAACATTTGCTTCTAATATGGAATATTAAGTAGTATAAAACTCATGTATCCTTGACAGTGAATTAGAAATGGAGTGATTAAACATGTTTATAATAGCAATAGCCGTGAGAAGGGCATTTCTAATTTTTTATTATGAGTAAGGCTAAATCTATATTGAATCATTAAGTATCATAATGATACAATATGGATCCATCATCTTCCCAAACTGGGCAATCAGATTTGTTTCTCATGCCTGTGTAAAAACAGCATGAGCGGTGGTTAATCAGCCGAACAAAAGTATTGTGTAACAAATCATATGTTGGAATGTAACTCTATGTCAATTACAAACATGGAAGCAGCTGAAGTGTGACCCGCTTCAATCACAAATCCCCTGGCTCTGAAGCGATGTCATGCTGCAACGATTTGTTGAAGTTAGATTGAGGTGTGAGCAGGTAGGATTTACAGGGTGGGGATTTAGAGAAGGTAATAGGTATTGGATCTATAGGAATCCCATGGAAGCCTTGCCACAGTTAGCACATCCTTCTGAGATCTGGGCATCGCATTACACCACACTCACGTCACATGACACAAGCCCCAGCCCAACAACCAGATAAAGGTGTTGTTGTGTATTCAGTCCTACCAGAGGAAATCTTTTGTCATCCAGAATTAATGACTTTGTCGAGTACTGTCTCTAATGAGCTTCTGCACTTGTTTAACTGGTGCATAAACAGAGTTTGCAGAAACAGTTTTTTCTCTTTCTCTGGTCGACCTTGATCACTTGTCAAGCCGAGACGTGCTGAGTGGGTGTCCATTGGTCATCATGCCTGATCTCATCCTGGCCTTCACCGCCAGCCTCCCAGATGCCTCGTCTACCAGCCCACTGTCTCCACACCTCCATTAAGTCATCTATCTTCCTCTGCTCCACCCCTGATCTTCCATCAACTCACTTGTCTTGTTTTGCTCTCGCTTTCTGCGTCTTCAACTGGACATCTCAGCATGTCCCTGTCATGTCAAGTCTCTTGTGTTTCATTCATTCTCGCTGAATCTGTCTGAGCTGAATCCGTTGGACCGGCTGCCTAACTAACAGCAGGTTACAAATTACCTTATCGCTGAAGGTATAAAAGTTGCAGAAACAAGGGGAAAGGGAAAGAGGCAAATTTGTGGTTACGGCAGTCCTTTTTAGAGGGGTATTAAAAAAAACAGCAGGCAGACCAAATATCCAATAAAGCTTCAGCACCTACGGCTATAGTAAAACAGGTTGTTTGAATCTATGGTCCGCAAAGAAACCTGTCGAACACAGTGCCCATTTAGTAAATCCCATCCACTGACTGGCCTCAGGCTGAGTACCCGCCTGCCTCGGGGCTTCAATAACTCCAAACATGATCAGGCATTCTGCAGAATCCCATTTACACTCCATTTTCATCTACCAGTCACACTGTTTGGGTAGATCCCTGTTAGGTGAGTGCTCTATTTAACAGAACTATTTAAAGAGGCCACCTGACGGGTGTCAGATGGACCTTGGTGAGGTTAAATAATTGAGTTGAGTGAAAAGATAATTAATGGAGAATCAATGAACAAGCTGGGAAGGGGTTAGGAGAGGAAAGTATAGCGGGTGTTCTGGGGATCTAATCTAAGATGTATAAATTATTTAGCAGGCTAAAATGACTTGAATGACAATATAGGACATTAGGCAAGCAGCTTTAAACACATATTCACCTTTGTGGTCTCATGCATATACAATCAAACAATGGTAAATGATGAATTATTTTAAACATTTAGTTTCACATTTTAAAAAAGCCTGAAGTCTAAATGAGCCTATTTTATTTCAACTGCGGTGATAAACTATGTATTGTATGCATGAGCCTGCATTAGTGTATGACCAGCCCTCGGTGCACTGCATGTCTGGAGAGTGAGGTCTGAGCGGAGGGTATTTGCATTTAGAGTCCTTGATGAATGAATGAATGTAAAAAGCAACTTGAAGAATGTTTCCTGAATTTGGAGTCCTCTGATGAAATCCCTGTGATTTATCCCACCTCTCCTCTCCTCTTCCCCCCATCAGCCCCTCTGTCTTTAATTAGTGTCTGGGGAATGAGGGAGTGGATGAGTGGACTGTCAATTTTACATTCATTATTTATTTAGCTAAGGTGTAAACTGACTGGTCCACATACTGACAGACATTTCTCCTGTGCTCTTTTGCACTTCTGTTTAGGCGATAATCAAGCTCTGTGTATGATACTTACTAATTAGACTGTTCCTTTTGGTGGCAGCGGCTGTATTCTGCCACTTGTCATTTAGCCACAGTACATGTGGGAATGCAAATATCTGCAGCTGCAATTTTAGACTGTATAGCAAGAATTCCCCTTAATGAGGAGAAAGATTGCAGTTTCATTCTTTGGCTGTCATGTTGCCACCTGCTAAGTGGAATGTGCTCTGAATCTGAAGAGCTCAATGTTACAGAGGTGAATGTGAGTCAATGGTAAGACAGGATGGTCAACAGTGGAAGGAATCTGTTGCATGGTTGTGTGCACGTACATACAAATACCTATATATACGCCTTATTGTACACATCTTCATGCATGCACATATCCACGCACATGCACAGACTTTTACTAACCAGTCCATTCTTCTTCAGGTCGGCCCACATGCTCGTCCCATCACCACCTCTCATTAGAACATGGTAGGTGAAGAAATAGATGCCAGGCAGAGGGCAGGTGAACTTGCCAGTGCTGGGCTCATAGTAGTTACCTACATTGGTCACCACATCATCAAACTTTAGTATTTCACTGCCCTCGTGTTGCTTGCGTAGCCCTGCATAAAAGGCAATTTTGGGAGTGTAGACTGAGGGAGAATAGCCACCAGGGCCTGGACCTGGGGGTCCCTGTGGCCCTGGTTTGCCTGGCTCTCCAGGAGGTCCACGTGATCCTGGAGGTCCAGGGATCCCTGGAGGTCCTCGAAGCCCAGATTTTATCTTCTTTCCAGAATAATCCTGGGGAGGTGGAGACACAGCTGTCAGCTCCTGGCCCGGCTGAGATGTAGCATAGGGATCACATACCATCCTGCAGCTTCCAAGCATTTCATAATGGCTCCCTGTGTTTCTGCTGTTCCCTCCTTTGGTTTTGTGGACCAGCAGGGGAATGGCCACCAACAGTATAAGAACCATTGCCACACCGACAGCAGCTCCAATGACACGTTTCCTGCGGCTGAGCCGCGAGGCGGCCAGCGTCAGGAAGTCCTCTTCCCCCTTTGCTGGAATAGTGCCGGCCAGGATGAAGCCTCTCAGAGAACCAGTACGGTATGAAAAGGTGAAGAAAAATTTAGAGAGGAGTGGGGGGGGGGGACAGTGTATCACTGGGTCATGTATAAGAGAGAACACAAAATGGCAGACGGCCAGGAAGGAAACACAGGAAGACTAGATCCAAGAGAAATTATAAAAATGTTCTGGTGAGCCAAAACAAAATATTTAAAGCCTATATGGGTAAAAAGATGAAAGCTTCACACACCACAGTGTTTTGGGAAATAAACCCCCCAAAAATCTGAGGTGTCTCAGATTTGAGGGGACACAAAAAACATAATTTAATTGATCAAGTCTGGTTGGCCTTTTTTCTGACTTCTCCTGTCGTCCTGCAGTTCTGTTCAATTTTCAGCATCAAACAGAAACCATAACTGGCACTGAGGCGGTTATTGTGAAAGCAGAGCTTATTAAAAGTATGCTGAAGTGAGAGCTGGTGCCAAATTCAGCTCAGTGAGGAGGGTGTGGAGGTATTGTTTGTTCTGTTGGGTGAAGTATAATTTACAGTTTTTTTAAAAGAAAAATCTTCTTTGAAGCCCCCCCTACAAATCACAGGATTTCACTTCATGTGGATGTCTCACTTAATGCCATGGCTGTAAGTGAAAAAAGTTCATCTTTTCCTGACCAAATCATCTTATGACCCCTGACGTGTATCTATCCAGAAAGGTATTTTTCTTTCTTTTCTTCTTCTTCTTTTTTTAAACCACAAACAATTTTGTCAACTTGGGTGTGCTTTGGACAGATTCCTTGTGTGGCTATGTCTGGATCTGGAAAGGACAGCAAAAAGGGCAAAGGCACTCAGTAATTAAATTGTCCTTATTTACCACATACATGTATATAATTTAAATGCATTGAATTGTTAAATAATTAATTGTATTAAATCAAATGTTTATAAAGACTTACCAGGTGATAAAAATAAATAACTTTTTAAAATGATGGTACTATATTTTAGAAACGAGAAAACATATTTGTATAGGTGATGTAAATGACATGAATCAAATGTGATATCAAATGTGAATCTATAGTGAGCATGTTTTTGGTTAAATTTAAATCTGCTTAATAAAACATAGAAAGAAATCCAAAAAGAAACTCACCACTTGCTCTTTATAATCCAAAAAGTATTCATGGAGAATAAAGTCTCTGCGCATCAGGCTTCTCCTCCGCGTCCCACCAAAAAATGACTGAAGGACTTTGGACCGCTGGAGTGCCAAATGGAGAGCTGGAGAGCCGACGGGCGCGCACGAGATGCCAGGAAAGTGGTGCGAGTTTCTTTCACAGCGTAATCCCTTCTTGTCTCTCCAGATTGAAAATGAAGTCGAAAAGCCGATAACTTCTAAAGGAAATGAAACCCAGAAAAATACCTGCCCGAACACTTCTTTTTGACGCAATTCCAAAAAGCTGGGCGCACGACAGTCTGACGCTCCTCTCCAGTTTATCTCACTGTATCGCCTTTCGCAGCGTTTAGTCCATAGACAGTCCTACTCTTCACCTGTTAGATTTCTCTCTCTCTCTCTCTCTCTCTCTCTCTCTCTCTCTCTCGCTCTCGCTCTCTCTCTCGCTCTCTGTCTCTCTCACACGCACACACACACACACACACACACACACACACACACACACACAGACACACTCACTTTCTATTATACAGACATATTTATTTTGCTCTTCCATTTACTCCATGGCCAAGACGGTAATTTATTGCTTATATAACTTCTTATATCATCTGTTCCTGATTTGTTGTTTTTCCTTGTAAATTATTGTGTTATATGTCGCTGTTGATATAATCATTATGGTGCATTTACTTCACTACTTCACTGTACACTGATACAGATGCAGACCTGACTGCACTGATGCTCCCCATCTGTATCTTGTTAGTCTGACATTCACTTGTTGTTAAAGGCGAACTCTTTGCAGGCAAAAAATGTTTGATAAAGTGTTGCAGAACGAAGGCAGATGTTTTCATCTTCTGTGTGCCAGGCAAGGGAGGACAGAGGAGGGTGACTAAGTAAAAGATGCCTCGGCGTGATGCGTGAGGAATGGAGAGGAGACACTAAATGTTCCCCAGACCATTGTCTGTATGTGTGACTCGCATCCCACAGCTATAAAGCCTCATTAGTGAGACACCCTGCCCCAGACATTGTGCTGCTCTTTTTCTTGTACCTAAAATGTTACACAAGCACATACAATGCCTGAACTCTGGTGTATACACACATGCATGCACGTACACCCATCTAGGAATACACAGTGAAAGATTTTTTGCACTAAATAATTGTAGAAGGACATGTTTTGTATTCTTGTACCAGCATTTACAATGATTTTACCACATCGCCTTCGCTGATGATCACACTTCATCGCAGAAGCATCTTGGGAAGATTTTTAGTTCATATCATCATTTCCTTGGAGTCTTGTGTCACCTGTCTGACAGGCACAATCGCACAGTTTAAAGTTTAATGGCAGAAGCGGTGGCAGCGAGGGGAATAGGTCTACATACAGTATTGATGACTCCCGTTTCATCAACCACCACCTCCTTGACCTCTCCCTCCATAGATATGATGACCGCTGTCTGGCAATGTAGGGAACATCTGACCTAATCCCACCAGACATGGAGAAGGCAGGTAATCACCAAGTTTTAAGGTGGTTTTCCAAGGATGGATTGGATTTGCTGGGGAACTGAGGTGGAGGGCTCTCAAGGTTTGGGGAGCAATCGCCAGTGATATTTCCATTGGGAGATGTTGGTGTAGCTGAGCGGTGCTGGGAGGAGTTAAATGCTGTGTCACTCCCAGTTTTCAGGTCAGTCAGGCTGGCCCACTAGAACAGTGCTCAGAGGTCCTAAGCAGCATGGGGCAGATAATCATTGCCAACAGTCAGAGGCAATATGCTCAGGATTGGATTTTTAAAGCCTGTTAAAATATTACTGAGGTGATTAATATTGAAATATGCGCATGTCTCTCTGCTGTCTGTCTCCTGCTCTCCCCATTCTCTTCTTGATTTGTTCCCCTTAGTATTCGCACTCACCTGAAATTTCAATATTATGCATTATGTTGATGAAATGTGTCTTCTTTTTATGCAATGCAATTGCTTTGTCGTGTCACTTGTTCTGACTAACGTAGACTCAACTGTCACGGGTAGCAAAAGAGCCATAGGAGAATCTGTGTGGAGCTTTTTGAGTTATAAGTTAGTTTAATAATTAATTTTATGTATTATGATACACCAAGAATAAATTTCAGTCTTTTGTGCACACGCCGGCACAATTCGAGCTCTGGCTTTTCTATTCTCTGCTCTGTGTAAACAAATAAGAGAGGAGCAGGAACTTATTTATGGCCACATTACTCATGTTATATTTTGTCTGCACCGTTTCTTAAAGACGTACTAATTCTTCCGT
Organism: Dascyllus trimaculatus; assembly: GCA_024666655.1. Classification (NCBI taxonomy): domain Eukaryota; kingdom Metazoa; phylum Chordata; class Actinopteri; family Pomacentridae; genus Dascyllus; species Dascyllus trimaculatus. The sequence continues at coordinate 22,931,624 of CM045452.1, forward strand.
TCAGCCATCCACAGCATTATTTAAGTAACTCCACCTTTAAACAAACCAAATCTTTCTTGCAGGCAGATTAGTAATCAGTGGAACTATCTCAGCTTTCTCAGTGATGCATGCCACATATCGTATAGAGGTTTACTGTATGAGACGTCTTGTGTTATGTGAGTGGATAGCTGCACCATCACACAAACCACACAGTGCGACCAACACATACCGAACACCAGCCCTGACCTGGATGAAGACATATTGTCCCCAAGAGCTGCATAGCTGTCAGAAGGCCATTGCTCCCAGGGGGACCACTGTTCATGTTTTCCACAGTTAACACTGACGGTAAACCAGATATCAAGCTCCCATTCTTTGCTATGTAGATTACACTCTTGTAAATCAATTTAGAGGTCATTGGGGATATAAAAGGTGGTTTGGGACAAGTCTGAAACTGTGCAGATAAGGAAAAAGATGTAAAAAGACTTTCACACTGCTGCATTTAGTCACTGATATACATATAAAGCATGTATTTGGCTTGATCCTTGAGAATACAGCTTTTAGGGGGTGATCCAGGGTGTAAAAGGAAAAGAAATGAAGATCTTGCCACACAGAAAATATGTCACATTGTTAGCAAAATAATTCAAAGTGGAATGTGGCTTTTGTTTATTTAGGTTCACTAGTTCATATATCACATTGTGTCTGCACTCTGATATGAAATGCATCGTTTGCGTCCTTGCTTACCTGAGCATGTGTGTGTTTACTGTACAGTAAGTGCAGACTTGGAAGCAGAGCACATGGGTGTGGATGTGTCTACATCCTGGTGCTGTGCTGTTTCATTAGGCTCTGATTATGGGGCCTGATGCAGAGTGACAGTGTGCAGATTGAGTTGCACAGCCACTCTAATTCTCTCTATTAATAACAACCCTCCACACTGCCGTCCTGAACCACATTTATTAATCACAATTTGTCATCTGTCCAATGCTCCACCCTCTCCTTCTCCCTTTCTCTTTCCCTGCCTCTCCTCGGTTGCGCTCTCCTCCTCCTCCTCCCTCCCAACAGGGCCAGTTATCCCCTGCACCTCTCTACCTCCACCTCCTCCCACCCTCAACACCAGCTTCAGCTCAGAGACATGGTCCAGCATACAGAGGGATGTTCTCACTCTCCGCACTAACACACATACACTCTCCCGCACACTTTAACTGCACTCTGGAAGGAGTCTGATTCATCAAATGTTCTCCAGCTTTAATTGGCTAAATAACAGTTAACTGCTTGGATTGTGTGAACTGTTTTGTTCACAGTCTACCCGAGATTATAATAAATTACAATAAAACAAACTTCAATTTGCAATTACAGCGCAGTTATGATGCACATCTCTGGCCCTCCAACACGTCCAAACCTTGTATGGCGTAATGCATCATTATAGGGATGTTCAAACATTCACTGAGATAGCATGCAGTGGCCTTTTGGAACACATTGATTCTTTTTAGCATTAATCCCAGCCATCTGGAATTTCTATGTACACAAATGATGGCATTTAATCAATATGTATGCTGGGATAAACGCAATATGTTATTGCATTATTGGTGAGAAAATATCCCCTTAACTAAAATCACATTTCTGCTCATGTCTCGTTCAAATGGCCCTTGACCCTACTAAGAAAGATGATTTATGAGTCAGCTAGTCCCTGAGGCCTGGCTCTGCCACTCTAATTCTCAGGCTACGTTTATGCTCATTATATTGACACTTTAAGGATATTCATTTACCCTGAACTGCAGTTTAATCACACAGCAGAAGTTTTCCCCCTAGTTTGTTTCTCCAACTATGTAAAAATCTGTGTGATTGTTCACTGCAGCAGATCTGAAACAGCCAACGTTTCCACGGCAGTGCAGCAGTGTTCTTCTAATTACACCATCGCCGACCAACCCTCCACTCCTCAGCGCTACCCTCCACCACCCTCAGCCACAGAACCAGGGTCCCTCTACTGTTTTCTTTGAGCAAGACCGGTGTTTGGGGGAAACAGAGGCGATTTTCATGTGCAAATGTCAGTCAGTCCGCTCCCAGCAATCACAGGCCTGTCTTCTCCAGAGATCGGGGCTTGAGACACAGCCTGAATAATTTAGCAGCTCTGTGCCACCGTGCTTTAGGGTCGCAACCTTCTAAAGTGATGACAGAAAGACGTTGGCTGACTTCCCCTCCCATTCACTCCCATTACCACTTATTTACCGTTCATGATTCCAGGCAGACAAAGCAGAAGGCCACGCTGGGGAAAGAGAAATCATTGGCGCTGTATAAACTGTGTCATAAAGCAGAGCACAACCAAACAATGACATTTTCAGAGCATCCCCAAGTCGGAGGCAATCCCCTCCTGTGCTGCTCTGTGAAATAAACACACGCCGCACACATGATCACCCAAGCCAGCAGTCACAGACAAAAGAGTTGATGGACGCACACACGGAGAAAAGGTCGAGAAGTGACACACAGCAGGGACAGATGTCAGAGCGAAAACCTTAACGATGTATAGGTGTGGATTAGGATTCAGATAGTGACAGGAAAAAAAAAACACCCAAATCTTCTGTTTCAGAGCAGGAGAGATTACAGTCATTCTCAAGGTATGACAGAGGAAAAGAACAGAGACGTAGAGGACGGAGTGAAAGAAATTGATCCGTCCTTCCGCACAGACACATTCTACATTTCTATCATTCAAAGGGAGACCGACAGCGCTTGGTCTGACAGGGTGGTCATCACTCGTCTGCAGCGGGGCTCTGACAGCAACATGACGAGGATGAATGGACTGTCCAGTTATCCCAACCAAAACACATGCTGTTGGAGAAATTATACATTTATCTTCCTCATATTTTCTTTCAGTCGTTTTGAGTCCTTCACATTCTTCGCTCAATTATCCCTCAGTTCTTGTATTTTTTGGCCACACATCCTGCAATGTAAAGTTTATATTTAATGCGTCGTAAATGCACAACATTCACATCTATGTCTGTGACATCTTTTTCAGAATTCTTATTCACCTGCAAATGTGGCAACACTGCATATGTGGAAATCCAAGACGCAGACAAATAAAAACAGCTTTATCTCAATGTCATCATCGCAGTGCAGATGATATTATTGGAATGTAAGGAAGCAGCACTGAATTGTGTATTAGTGATGCAGTGGGATGTTCCCATGGAGATGCCAGTTGTGATAGCCTATTAGTGGAGACGGTGGGATGCAGGATTGCTAAGAAACACTTGGAGGAATGAGCGACACATCCTGCTTTCTCCTCCAGCCCTCCCTCTAACCTGTTGTCATGCACTGCGGCAATACAGTCCGTCAAGTTAAACGCTGTCTGGTCAAACTGCAGTCACGGTGAGCTTAAAATGTCAGTGGGCATGCGGTTTGACCTCATGTCATGGGAATGCGTTACAAGGGCAGGCGGAGGGGAAGGGAGGACACGAGAGATCCCTCTGAATTATTGAGAGTGATTATTTGGTGACTTATGGTTGGTGGCTGTCAGGTGCGGTAGGATAAATTGTGCCAGGCAAGAATTACACTTTCTCATTTCTCCACTGTCTATTTATCTGCCTTTCTCTGCCTGACCACCTCTTCTCTATTGAACACTTATCCCACTACCTCCTCTGTCCTTGCACTAGTAAGTTTGCAGACTGACTTTTAGGGCATGTCCTCAAAAGTCATGTAATAAAGCAGTGTGACGACTGTAGTGTTCACTTTAGATGTGGTCTGTGGCAATGTACATCTGTCGGTCAGTCAGTCCACTAATTTGGGAGACACTAAAATGTCTCATCCCCTCAATTGTGATAACATTTATTGGGCACATATGTATGCATGTTCCCCATTGTATGTCTGCCTTTGTTTTAAGAGACGGATTGCCATGAAAGAAGCACCACCAGTAGGTGAAAGGTTTTATTTTGCCTGTGAAATATTTCAACATCTGTGAAATATGTAAACATGTGGCTTGACTAAAAACTTTCAGAGTTTTGAAATTTAGCTTGGAGCATGACTGTGCCTAATAGAGGATTTGCTGACAGCTTCACATGGCTGCTAGTTATAGTAGTTAGATTCAACTCTAGTGTCATTGCACAGAATACAAGTACTAAGACAACAAAATGCAGTTGAGCCTCTAACCAGAAGTGCAAAAGCAGCAGTAAAGTTCATTTTTTACAGTGTGGTACATACAGTATGTTACAGTATAAAAAGTATGGACAGAGCACTATGAACCCACTAATACATAGATGTGCATACAACATGAAATAGATCATCTAAATGTACAGGGAGAGATAAATAGTTAGGATGAGCAGTATAAATAGTATGGATAGCATAAGTCCATTATTCTCTCTGACAATCTATCTTTTTGACTAATAATGAGATTCAGAACTAAAGTCCTGTTCATCTCTGTCATCTTACTACCAAAGCAATGATCATGAGCATTGGGATCTTTATACACTATCTAATTTCAGAGGCCAAGATCCTGCACAACAAAATATGAGCATAAAAAAGACAGGAGCCGTTATTTATAACTTATTTAGATAGCAGGAAATTTCTTGATGGAGATATGGAGATGGTTTTTGGATTTTTTTTTTTTTTTTTTTTTACAGTAAATAATGATTGGGTGTGACAAGCCACAGAGGAAAAGCCATTTCCTCTTTGGGGAACCCAGCAGTGAGAAGGCAAGTGTCCATGGAAAGAAGACCAGGGAAGCTAAAAGGCTGCCAGTGGCTGGTGTGTATATTCTGGCCTTTAGGCACAGGACTGTGGGCTCTTACCCAGGCACCAGGGTTTTAATCTAACTGCAACCGGCAACCGGTGAAAGAACTGCAAAAAGAAAGGGACAACAGTGATTAGGCAGCCGCATCATTCTGGACAAGCCACGGGGGCAGTGAGAAGTGTTTTTGACGGAGTAGGAGGAGGGAGTTGCTACAAAAATGATTAAAGCTTTAACATGGAGCTGGGCTGAATCCCCGGTCTGGTGCTGCGCACACTGTAGGTGGAGCTCACTTAGCGAATAGATAAACTGATGGATGATGAGTAGACATAGCGTAGGGACAATCTTGACTTTGGCCGTGCCCATTAAAACCTGAGAACTCCTTTCACAATGAATAATAATTTCCCAAGAATGTGAAGTTTGGTGTTCCTCAATACTTTTCATCCTCGTGCGTTATTGTCTTGCTTCTCCTTGTGTGGCTTTGTTTTCTTTTTTATTGTGCACATACCAAGAGACCCATTTCCCCATTTCTAATTGACATTCCCTGTTGCATAATGTTTCTAACTGACTGATCAGGTATCAGAGATGGAGTTCTTTGTGTAAATGCAGTCTGAATAATTCATACAGGGCTGTCAGAGAAAGAGAGAAGGGGCATTTTAGAAATCAGCTCACTAGGCCCCTGACCATGAATAATTGATCTGAACTGATTAAAGTTTGCCGTGATTACCCCTCACCTCCCCAACAGATAAAACGCCACACCTGTGTTTGCTGTCTCTTGACTAATTCTCCTCTTTCTCTCTTTCCTCTCACTCAAACATGTTTCAATTAACCACATGTGGTCAGACTGTGCATGGAGGAATCCACCACACTTCACTATTGCTGCTGTCTCATACTGTCAGCTGGATTTCCAGCAACAAGCTCAATTTCCTCCTCTTCATGGGCATTCAAAGGTGCGCTTAAGCAGAATTCAGTTCATTATATCCTGTGTTTATATAAGGAGAACAGTACTGTATTACAGTTCTCCATGTCCCTGATGAAATATGTAATTAATCTATTCTCTAACTGCAACTCCAAATATTAAACCTTGATTAGCTGCACTTGAAGTGCTAAAAAACACATTTTTTTCCTCCTTTCCCCTCAGGCAGTGAGTCCTCAGGTAGTCGCAGATAGACTCTGTCTCAAATGCAAGTGTAATTGCAACAGGCACAGTGTCTGATGCGCTGTAACGCTTAAACATACTGCGGCCCCAGCAGAGCTACCTTCATCAACTTGACTTCACTGACTGCACATCTGCACTTCAGATAACACACATACACAGTGACACAAAGCAGGCTTATTTTGCATCGGGGTCTCTTCTCACTTCTCTTAACCTTCAAAGTCCAACTAAGGGTGGCACTCTGATCCGTGTTCCAGAGTCAAAGAAAGAAACGCGTGACAGAGAGCGACTTGAAGGAGGGGAGAAGCAGCAAACGGGAGGAGTGTGGGAGAGTGACAGCTAATGACAGTAGCTACAAGCTGTGACCTTTAGAGCAATCACACAAGCATGACGAGCCAGGCTCAAGGTGACAGTGAAACTGGCTACTTTGGAAGAGGATATTAAGGACAACAAAAGCTTTGTGTGTTTGTGGTTTAGCAGTCATGCTGCAGCAGGTGGTAATGGAGATTATGGCCACACAGGTGATCAATAGCGCTGTACATTTTTTTTTGTCAGAGAACCATGGTTAACTGTGTGTAAATGCATTTAAAGATAAAATAAACAGACAAGGCAAAGTAAGGTCAACAGTGCACATGTGCTGCTTCACATGGTAACACACAAACTCAAACACATGCTTTGATTGCCACTGAATTACTAGAGAATTATGAGTAATGCCAAAAGGTACATTGACAAAGCAGAAGCAGTTTTGCCTGAAATTTCCAGCACCCTAAATTTTAAGGGGTTTGTGGATTCAAACCAGAAATTTTACAGCTTTTTCTTTGCATGTTTCTGCACAATGCATGTAGCCTAGCTTACAATACACTTAATCATTTTTTGAGTTGTTTTGGATTGATTCCCAAATTTCCATTGTTTTCCATTAACCTGTAAATATATCAACGCTTGAGATTTGCTTAAGACAGTAAATCTATCAGTGTGGACCTCTTCGTTTTGTGTGCAGTTATGCATTTGCATGCAAGTAATCTGCAGTCACGCTAACAGTCTTGTGATGCTATACTTAGGCACAGCAATACTTTAGGCTAAATGCAAAAGTTAGCATCTTAACATGCACTCAGTGACAAAGCTAATACAGTGATTGCAAAGAAGGTATAATGTTATCATATTTGATATACAATGTGAATGTTAGCATGTTAACATTTGGCAATTAGCACAAAACCCATAGCATAACTGTAAGTATTTAGTCATAAACCAAAGTCTTGACTTAACACTAACCAGATTATTGCATTATATCAACAGGTACATTGTGCAGTTTACCAGATATGTATTTAGTGAAACAAAGAGAAGCAAAACCCACATATACACAATTGTTAGCCCTGTATTTGGTCAATCCTCAGGTCATGGAGGATCAACATCTGCAGGCCTTGGTCACATTTAGGTCACAATATGACTCTCAAGTAAATATAAAGAGTTAATACTGCAGCCTCCATCAACAAAACATCTTAATTACGCTGCTTGTTTCATCACAGCGCCCTCCCTGGTCATCTGTATACTCAGGTCCAGTCTGAGAATGAACGGCCTGCACACTAGACCCATTGATCTACATGTTTTTTAAAAAAAAAAGAGGGAGGGAAGATGAAAAAGGGGATGTGCAGGGAGGATGTGTCCAGTTCAGGTCCCTGGTGGAGGTTTTCAAGTGGCTGGGCGCTCTGTCTGTCCTGTCAGCCCTGAGCAAACACCCCATCCTAAAAGGGAAGAAGGGGAAAAAAACTCCCAGATAGCATCACACACGGCTGGTCAGGGCCTCACTAGCAGTCCACTTGTCTGCTCTCCCCTCCGCAGAGCCTTCGCAAGAGATGGGAGGAATACTAAGAGAGCAGGCATAGATTTTCTGCTGGGGGGTGGAGGAAGGGAGGGAAGGCTGTTGGAGGGTGGTGGGCTTGACTGCCCACATCAAACTCCCCTCCTTTTCTCTCACCCCTCTCCCTTTCTCCTCCTCTCCTTCTCATCTGCCTGGCTCTGGAGGGACCCTCTGTTTGTCAGCCAGCCAGTGGAGCGTCTCCCTCTAACCCCACCTCCTCCTGGTTCTCTGTCTTTTTCCCTTTTCTTTCTCAGTTTCTCCCTCTCTCTCTCTGTCTCTAAAACCTCCACCCCTCTGATTCCTGATCTTTTCACAATCCCTGTTTTTTTGTTTTCCTAAGGTTTGTTAAACAGCCTCTCTACTCCTCCTTTAGCAGAGGGTCTATTGATAAAGCCAATAAAGACCAGAGATGAAGGCATGGCAGGGGCTGTTAAACAGGGTGGGGTAACTCTGATCTACCTATAGGTGCAAAGCAGGGAGAGAGAGAGAGAGATGATGGGAAATAATGTAAAGAAATGTCAGAAGGGGAGGGTAAAAAACACCCAATTACTGATAGCAAGTTGGAGATGAGAAACAGTGAGAGTAGCTACACAATAAAGTATTTTAAGGTCTATAGCATTTCCAAAAATTCAAATTGTATTTGTTTTCTTATTACACTAATATGCCAGTCACTACAAGTGTGGTGCACAGGCTGCAAATGAAGTCTCATTTAAGGGGGAACTTCATCAATTTTACATCTTTAAAATATTTGTGGACTGCATTTTTATATGACTACAATATTCCATAATGTGCCTCCAACAAGACCCACAAAATTGGAAATATTAGAAATTGCCTCAAGAGATGAGTAAGATGGGTGTGAATACTAGAAGTTTATCTGTAAAGAAAATGGGGAAAAGGAGCTACAAAGCTTAATAGACGTCTGTAACCTAGACATTTTGAGGGAGCACAAGACTAAACTCCAACTAAACTGTTAACCATAGTTCAAGTCACTGGTTTTGGCATAGAGGGAGAAGACGTGGAATTTTAAAAAGACAATATCTCTGGTTCTGATGGGGTAAATTTGCTTGTATTAACCCTAATCTTGAGATGTTTGTCTGATTTTGTTTGCGATGCTTACAGCACTGAAAAAACATGTAGTTTCTCTGTTAGTCTGGATTAGCCACAGATCTCACTGTCAACAGGTTTTACTAGAAATGTTTCTTCAGTACAAATTCTAGTCAAAAATGTTAAAAGTGAGACATGTTGATCGGTGTGAACAGCATTTTAGGGAACACACACATCACTGATCAGTTTTCTTAATGCTGTTTTTTAATGCTATGAGCACCTCCGCCAACATTCAGTCAACCTTCATTGTACTTGGATGGAAGCAGAAATGCAGAAATCTCGAAAACAAACAAAACTTCTTGGAGAAATTCGTCAGAAACCACAGGTGCCACTTTTAACATCAATCTGTAACTTTATCATCTACTCAACTCAGTCTCTCATTTTCTCTCTTTCTTTCCTCCATCCTCACATCTTTTACCTCTCCATCAGCCTCATTTCACCCCCCCTCTCTTTCTCTCTCTTCCCTCCATCTCCATTTCAGGGCCAGCCAGGCCAGGCTTGCTCCACATGCGTGCTGAGATTGGAGGGAGAACATGGTGCTCTATTGATTTCTGAAACTGAAAGTTGTTCTCAGATCTTTCTGTTTACATCTGATTTGTTGCAAGTCACAAGGAAATATGGAATCAGACAGAAAATAAAAGCCCCAGTGTAAAGAAGATGGTTATTTTGTCTTGCTGCACGTGCAGATGTTTTTACTTCATATCATCTGTGTCTCAGGACTAGTTTTGTTTAGGTCTGTGTTTGTGAAATTAAATGCCAGGGGCAGTCAATCGTGGCGCACTGCTGAGCTGCCAGGTCAGATTCCAGCAAATGCCGAAACAGAGGAAGCTGAGTCCCACTGGCATTTGGTGAAGGAGGCCCCTGTGGACGGAATCCATCACGCCTGCAGATGTGGCCTGCAGCTGGGGCAGGTGGATCGCAGGCTGCCACAACGAGGGAATCGAATTGACTAGATCACAGCAACTCAACACCACCCCACAAACAGAAAGCCCCCATATCGCTTTAATGAAAAACCCTGTCTCGCCATCAGACGATACAAGCAGGGGGATCTAAAAGTGGGGTCTCCCTTCGGAAGGATTAAAGATGACAACATTTTCTTATCTGTCACTGCTCTGTCAGACAAACCCCTGACTCTGTATGACTGTTGCAAGCTCGGCCTGCTCATGCTTTGAGGCAGCTGACAAAAAATTAAGTGTCACATATGATTTCTATACGGGTCCATTTTGCTGAGACACACTTGACAAATGTGTTTCGTTTTGCTCACTGACTTGATCATCCAGGTGTCCAGCATTTTCATCCTAAAGGATTCTATGCATCACTGGATGTATAAATCAGTCTTGGGGGCTGGTGTCACTTAAATGTGGACATTAATGGTTGACAGTCTATTGACTGGCCTGCCAGGCCTTGTTAAACCAACTGGCAGCTTTTCCGAGACCAAAGCCTTAACATTGCATCCTTTTATACCAACAACAAACTTCCTTCCTCCCCTGCAGCTATTTATCTACCTTTCAATTCATGTCACCTTTCATTTCTTGATATTGTTTTCAGCTGTCTTCTTGTCTGACCCCCCGGTCTCCCTTGAAAGATGCACGTGGATTTCTGTCAGCTTGCTGTTGTTGTTTTTTTTTTCCGACCAATTTTATGATTGGCCTATGAAGCTCTCTTTGAAGTTTCCCCGCATCCCTCTAAACATCTTGGGCAACATCAAAGATCACACATTACAAGGGGCCAGAGTTCAACCGGGAGCCGTTGCAATTCAGGCATCATCTCTTCTTTCCCCTTTTTCCCCTCTTCTTCGGGGGGCTTCGTGTTTCTCTGCTGCACCGCTGAAGGAGAGGAATAGCGGTGGAGCAGTGGGCGGGGGAGGAGGAGGGGTGGGGACAGCTCCTCTTCCTGCGTTTGTGTCCATCATGTGTCATGGCCGCTCTTGGCTTTCATGTTCTGTCTGGCTGAGTCTCCTGCTCCAGCAGTCTCTGTTTCCTCACTGAAAATCTGTGTCCCTCAGAGGCAGGAGACGCTCTCTCTTCTGCATCCATTTCAGCTCGGCTCAGCGTAGCTCGGCTCTGCTCTCACCTTGCTGACACCGGCTCCTCAGCAGACACCTTTTCCCCCTGCATGGGCTCAGCTGGCTGACAGGCAGCTGTCCGTACGAATAAAGCAGAGCAGGACACACACTGTACACCAAGTCACTGCCGCTGCTTACTGTCCTAACACCTCTGCTATTGCCACCCCCTTGGTTAAGACACTTCTCCTGGAGGAATCTCACGCTACCTACAAAAAAGAAATTCAAACTAGTTTTTACTGAGGTTGAAGGTTATATTTTTATGCATCTCGTAGTTTCACTCTTGCCTTTTCTTTTATGTTTAAAATAAACACAATATATTCATTTTACAAGCTTAATTTCCTGCTTATTTTTTGTTTGTTTTTTTTGCAAATGCAGATTAGTTTTACTTTTGGCATCTCACTTGTGGCTAATTGCTGAGCCTAATATATAGACGTGAAACACTTGTGAAGTAGTCCTTGTCTGATTACCATAGGAAAGGAAAATCCAGTCGCAGGGGCCCAAAACAAGCCATGGGCTGATGAAGACAAATGTGCAAACACATGTTGGCAGAATTGCTTTTTGGTTGAGCGTGATCGGCTACGCTCAGGAGGGCGGAACCAAGAGTTGTGATTTATAGTTTTGTGCTGTCCCTGGACCACCACTGTCTGCTGCCTCCCACTACTGTAATTACCATGTGTGTCTATTAGAATAGTCCTGCTGCCCACAATGCATCACCTCAGAGGAGAGGAGAGGAGAGGAGAGGAGAGGAGAGGAGAGATATCACTTCCCAGAGAAAGTCTTGTTATTCCAACAGTGTCCTCTCCACAAGCATGATACAGAGGATGAGTAGAGAGCAAAAAGACACTGCAGATGATGTGATAAAGGTCAAAAAGAAACATGCTGAAAGGTTGAGAGGTGTATCGAAAATGGGAGATTAAGAACACACACCAGTATCGTCCAGCAGTAGGTCATGTAAGGTGATGTGTTTGGAGACAGTAGCTCATATAAAAGTCTTTGCAGCAGTATATATCTATTGTCACATAAAGCTTCTCAGCCTGTGCTACCACAGACCTGCAATTATTGTAATTTAGCTCATATTTCAAACCACAACAAGGTTGTTTTTATGGGCTTTTTACGTAGCTTTATCGCAGTATACTCTTTGGTCCTTTATTACATGTTCTACATCTTTTCTGCATCGCTCCCGACCACTCCAAAGTCTGCTTCGACCGCCGCCTGATGCTCGGGATTCAGTCTGCTTTGCCTTGGGCCTTATAGCATCTCCTAGTGGGCAAACTGCCTGCTGCTTTTCAGGTCCCTGGAAAATTAATACTTTGAATAATGCGATTCAGTCAATACCTCCAGGTACCTTGATAAATAAGAGAACCTGACACCTTCTGAAGTTGTTTATGAGGTGAATTTTTCTGCAGCGTTTCCATTATGGATAATTTTCCTCCGCTGTTTTGCAGTCGGAGCGCGTGCACAGCCGACTGCCCACGGACTTTGTCAAAATATTTGTATCTGTCTGCATCCATTACATTTTCTCCAGCTTAGTGCTAATAAACTATTTTACATAAAATAAAGAGAATTATTTTCCTTCTCAACTGAGTGAGGTTTTTTTTGCCAAGAAATGGGGACTGGATCACCTTTTTTTCATCTTCCTTGAGAACTCTGAACTGATAATGAGACCTGGCACTGAGCTCTGGTCAGTGTCATTTATGCTGTAATTGGCCTAAGGGTGTAAAGGTCAGCCATGCATCAGAGAAGACAGAGAACTAAGTGGCTTACAATGACAGCAGTGGAAGAACAAAATTTATTGTAGGTGGAGAGCTTGCACAAATCACCAAATGAGGAGGGTTCATGAGGCGAATTATGATCCTCAAAGACAGAGATTATCGCACAAATGAATAAATACATGCACAAATGAATGAGGTGATTAATTCATGTCATACTATCAAAATTATATTCTACAAGGGACACGCAAAATTCTACAACACACCCAAAGCATTCAGCACTCACTGTCAAAAGAAAGTCGATGAATTAACCACAGTCCAAGTGATACACACGGAGAATATCAATTGTGCACAACAACTGACTATTTAAAAAAACAATATATGCAGCATATTTTCCTAATTGTTAATGTTTTCTCCAAATAATCTGAATGCAAACGGGAAAAAATGCAGTTTTCTAGCAAGTTTTCTGCCAGAAATTAAATGATCTGAACTGATTTTTTCTTACTGATGTTAACAAATATACAAAACAGTAGAGTCAAATTCAAAATGCAACTAACCGTGCAGGTTTGTGCCTTATTTATATCTCTGTAAAGTATTACTGAGATCTAATTTTGACTTGACTTTAAAAAGCACCTTTTGAAATTCAGGGAAGAGAAACATTTTCATTATATTTTTTCAATTATTAAGCTTGTACATGAATAACTGTGTGTGTTTGAGAGCTATAATACAAAAAACATCAAATTTTCTTTTTTTAAATATCATATTTGTTAGTACAAATATGGATTCCACATGCAACAGCAAAATCCTTCCTTATTTGGTGAACCACTAAAAAGCTAAATTTCTCATCAACCCCAAAATATTGATGTTTTCTTTCAAGACTTCTTTGTGAAAATAATCTGTGTTTGCCTGTGTTTGTGTCCCACATGAGCAGCTCCTCACTCAGTCTCCCATCACTCATATCTATTAATTTATTCCATTGTGGACTCAAACAAACAGCTAAACATGCTTGATTGCAGCAACAAAGTACAGACAAGAAATATCACATAGACCTAAAGTAAGTCTGTCTTTGTAAACCTGAAATCTCTTAAAATACCTCAACAGAATAGACGGGTTCGTGGCAGCACTGCGGTCGTTTTAAATGGTTGAATCCGGGGTCACAGGTATGATTGAGGTCACAGGGAGGATGTTGTTGTGTTGTTCACACTGATATCATTGCTCATTAGAGAAATAACCACGGTCTCAATTGATCCGTGTGACCACAAGCTCAAGTGGTTCAGGCTGAATTTGTGAGTCATTGATTTCTATGGCTTATTAAAGGTATGAGTATCTTATCATACGGAGAGACGTGGAAGCGGGATTACCAGGAAATAGAAGTATCGATTGGGTCAAGAAGCCGAGGCTTACATTTCTAAATTCCTAAAGGGGAGACAGGATTTGACATAAGAACAGCGTTGACTGATAAATATGGGAAAATATTCTGATGAGTCACTAATGCGTTGGCTGTGAAATAGATGGTGATGTTGGGATCCATAAATTGTTACCGTAGTTACAGCCATAATTCTACAAGTGATCACGATTCCAGGTAAACATTATTATTTATATTATACAACTGAATTGTTGTTAACATGTAGGCAGGATTTTAATGGTGTATAGCTGGTTGAGTTTGAACTCTTAATGTTGGGTTGTTGATGCTGCAAAAAACTCATTTTTATGAGTCTAGAATCTTTAATTCTAGACTTTTTTTAACCAGCATCATTGCAGATCTGGACCCTGGCCATATGCAGCCTCCTTTAAATACATTTATTATTGTTACATCCATACAAATAACTATATCATAATCACATGTAGTAGTTAATATGATAATTTACAACATATTTAGGAAAGTCTGCACAATGAATTTCTGTATATTTCAGCCCTCTTCCTATCGTAATTAGCTTTTTATCCTCTTGCCATAAAACAAAGATAGACCTGTCATTTAAATCTGGCACCTTCACTCTGTTAGAGCCTCTCAGCCTTCTTAATCAGTTTTACTATGTTTGCAAACATTACTGTTGTGAATAAACTCGCAGCAGCATCACATAAATCTAATAAAAAGACTCACTTATAATTTGCCAATCTACCAGTTTAGTCTGAGAGTGACAATAGCTTCAGGTTAACACTGGGGCGATATTTTAGAATATCTATGGAGCGCACCATTCTCAAGTTTATTATGCTGCTTCTTTTCCCCTCTCTCTTGTTGGAAACTAATTTATCTCAATTCTGCAAATAAATCTCAATTCCGCTTAAGCATTCACTAATATTGTTGAGAAGCAAGTAATTATAATAGCAACAAACTTTTCTCTCTTGCAGTTTTCGAAACTGGAGTTGCAAAGTGCTTTACAAAACATTAAGAGGTAACAATAAAACATTAAAAGAAGGCAATAAAACAATAGTAAAGACTGTAAAATGTTAAATGACAATAATAAAACAGTAAAAAAAAGACATAAGATATTATACAAATGCATGTACAGGTGGACTTTTTGGACTGAGGCAGTGACTGCACTTTTTTTGATAGTAAAGGGGAGCTTGTTCCAGAGCTGTGGGGCTAAAACCATAAAGGCATCGTACGCCTTTGTTTTAAGCCTAGACCTTGGAAACAGCAGCTGACTCTCTGATCCATTAATCCTGGTTCAAAATTAGAGGTTGTTCTGCTAAGAGAATCCTAAACAGAATTCTGAAACAAATGAGGAGCCAGTGTATCTCAGTGTTTGTGAACAATCTTGCTGCTGGGTTTTGAGTTGACCGTGCAACTGCTGCATTGTTAAGGTAAGTGAGGTAAGATGCAGAGGTTCAGATGGGAGAAAATGAATGAGTGGATAAGGTGTTCAGCAGTGTTCTGGAGAGCACTGGTTTGACCTGCAATATTAGAGATTTTTAGATAACAGGAGTGAACCAGAGTCTTAATGTGCTGGTTCAGGTTGTAGTCAAAAACGGCTTGCAAGTTTCTGATTGATAACGGTGGAAATCTATAAATATAAATTATATATAATCATGAGCAGTAACCAGCTCTTCAGGTTGATCTCTGTAAATTGTAGGTTTATAAGTTAGTCAATCCTTAATTGCAGCAAGACAGTTTTACAGAGGATCTAACTTGTCACGTTTATAAGGGGTAAATGAGACATTCAACCTACAACTGGAAGTCATAGTGTTTTTGATTTTATTTGGCCTTCAGTATGTTACTAGATCAAGTACGAGGCAATAACATAAGATAAAAATTAGACATTATAGACAAATCTTTTATTCTACACTTTTTAAGTGCGCAATACATTTTAAAAAAAGTTAAAAATTATATTAAAAAATGGTGGAATACCGTAACAGCAAAAACTGTTAAATTAAAAAAAAAACTTTTAGTAACAGTGAACTGTATAATTTTATGGTCACACACTGTAGAAGAACAAATAAGTATTTATAAAAATACAGATTTTTTATGTGGACATTATTTTTAGTTTTGGCCTATGTTTTTTTTTTTATTGTTGTTGTTGTTGTTGTTGTTTAGTCTCTATGTAAAATAATATTTTTTTCTGTGATTTTGCCACAGACAAAACAGTAAAAAAAATCATTTCCCATTTTTAAATCTTAATATGACTAAACTTTCTTTCAAATAGTGACACATATCTTTCAATTATTGACATTTTAGGTAATCTAAATGCAGAAAAACTGTGTGATTTTATTGTCGCACATCATAAAACAACAAATAATTTCAGCTGAAACTGCTAGTTGATGTGGACATTCTGTTTTTAAACAGTTAATTTGTAAATAAATACTTTTTCTGTGAATTTACTAAATACAGAATATTGAGCAGTATTTTTAAAATTATTTCCATTTTTATAACCTTAATAAGCATAACTGTCTTTCAAATAATGACAAATATCTGTAAAATAGTCACATTTTTGCTGATTTAATAAAGTAAAAAGAAGTGTATTTTACAGTCAAATGCTGTACAAAAATAAATTAGATTTTAAATGTAGATGTTATTCACAGTTTTGATCTATTTTCATGATTGTTGTGGGAATTAATACTTTTTAGTATCTGTTCTTTACCAAACAGGAAAAACCTGTAAAATGACTGTCAATTCTTCGAAAAACTTCCAGTTATAAACTGTTTTACATTGTACCTTCACTATTTTAGTCACTTTTAGACCCAATAACAATTAATTGTTTTTAATTAGATGTTTATATGCAGGATATGTAACGTAATCTGTAACTTTAGGTGCTAATTAAACAGTAAAATGTGCAACCTTAACTGAAAAATAGAAGCAGAAAGTAAGTAAAGAAGTATTTGAGTGAATGTGTCTGTGTACGTTTGTCCAATAGGGGGCGGTAACGTGTCATTTTTCATCTGTTTTGTGTGTGACGTCAACCCGGAATACGGAAGTACAAAATTAAACTAGCGATCTTTCCTCTAAATGCAAAGAAACGCCCAGAAGCTGTGTCCTGAATGAACAACATAAACCAAATATTCTATTTATTGTTACAGCGTAAGTTTTACTGCCTGTGTTTCATTGCAAGGCTGTTTTTATCTGCAGTGTTTCCGCAGTGAAGAGACGTTTATGTCGTTCGTTTATCTGCTAGCTAGCTAACCGCAACATCTGCTAACCTGCCTGTTGTGTTTCCGCAGAGCTTGTTAGTCCTGCAGCCCTCAGACGGACCGTTTTGTGGAGATGTTGTCCATCAGAGTAGGACCCTGGATGTTCGCTGCAGCTTCAGTCGTGACTCTGTTCCTGCTGGATGCTGCTGTTTTTACTCAGGCGAAGGTAAAAGCTGCTAATGCACACGTTGTGTTGGAACGTGTTGTTCCAAAAAGTGATGATCTGCCCAAAACTAAGCAATTATCTGAATGTTTCTACATAATTTTACCCTCTCTGTGTCCTACATTTTAACTAGTCCACCCTCTCCAACTAGTTCTAGTTGGAGATATATTATAAGAAATTCATAAAAGAATATAAATAGTCAATCTCTTCGTGCTAATTCAGTTTAAATTAAATCATAGGCAGTATTACAATATTGTTTCCGATGTTCAGTATGTCTAATATCCTTATTTAGACTGTAATGAAAATCATTTACAAATGGCTTTTACATTTATAATACAGACGTGATCTCCTTTGCTATTGTTCTAAGGGCTACAATCTTCTAAATATAACCCTAATAAACGAAATCAAGTCATTTTGATGCATTAATAACACTTAAGTCACAACGTAGTGCCTTCAATCACTTTTTAGCATGTGGAAAATTGTCTATTTTCCCTGCAGGAATTCGCCCTCTCAAACTAGTTGTAGTTGGTTATATTTAGAAGACTGTAGCCCTTAAAATAATAGCAAAATAGATCATGTCTGTATTATAAATGTAAAAACCATCTGTAAATGATGTTCGTTACAGTCTAAATAAGCATATTAGACATACTGAACATCGGAAACAATATTGTAATATTGCCTATGATTTAATTTAAACTGAATCACCAAGAGATTGACTATTTACATTCTTTTATGAGTTTCTTATATATACATATATATATACATATACATATATATATATATATATATATATATATATATATATATATCCTTTAATTAACCAGATAAAAGCCTCATTGAGATTTGAAATCTGTTTTTCAAGAGGGACCTGGCATGGCAGCAGCAATTATAATAATGATTGATTTGATCAAACATGCAGCGCATGTAATAGGATGTCTGTTTGACTTGTCTGCCACTTGCCCTAATGTAATGTAATGCAGAATAGTGTAAATTCAGCATATTTATGCCTTTCATACTGAAATAACTTTAATTATGGAACTTAATACATATGCCAATATGTTTTTGCACCTCAGTTTGGAGAGGGCTAAAGCTTCAGGAAAAATAGATGGACAGTAATCTTAAGTACAGAACTGGCTGAATTTGGAGACCATTTGATCTCATTTTCTTGACTATTCCAGAGCTTTGAGGATGTTCGCTGCAAGTGCATCTGCCCTCCATACAGAAACATCACTGGCCACATCTATAACAGAAATGTCTCCCAGAAAGACTGGTAAGAGAAACCCTTTATGCTTGTGTTCTCTTTGCTTTCACAGAGTAATGATATTTAAGTTGTGCATGACTTTGTTTAACCCTATTGCTGTGTTTATGTGTTTTGCAGTAACTGCCTCCATGTAGTGGAGCCCATGCCTGTTCCTGGCCATGATGTGGAAGCTTACTGTCTGCTGTGTGAGTGCAAGTATGAGGAACGAAGCAGCAACACCATCAAGGTACTGACTCTCTTTGGAATTTGGCAGCATCTCATTCAATCTTTATTCTTAAAACACTAACAAGGTTAGCAGGTTTAGTGTGATTGTATATAAAAGACAAGGGCTACAACAGTAAAATCCTGTCTTTATGTTATTTTATAAGTGATAATCCAATAATATAACATACTGTATTGTAATAGTAACAGGAGACATTTTACATTATATACCAAAGTTTATTTTCTTGATTATATTCACGTATTGTAAGTAACATTTTCAGGACTTTAACAGCGTGGTATTAGTAATTTTACATAATAAATGATCTGAGTACTTCAGGTAAACAAACACTTAATTTTATCAATAATATAGTGAATGTGTTTTTACCAAGTGAGGTTAGCCCACCCAGCCTACCTACACGTTAACCTTAATGAAGTTGGTGTTGTAGGCTGTTTGGTTTGTTGTGAGTCTCTTCCAGTGTGTGATGAAAGTATCAGTGCATCTTATTAGGGATAGCAAATATATTTAAGTCAGCTGTAACGTGCTTAGTGAAGCATACTAATTACTTAATATTAAGTCTGTGTGCTGTGTTTGCTGTCACAGACAAGAAGAGTTTGTGTAATGTTACGACAACAGAGTAGTGAGTTGCAAACGTGGATAATTGTTTGTTGTGGAAACACAGAGCTAGATAGCGTAATCATAACCATAGTGACGGCGGTGTCTGTTCTGGTAATTAATGTGTTTACTGTGGCTACTTTACTGTAACGATAGCAGAGTCAGATCCTGTCCTTGAATAGCATTTGCTAAATTAGGAAGATTGTTGAGAGACAGCCGCACAATTTCTGCTGTTCATCTGCTGATCAAGAAAGTGAGCAACGGCTGAGGAGGATAACTGAGAATAATGCAGGACTCGTGATTTATTGAGACAAATGTTTTAGGAGGTGAGAAGACACACATGCACTCAACTCTGATGACTAACGGCACAGACAGATAGCAGTAAATATACAATGCTTATTCACTAGCACATGTAAAATTTGTTTAGGAACCTTATACACAATTTAAACCATTTAAAACATTAGGTTTGTTTGTTTACAGTTCATGTTTACAGAGAACTGATATGAGATTCACTTCTACTGGCATCACCCAGGAAGAAATGGGACTTTGTATAAACATTTTAGGCCATTGTGCTTACACTACAGAATAGCTAATATAGAGTAAGGGTCGACCAAAATGTTTTTTTCAGGGATGAATCTGATCTTGATTATTTTTAATCAAGGAGACCAGTAGCCAATATTTCAAACCTAAAACATAAAATTCAGTAAAAATTGAAATGTCAAAATTTAAAGTAAGGCAAAATCAAACAGAAAACTTGAAATGAATGTTTACATGCGTTTAAACAGAAGAGACATTTCAACATTCATCATCCAGTACTGATAGGCTATTACTGGTGATGTGTAACTAATCAGCATAGTGCTGCAGGCGGCTGCATCAGAGCCAGAGTAGCACGTTTTAAAATTATCTTATTCATTTTACATCACAAATTGCTGTTAAAAGTAACAATAATTTAAAAATGCTGAAAATCAGGATAAGCTGACTGTCGGTCGACCCCTAATATAGATACGAAAACTGAATTGAATTGTTCAGTTGAAACAAGCAGGAGGTTTTGCTGTTGTAGGTTGATTCTGGCATCATAACTTCAAATTGTCTCACTCTTCCTAAATGTCCCAGGTAACCATCATCATTTACCTGTCTGTCGTTGGAGCACTGCTGCTCTACATGCTGTTTCTGCTGCTGGTTGATCCTCTCATCCGCAAACATGACCCCTACACCCAGCCACTGCACAACGAGGAGGACTCTGAGGTAACTATTAACACACACCGAACACACTTCATGCATTTGTTTCATTTCAGCACAATGTGAAGTTCTAGATTTTAAATATTTCTGGTTTGGGTTTGTGGGTCCAGGAGATGCGTCCGCAGGCAGACGCCAGTCAGGCCCGAGGAAACACGGTGCTGGAGCGAGTCGAGGGAGCACAGCAGCGCTGGAAGAAGCAGGTTCAGGAGCAGCGCAAGACTGTTTTTGATCGCCATAAGATGCTGAGTTAAACCCTCTGTCAAACGGGGTTTAGAGCAGGTAACCTTCCTGGGCTCAGCGCTACAACACCGTCACCAGCTGCACTATTACAAACCTCTTTGTCTCCGCTGTGCACCGCACCTCCTGAATGAGTATTTCCGCACCAAGAAACATTTAAACTCACTGATCTAACAAGCAGATATTTAATATTTATTCATTTGCTATGTGTAACTACTTAAGCTGAGTTGCAGTTGTAGAAAAAACTGCATGTTTTGCTCAATGGCTGGAAATCATTTCAGCCATTTTCAACAATGGCGGATTTGGAATGTCTTATTATTTAAGAACTTTTTAAATGTATTTTGCAGTGGCTGTTAATAGCTTTTAGGCTTTCTCATGGTCATTTTTAAGCTACTTAATATTATGAAGCAGTTTTTCTTGTAGTGTCATTTATAAAGTAACCTCAGAAATGGTAAATTAGGGTAATTTACCCTGCCTATGCTATTGCCAAGCATTGCATATTTGCTATTTTAGCACTAGTAATTTGATGCTATGTAAACCTGGTCATATTTAGTTTCATTTGGGATTTTTTTTAAATCTTTGCCATTGCTACCTTCATTATTGCCCCAAACTGTGCCTTCTTCTGTCTCTCTCTTTGTGTGGTAGAATGTGTCTCCCCAAACTCAAATGAAAAATGTCTCTCTTACAGGACAGCAGCTTGTAAAACATAACTGATGATAAGGTTTACCAAGACATTTGGGTAAATGTCATCGTTTAAAGTGGTTGAATTTGTATTTATCAAATCCTTTATCTGGAATTTACCAGTGAAAATTCATGATAAATGAAATGTAGAAAAGTAGACATGACACATTTATGTCGTCTGTTTTGCAACACGGTTTGATGTGACATACTTTCCGTGCAAAGAGAGAAATGGGGGCATTTAACAGAGCTCTAAAACCATCCTCGGATGGATCTAATCTCTTCCATAGGAGAATGGAGAATGTCCTACATAAGTAAAGCTGCTGATAATGCAGTTCAGTGTGTGAATCAGGAAACCTCGGGGCTGTGAGGAGTCCATGTGTGCATCGTTATCTATCAGTGGATTCCCCCTCATATCCAACTACTGAAGCTCCCTGTTTGGCAATTATTAATACAACAAAAAGACACACTGACTGTCATTACCTTGTGCACAATGTGAACTGTTGAATTTTATCTGTACATTTTAGTTTATCATTGAATTGTTTTTTTGATTGGTAATTTAAGTATTGTTCAGTGTCACCGCTGTCAGTGTTTTGTATGTATATTTATCTCCAGCACGACTGGAGTGTTGCACTGCTCATGTCAGTACGTTTAGCTTGATGTGAAATAAAAAGAATATACTCTCGAGTTCAAGATTCCTGCTCATTCCTCCAGAAGTTTGGTAATTTCTTTCTTATTTGCTTATTGCAGATTTTACCTTTTTGAGTCATTTCTCCTGTTTATGGGCACTAGGGGACGACAAAGAACACAGCATGTGGATCCTCTGCATATACTGCACTGAGACGTAGGCGGCTTCTTTATCTTCTCATTAAGTTTCACACTTGGGATGGTGATGTGCTTTTGGGACAAATTTTCAACAGTCACCTTTGACATGTTTCAGATTGTTTTTTATTCAACATTTGTAATTCCAGAGCCACATGTGGCACTGCTTTCATTAATTTCTTGAGAGCTTGGGGATGAGTCACTGATCGACTTTCATTTAAATTGTGCAGTGATTAAAATATAAGCATATTTTTTGGTCATTTTGCAAAATTCTGTGGTCGAAACGAATGATTTGGAGCATACGTGAAGATTATTTAATGATTTAGGCGTTTTTTCTAACGTAATATGATTTAAAGAGTGCAACAGTTTATATTGTTGGACATCAGTTTGATTAAGCTTCAAGCAATTTTTTGCTCATATTTCCTTTTTTCTGACCCATGTCATTAACACTTTAATGGCCTGCTTTATCATTTATAGCTCGACTTTCATTTAAATTGTGCAGTGATTAAAATATAAGCATATTTTTGGGTCATTTTTCAAAATTATGTGGTCGAAATTAATGATTTGGAGCATACATGAAGATTATTTAATGATTTAGCTGTTTTTTCTAACGTAATATGATTTAAAGAGTGCAACAGTTTATAAACAGTTCCAAGTGTTAATTATTATTATATAGTCAACAATTACAACTTTCCCCATGAAGAATTAACAGCATTTTTCTATTGTATCACCTTTGTTATGTGTTTACATTCCTGACTCAACTTCATCCATCAATGCCCACAGGTGGAGTGTGTTAATAAATGTATTGTAAGTCTTTTCTTAAATGTCAACATACTGATAATAACTTCTAAATTAGGGAGGATTATACTACATGTCGCTAACTTTATCACTCAGCTCTAAGTTCTTTGCATGAGGTGATCTCTCAATCATTTCTTTCTCCTGCATGGTGTCACAGTGGAGGCAGGAACATCCATGTGCCTTGTCCTTCTCTCTTCTCACTCTTTTTTGTGTTTTGTTTACAGTTTGGGGTTCAGCTTCATTGAGTCCAGCAGCTGAGTCTGTTTAGAAAGAGAGTGCAGGTTCAGGCTAGTGGTGCTGGAGGACCCCCCCTCCCCAAACAGTGTCTCTCCCCTTCTCCATGCTTTCATCTCTCTCTCTACTGCCCTGCCCCAACCCCCTCTTGATCAAATCTACTCCCGTCTTCCACCTTACACCCCCCTTACACCCACCCTCATAACCATCCCCAAGCATGGCCTGCTGCTGGTTCACAATCTAAATTTAAACTACAGCAGGGCCAACTGCTCCTCCGGCCACTCTGGGCTCCTGTTTTCCCCCTGCCGAGGTGGGTTTTTTCTGTCAGAGGCCCTCAGCCAGAAGGAGAGGCCTGTGGCTCTGTGTGAGGGGGGACAGAGTCAACGGGAGAAGGGAGAAGAGGGAAGAGGGAAGAGGGAAGAGGGAAGAGGGAAAAGGGAAGAGAAAGGTCTGCGGGGACCCCCACGCTGGATTGGCTGCTCTGGAACCCAGAGGCCTTCACAAAGGGAAATTATACTGCACCTGAATTTGGGATTTTACAGTGAAACGTCACATTTCTCTGGGATTGGGAGCTCGTCTCAGGTGGCGGCATCAAGATGGCGGCCAACGCAGATGCGGCCAAGCCGGTCATCATGAACGAAGAGGAGCTGAAGAGGAAGCAGAGGGAGAAGCTGAAGAAGTTACAGGCCACGGGAGGAAACCCTCGACCCGCCAGATCCCTCTTCCTCTTCACCCTCAAAAACCCCTTCCGCAAGGCCTGCATCAACATTGTGGAGTGGAAGTATCCTTTAAATCCTGTTTTCACACACACACACACACACACCTACACACTACTCAGACAGTTGTGTTCGTATTATTAAGCAGACATTTGATCAAAAATATGTACTTTAAATGAGCTTTACTCTTGAATCTTTAGTATGTGAACTACCTCAGTTGTTATACAGTTATTACAGCTCTAGTTAAGACACTGACAGTTAGGATATACAGAAATGATGTATCTGCAGTGCAGGGAATTATCAGCCATGTTATTCACCTGTCATAAGCATGCTCAGGCTAAGTCTCTTTTTAAATCTGCGATAAGACGATCCCTGAAGTGTTAAGACTTTTGTTGTTCCTGGCTTGTGTCAAAGTCAAGTTTGTTGCTGTCAGATTTTCACCTGGAGCCAATCTGATCTATTCACATCTGACAGACAAGTAATTCAAGATGTTGCCTCTTTAGTGTCCTGATCAGTTGATATTCTGCTTTATAAAAGTGGAAACAGTCGCTCTGAGAAGCAGGCAGCTTGTGAAGACAGACAGAACACAACACAGGCTGTTGAGTGAAGTTATGGCTCCTATAGGGGGTTTCCTGCTTTTAGCCTGATGTCCATTCCGGGATCAGGCATATTTTCCATCCAGAATAGAATGAGTCGATCATATCTATGCGGTGACAACACCCCTATCCTTGCAGCACCACATATGGGGAATTTAAGTTAAACAAGGACACTGGTATTTTAACAGTTGATGGTGTGAATAGTAAAGTTAAATGGTTTAATTGACATTTCTATTCATATGTTAAGCCAGGTCATGAGCCGTTTACTGCAGCCGTTTAATCACATTGGTATGTGAGCTGACAACACAGGGTTTGTGCTGTAAAACAGACAGAAATTTACTATCTCCTTAAATATTTTCACAAAAATCTATGTACTCAGACATCAAAATAGATAAATATCTAATACAATCTCCAAACATTTTTTCCCCTGATGAATAGTTTGTGTTTAAATGGTTTGGTCATATTCTTGGCCTGTGCAGCTGTCCCACGGCATCACACAGAGACATGATGCTGACCTGGCAGGGGAATTCTCTCGCAGAGCCCCCTACAGATGAGAATGAAGCAGCACAGCAGACAAGATTACATTAACTGTGACCGTTTTGCTGGCTGTCCGATGGCCTGCTTCAGGGATGATGTTTCAGGCAGAATTTAAAGGCACTGATCAGTGTTAACTGGGCTGCAGAGCTGCTGAGTTTGTTGGGTTATGTGACATTACGAAAAGCACAAAATGACTCTCACAGATAAAGAAACTGACTATTGACTCAGTCCTAAAATTATTTATCTCCCTTCCATTGTCACTCATTATTATCATTAGTATATGTTGTAATCTATTGTAAGACTCTTGTTTACTAGTCCTCCTCATGTATTGTTATGATCCTGAACTTACCTATTCAGAACCTTTGAGATCATCATCCTATTGACCATCTTTGCGAACTGTGTTGCTTTGGCTGTGTTCCTGCCGATGCCTGAAGAAGACAGTAATAACACCAACTCAAGTTTGGTAAGAATGAGTGTAAACACAAACCCTTTCTTTGATGTATGACACATGACTATAGGAGAAGTCTAATGGATGTGATGTGAGATAAGGCTGATATTTATCTCTGGTTTATGAAGGTCCAACATTTCACTTCGACCAATAGATGACTGTGTAGCTGGATTTAACAAATTAATGTAGTCATATTAATTTACTGACACAGCACCAGCTTTGAGCCATTAAAGTCAGACACTTCATGACTCAGAGTTTCAGCTGCTCACTGGTCTGAGCGCCAAGCCGCATTTAAATGCCTCCAGACACAACTCAGTGCTTTGTTTGGAGTCCCATGTGTGTCTGAAGAGGAACATGCCATCAG
The DNA here is from genome assembly GCA_024666655.1 of Dascyllus trimaculatus. Taxonomy (NCBI): domain Eukaryota; kingdom Metazoa; phylum Chordata; class Actinopteri; family Pomacentridae; genus Dascyllus; species Dascyllus trimaculatus. The sequence goes on from CM045452.1 coordinate 22,957,736, forward strand.
GCAATTTGTTTATTGTTAAAATGGGATTTTGTTTATCCTTCTCTAATCACAAACTGGCTTTTAAAGAAGACAAAAATGCAAAAGCATGGGAAGTAACTAGCAATATGCAGGATGTGATCTCTGCAGAATTTTCAGTGCAGTGCAGAAGATACATGGCGATTGTGGAATCATTTGTTATGTCTTCTGCCAGAAAATTTCGAAGTAGCAAAGGGTTGCATGATTGATTCATACTGTCTCATTTTAAAATAGTGTAAACAATTTGATGACACGTGTTTGACCCCTGGTTGCTGCTGATATGTGTCCAAAAAGTGTTGGGTTTCAACATTATAGTGCTGTGAAGCTAGTATTACAGGTCAGAGGCTGAAAGGATGATCGAGGTGCGTTAGAGTATGACATAGTGAGCAAAAGATGCTTTTTTTGATCTTGCACAGTGCATACATCTTGTCGCTGCCCATATATTGGATGTTGCATTGTTTCTGAGAGGCTTCACATTCAGCAAAAATGCTAATATTTTGCACCCATTACCAGCCATCACTTACTATTCTGCATTCAGTCAGTGAATGCCTCACATCCCCAGGTTAAAGCCAATGTCAGTCTTGTTGGTATACACTCATGTTACCTACACCTCAGCCAAGTTCATCAGAATCCTAAACTCGACCCCCTATTTCTGCAATTTCGTTGCCTTGGCCCTCTCCCCAGCCTTGTCCCAAGTCCATCTAACTTCTTACGGTGCCATTCCTCAGAGGTGAAAAATGTAAGAAGAGATGGCTCACCCTCTCATTGCTGCTAGAAGTAGGTCGGCCTGGGCGGCGTTACTCCCCTGACGCAGGTGGATACAGGAGAGTCCACAAATGTTGTCTCATGAAACCACAGCTAGAAAAATATGAGTATCAACACACTACAACCTACAAGTGCAGCTATTCCCGTTGCTGTAATTCATTAAAAGTAGGGTAACTTCGGGTAACACTGATCTATAGATGTATGTGTCCTTGTTAGTGGCTGCAAGTTTGGCCTTGGAGGTTCTAATTGATTCGGGGCTTGGGGACTGCTGTTGGGAGGTCCAGCTAAAGATTATTGATCTGATCTGTTTAAAAGAATCAAAGGGAAAAAGAAAGAGCGTTTCATATGCCATTTATAGTACGCCTCAGATTAGGTCAATATTTCTGATTGTGCCTGGCCTCCCTTGGAGCTCTATCATACTGTTGTTATATATTAGCCTGTTGTCCTACAGCATTTGTCTTCAGATCCAAACAGCCTGATTCATGCTCAGTTCTTGTTCATCAGCCGTGTGTTGAATAGAATAGAATGCTTTTATTGTCATCATACACAATGTACAACGAAATTTAAAAGACAACTCTAGTGGTGCAAAAAAACCCAAACAAACAAGTATAAAAGATAAATAAAAATTAAAATAAAAAGTAAATTATATAAATGTATTTACAACGGAGCCAATAAGAATATGAATGTGCAGTAGAGAGAGCATGTTAGCAGCAGAATAAATATATTGCACATATATTTGTCACTGATAAAAGCACAGAATACAGAGACGGTTTGAAAATAGGTGCATTTATTCAATCATCCTTTATCCATCTCAGCAGATAGTTTGATACAGCACATCTCTCAATAATCACCTGAGTCACTCATCTGTTTAAACTTCGTGAGGTCATGTTTAGTTTGCATCAAAATTAGCATACAGGTTTATCTAATACCAGCAACTGTTTGGTTGAACATCGTGCATTAGTCCCCCTAGCAGGTACTTCACAGAGTAACCTAACAGCCTCTTAAAATCTTATCTTTGCTGACCTCCAGTGGTGTAACTTCCCATCTTGCTGTACATACAGTATGTGTAAGTGTACTCCAGGACCCACAACATTACTGCTAGATGCTGCTCAGCCAGAGACAGCAGTCAAACCATGCCTTTCAACCTGGTGTTAAGTTACGCTTGGTTGGAATTTACTCAAATCATTGAGTATTTAATTAAGGCATTGAATGTGAGTGGTGTGACCTACATGAAATGTAATTTCCTTGTGTACCACAGGAGAGTCTGGAGTATATCTTCCTGGTCATCTTCACATTAGAGTGCTTCTTGAAGATAGTAGCGTATGGTTTCGTGTTCCATGAAGGAGCCTATTTACGGAACTGTTGGAACATATTGGACTTTGTCATCGTCTTCATGGGGTAAGATGAGATCTGAGCTGCAGGTGGATATCTCTGTTGCCAAAGTGCACAGCTTCTGCTTGAACAGACAGTGATACTTTATATTTTTTATGCTGTATCAAAACTGGAACACATATCTGCTTAATGCTCATTTTGGATTAAAGCAGCAGGTTTGTAGGGACAGGCACTCACAGTTGTGTCATTGTTTCCTGCAGTCTCTTCACATTTGCTTTGGATACAATAAACAAGATAGCAGGTGTGCCCATGGAGAAGGGTGGAGGGTTTGACATGAAGGCGCTGAGAGCTTTCAGAGTCCTGCGACCTCTTCGTCTTGTTTCTGGAGTTCCCAGTAAGAGCTTTAAGCCACACATGCTGCAGAAAGATCCTATGTCCTATGTTGTAATATTTGATCCACTGGATGTCCTGTGCTTTATATGTGGAGAAAGCAACAGTATTGAGATCTTGTAACTTAGTATGTTCGGTTTTCCTCTTTCAGGCCTACAGGTGGTGATGAACTCCATCCTCAAAGCCATGCTGCCTCTGCTGCACATTGCCCTGCTGGTCTTCTTACTGGTCACTATCTATGCCATCATGGGTCTGGAACTGTTTAAGTGCAAAATGCATAAGACCTGCTATTACACTGACACAAGTATGTATACAAGGACACACTCGGACTTTCTTGCACTTTGGCTTTTATATTAAGTTTCATTATTCATCTCTTTTCTGTTTCTTGCAGACATCTATGCCACAGCAGAGGGTGAGCTGCCGGCTCCCTGCGCTCAGGCCGGTAACGGACGCCGCTGCATCATCAACGGCTCAGAGTGTCAGCCTGGATGGGAAGGTCCCAACAATGGCATCACCCACTTTGATAACATCGGCTTCGCCATGCTTACCGTCTACCAGTGTATCACCATGGAGGGATGGACCAAAGTGCTCTACTGGGTCAGTAGCTGCTTGAATTCTCTCTCAGTTGCAGTATTGGGAAGTTCATGATCTTTGCACCAATATGTCTGTGTTAGTCTATATTTTAGACAATAACTGTGCAAAGCATGATAATGTAAAGCAGAATTCATTGTTTTTGACTGGCAGGCTTGACTTGTTTTTCAGCTTAATGATGCCATAGGAAATGAATGGCCGTGGCTCTATTTTGTTCCCCTCATTCTGGTGGGCTCCTTCTTTGTGCTCAATCTGGTTCTCGGCGTGCTCAGCGGGTAAGACAGCCTTTATTCTTTCTACTCTCTATTGGGTTCATGTTGCTTCTTCACATAAACAAGCAAATAATCACGCTTGAATATATTGTTTCCACACAGAGAGTTCACCAAAGAGCGAGAGAAGGCCAGGTCACGTGGAGAGTACCAGAAGCTACGAGAGCGTCAGCAGCTGGATGAGGACCTTCATGGCTACATGGAGTGGATCACTCACGCTGAAGTCCTGGATGCTGACAGAGAAGGCCAAGGTCTGCTCTTAATCAACCACCTCAGCTCCAAACCCACATAGAGACACTGTTAACTTACAACTGTTATTCCCTTGTCAGGTCTCCTGCCTTTGACCAGTGGAGATTCAGACACAGACAGCCTGTATGACCTGGAAGGCAAGACTCGAATTGTCTACTACTAGTGAGTTTGCCGTTTTGGAAATGTGTAAATGCTGACATGTAATATATACAGCAGCATGGAATGGTAAACCTGGGTTATTTTTGTGTTTAGCCGCCTGGCTCGCCGCTGGAACCGTTTCTTTAGGATGAAGTGCCTGGTGTATGTGAAAACCAAGGCCTTCTACTGGGTGGTGATGTTCCTCGTCTTCCTCAACACTCTGACCATAGCCACGGAGCACCACCACCAGTCTGACCGGCTGACCTCCCTGCAAGGTCGGTGGTCAACGTATATGTTTTCATTGAAATATTTTTTGCATTAAGTCCATTTCATCAGGTTTTATTCATTTGTCTGTTTCTTCTCTTACTTCGACAGATGTGGCCAGTCGTGTGCTGCTGGTGCTGTTTGTCATAGAGATGTTTGTCAAGATGTATGCTCTGGGACCCAGGGCATATTTCATGTCACTGTTTAACCGCTTCGACTTCTTCGTGGTGCTCTGCGGCATCCTGGAGATGATCTTGCTGTCTGCAGGGGCTGTGACTCCCCTGGGTTTCTCTGTGCTCAGGTGTATCCGGCTGCTGAGGATTCTTAAAGTCACCAAGTGAGTCTAGTCCTCGCAAATCGTCATGTTGCATCAGGTTACATGATTGTAGTGTCATTCTGTTGCTATTTAACACCTTGTTAACTGTTTTGCAGGTACTGGAAGTCTCTAAGTAATCTTGTGGCCTCCCTCCTCAACTCTGTTCGCTCCATCGCCTCCCTGCTCCTCCTCCTCTTCCTCTTCATCGTCATCTTCTCACTCCTGGGCATGCAGGTGTTTGGGGGTAAATTCAACTTCGACGACCACCGTCCCAGACGCAGTAACTTTGACAACTTCCCTCAGGCCCTGATCAGTGTGTTTCAGGTGAGGCTACACACTTACTGACAGATGCTTTGAATTGTTAACAATGACCGATCAACAGTTGCTTTTTAACCCTCGACTGTGTCTCAGATCCTCACAGGAGAGGACTGGACCAGCATCATGTATAATGGCATTATGGCCTATGGAGGGCCTGTGATCCCTGGCATCCTGGTCTCCATCTACTTTATTGTCCTCTTCGTCTGTGGAAACTGTATCCTTCATGCACGTTCATCTTGGATTTAAAAATTTAAAAAAATAAAACAAAACAAAAAACAACCAACGTTCTTGTTTTCCTGAGCTCAGTGCAACCAGATATCCTCCTCAATGTCTTCCTCGCCATCGCTGTCGACAACCTGGCAGAAGCTGAGAGTCTGACTTCAGCTCAGAAAGAAAAGGCAGAAGAGAAGATGAGGAGGAAGCTACTGAGGTGAATAAAACACCAGAGCTTTAACCCCAGGTGAGAGGATCTGCTCTGTATATGCTGAATTTTATCCCCTCTTGTTCTTCAGGTCCAAAATGCCTGAGAAGACTGATGAGGAGAGAGAGAGGATAGCTAAGAAACTGGCAGAGCAGAGGGCCAAGATGGAGGGCATGCCCACCACTGCCAAGGTTAGTGTTGTTTCTAGTATCATGTCACATTTACTCTTCACAATGATTTATTCACAGGGAATATTTGTAATTCACATCAATCTTCTTGTTTCCAGCTTAAAATCGATGAATTCGAGTCCAACGTCAATGAAGTGAAAGATCCATTTCCACCTGCTGATTTCCCCGGTAAACAAAAAATATCTTCAACTATTTTTCTTGCATCTTAAACTCCCACATCTCTCAGTGGTGTGGCTGTAGCAGAATGAGGTCACTAATTCTAGGAGTCTATATTCATTACAGGGTCTTGGCTATGTTACAGCACAAGGATAGTAACCCCTCTTCACTATTAGACTCAGCTGATTCCCTGAGCTGTTATTATAGCAGAGTCTAAAGCTATTTTCACACCCCTCTGGTGACTACCATATAAAGCCCACCAAGTGATTCAGCACTGGGACATTTTTCCTGGGTCTAAAGTTTTAATTTTAATATCCCCAGTGAGGGTGTCATTTCACTGTAGAGTCTGTTTTTCTGCATCATAGGTGATGACGAGGAGGAAGAGCCTGAAATCCCAATCAGCCCTCGGCCCCGACCGATGGCCGACCTGCAGCTGAAGGAAGAAGCAGTTCCTTTGCCCGAAGCCAGTTCCTTTTTCATTTTCGGCCCTCAGAACAAGTAGGAATCTGACAGTGATTCTGCAAAAACACAACCTGGAAATATATGTATTATAATGAATAATACAGATTAATACCTGTGCCTGTGTGTGCTCACATTGGGCGAATAACTTTTCTACAGGTTCCGTAAGCTGTGCTACAAGATCATCAATGCTTCGTCCTTCACCAACTTAATCCTCCTGTTCATCCTGCTGTCCTCCATCTCGCTGGCAGCTGAGGACCCCATTGATCCAAAATCCTACAGGAACCAGGTAACAACCAGATCCAGCCCAACACACACAGGACAATAACTGTTGGAAGAAGGCCTCATGTGATAACAGCCCTGTTTCTCTTTGCCCTTCTCTTAGATCTTGGCCTACGCTGACATTGTCTTCACATCTGTGTTCACCATTGAGATTGTACTGAAGGTAGGTTCAACACCAAGTCATGTGCTGTATATTTCATGTAATGCTTTGTTTTGATGGGCACTGATTCGGTTCTTTGAGAGTGACACCAGCTAATATAGATGCTTTTGATCTGAAGCTGATGACAGGCATATTTTAGTATTCTGTTTTCCAAAGGTGACGTTTTTGTGCCGTAAAATCAGCTATGTCCTTTTTCACCTAATGTTTTTCATGGGGGAGAAGCATCAGCTACTGAATGGGGTTTTTTCAGGTTGTGCATGTTTTCCACTAAGATTGATTAACTGAGATTACTTATTCAGTTACGAGATAAAGCTGAATGAGTCAACTGCCTAACTCACAGTGACAGCAGTTATTGTCCTGCTGAATCGTAAATCCGATATTTATTGATCTGATTGTAAATACTAATAGAAACTGGAAAGACATTCAGAGAGCCCATCCTTTACCAAGGCAAATGCCACATCTCACAATTTTAAGTCCCTCTCCGGTCATTGAGTAAAAATCCATCTTCATATGTGAAAATGACATATTTAGAAGATATTTTTCCATAAAATCAACCATTTTCTGCCCCAAATGGCTCATTTGATATAGAGCAGATATAACTCTGCATTATAGCTTCTTCTAGAATGTGCAGATCTATGAGGTTCCTGCCACCTTTGCCATCCACCCTCCACTACTTCTACACCAAAGCTTAATGAGTGCTAATGCTCCACCTCTCAAAGTTTCAAGAAATTCAACCATGTAGTTTTTGTGTTATATTGCAGTAGACAGACGAACAATGGTGATGATCACACACCTCCACCTCAGCTCTCACCTTTGTGGAGGAATAAGTTTATGATATATTCAACATCAGGCCTGCAGCTAATATAGTTTCTGTCATTATTAATTAATCAACCATTATTTTCCCAAATAACTAACTTAGTGTGGAGTCTGAGGTGATGTCTTCAGATATGTTGTTTTGTCCAACCAATACCCCAAAGTCCATAGAAATTCAATTTAATCATTTATAAGGAAGAAAAGCTGTAACTCATGGCATTTTTAGTGTCAGATCTGTTTAATATTTTTAAAAACCGAAACACAAATCCCTCTAATTCATTATTCTGTGAATAACTGTCCTGCATTTCCCTGACAGATGACCGTGTATGGAGCGTTCATGCATGAGGGCTCTTTCTGCCGTAACTCTTTTAACATCCTGGATCTGATTGTGGTCGGAGTGTCTCTCCTGTCTATGGGAATGGAGTGAGTTTCTATTTTAGAATTAAAATTCGTGCACTATTTAGAACTCTAAGACATGCAAATCCAACGCTGCTTTTTGTCCTGTGTTGTCTGCAGATCCAGCGCCATTTCTGTGGTGAAGATTCTCAGGGTGTTGAGGGTGCTGAGGCCTCTCAGAGCAATTAACAGGGCCAAAGGGTTAAAGGTACAATACGTGCATTAATAATTCCCCAAGAGAAATGTCTGGGTGGGAGCAATTCATTAGATTGTTCACTTGAGTGAAAGAAGAAATACAACAAAGGGAAAATGCTGCTTTATATGTAAAAACCCTGCATTCATAATCTTACCTTAAAATTTCATTAGCAACATGTATTTAAAGTATAGAAAGCACTTTTTCTGCAGAATATTGCCCATGTGACTGATGTATTATTTCTGTATTTGACATAATTTTAAATTATAATAAGTTTATAAGTTTTTATTTTACTGTTGTAGATTGTTGATGTGTACCATGTTGAGCTTTAGATGGAATAGGTAGTTTAATCCAGTAATTCCTAGCCAAGGAGTCGACCCTTTCGAATGCTTAAAAGATAAATCTGAACAGACATCCTTTTCTGTAATATCAGATTTTTCTTAGATGTAAAACATTGGATACTTTTACTTCTTTGGTCCTGAAAATATTATCTGTCCAACTGAGAAATTTATAAGGGAATTCGCTCTTATAGTACTGCTTCCAGTAGAGTACTTAGACATACTAATTATAACAAATGTCCCCAAACAGACAGTTAAATCAACATTATACAGTATTTTTGCTACTATTACATGTGTAAAAGTAGCAACCAGTAATCATAGCTGTTAAATCGATGTACTGCCAATTAGAGAATAATGTTGCAGTCTTAAATGGAGTAGAATAGAGGGATAAAGTAGCAAACAATGAAAATACTCAAGTACCTCTAATTTGTACTTCGATACAGACCTCAGTATTAATTGGTCCTTGTTTATCTGAATTGACAGCATGTGGTTCAGTGCGTGTTTGTGGCCATCAAAACAATCGGCAACATCGTCCTGGTCACCATGCTGCTCAATTTTATGTTTGCCTGCATCGGAGTCCAGCTCTTTAAGGTAAGCTGGTTAACATATCGCTCTATAGTCGTATGTGGTGTGATACCGTGAAGGTCGTGTTTCCAGACTAAGCTTCAGTGAGGACAGAAGCCTTGCTGCTGTTGTATTAAATGCGTCACTAATCCTTTCCCTCCCAGGGTAAATTCTACAGCTGCACAGACCCATCCAAAGTGACTGGGGAGGAATGCCAGTAAGCCAAGCAACATTTGCACATCATACATTTCATTTAGCCAAACCATATTCCTATTTTAGAGCGACTATTCACTGTGTCTGCCCTCAGGGGATTCTTCTTGAAGCACATAGAAAACTCCCTACAAAACACAGTGCTGGCGAAAAGAGAATGGATCAACAGTGACTTCAACTTTGACAACGTGCTCTATGGGATGTTGGCTCTATTCACTGTTTCCACATTTGAGGGCTGGCCAAAGTAAGCACCAAATAAATGTGGATTTGATAAATTGCATCTTTTAATAGGATTATTTTGATTCTATCTGTTTGATTGAGTTAGAAGTCAGGATATCAGGTTAGGTGGTTATTGCATTGGAAGTAATTCCATCACCTGCTCTCTGATCTCTAATTCCTGATCTGCCAATTTCTTCTCTTTCCTCATTTGTTTCCAGGCTCTTGTACAGAGCCATAGATTCAGACCAAGAAGATATGGGCCCCGTGTTCAACAACCGTGTTGATGTGTCGATCTTCTTCATCATCTACATCATCCTCATCGCCTTCTTCATGATGAACATCTTTGTGGGCTTCGTCATTGTCACCTTCCAGGAGCAGGGCGAGCAGGAGTATAAGAACTGTGAGCTGGACAAGAACCAGGTATGCATAAAAATCAGCTTGTTACTGTCACATAAATTGACTAATTCTTTTTTTGTCTTAACACACCTCCTGTCTGTTCTGGGTCCCCTCAGCGTCAGTGTGTGCAGTACGCTCTGAAGGCTCGTCCTCTGAGGTGCTACATCCCCAAAAATCCCTACCAGTACAGGGTCTGGTACATTGTCACCTCCTGCTACTTTGAGTACCTCATGTTCTTCCTAATTATGCTCAACACCTTGTGTCTGGGGATGCAGGTATGGAAATGAAGGTCACGGTGCAACATAAAAACACAGAGACAGTCTTGAAAGTCCTGACAGACAATATTAAATGTAGTTATTCAGCACACATTGTTTTTTTTTTTGGAGCATTTAATTCAAGAGAAAGTGAAAATTTGAAATAGTATTTAATATATGGGACATGACTCTACAGCAAATCACTAAACAATTAATTTTCAGGCAAATTAGGGATGCATAAATGTCAGCTGCTCTACAGATTTCTTTGTCAATTAGTGACAAATCAATTGCAAAATCTTATGTTGCATGTCAAATTTTAGAAAGCAATGATTTACCCATTTAGTTGCCTATTTTCATGTAGATATGGATGCACTCTGCAGATTATATTTAATCTGAAAAGATTTAATATGGGCCTGGTTTATTCAATATTGAAGGGTAATCCCAGTTTATTTGTGTAGGTTTGACCATAATTCCTAATATTAGTATTTTTTTACAAGTTGCATCTATTTACCTTCAGTGTAACTACATTCTGTAATTCCAATATGTCTAATCAACAGTTTTAACATGTTAATATGAATTTATTTCCAGCATTGTAATCAGTCGGACCATGTGACCAAGCTGTCGGACACTCTGAATTTGATCTTCACTGTGCTCTTCACGGTGGAGATGATTCTCAAGCTCATGGCCTTCAAAGCGAGGGTAAATGCTCTAATGTTTGTTGTTCTAATTGTTACCCACCGAGTCTCATCTCCTAAGCTGTTGGTTGGCTTCATCTGTTCATGCAGGGCTACTTTGGAGACCCCTGGAATGTGTTTGACTTCATCATCGTCATTGGTAGCGTTGTTGATGTCATCCTGAGTGAAGTCGATGTGAGTACACGCGACAAGATGAAATAAACAGATTAGTTTCTAATTCCAGGTGCTGTATAAAAGTCCCTTGTGTTGTCTTAATGACACATTCCCAGGCAATAGTTTGATTTAGTTTGGAATGACAGATTGTATTTATTCAGTAATCTGATCCAGAGGCTTATAATTGTGGCCCAACAGCTGTTTGGTGCTGGGAGAACTATCTGACAGAATGTGGTCAGTACTGTTGTTGTATATTTCCACCTCACCTCCTCCACTTGCGCCCCCTTCAGCGCCTTGTGCAATCTAATATCCACATCAATCACAAAACTACCAAAAACCTGTTATTTCCACCATCATGTGTTACACTATTTTCAGTGATCTGATGTCTTATATGTGTTGTGTGAGCACTTGAATTAGGGATTTACTGTTATTTTTTGTAATAAATCTACACAAACTCAGTGTTTTTTTCTAGCCAATCAGTTTTTTTCTGTCACTGTTGCACTGCAGTCATCATGTTTTCATCCACAAGCTTGTCACAGTTTCAGTTTTCTCCTTCCACACCCTGTATCACATCTAGTCGTCCTCTTCTTTTTTCTCATCCCCATCAATCTCTGTGTCCTCCGTGCACCTCACTCCTCATCTGTCTATCCTCCACAGACTGCCCTGGCCTCCAGTGGAGGACTGTACTGTCTCCATGGCTGTGCTGTAAATATCTGATCTGCACTGCACTGCTGCATGAGCCTTGCTGTGTGAGCACTCCACTATGTTCTCTACTAAACTGTAGCGCTACTCTAATGAATCGTGTGTTGCTCAATCTGCTGGTTAAACATCTGCGTTTCTACTGTCTGTCTCATCTTACAATGTGAATGTAAGATAAGACCTCGAGAGGTTTGCTAGATTGTGTTACAGTATGGCTCATACTGTTAATATAAACAGGGCTACATGTGAGCTCTGTGTTGAAATTCACAGCAAGTATTAGTGACGGCTTGACTGACTGAATACAGTTAATATTTTGACAAAGAAGCGTGTGTATTTTGTCTATTTCGCATGAGTTACAAGTTGCAACCGTTCAGCTGCTTAGACCAGGAAGCTGTGCAACTCATCCAAAGTAGAAAAGAAGACTCTAATATTAACCCTTAAATCAAACCTTGATCCTGTCTAACTGTTGGTATGTCCCTACTATTCATGATAATATTATATTAAATGGAAGTTGTGCATCTGCCACCTATAACCTCTTCATCTGCTTTGTGCAGGAGACAAATCCAATGCAAGCGATTGCGGTAAGCCTATCAACCTTCCTAACATTTGAACCCAACCATGTTTTTATGCTTTACTTAATGTTTTCTTTTCATCCAACCCTGTCTTGTTTTCCACAGGCCTCTGAAAATGCTTCGGTTTCCATCACGTTCTTCCGACTCTTCCGTGTGATGCGTCTGGTCAAACTGCTGAACCGCTCAGAGGGCATCCGTAATCTGCTGTGGACCTTCATCAAGTCTTTCCAGGTCATGATTTATTTAATTTCCGTTCTCCACTGTGCTTCTTAGTTGTCACTTTTCCATGACCTGAATTTCTTCTGTCCACAGGCTCTCCCTCACGTAGCTCTGCTCATTGTGATGCTCTTCTTCATCTACGCCGTCATTGGGATGCAGGTGCAGTCTTCAATAATTATTTTATTAAGTTAAATGTCTTATATTTTTTCATTAGGTTTCTAGTTATAAGTGAGCGTGTTTATTATTGGTGAATGACAATAATTTCAACTTGTATTGCAACAACCTTCAGATCTTTGGAAAAGTAGCCTTAGTGGACGGCACCCAAATCAATCGCAACAACAACTTCCAGACATTCCCTCAGGCTGTTCTGATGTTATTCCGGTGAGTTTTAAGGCCATGATCTGATGTTATCATTTAAACATCTCCATATATATATATAATAAATATAATTTTTTAAAAACATTAAAATAAATAAATAAATAAATAATAATAATGTATATATTTATTTATTTTGTGCCATTATAACTCTGTTGTACAGCACAAAAGACAACATTTCTAGTTCTCTCTGTTCTGTTTCTCTCTCTGTTTCTAGCCATGGTTGTACTGTTTCTGTAAAGGTTTAAGACTTTATATTGCAGTGATAAATAAGTCCACAGTGAGTAAAAATGTGTCAGGAACAAAACAGTGCCCGGAAATTGTTTAGGGTTCAAATGTTAAAAGTCATACTTTTTTTTACAACTTCAAAAACTGAGCCAGGATTTTACTGTTGGTGTGTGTCTATGTGTCCAGATGTGCTACTGGAGAGGCTTGGCAGGAGGTCATGATGGCTTCGATGTATGGGAAGAAGTGTGACCCCAAGTCTGACTTCCTGCCGGGAGAAGAGTACACCTGCGGGTCCAACTTCGCTGTCTTCTATTTCCTCAGCTTCTACTGTCTCTGTGCCTTCCTGGTGAGAAACGACCTCATGTTCAACAGTTCATATTTTGAAAGAAATAAAAAGCATACTTTACCACAAATGTCCAAACAGAAACGTTTTTATGTTAATAATCATCTTTTTTCTCTTAAAATTCAGATCCTCAACCTGTTTGTTGCTGTCATCATGGACAACTTTGACTATCTGACCCGTGACTGGTCTCTTCTTGGTCCACACCACCTGGATGAGTTTAAGAAGATCTGGGCTGAATATGATCCTGAAGCCACGTAAGCATTTACCTTTGGGACAAAATGTGATTTTAGTGGGTGTCACTCAAGTGTAAAATGTGTTTCTGGTGTAACAGGGGGAGGATCAAACATCTGGATGTGGTGACGCTGCTGCGGCGCATTCAGCCTCCACTGGGCTTTGGCAAGTTCTGTCCTCATCGTGCTGCATGCAAGGTACGAACAACCATAAAGCAAATTCACTATGTGGTGCTTGCATTGACAGTATGCAACTCATCAGAAATGCATTTAGTAGGAGGTTGTATGTTCAGAAACCGACAGAGACACAAAAAGAACGTGTTCTGTTGTTTTATTTCTTCTGCCTGCAGCGTTTGGTTGGTATGAACATGCCTCTCAACAGTGATGGCACAGTCACCTTCAATGCCACCCTGTTTGCTCTGGTCAGGACCGCACTCAAAATCAAAACAGAAGGTACATCAAGTGCATCAAAACCTGTTTCATACCATCATGGCATATAATGTATATAATATATGCATTTCCTTCAACTTGATGGACTAACTTTAATTCAGGTAAATGCTCTTAAACTGATCCTCATAGGTAACTTTGAGCAGGCCAATGAGGAGCTGAGAGCCATTATAAAGCAAATCTGGAAGCGCACCAGTATGAAACTGTTGGACCAGGTCATCCCCCCTATAGGAGGTGAGTCTATAGATGTAAATAACTGGAAGTACATTTCAGCCTTTACAAAATAATCCAGCATTTCTCACGCAGACAGCACTGTTCATTACAGATGATGAGGTGACTGTGGGGAAATTCTACGCCACCTTCCTGCTCCAAGACCATTTCCGCAAGTTCCTGAAGCGTCAGGAGGAGTACTATGGTTATCGGCCAACTAAGAAGAGCGCATCAGGACCAGAGATCCAGGTGAATATTGAAAATTTTAAAACATAGATCAACAAAATAATGAGTTTTTTTATGCTTTTATCTTACCCCATGTTTTTCTTGCATAAGTTCTCCTACTCTTCTGAACACAGTGCCACATACTGTATGTGTCTCTGCTCTTCGTTTATCCACATCCTACGTGTTTTTCTAGGCGGGTCTGAGGAGTATCGATGAAGAAGCAGCTCCAGAGATGCACAGGGCCATTTCAGGAGACCTGCAGAATGAAGAAGAAATGGACAGAGCTATGGAGGAGGCTGGAGAAGAGGCCATTTTCCAGGTGTGTAACACTGTCTGCATCATTATTGTTGTGGTTATGGCCAGTTTAAATTTTTGATTAACAGCAACATGTTCTGTGGGCGGAGGAGATATTTTTTGGCTTTTGTTTCATTGATTGTTTCAAAAAGGCTCAGTGAAAAGCTATGGTTATGACACTTTTGGAGAGGGAGTGACATTTCTGGAACCTGCCTTTGCATTTTATAACTTAAAAGGGGCTTAATATGGGATTGTGGCTTGTTTTGCTTTTGTATTTCCAGCGTTCCCACGGCCTGTTTGGTAACCGTGTGGACTCGTTCGCCGCTGAGCCCGAAAACGCTCAGGCCCAGCAGGTGGCCAGCCAGCGGCCCCTCAAGTTCTCTGAGAGCCAACCCGAGTCTCCACCAAACTCCTCCACCCTGGTGCCCACGACTGAATTTTTCCCCACAGATGCACCAAAGAACAACACTAACAACAACGCCTTTGAGTGAGTACCAACTATAGCGCCTACTTGCCTTGATAGCGTATCCTCAGGGTCTTATTATGTCTGATGGGAGGCAATTTTTTATCATCTTTCAGCTTTTCATTTGAGAGAGAAGGCAGCCCAGAGGAGTTTTACAATCCCTGTGTGGATGAAGAGCCAGGTAAGGCACAGGAACAGGGTTCATATGGAGGGTCTATGAAGTTCTTCAGAGGCCTTGAGACACTTGGAAAATGCCTGAAATCCTAGACAGTCTTTTACAGTCTGGACAAATTAATGTCTTAAAAGAAATGCATACAGTTCTAAAAATTAAATATGGAGGCCATATACTGACCTACACTGTGCAAACTCTATTAATGCTTTCTGGGAGTTCAGTTTTTCACTTTATCGTAGTCAGAAACAACAGATACAGCATCTATAAAGGACTTGATTTAGCTTTTATTTATCAGTACAAGAATAGGAAAAATAAGAATAAGAAAACAGATGAACTTTAGATGCTGCTGCCTGATTTTAGCACCAGAAAGGTTTGTTGTTAAAGTGAGTGAAGTGTATTATATTGCACTGCCACATTTCATTGGTAATGGCAAGAACAGTATGCATGCTGGTATCTTTATTAAAGTGACTTGGTGATGAATTACCCTCATGCATAAATCATACTTCAATAATAGTCTAATTTCACACACGGCCCGTGACGATAAAGATACAGGAAAATAGAAACGTGTGATAAAAATGGCAAGCTGTCAGTATTTTAGAGACCTCCTGAAATTTCCCTAATCCTGTTCCCTGCTTTACTCACACACATAAACACACACATCTTTACATTGCACTTATGTGGTATTTTAAAGTCCGGTATACAACCTACTTTAAACTGAACATGGCCTAGTCAACTATTGGCTGAATAAAATCTGGCGAATGAGACTGAAGACACAGAAAAGGGGATTTCTCTGTACTTCATAATTGTTCCTTGTGTATTTATTTTACTCTGTTTTTCAGACAGCAGACGTTCTTGGAGCTTCACAGTGAAAACAGACAAAACACAGGTAATGTTAATAGAGGGCTGACTCATCCAGTGTCACAGTTGATAAACAGATCATTTCATAGCAATGCATGTCTTTTCTGCGCAGTTCCCTTATGAACCCGACTACGGTGACAGTCGGAGTCAGAGCTCCCACACTGCAGCCGACCAGCTTGTCCGGGAGGTAAGTCTGGAAGTGACTGATCAACTCTTTTCTTACTTCTTAGTCTCTATTAGTAGGAAATGTCTCGACCTGATGTCAGATCTGTCATACAGAGGTGATAATAACCTAACTCTCTTTTCAGCGCTGAGCTCAATTCTTGGTTAC
Source organism: Dascyllus trimaculatus (assembly GCA_024666655.1). Classification (NCBI taxonomy): domain Eukaryota; kingdom Metazoa; phylum Chordata; class Actinopteri; family Pomacentridae; genus Dascyllus; species Dascyllus trimaculatus. The sequence goes on from CM045452.1 coordinate 22,973,946, forward strand.
AAGTGACTTCTACTCCTGGATTGAATTAAATTTATGTCTCATTGAGAAGTGAACACAGTTTACGTTTAGTTTGTCCAAGAACCAATTTCATTAATTTCAGAAGCAAAATTGACTTAAACTGGAAAAACCAGCAGGTCAGAGTAGATGACTGAATCCGTTGGCTGCTCTTGTTGCATCCAGATTAGTTTTATGGAGTGGAAAGGCTCATGTGAAGCCATTACTCAAATTTTAAAAAAAAACTCCACAAATCACTATAATAAATATTTACACAGCAGAAACGAATTTCAGATTTTTCACATTATCTCTTCAGTATTACCTCCGATCTTTGTCCACAGTTTCCTTTAAGCCTGTGGTTGTTGAAGAGTCAGATAATTTACCAGCAGTCAGTTCTTGATAACAGAGATGTCATACAAGTTGAGAGAAGTCCATTGAGGCCTAGCAAGTAAATGAAGTAATGAGACTTTACAATAACAAGATAGCCCTATTTTTTTGGAGCTTTTAAAATAAAAACAGTGTCGCTGAATACTTTTTTATGTTTCGAAGTTCTATATAATATAAGCTAACACAACAGGGACAGTGGTTTTATGGTTGATGCATTACTGTAATAATAATATAATATATAATAACAATAATAGATAAAATTGTTACCATATGTGAGAAACTTCCATGTTGTTTGTCTTCAGGCTCTCGTAAAAGGCGGTCTCGTGTCACAGGCCAGAGATCCAGGCTTTGTGTCTGTAACTAAGAAGGAGATGGCCGATGCCATGCGGATGCCCGTCGCCCACATGGAGGGCATGGCTCAGGGCATCCTCAGCGAACGCTCCGGCAGCAGTGCTTCTGTCAAAAAGAGACGCCCTGTCCCTATTCCTCCTCCTCCTCCTGCTGCTGTCCCTGCTGTGGCAGCTCAGGAAACAGGCCGGCCAGATCCGGCTGTGAGGAGAAAGAGACGTCCAATTCCCAAGACTCCCTCCATACAGGAGTCGGAGGCCGACTCTGAAGTGTAGAGGATACCACTTGAGTTGATAGTTTTATGTGGTTTTTTACACTAGCAGGTGGCTCCACCTCACCTCACCTCACTTTACTTTACCAAGCTTGTTGCCTCTTTGACAATCTGGATCTGTCAGCCCAGCTCAGGGCCTAGAGACAAGCTGGTTTAAATTATTGTCAAGTGTGGTATAAAATTAACTAAGGAGAAACAATATATCTGATGATGAAACGTCTTTTCTTCAGATTTACTGAATAAAAACATTAACTTATCTCAGAGTAAACAGATTGACGCACTTCTTTCTTTGTAGCGTTTGTTGAGGTTATCCATTCCATAGACTTATGGGACAACCATGTGAGTGAACAGTGTCTTATTAAGGCCTCACTGAGGAGGCAGGATAGTGAACGGTGACTAAAATGTCTAATATGACTCGATGGGTACAGAAAGAAAGCAGCTGTCGTTGTTGTGCTGCACTTTAGTGAGGACAGAGGGAAAGGACTCCACTTTGGGGAACCAAGGAGTGTCTTCGCATTCAGGCCCAGAAAGGTTTAACTACTCTTTAAGGGGTTCTGGTGCTGATGATGTAAGTAGAAGGATATCTTCTTTGTTTGTAAAGCAGCGTCCTCTGATCTATTTGGACTCGCTGTCTTTTAGTCTTTTAATATCTGAGGTTTACAAGGTTTTCTCCTGCTCACAACTGTTGTCATATGCAACTGATATCAGCAGATTTTCAAGAGGAAACCTGTTTTTTTCGAATATGGAGGTACATCTATTCTATAAAATATTTAAACGATCTAGTATTTGTTTAATTTAAAGGCACATTGTAGTCAAGCAGTGCATGTGATTTTTTCCCCAAGTCACTCTAAGTCACTCTGTTGCTACAGGTTTTATGTGTTTTTCGTTTATATTCATTTGTAATCTCTCTGCACCGGGTCAGTTTAGTACAGAGAAGGGTTCTTCAGCATACCTGGAGTATGGTTGATTTAGCTTAAAGTGCACCAAGGCTTATTATTTTATTCATAATTGTGTAGGCATAATTTTTGCACTTGTTTCATGTTTTGTGCAAACACTGACAGGCCTTCCGGAGGACTGTTTTTCTTTTATACAATATCCTCTGATGTGCCTGTGTTTGACTGTCACATACACGGTATTTATCAAGGTTTTTGAGATACTGCTAGTCTGACTGAACTGCACAAATTAATTCTCCTTCAGCTCGGAATCTGTGCCATTAAGGTTGATGTTACTTTGACCACTGGCAAAAGAAATAAATCATTCAAAACATCAACTTCCGTGTTGTTTCCTTTCTGCAAACAAACTCTGATGGACATCTGAAAACAACTGACTGGGATTTGGAGAAGAAAAGTGTGTGTTTAAATAATAATTCAAACTAATGATAGAGACATACCTTGAAATGAGGTAGTTTGAGCAGACGAAGCCTTGATAGGAGATAGGTACGGTACATGTTTTGGCTGCTGCTGCCCCCCCAGGAATTAGTGTGAAAACTGAGAGACTCCATAAATAGTCTCATGTAGCGAAGCACATTCTCCCCCTTATGGAATGGAAACTAGTGTGGCAAGATTCATGCTGCATTGTGGGTTCAAACAGATTCGCATGAAAGTAACAGAAATCTTTAAAGTAGACAGTACAGCTACCAAAAGCTGCAACAGAGATCTGACAATAGTGGGTGGTCGCATTAGAAAGTAAAAAAAAATAAAGGGGCTTAAATAATTCAAATTTTATTTATTGAAGCAAACCAATCGATAAAACAGACCTGACAGCATAGTTGCTGAGTTTAGCGTTTACCTAAAGCTTATTCAGAATATCACTCAGGGCATTAAAGAGACAGTTGCTATACATACAGCTGTAATAACCTCCTTGCATTTCCTCTGAAATAATTTTCTGATGACAGTTCTCACAAAACGATCTCCTTATAGTACTGCCAGCCGGAGCTAACTGTGGATTTGATTTAGCTATCACACATGGGAATGTATCCACCAGACTGTAACAACAGTTTCCTGATTACACTTTTAAAAAAGTAGCACATACGAAAATGCAAATACATCTTTTAGAACACACAACAGAGGAGAGGCAAGGGTTTTAAAGCACATGATTGAAAAGAGGGCCAAAAACAGTATAAAAGTTCTGAAAACAAAAAAAACAGCTGCAGGCATGTTCATCTCATTTCACTACTTGATACAAATTCTGCAGTTTGTTAAAAAGGTTTGCTTCCCTTGATTATAATTCTTTTTTATTATTCATTATAATGCATTATGTAATGTCCAAATTGAGAAAGGGCTGGTTTGTATAAGGGTACATACATCCTGTTTGTCAATGTCAATGATCAACACCCCCCTCCCCACCCCCACCCCACAACTAAAAAAAAAAAAAAAAAACCTCACTAATTCCCTATTCTAGCATATCCCAAAAATAGATAACAAAACATAAAAAAGCAGTAGGAAATAACGTGAGACCTAATGGATACAAGATCTGTGACTACAGAATACATGGGCAATCCAGAGAAGTAGCAAATGAAACATCCAACTTGCCAAAATGCCAGTGTTGGGAGTGAGCATCCTATTCATTCGGATTCGGGTTGGCATCAGGATATTGCGAGAGGTCGAAGGTGAGCACTTTGCTGATGACACAGTCTCCTTGCTGTGGATGGAAGAGACAAAAAAACTGTTTGTTGTATGTTTTCAAAAGAAAAACTGTTTTGTTATTGGTCAGTTTATGCTGAATTGTAACCAGATGTTTTAATTCTGCAAAGTTTGAAACTATAGTGGATGTACAGAATATAACTGTTACACAGAGTTTTAAAAATGCAATTTATATATATCTTGGGAACATTTTAATAGCATGTACCCCTGCTTTTCAACACTTTTTATCTTTGAAGAGCCTCTTGAAAATATATCATCAGAAGTATTTACTTTAAGTCTGATGGTTCTGACAGGAAAAAAGGACTGAAAAGCCTCTTTAAACCTAATCTGTCTCACTCATAGTTAGAGATGCTCAGCCTGACCCTGGTTAATTAAATGTAAGATGGTTTTTAGTCCTTCTAAAACATTTTCAGGAGAATTTTGAATGTGATCCACTTAAAGGCCTGCAAATACCCTCCAATATACAGCTGTCCAAGTTTCACGGCTATACTTTGTAGTGGTTTCATTATATTTTCTGTAGACTATTCAGAAACACATCTAAGGAGTGTGTCGACATTTTATATAACATCTCACAGGCGGACGCACAAGGTAAATACTATTTAAAAACTGCCTAATTTAAAAACTACAGCACCCTAGCTGCTGGAAAAGCACAGAATGAGGGTACAAAAATACATATGTTATGGAAAAGTGCTACAATTCAGGATTTCTGGGCAACGATACTGCATGTAGTTTTCGAATAGGAATTTCATTGCTACACACAATTACTCATACTGGGGAATTCTGCAACCCTGCTGATTAAAAGCCCTGATGTAATTCCTGAATAGATTCAGACATTCATTATGCTCAGCAGGAGACTGATGGTACAACAATCAGTACACGTTCCATCACTTACAGAGCGCCATGTCCTGATTACTAGAATGGCTGCACATGAAGAGAAATTCAAAAAAGATATCTATTGTTCAACCTTATGTGACAAAGACTTTTCACATTTTATTTTCTAAAATTAAATTTCTGCTTTAATTTCTCCTGTCATGGTTTTATATTGTCATGCTGTTTTAATGCAATACCAAGATTCTTAACCCACACACTTTTAAATGGCACTTCAAGTAGTCTATGCTCATCTATGTGATCATACTAAGAAACTAGTTCACACTGTTAATCAACTTTTTTGTAAACCAGATGTTTTGCAGTAGATAAAAACACAAACACACCTCTGGGTAAACACCTATAAGTGAGTCTGCCTTGGTGTAGAATTCCTCCTTCAGAGAAATGACGATGGCTTGGAAGTTCTGCACTGACTGATCTTTGATGTAGTTGGCCACCTTGAAGGTAAAGAGTGAAATTATGAGTTTATGATGAGCATTAATGAAAAGCGACTGTGCTCTTTTGACAAGCAGCACTGATAAAAATCTCAAGTCATAAAATCTAAACCATTTTGTCAGCAGACCTTGCCAATGTTGGTGTTGTCCAGAGCTGCGTCAATCTCATCCAGAACAAAGAAGGGGGCGGGTTTGTAGCTACAGAGGAGCAGGAAAGATGCTGTTAACAATATTCCAATGGTGCAAAAATCTTCATGAACCGATAAGCAAGTCAAACATGTATTGAGAATCCATGAATATTCCTCCTTTGTTTCACCTGTGAATAGCAAATAGCAGAGCCAGAGCAGCAACAGTCTTCTCTCCTCCAGACAAGTTGTCCATTGGTCTGAACCTCTTCCCTGGAGCCACACAGTTATAGTTGATACCATCCAGATATGGCTCCTCTGGGTTTTCTGGGCCCAGGAAAGCCTATTAAAAAAGATACACACATTAAAGGTTTTGTTCTCAGTACATAACAAAAGGAAAGCGCACAGAGGAATCATGAAGAGTTACTGTTATCCCTCCATATATATATCAATCTGTTACTCGTCACTGCATAAAACACACTGACCACAATTTGTAACCGTCTCTGAATTTATGCAAGTAACTGCTTAAACACACCTGAGCACTGCTGTTGCGTGAAAGGGCCTTGTAGATCTCATCGATGTTGGTGGCCACAGACTCAAAGCAGGTATTAAAACGATCAAACCTTTCCTTCTTGATCTGCTCAAAGGCTTGCTTGGCTTTCTTGGCTCTCTTACGAGCAGCCTCAAATTCTGAAACAAAGAAAAGTAAAACCATGAGATCACACAGACTTAACATTGAGAGGTCCAGAAAGGTAGTGATGACTTCTTTCTCCTGCTCAGTTAACCCCATTATCCTGCCATCTTACCGTCACTGGTCTCTTGGAACTTGTCCCTGACACTCTCGAGCTTCTCCATGGCCTTCATGTTGGGCGCGCTGATCCTCTGCAGGATGCTCTGCTGCTCATTCAGACGCTGCTGCAGTGTGTTCGTCTCTGCCTTGATCTCTTCCTCTGACAGTGCATCCTGTAGGGAGTCAAAAAGGATCAAATTACCTAATTCTTGCATATTAAAAATAGAATTCTTTTCAGCAGGTAGGTGTGTTGTTTGGACAAATTACCTTCAGGTCTTCAGACAGGTTGCTGTAGTCAATCTCTATGAGAGCCTCTTTAGCCAGAACACTGCTGGACGTCCTCTGGCTGCTGGACTCATCCGTCTGCGAGCTCCCCTGAAACAGCGAAAACAAAAGAAAGATGTCATTTTCTGTTTCAGTCTGAACTGAATAAAAGTAGGAGTACTTATGACTACATTTATGTACCTCTCCCTGGCTGATATCATCCATTGTTCCAGACCGCAGGGGCAACCTGATGTCCTGCATTTTACAGGCTTGTAGTAAGTTGTGACGGTCGCTGCGCTTCTGCTCCAGTTTGGTCTCAATAGCAGTCACCTCCTTCTGTAGCTGTGTCAGCTCCCTTGAATAATAAAAAAAAAACATTTGTAGAACAAACACGGCATCATTTATATTAACATAGGAAATGTTAAAAGGACTGTGAACCACTGACTTGTTGGCGCCGCCCAGTTTTTTGCGGATCTCCTCCATCTCGTGATTTTTATCATTGACTTCTGATTTCTTGGTGAGGTGCTGGTTCTTAAGGTCCTGCAGCTGGGCCATTGTCTCATCAATGATCTTCATGTGTCTGTGCTCCTCCTACAAAGACATACAAGTAACGTTAAACTTAATTTCAAAATTGAGGACAGACTAAACAATAAGTTTTCATCCTTGACTTTGTTTTTACCTTCTTAAGTCGCTCTATTTCAGCCTCGTCCTTCTTTACAGTCTGCTCCCACATCATGACCTTCTCCTGATCCTCCTTAAGCTGGTTCTTCTCATAGTCCAACTGGATACCCAGGCGGGTCTTCTGGGTCTCAAACTCAAGACTGAAGCAAAATGACATCAGGGTAGACTACATAAAACCTGGCACAGATTCAGTAACAACAAATAACAGACCGACAGTAGAAACGACTAAACTCACCGCTTCTTTGCAATCTCATTCTGCCTCTTCACCTTCTCCTCCTCAAATTCTCTGATGTTCCTCACTCCAATTTCCTTACAGAACTCCACAAACACCTCATCCTCCACCTGGAAAACAAAAACATTGATGTTACTGTAACGTCACATATTCATAAACTGACTTGTAAATTGACATTTTTTTACATCAGCCTCACCAGGTTCATACGGTCACGGAGGTCAGTGATTTCCCGCTCACGGGACTGAATGATCCTCTTGATATCATTGATGCGAGGACCAAAGTTTGCAAGTTCACTCTCTAGCTTGGACTTTTCCTGCATTACACAAAAGAGGCATTGATTCAACAGTCACTATTGACAAATGGTAAGACGAAACACTAAGCTGTAACCAGGCCGTACCTGCATATTGAGGGAAAGGTGGCGGGTTTTCGTCTGTTCCAGATCACTCTGGGAATACTTGAGTCTCATCTGCAGACCGTGAGCTTGAGACTGCACCTGACGCAGCTCGGCCTCCTTCCTCTTAGCTTTCATTTGCTCCTACAATGAAAAAGATCAAATGGGGAATTTAGTGAATTTACTTTAAGTGGCAATGCATTAAACTGAAGTCAGTGATTATAAGTCAGGGAGATGAACACACACGATTAAATTTGCAACCTGTCTAAAGTAAGTAACAATCATTAAAGTCACCTTGAGCTCATCAGTGAGTTTCTCCTTCTTCTCCTTGAGCTTGTCTACTGCCTTCTCATCCCAGCGTCTGGCCTTGGCCTTGAGGTCGCTAGCTCCTCCAGAGATGACTCCAGACTTCTGGAACAGAGTACCGTCCAGGGCTACCGTCTGGACACAAATACACAAAGCGATATTAGTCAGAAGAACAGACCGTTCTTTCATCTAATAGATCATCAGATGGACATGCAAGCTTTCAATCCCCCCATCCCATATTAAACAAAGCACCTTGTGTCTGTATGGCCCTCCAAAGGCAATCCTTCGTGCATCCTCTACATTTTCACAGACCAGAGCGTTGCCACAAGCGTACTGGAGGGCTTTCTTGATGTGGGGTGGTTCATAGCGAATCACATCAATCACCAGCTTGGCTCCTCGCAATTCTCTCAGTTTCTCATCAGTTGGTTTCACCTTTTGGAAGAAAAAATGGAATTGTATGGGAAACTTAATCCAATAAAGTAACCTAATATTTCCATAGACAATTTTTTTTTTGACACTAGCCAAGACCTAAGACAGCTGGTTGGTAATATTTTGCTTTCAAATGGCATTTTTAACAGGAAGCTGAAAAGACACTAGAGACTTTTGTTTAAAGTCTCTAAATCAAAACATTCACTTTCAGTATTTTTTGCTCACGTAGGCAGTCCCACTGGTATTAGACACACTGTTATGTGCATCTGTGTTGATTTTTTACATTTTAATTACTCCTGGAGAGAACTATTATCTGTAGTGTTTAATATTCACCTCTAGGTAGTCGAGAGGAAGGAAGGTCTCAGGCTCTCCTCTCTGCTCCTTGATGTATTGAATGCAGTCTCTGCCAGTCTTCTCTGAGTCAACGATGATGGCATCCATGTTCTTCCCCAACACTTTAGTCACAGCAATCTGATACTTCTTCTGAGTGGGCTGACACAGGTCGATTAGACGACCATACTGAAAACAAACAAAATATTTTTAATAAATTGATTGTAGTCAATGTTTTCATGAAATCTAGTCACCAAAAGAGACAACAGCAGATGGGTTTTGCAAGCAAAACAAAATATATTGTTGTTAGTGCCATCACAGATGCCTCACCACAGAGCCAGGATACAGTCTTTTGATACTCTCCATGATCTCTGCCTTGCGCTGCTGGCGACTGTTCTCCTGCCTGTCGATTCTGGCATCTCCCAGCTGCTCCATTACCTACAGCAGAAGTCAATAATCATGGGATTAGTCATAAAGCTTTTCACAGCTGACATTTTCACTATGCATGCTAGCAGCTAGCATAGACTGAATGGCCCACAGAGCAATCATTCATTTCATTGGCCACACTTTTCCCCTGATAGGTGAAGTGTCAGTGCAAAAGGTCTATTGATCAACATGGAAATATTACGATTCCTTTTGCACACTTGAAAAGAACAAGATCAAGAGGAAGCTGGAGGTCTAAAGAACTGGGTTAACACATGCAAACACGAACCCAGCCAGCTACAGCAGTAAAAACACTGACAGTCAGCTAGCATAGTCATTCATCTGCTTTTCTTCCTTTGCTGTGTATTCAGCACCTGGTTAAGCTCCATGTTGATCTCATCAATCCTCCTCTTGGCCATCTCAACCTCCTCAGTCAGCTCTTCCTCCATGCGCTTCTGCTCATCTAGCGACTGCCTGAGGGGTAACAGGACAAAAGTGTGTGAATCAAACAGTACTGTTGAGAAACATAAAATCAATAATGTGCACATGCAAAACAACAGAAAAGTAAGAGCGGCATACCTGCTGGTGGAAATATAATCCTCTAGTTTCTCAATACGTTTCTGGTTTTCCTCAATTTCACGGATCTTCTGTTTGATTTTGGCCTAGAAAAAAAAAAGGTTAAATCAAAACAGTGCAAACTATTCTTTCTGGCACAAAGCTTACATTACTCCTTTCTTTACCTCCGTCTCCACTTTCTTCCGCTCCTCCAAGTCGAGGCGGTCCTGGTCAGCCTTCTGGTCACGGTTGAACTTCTCCAGCTCCTGTGCCAGGGTGGCAGCACGTTTACTAGCTTCTTCCTTCAGACGATGGTACTGCTTAACCTAGGGGACGGAACAAACAGAAGTCATTTATGTGTTAATGGCAGTCTGACTTCAGCACATCGTAACACAAATTTGAGATGAAAATCACACAACAAACTCCTGAAAGCCTTTATTTAATGTGAACAGCAGTCTAACATGTCAGACCTGATTTTCCTCCAGCGTGAGGTCCTGGCCCTGGCTCTGCGCCTCCTCCTCCATTCTCTCCTCAAAGTCTTGCTTGGCCAGCTCCACTGCCCTCATCTCTTTATCCAGCTCATCCATGTCTGCTTTGCGCTTCTTGTACATCTTCTGGGCATTTTGCAGTGATTTTCGTGCCGCCTCAAGCTTCTTGATTTTGTGCGAGGTGTTCTCTTTAGCCTTGATATACTGAGGCCTCTTCTGGTTCAGCTCAGAGTCTTTCTCTCTGCAGGGAGAGTAAAATAATTAACAATGCATAAAGTATTAAATGGCACAGGATCTATTTATGTACATGAAAAAGCTGAAAGACATAGGCTGTCACGGCATTATCACTTACTTGATTTCTTTCTCGATGGTCTGCTGCTCCCTCATCAGCCTGCCCAGCTCCTTCTTCTTGTCTTTTAGCTCTTCCTCCACATGGTCCATCTTTTTACGGTCTTTGTCAATCTCCTTGTTTCTCTGACCAAGCTCTTTGTTCAGCTTCTCAATCTCAGTCTCATTGTGGTAGAGCTTGAAAAGCTGCAACTGTACACTGGCCCTGGCCACTTCATCTTTAAGACGCTGGTAACGCTCAGCCTGGTAGAATGATCATAGGAGAGAGAGACAGTGCGATTAGAGATTCACCAATACTGAGTTTCTGAGCCAATAATAACAAACAATGACGATAAAGCTTTTGTGGCAGATGCAGATACAATAACATATAATTACACAAACTATTGAAATTATTATAGGCTACAATAATCATTAGAATAACTTTACATACATACAGCTGGACAAATTAGAGGTTACCTAAACCCCTTAAACGTCACTGTTCTGAAAAATGAAGGTCTTTTATAATTAACAAGCTAACAACTCTGCTGCATCATTCATCCTCCCCTATGTCCTTCTCTCTTTGCTGCTTATATTAAGAGATGCACTGCTCTGTGGGTACTACTGGTTTTATCACACACTTGGAGAAAGAGCTAGCTGGCCTCAGTGTCAAAGCCTACTGGAATTCAGCTAAGTTTAAGATACACAGCCGATTAGGCTCACAGGGTGACTATGGGGAATTAGTCGAAGACGTTGCATTTCTGCAAGTTCATAATCTGCTTGTTCAACAGGAGAGTTGTTAAACTGTTCGTACTGTCTTTGGCTACTGGCGGATTTCAGTGTCCTTACAGGCATAACTAGCACCGTCATCATCAACTGAAGCCAGTTAAAACCTTAGGTCTGTTTCACTCTCTCAGCTCTTTTCCTTTGCTCTGTGTGTGTTTGTGTGTAGGAGGACTCAGTCCTCCTGTGAATAATCAGCCGGACACAGAGAACAGCAGAGATGAGAGTGGAAAAAAATCACCACTCAACAATGGGGTTGTTGAGTGGTGATGTTTATCAGCTACTGATAAATTGTACATCCAAGTGTGTGATAAATTTTATGCACTCTGTATAACGATGGATGGCCTTTAGTTAACCAAAAGACCTGCACTGATATTAAAAATATCTTTGTCAAGAATGACCTAGCCAAGATAGGCAGCAATAAGAGTGGGTTACAAACGAATACCATCAGGCAGATAACCAAAATGTACCTCAAATATAATCTACAGGGGAATCCACTTTAAAATTAAGAAGCAAAAGTTAAGCAACTATTTTATTTCATTCAAGCAGTACAAAAAGAAAAAAAGTAAACCCAGTTATACTGTATTGTGATTCAACTTAAAGGGCCACACCTCCTCTTTCTCTTGTTTGGCTTCTTTGCGCTCCGCAGCAATGTTTTTCTTGCGATGATAATTGAATTGCGTGTCTTCCTCTGCTTTCACCATCTCCTTCTTCCTCCGGTCATACTCCTGAGCCAGTTCTCCAGACCGTGAGATCTCCTCAAACAACGCTGTACGTTCTTTGGGGTTCTTCATGGCAATAGACTCCACAGCTCCCTTTAGGTAATAGGAGGACAAAATTGCGTTTGCAATAGAAACTGTCAAGAGCATTTTAACAAATATTAATTTGAAGACCCTGTCTAATTGTAGCTTTAACCTCTAAAGGATGAGTCACATTTTGACCTGTGATATCCAGTGAGGACACACTCTACACTTAACTAAACCTATGACAAAGAAGCACAATAATCTCATAGCAAACTGATCCCTCAGAACAAGAGCATTATTATGGAATGTCAGTCCACACATTTTTCTTGACATGATTTTCAAAATTTCAGTCTTACCTGGAAGACCAGGAAATTCCTAGCCTTAATCAAAATGCCAAGTTTTTCCAGCTCTTCACTGTACTCAGGCAGGCCCACCACTTTATTGTTGATGCGGTACTCAGAAGAGGAACCTGACATACAGCAAAAACATCATAAGCATTAGCTCATCAAAAACACAGAAGAAATGATGTCCAAGGATGTAAATAGATTTAATTTTTTTTCTAAAGAATGTCACCCAATGCAAGCTGTTCCACCAAATTTGTGGAAAAGTTTCATTCAAAAAAATAACGATAAATGAAATGTCTCACAGGAGTCCCACACTACACAGCTTCAGTTTTTGCTCTGCTAAACCATCAGATGAAAAAAATTCAGATTTTGTGGTGAGTGCAGAAATGAAGACCACTTGACACGAAGTACAGACCATCTGTACATGACTCTTACAGCAGAGATAAAAACATTTTGAATTTTGATTGTTGTGCAAGAAAATTGATAAATGCCAGGCATCTTTAATGACTTCCCAAATGCCAAAGCATGTCTTTACAAACAGTTCTTGCATGAGGACTAATGCCTCTGACTGAATAATGTAAGAATGTGCTTCTTTTACATGCAACTACAACCAGCAGAATATGAAGTCAATTAGTTCATGTTTCAAAATATTTAACACTTGATGTTTGTGCAGCTGTACATGAAAACCAGCCATCAATACCGTTAATATCTACAACTGAAAAGAACCTATATGTCATGAATAGTAAAGCTCATGCCGTCTAATTTCTGGTACAAGTGACAAAACAGACTGCCTTCCTTACACGCAGAGAGAGTATTAATGAAGCAAGTGAATTGTGTATTCCAACACGACTGTAATTTGAGCTTCATACCAATAATGACTCTTGTGAAGGAGCGTTCCTGTCCGTCATCTTCCTGGTACACCATACTGACAAAGGCTCTGTTGGCCGCTGGTTTCCCGACAGGCGCTCCATGGATTAGATCCTTAAGAGTTTTCACACGAAGGTTACTGGTCTTCTCTGCCAACACAAAGCTGATGGCATCCATAAGGTTGGACTTTCCTACAACAACAGCATGGAATTATTAGCAGCATGTACACAAATCTGATATGGAAATCAAAATTTCAGCTGAGTGAAGCATATATTTTGTTACACATGTACAACCTGATGCAATCAAAAAACTGCCCTGCAGCAATATTTGTCTCCATGACTTTGATGAAGCTAAGTTAAGTTCAGAATCTGAGGTAAAAAGGCACTGTTGTGTGATGTTGCATTGTATTGTATGTGTAAAGCTGAGTGAAACATCTATGTTTGCAAAATAATAAATCATCGTTTTATCTGCGAAATCTAAAGACGTGATATTGAACGTTTAAACAGGTGAAAGCAAAGTCTGATCATTTCTTTCACACGTTATCTAACAGAAAGACATACAAGATTCTATTAGTTGACAGTCATAAACCATAACCGCAATAAGACAGTGGAAAATGCTAACTTAACATAGATGATAAGACACATATTACGGTGCAGTAGTGCTGTCTAGCAAATCACAATATTTTTTCTACGCATAAACTGCAACCGATGATATGTAGACAGAGCGGAGCATTGGAACACCGTGTTTACCGCTAACCAACGCTAGCAAGCAGTTTGCATTAGCTGCAAGTTAACATTGGCTATCATAACATACCAGATCCATTAGGTCCGATGATTGCAGTGAACTTATGAAACGGTCCAATGATCTGTCTCCCCTTGTACGACTTGAAGTTTTCGATCTCTATCAGTTTTAAATAACCCATTTTCGCTATATCGGTGCAAAAAAAACTGCACAGTGAATATTAGCCTACTAAAATGTTAGCCAGTTAGCTAATGCTAACAACCAATGTTTAGCGAACACGGCGAAGACGAAGTGAGCACGCAAATGAATGAACCTCTCTGTTCAATCTATTGCTGTCATATGCATAAGTTACATCATGAAGTGCACGTTTAGTTTGCTAATCTAAATCGCGTCATAATCTTCATCAAACAGTCTCCGAGCGGTTGTGACAACAATGCGCCATTTTACAATCCAACAGGAAGACCCTCGAGCGCGCGAGACATGGAACCTCGCAGTTTCTCGCGAGATGAAATGGAGTTTGTTGCGTTGAGGTTTTGGCCTTAGGAATGCACCTTTTACACTGTTAAATTATCCAGCATTAGAGAATAAATCATTTTCGCGAAAAGCTTTTGTGTTTTGTCCAGCTCTGCCTGTCTATTTCAGTTTATTTTTAGCATAGCGAAATATGTTTAGGTGTTACCATGGTTACCAAGGGCATCGCTACACAACAGACTTCAAGCAGCGAGGCACTTTCATTCATTAACACTGATGACTGAAATAAATAACTTACATGTGTAACGTCAGAGGTAAGTGTTGCTTCAGATAGATCAGTGACTGTTTTTTAAAGAAAAATATAAATGGATTGCAAAAATGATTTGCTTCTGGTCCATATACAATCAATGAAGCCTCTCCAGGTTTTGGTGTGTGATCAGATCATTACAAGAGCAATTTTGTGTGAAGATAAACTCCACGAGAGTGTCACAGTTCACCAATCAGAGTAACTTCTTTCCAGCAGGGTTAAATAATCAGTTTTGTGATGCTGTCTCCTTAGAAACTCTTCAGAAACTGTGAAAATGTACAAAGTGGATCTGCCTGTGGACCAGTCTGCAGAAATGGCTGTGGAGAAGAGAAGAGCTGCAGAAAAAGCACGCAGGGGCCGCATCTTTAACACCCGGTTGCGTGTGATGGGCCTCGACCTGGATGCTCTGAACCAGCAAGTCCAGGAGAAAAAACATCAGCAAGACATGGATAAACAACGGGACAAAGCTTTTGGTAGGCTCAACTATTTAAAATATTGAAAGACAGGAAGGGATCAGTTTTATATGAAATGAGTCACAGCCAATATTCTCCCAGGATTTAAGGAATATTGGGTATCTAAGCAGAAATATTGTCCTATGTCCTGTCTTGTTAAAACGAGATATGGTAAAAACTTTATTAATCCCGTAGGAAATTTTTGGACCAGATATTGCTCAGACAAAACAAATTGACATCACATAGGTAATGCAGTTCCTAGTAGAAAAGCAATAAGATATAAGTACGATGCTTTACTGAAATGATGTTTTAGCTGTCATTCCTGCAGCACATGGAGGAGTTACGCAGTTGGATGGTAGAAAGAATCTCCTTTGGCTTTCACCACTAATGAGCACTGATCACAGGTGTGTTTTAATATTGTAGATAAGCTGAGAAAATATCAAGATGAAGCAATGCTGAAGCAAGACACTGACGAAAAAAAGAAGCGAGAGGCTCTGCATGTTGATCTGACCCAGTACTGGGCCACTCATCAGCGAGCAGAGGACTCTTGTGATGCTGATCTCAAGTGTAGCCTGGAGGGGGCGTTCAAGAGCACCATTCCAGAGAGTGAGCTGGGGCCTGCCAGTATGCAAATCTTTCAGGTAGGCTCACTGTGACAGGGAGATGCCTGTTGTGCTTGAAATACCAATGAAACAAAACCTAGTAAATGGTTAAATAAATCATCTGGTAACCTTTGATACACTGTGTCCTCGTCTCGTGTACAGGGGGAGGGTATCGGAGAGGAGCAAATGAAGAGAGAACAAATGAAAAGGACAGAAAGAGATCTGCAAGTACAGATGGATGACAATGAAAGAAGGCACATGGCAGCCAAGCACAGAGGTGAAAAAAGACACACACAAGAGCTCACACACAGGAACACACGCACACTGTGATTACTGATGAGCTTACATGGTGTACTATACAGCCTCTGTAAATCACATACATGCTTCATGCTTTCCTGCACAAACAATCACACACTCCCACGCACAGCCCTTACCACCAGGTGACATTGATGGATGCTCATCCCAGAGAGCCGTTATGTGTGCGTGAGTATGTCGTTGGGGAGCTTTGCACAGTGGGTAATGGCTAATGCAGGTGTGAAAAACACACTTCAGATCATTTCCAACTCATGTGCTCTACAGAGATGCTCCTGAGCAAAGAGCTGGCGCATCAAGACCTAAGGGGCGTTCAACAAGCTGCACTAGAGGAGGAGTGTAAGAAAGCTGCCCGCCTTGCGCTCGACAACTACAACCAGGCTCTGGTACAGTACATACATGTGCACACACAGATGGACACACAGATGCTCACATACCACCCACTGATGTGAATGCACAAAGCAGAATCTCATGGGGTTTGGAGCTGTGACATAGTGTTCTCAGGTGGGAATTTGAAATTAAAATTGCTTACTGAAAATGTTAAGTGATGCATGCACACACTTGGTGCAGGAAGACAGCTATCATAATTTTTTGGTACCAAGCAACATGGATGGTTAAACTGCTTTGTTGTATGCATTGGTCCTGTCTGATTTTAAAAGCCTCCATTTAGCCCTTCACTCATTTGCCTGAATGCACTCAGCTGAAACCTCCATTGGGAGGCATCATTGCAAATCCTTCAGGTCATGGTATTTTCCATGACAATTATGTGGTTTCTCTAATAACCACTCATATGCATGATGCACAGATAAATTTAGCTAACTGAGTGGATGTCTCAGGAGGACATACCCCATATGGCTGATTCTTGTGTCGACTCAAAGTAGACACTCGAAGTAACCACATTTAAGAGGCTGGGTTTCGTAAAGCTCCTGCTATTTTAATGATAATGGGGAAGACCAATCAACTGTCCTTGGATCAGTGGTAAAGCCTGACCATGTCCTGTTCCCACAGGCTACAGAGCGAGCAGAGAAATTGAAGGAGCAACACAGGATCGAGGAAAGGGAGAATCTTGCCGAGATGTGGCACACAATGACATCTGACATGATGACAGAGTGTGCAGAGGCAGCAGAGAGGGAGGTGGTAGGAGGGAAGGCACCACAGGTTCTGCCAGACAGGTGGAAAGGGATGAGTCCTGAGCAGCTGAAAACCATCCACAGGGAGAGAGAAGCACAGCGCCTTGAGAGACAGGTACTGACACTGTGTAGCTTCCATACATGTTTGAGCAGTTTATGGTCAGGTCACATCTCCTTCTGCACCAAGCTCCTCTTCAATTCTGCCTTTTTGTTAAAGGTTTTTCAAAACTGTGTTTCCTAAACTTTTTGACCTGTCACCACTTAAAAATAATGATTTTCATGCTCATGAGATCATATAGTGAAGTCCTGTAACGTATATGGATTTAAATTCATAGATGGAGACACCTGTTTCTTCAGGTTTCTCCATCTATCCATCCATTTTCTATGTGCCACTTCATCCTATGCAGGGAGGCTAGAGTCTATGCCAGCTGTCGTACACCCTGGACAGGTCGCCACTCTGCACAGGGCCATAACAGAGATACTGACCACCATGCATGCTCACAGTCACACCCTTGGCCAATTTAGAATCACTGGTTAACCTATCATGCATGTCTTTAGACTGTGGGAGGAAGCTAGAGCACCCAGTGAAAATGTGCACAGGGACAGGCAGAACATGCAAAAATGCAGCTGTGAAGCAGCAGTGCTAACGACTGTGTTTGTTCTACTATTTTGTCATCTGTGTCTGTTGCATACAGCATGTCTTAGGCTTGTAACTAGGTCAACCAAAGGAAGCTTATTCATTTTCAGATATGTTTTAGAGACCCAAAGCACTCTAATTACCATGCAAACTATCATATTTGTCCTGTGACCTGTTTGGCTGGTCTCAGCACTCAGGTTGGGAACCACTGCTTTGTAATACATTTTTAACTGAGTATCCCACCTTTGGCTTTTATTTCTTTCTTTCTGTCTTCAGAGGCTCCGTGATGCTGAAAAGCTTCAGGAGGCAGCTTGGGGTCTCCAGCAGTTGAAGCTGTCCAGAGAAGCAGATGAGGAGGAGAAGAAGGCAGCAGAGCTGAGGAGAGAGCAGAGGACTCAGATGGACCAATACAACATGCAGCTGGCCAGGGAGCAGCAGGCACAGTGAGCACCACACACATACGTACAGTCACTCATCACGCACTAGTCGGCAGATATGTCGTGGGTGTAGATGATGAAATACTTCAATATAGACATTATAAGACACTTACTCTGTTTATTTGTGTTTCTGTCCCAGTCAGGAGTACCTGAATAAGAAGCTGTACACCAACAAACCCACCAAGGATTACTTTTATCAATTCAACACCAGCTCTCGATGACCAACACACCCGCTTTCTCTCCTGTGACAATGTGCTAATGAAATCGATTGATTGTTACATATATAATCAATGTGAAATGAATAAATGGTTCAACAATACTTCATGTTTATTCAGCGATATACACCCATCAGGCATAACATTATGACCACCTGCCTAATATTGTGTTGGTCCCCCTTATGTGCTCAAAAATGCTCTGAACCACTGGGCATTGACAAGAGGACCTCTCAGGGTGTCCTATAGGGTCTGGAACCAGGACGTTGGCACTGGATCCTTTGGGTACTCTGTCTTGTGCAGTGGGGTCTCTGTCCATCAAACTTGTTCAACTGCATCCTATTGATGCTTGATCACAATGGGGTGTAGGAAGTTTGGAGGTCAAATCAACATGTTGGGCCATTGTCATGTTCCTCAACATGTTCCTGACTATTGGATGTTTTTTCCATGTGGTGGGGTGCATTTTCCTGTTGGGGTAGGCCAGTGACATTTGGGATTTCCATTTGCATGAGGGAGTGTGCTTGTTGTGGGACAATGTTTATTTGGGTCTCATCAACACGGATGTCAAAATCCAAGGTTTTCCAGCAGAACAACACATAGTACTAATATGATCAATGTTATTCACTTCACATGTCAGTGGTCAAAATGTTGTGGCTGACTAGTGTATACTGCATTGCCTGCTATATTGACATATTTATTGCCTGATACTGAGAAAAAAGGGACCTTTTTTGGTACAGATTGTTCCACGTACTTTATTTTTCAGTCATATATCCAGTTACAGTGGTAGATTCATAATGCAGTTACAGTTACATTGGCCCCATATGTGGTACAACCCAACGCCTGTTGTACAACCGTGATACATGTAGGCATCATCATTGTGCTGATAGTGCACCCAACACACCACCTCATACTGGCAGTGGCACACACTCCCAACCCCCTCCTTTTCACCCCTGTTTTCTCTCAGTTCCCACTTAGGCATTGTTATTTAATCTGTCTGCTTTTGAGTTCTGGAGAAGCTTATCTGAAACACACCAATTCGTTTTTCATAGATTTTTTTAAATCTTTTAACTATAAAAAGGGAATAAATAAAATCACAGCGGAAAAGCAAAAAGGCCAGTGTCCTCAGGTTTCCCCTCAAAACATGAAAAGCGAAGAGTGAGTAGCAGTCGAGTGAGTATCTGTGTGTGTACACTCATTCCTCATTCAAAGCTAACATTTGCCCCCAACACTGACAAACACAGATGTTTAGCAGCAGACAGTTGAGTTAGAATATTGGCATATTTTGTGTCATTCATTGCTCCTGTAGGAAAATAGATTTTCTTAAAAGCTTTATTTGTCCTGAGTGTGTCTGTTTAACCAACAACAGGGACCTTACATACGCCTCCATCAGAGCCACCAGCCTCTTAAGACATCCCATGCACCACCTCAGGGACTGTCAGCGGATGTTTGGCTAGTGGCGAGCTTTTATTTGAGTAGGGAGAGCATTGCATATAGGTACTCCCTGTGGTATGCACTAACTGGCTTACTGCATTCCTGCCCCGCATAACTGCATCAGACAAAACTCCACAGATATTCACTGCACTGCAACGCATTGCTGGATGAATTATGGGCATGAATGCATCCTTAGCTTTCATTGAAATGCAACTACTTTCACTAAATGACACTAAATGTACAATTTTCAATTTTTTTGATATGTTTGCAAACATCTACAGAACAATGTGGATTTTTTTTCCTTTTTAATTGTTTTTTTTCCCCATTCTTTAGCTATGAACTATTTTTGCTACGTCCAAATCTCACTGCAATCATTTGTCAAAAAAACAGAAAGTTTGATTTCATAGCAAGAGTACAGAAGAAGAAATATTACAACTTGCAACATTTTTAAAATTAGGTGGGTTTTCAACCTGCACATTTTTCACATTTTTTTTTATATCAAACATGGTTCTTTAAGGGTTGTATTTACATTCAGTGGGAGAAAACAAAATGTTGTCCGTCTAACTCATCTCTTCAGTACCTTGTAGCTCAGATTTTTTTTAATCCGTAGCATGTCAATACAACGTCTACCTGGACCTGAAAAGAATACATTCTCTGCGTTTGATATAAATACCAACTGTTTGCCTTTATCACACATCAATTGGCAATAATTACGCATGTCTACAATATCCATTTGCATCAATGGAGGTCTGAAAATAAAACTTGAGAGAGTGTTTGCCCACAAGACTCCACTCTCGGATCTGTAAATATACATAAATACTGCTCCTCAGTCAGTTTGTGTAGTATGAGATGGACAGGTATGAAAAGATTGTTAATTAGAGACAACAATGTTTTAATACAGTGTAGAAAGAGACAAAGACGGATACAGAAAGCTACACATAAGTCTTGACACAAAAAAAATTACAATTTCATTTCCAATAATGACATTACACTTCTGGAGGGAAGGCGAGAGAGTAATGACATCAATCTGGTGCTTTATGCAGATCCAGCAGGCACAGGAACTTATAAGGAGCATGTACATATCTATAATACTGTATTATGGCTAAATAGATAGATGTAGATGCAGCTATATACACCAGATGCTACTCAGCATTTTCACAGCAAGTTCCCCTTAATGCATCCAATGTTATTTATAGTAAGAAACTTGGCTTCACTTAATTTCAATGAAAACATCTTGAACTATGAAATATGTCAATAAAAAAAAGTCAAATGTTTCATACAAATAGTGTAAAAAACAATATGTAAAAATGATAGAAAAAACAATGGCAGATAACAAAAAGTGATGTTTTATATTCAATCACAATTGTTAAAAAAATAATAATAAAAATGTCACTGGCAAGTACAATCTGAGACATTAAATGGCATTAGACGTAGGAAATCATGTGTGAAATAATATCAGACATGATAAATATCTAAGATTCAAGACTTGTTACAGCAGCGTGTGCTGTTTGTTTCCCTTCACTGGGCTCTACTATCATCCTCCCACTTTAATGCACTACTCTGCATCTCTATACGACCTCCAACCCCTGATATTTCTAAATGTACAACATTCTGTCTGAGTAGTTTTGTTTGATGAGACAAAGAAAGAGAAGAAAGGGAGAAATATGAATGTGTATCCATTGAGATTCATTGTAAACTACACAGGTAAAGGAAGGTGAGGTGGGTCAAAGGGTTAGTTCATGTCAGTCAGACTTGTATCATGTTTGTCCACTACTTTGGACACTCCTTTGGTCAAAATAGTCCAGTCCTTCAGAAGACTGCCAGAGGGCATCTGAATAGTCAATATATGATTGTGTATTAGTCGGTAAAATACAGATCAGCAAGTCAGCAGGGAACAGGAGTGTATGGGCACGTACGTGTTGACATATTTTGGTCTGACGTTCCCCGGTGGATGTGTGGGGGTTAATCGAGGATGGTGACTGAGTTGGGCATTCCATTGGTGGCCAGGGAGATGGTAGGAGGGTTGAGCGAGGAGTTATCCGGCAGACCGTGGTACCCTTCCGGACCCTCGCTGGGACGACTGATCTGGCTGACCAGAGACTCGTCCATGTTGAGCTCCGTGGTTATGGCACTGCTGCCATTGAAGTCTAGGTTGTCTTCACTGCACAGCTTGCTCTCCTCACCCAGGGACGGCTGGCTGGCTGTCCGCTTCTCCTCAAGATCACTGCAGTATGGGAGAGCGCGGGAGAGGTCAGAAGCAACAAACATGATCACAGGGCGTATAAAAAATTCAATGCAATCTAAAAATAACTTCAGCAGTGTCAAAAAACAGCCACTAAATGTCAACATGCACACTGAAAATACCTAAAATGAGTTTTTCTCGATTCATTGATTAGTTGAATGACTATTTTTGACAAATCTTCTAAGTAACTTTCAAGCAAAAATGCTAAAAAAAAAATTGATAGTTCTATGCTTTAAAATGGGAAAATTCGCTGCTTTATTGGGTCTTTTGTTATAGTAAATGGAATATTATTGGGACTTGGACTGCTGATCAGACACAACAAGACAGATGGAGTCACCTCAGGCTCTAATAGAGCTTTTTTAATTTTTTTTTTACAGGTTTTCATTTATTTATATTCCAAGTGATTAATCAAAAAGATAATCTGCAAATGAATCAGCAATGAAAGTTATCATTAGTTGCAGCCTTTCATGATATATGACACTATAATTGCATTATATGTAATGGAAGGCAGTAGGTAGGTAAGGCATTGACAGGGGATGATAAAGAAGTGTTACTGGGATGGTGAATCACATGACAGCATACCTTTCAAGAGATCTGCAAAGCAGGGGCAGGCATTAGGGAGAACAGTGAAAGGAACACAAAGGGTTAGGAAAACCAAACAGTGCTGCAGGAATCAGGGATGTGCCAGGAATTCATACAGTGTATAGAAATATGGCATTCAAGGAAACACTGTGCAGACAGATGACAAACCTGTACTCTCCGAAAGTTTCATCCTTCATTGGCCGAGCTTCCGAGTCCATCGGACCCTCCTCTTTATCTTTCACTGAGAAGGAAACAGATGATTGGATTTCATTATCAGCAACATCTTAACCATGTTTCTCTCTGAGCTACAGTCTCAGACACTGATAATGATGTTCTGTCTGACAGCAAGATAACATCAAGTCTCTGTATGTGGAGCAAAACGATTTAGGCCATCTGTGGACAGTGTCTGTTTGTTCATCTGGATTACAGTTTGCATTTGATTTAGTTGCTCATCCGACTTTCAGTATTTAACGATTTAAATAATTAATTCTTCATAAGTATAATGCCGGTGGGTACAGCCAGATTTATTATTCAATTAGTCCTTGCTTTTAGCACAGACAGAGCCAGCCACTTCTGTCTCCCTTGTGTGGAAAAAAGCTGAAAGGCTGGTGTTTTTCTCCGTCCAGTCAGACAGGGGCCTGCAGGTTGTAGTTACTCTTGTGGTTTGTGATTATTATTTCACGGTTCATTTTAGGGCAGAGCCTCTTTCCTTACTGGCACAGTGAGGAAGTGCCATGCTCAGATTTTTATTTCACTGCGTGTTCAATGTGAAAGCTGCAAGGTAGAAGCTGCGCTGAGTGAAACCAGACAGTTATTTTGAGTTGGATCCACTGTAAGGATTACAGAGTTACAGAAACTGCTTAGGGAGCATTTTAAAAATGGCTCAGTCTTATTTTAGTGTCTTTTTTTCCAGTCAGAATGATCATGTTTACTGTGGTGCATTCTTGTAATACTTGGCTGCTTGTTCTACTGTGGTATCAGTTAGCTTTATGGCTGCAGAAAGCTTGTGGAGGCTTTGAAGGAGAAACAACTACAATAAATTCACAGAAAAAGTTGTTCAAACCTTCACTCATTTTGAAGATTCTTCCAGGTTAACATCTCTGTTGATGGATCCTTAGCACTTATAGAGCTGGGCTACACTTACCTGAGTACTTCCCTCCTTTACTCCTCTTGATGAAGCAGAGGATGAGAAGGATCAACAGCAGGAGCACAAGGGCGCTAACGACACCAATGAACCAGCCCTGAGTGGCAAAGCTGGGCTGCACCTCTGTCACTCCTTCAGAGAGAGGTGAAATAAAAGGAGCGTGAGGTTTTTTTATAATGGGGAAACAGGATGAAAGTACGGCAGTAATGGAAAGTATGAAACAGGCAGCAGAAACAAGATAAAAGAAGAAGCAGAATCTAGAGCAAAAGAGGCAGAGCATTATGCATCCTGACAGGGTGGCATTTCACCAGGGAACCAAACAATACAGCAAAATGCACCAAACAAACACGAGTAATGGATCATTTCATATGGCTAACCAAGCTCTCTTTTCACAAAAGTCTTTGAAAGCACTTCACAGGCAGAGAGAGAGAACTGCATGACACTCTCTGTAGGATCAGGTTTTATATTTAGATGTGGGAAGCCCAGAGGAGAGAGCAGAGCAGATGAAAGAGAGGAGGATGAATGAAGGCAGAGAGCTCATAGTACCTGTTCCTTCTGTGTCGATCTCAATCTCCCTGAAGGTGGTGTTGTGGTACGTGAATCGAAGGCAATAATGAGAGCCAGGAGTCAAGCCCTGGAGCTGGTAGAAAGACTGAGAGGAATTCACCATTTCCGTCTTCTTCCATTTACTGCCATCTGCAGAGGCACAACATGAATCTCCTTTTACTGTGTCGCTGTTCAGGATCGTGAAACTATTTCCTGCAATTTTTTTTAAGTTTGAATGCATAGAGTTTTAACTTGTCAGTATCATACCATTCTTCCTGAGGTAGTGGATCTGGAAGCTGATGTTTCTGTGTCTCTTCTTGGCGACCCAGCTGAGGTTAACGGAGGTTTCCCCCACAGACACGCTGATGTTGGCAGGAGGTGCTGCAATGCATTTAGACAATTAAAAAAAAAATCGAATTTATGATCTAATACAGTCTGGTCCTGAATGAGTAATACGGTTGACTGTCAAGGGCATGAGTCAGCTTCATACCTCCATCCAGTGTGGTGGCTCCCTTCATTATGATGGGCTCCCCGTCCCCAGCAGCAGTGCGCCCCCTCAGGTAGAAGCGGTACTGGCTGTGACGGTCGAGGCCCTTCAAGGTGAGGTGGGAGACGATGGGGTCGTCTATCGTCTCTACCTGCATGGGGCTGTCATCAGTCTCTTTAACTGACCACAGCAAAGCCAAAGCAAACATTTAATCACAGCTCGATCATCAACACATTGTTATGGGTGATGCATCGTTCTGGGTGACATGGGACTGACTGATGAGCATCATTAGGGTGCTACACTTTCGACATTTTTCTAGTGGGTATTGATTTAGCTGGAGATGCATTGTGTGGTGCCGTTCAAACTGCTAATGTTTTGTTTTATGCAGCATAGAAGCACTTATTAAACAAAAGATTTTACTATACGGCAAGGATGAAGCATGCTCACTCTGTTGGTACTGCAGCAGATATCCAATAAGGACTCCGTTGGGCTGGTCAGGAGGCGTCCAGTGGAGCGTCATCTCTGTCTCCGATGGGCTGTCTAGAATCAGGGATGCTGGAGGACCAGGAACTAGCAGCAACACAAATAGGCCTGATTAGAATGCACTCAGCTTAAAAAGGGATTAATTCACTGTTCTGACCTACTGACATCTTTTCCCCCCAAAGCCGAGCCGGCTCAATAAAATCTATCCTTCCACCAGTCTCACCATCCTTCTCTTCACTGCCTCCCACCCGTCATTCTCTGGATATCAGTGTCATTTCCCATATGACTCTCTCCATCCCATGTTGTTCCATCACTGTCTCACTCTGTCTGTAATTAAACCACCTCACCTGCTTGATCCATCACCTCCCCCATGTCAGTCTTACCACCCGCCACTCTTCCACTCCTGTATTCTCCCCCTCTTTCTTATTCTCACCTCCCTCCTGAGTCTTGAAGGACAGTGCCTCAGAATGGGGTCCCTCTCCCTTTTTGTTGTAGACGGTAATGGCCAGGGCGTAGTGGGAGTACGGCCTGAGATCACTGATAATCCTCTTCTCCTCGGTCGGGCCGGTCTCCACCACCACAGTGCTCTCTGATTCCCTGGCTCTCCGGCCTCTGTGGTGGCCCCTGGAGCCTTTCCTGGTCAAGTAGATCTAGAGCCACAAAATAAATCAGAGAAAAGGCAAAAGAGGAACTTGTGAGTGAGTTTCTGAGCTACATTTGGAAATTTTAACATCTAATTCCATTCTTATACTTAATTCAGTTCATATCAGGGTTGTATTGAGTGATGTAGTTACACATTTCTATGACAGTTTGGTTCTCTAAAGGATAAAGTTTGGCCAGAGGAAAGATAGGACAAGCAGTGTTTCTAGGGTGTGATACATTTTGAAGGTGAGATCATCTAAAATAGGAAAAGCCTCTATACTTCACAACCTTGAAACTACAGAGAACTCTGAAGCCTCTGCTGAGCAAAGACCCAGCTGCCTCTGCTGCAAACCAAACTTGAGTTTTTCATTAAAACAACAGAAGAGGTACAGTACCTTATATCCCAGCAGGTGTCCTCTGACCGTCTCTTTGTCTACTGGTGCCCAGCTCACTTTGATTGTAGTGCTGTTCATTAGTATAACCCCCACATCCATCGGAGCCTCTAATGGAACTGAGAGATGGAAAGATGTGAATGCCAAGTGGAAATACTCCCATTAAATGAAACATGTATTGCTGAATACTTGTTGAGAAACAGTTTTTAAAAATATTTTTACCATCTTCTCCTGAGTAGCCAATGACAGGGTCTGGTTCAGGTCCCTCCCCTTTTTCATTGACAGCCTGGACTTTAATCTCAAAGGCAGAGAAGTTGCCAATGTCACTGACAATGAATGGCGGGGCCGTTGTGTAGTTCATGTGCCAGTCGGGTCCACTGCCCACCACTCGCCTCCACACCACCCTGTACCTAAAGTCAGGTCCGTTGAAGTCATGTTTGTCCATTTTCTGTAATGATGGGAACAGCAGCCAATAAGACACAGACCCTTTTTAAAAGATCATTTGGAGCTGCTTCGGATCATGGTGCATTCAGGTAATACCTTCCAGGTGATGACCAGAGTGTCTGGATCTGTGGACTCGCTCCTAATATCTGACGGGTTATTGTCTGGAGCTGTGATTGGCAAAAAGGGCAGTTTTGAGTTATTTGGGGTTCGGTGTGATAGTAAAACTTTTTTGCTACAAAACACTGGCTTTTACCTTCAGCAGGTGTGTTGTGGATTTCCGATGGCTTGCTGGGGTTGCTTTTGCCCACGTCATTGATGGCAACGACCCGGAAACGGTAGGACATGTAGGGCCACAGTGGGAGGATAGCACTCTCCTCGTCTCCTCTCACTCTCTTCAGTTCTTCCCAACCCCTCTCCTTCGAACCTTGGTCCTCAAACTCCACAACATACTCTGAAGGGACAGAGTCGGAGAGTTTTAGAAAGGTGAGAAGGAAACCGTAAGGAAGCAAGACAAATATAAATAAACAGTCAGTGGAAACAAAGTCATACTGAGACATTCTGGGCTTTGCATCTTATGTTATGGGGATATAAATCTGTTTATACATTTTGGCTCAGACTCCAAGAAAAAGTTTCCAGACAACAAGGCTTTTTTAAAAACACGAGAAAGGTGAATGCATCAGTGGGTAGAAGAAATCGTGTATCGGGTGCTCTTCAGGATCCGTGGGAAAAAACCATTGTAACAGCAAAAGAGAGAGGTCCGAGGCACTCCAGATAAGTTGCTTAAAAGTCCTTTAATAAATCATGGACCGCAGTTAACGCGTTTCGGCCACCTCAGGGCCTTCATCAGAACATAACATATGTTCAGAACATAACATGTTCTGATGAAGGCCCTGAGGTGGCCGAAACGCGTTAACTGCGGTCCATGATTTATTAAAGGACTTTTAAGCAACTTATCTGGAGTGCCTCGGACCTCTCTCTTTTGCTGTAACAAGGCTTTTTTGTCTGAACCCCCAAAACCCACCGGTCAGCTTAACAGGCATGTGGTTTTCTAAAGAATCTCCAAAAATCCAAAAATCACACAATTCACCAGAACCAGAAACCAGAAAAATCTTTGAAAAATGTTGGATTTTTAACTTTCTTTCGAAATATCATGAGTAACATGTTAGAAACGTGACCAAATCTAAGCTTGAAATCGTGATATTTAATCAAAATCACTTCATTCCACATATCTGATTCAAAAAATCACTAGAAATTCATTCTTTGGTTTAGCCACATTCTGTAAAAAATGCTGTGCTCCTCAGTGCAGGTGAAAACCCTTGCCTGAGTCCAACCACTAACATTCAAGTGACATAAATTCAGCCAGTTTTAAGCTGAACTGCAGGCGGTGTTTGAACAAATCAGATAGAGGTCAAGTATAGAAGCACATTAAAAATGTAGGTAATAAAATATCTGTAGTATACAGAGTCACATATTTTATTACCAGTATCATCTATCTTTTTTTTATGACCTATGAAATTGTAACTATAATGCCCATTTATTCTCTCTTCTTTTAGCCGTAGTTGTGATGTTTCAGCAGAGAAACAGGACTTGATACTGCAGTGAAAATTGACCTACAGTGAGTAAAAATGTTACAGGAGCAAAGAAAAAAACAGAAAAAAACTATGGTTTACAGGATTAAAGGGATGGTAAGTTTATATCATGAACACAAAAATCTAATGTCTGTTTAAAAAAAAACTATTTTTGATATTAATTAGAAGAAAAACCAGAAGAAGACAGGTGCAAATGTGAATGTTTGTAAGTGTGTTTTTTTGTTTGTATTTGTCTGTACTAAACCTTGGACAGGGCTGTTGTGGTCGTCTCCAGGAGTCCAGCTGAGAGTGACGGCACGATGCTTCGGATTGGTGACCTGGAGGAGAGCAGGAGGGTCTGGACGATCTGAAGGGACAACAACATCATCTTTACCACATCTACCTGCACACCCCATGTCTACACACTCCAGGTTCAAACAAATATATCTTTTCAAAATTATTTTTGTGATCATATATGCTGCAATGATCTTACCACATAAGGTGAGGGTGCCACTGGCTTCAGCCATGTCCAGCTTAGTGATGACCTGACAGGTGTACACGCCCTCGTCGTCCTGTTCCACGTTAGATATTATGAGGTCTTGTCCATCAAATGTGTATCTAAGGAAATACAATCATCACCGTTATCCTCACCTTTCTCTTCTTCGTTAAGCATTATGTTATTAACATCTCATCAGTTTGTAATGTATTTAATTGTTCATGTATATAGGAAAATAGGCATAAGTATTGGAACATGGTAATAGGAAATATAAAGTAACTTTCATTCCTGGAAAAAACAGCAGTATCCTCATTATTGTCAGGTTTCTGTTATATAGGATCTAAGTCTCACTTTTCGTCACTGTGGGACTCAAACAGCTTCTGATCATTCTTCCTCCACTGAATTTGTGGAGAGCTGAGACTGGTGTCGCTGCGGTAAAGACAGGTGAATATTGCTGTGCTTTCCGGCTGCACCTTCAGAGCCTGTGGAGGCGACAGGATCACTGTCCGGTCTGGAGGGGAAATAAAGAAAGCAGAATGCTGAGACAAGCTGCAAAGAGGTGCAAATAACATCAGCTGCTAAGGGACAAAGTGTGGGTGCGTATGTGCGAGTCTCACTCACTGAACACTTCCAGCTCGGCGGTGACTGATAAGTTGGCGTTCTGTACAGAGCAGGTGTAGAAGCCCGCATCTTCATGGGTGACATTAGAGATCTCGAGCCCACCATTGGTGAGTGGGTTAACTCTGGGATCTGCCAGAAGAGAGGAGAGGCTGCCTTTGTCCCTGGAAAAGACACACATATCAGAAAGTTGGCGAGCAGAGTACTAAATGAATTTTTTCAGCTACTGCAGTGGCTGATTAATTTCCTGGTTTAAATGCCACTTCTCCCATTTTCCAAAAGCCTGGTTTGGATAGCTGCCACACTGAAAAATTTGAAGTCACAGCCCAGATGTAACAGCATTTGGGTGTTAATTTATGCACATAAAGAGCTACCTATGCAATAACATCCCCTTCATAGAATAAAAGTCTGCTAAATAGCACTAGAATGTGTGATATGAACTAATACTCGTGTGCCTCACCATATGACTTTAGGCTTAGGAGAACCAAAGGTGTCACACTCCAGTAAAGCCTTCTGGCCCTCTGTAAATGTGTATACATTCCCATCTTCAGTAAGGATCTGGGGAGGCAGCTCTGAAAAAACACACACAGAAGTGAGATACTTATGTATGCACACACAAAAAATTCAGTTAAACTGGCAACATGTACAAAACAAACACTCACCAATGACAAAGACATTGGTGTTGGTGATGATGCTTCCATGCTTGTTGGAGGCCCAGCACTGGTAGATGGCAGTGTCTTCAAAGGTGACGTCCTCTAGGATCAGAGAGCCGCTTGGTGTCAGAGTACGTCTGGGGTCCTTATCGGTTGCTGTAAAAGAGGTAACACTGTCAGTAAAGAGCTCAAGGATGTGTGTTTACGCATGTTCAGGTGAGTG
The DNA here is from genome assembly GCA_024666655.1 of Dascyllus trimaculatus. NCBI lineage: Eukaryota > Metazoa > Chordata > Actinopteri > Pomacentridae > Dascyllus > Dascyllus trimaculatus. The sequence continues at coordinate 23,004,234 of CM045452.1, forward strand.
TGCGCACTGACCTGACAAGAGGATCCCATTGATGGTCCAGCTGATGGAAGGAGAAGGGATGCCGTCTGCCTGACAGTCTAGTCTGACAGTCTCACCGGGGGCATAAAGCTGACTGACTGGCTCCTTGGTCCAATAAGGAGCAGCTACAAGGGACACAATATGACAATCAGGTACAGTAAAGGTAAAACTGTACACCCCATCAAAATGAAAGACTGATGGGCTACAACTTACAAGCTGCCAAGAGCTAAAAAAAAATGAACCAAACTATTTTTAATTTAGGATGTAACTCTGCACTGTTGCTTGCTCTAGAATGCACAGATCTATGAGGTCCCTGCCTCTCTCTCCATCTCACTCACTGCAGCTTGAGCACATATACACCTCTGCTCAAATGCTGTAAAACGACTCCATGCTGAGATGCTGCAGATTCAAGGTGGAAATACTCAGCCATGGTGTTGACTGCTTATGTTGTGTAGAAAATATATATTTTTAAAAAATATCAGGAAGAAACTTCATTTTTACCGGAAACGTTTTAACTTGTGAAAGGTTTGGATGGTAACTAAGCAAGGGCAGTTTAATGAAAGGCACTGTTGTACTGTAGGAAGTGCAGGATCCAGTGTGTTTGTGTGTTGGATAAAAGTCTAGATATCTCTGTCTCTGTGGCATCCCTTGTGACTAATGTTATTTTCATGAGTCTATCAAAAGTACCCACACTTTATTACAGCATCAAAATTGTACTAAAATGTAATTTTTTAGCACTAAAAATGTGAATCTGGACTATTGTAGATGCCATTATATTGTAGAATCCTACAGCATAAGATTATACCATAATTTGTTCACATTCATTATAACATGTGCACAACTTCTCCATGAAGTGTAGCTAAATGGGTAATTGGACAAGCAATAAGAGTTAAAAGCTACACAACTATAAGGACAATTAATATTTTTCCCCTGAGGTCTAGGATATAAAGTGCAGAGATCTGTGTAAGTGCATGATTCCAGTTTAAAACCGAACATGTTAGTTCATAATTTGCTTGTTTGTAAGCCTTATACATTCACAAGAACACATTTTAGAAACTACCAACTTCAACTTTCAGGATCTATCAAGATGTGTTGCTACAGAATGTGTCTTTGCACGCTCATGAGTGTGTGTGTGAGTGTGTGTGTGTGAGAGAGAGAGAGAGAGAGAGAGAGAGAGAGACACATACCTTCTACAGTCAATGTGTAAGTGTGTTTGACTTTTCCTTGGGAGTTCTCAGCTATACACTGGTATTCACCACCGTCACTCTCTGACACATTAGTGAAGCGCAGGCGGCGGTCAGACATTTCTTTAACGGTCCGAGATTCGGACAGCTCTCCGTCCTTCCTCAGCCATGTCACTTCAGGAGTTGGACTGAACAGGAGGAGACAGAGGAAATGAAGGTGTATTGCAGAACATTGAAGCATGAGTGTGGAGGAATGCAAAAGGAGAAAGAAGCAGAGTTGGCAGGAGACAGTAAAAGATATATAATGAAATTAAGTGTAGGGAGGAAGAAGAGTGCATGAAAGGCAGGTAAGACTAATTAAAAGGAACGTCCTAATTTTTTTTGATTGATGGATGTAGACACACACAGAGACACTCACAAGCCTTGGACGATGCACTCCAGCTCTACGGTCTGGCCCCTGAGGGCGTGGTAGCTGCTGTGGATTCCAGTCGGTCTCATCATGTGGGGCCTCCTGCTCCGCGGAACTGAGTTGGCTGGACAAAGAGAGGCGGAAGCACAAAAACGAAGACTCATACATATGTATGGGCAATTTTCAGATTGCTGCACTGCTGACACAGCAGCCACTTTAGAAACGCAGACACACACATACACACTTACTGATGCAGGGTGTGGACTCCCGTAGAGAAGACTTTACCTTACTAACAAAATACCTTCATACAGACTTTCTACACACACCCAGAGGTCTCATGTTAACATGTGCTCATCTTTCTGACCTCTAGTTGGGCCACAGATGCCAGCAGACACATCTCAGTGTGAGCTGCATCTCATTACAACTGGGCTGAGGAGGTGATGGACCCCCTGCTGGCTCTGGGATTTCTGCTGGATTCGGTCACTGCTTCGGTCAGCACAACATGCCACCACACAGCCTTGAGTTGCACTGGTGTAATAATGGAGCCTCAGCGGCTTTCAGCAAATATCATACTGCAGGTGTCAATTTGATACACAGACTTGTACAGCATTTTACTATAACTGTTCTCGTAAATAAAAGACACTAGAAAGACAGACTTTAAGGGGTGTTTACTCTCAATCTGTAAAGGCTATTTTAAAAGTACTTCAGTACTACAACATCTATGTATTATGGGCAGTGTAAATGTGTTTTTAAAGTTCCGAGTTGCCCAAATGATAAAGGACATATACATACAGTATAGCCACATTGGTCTGTTAGTCATACTCAGACACTCACAACTTTCTTTATCTCAATAGCTGAAGGTCGCATTGCAATGAAACCTGGTACAGATGTTTCTTTAACCCAGAAAACAAATCCTAATAACTTTCCTCCTTTAACTTTTTCTCTTGCATCGCCATGAGGTTCACATTTGTGGTTTAGGGACTAATGTTTCAACAACTACCGGATGGTGCACACATTAATTTTCTCCTCGGGATCAATTGTTATTACTTTGCTGGTCCTCTGGACCAGCTCTCGTCCAATTCTTTCCTTTAGGCAGCCCAGCTGAAATTTCTTTCATCCTCATTATACTGATGTGGGAGCACAAATCCCAGAGGACAAACATAACTATCTGCATGTCTACTACTACTAGACGTACAAGACAGAAAATGTAATTTTTGGAAATCAAGCTTTGGCTTTACTGAATGATACACTGATCAGGCATAACATTATGGCCACCTGCCTAATATTGTGTTGGTCCCCTTATGTGCTCAAAAATGCTCTGAACCATTGGGCATGGACAAGAGGACCTCTCAGGGTGTCCTATGGGATCTGGCACTAGGATGTTGACACTGGATCTTTTGGGTACTCTGACTTGTGCAGTGGAGCCTCTGTCAATCAAACTTGTTCCACTGCATCCTGTTGATGCTTGATCAGAATGGGGTGTAGGAAGTTTGGAGGTCAAATCAACATGTTGGGTCATTGTCATGTTCCTCAAGATCTTCCTGATTGTCTGATGTTTTTTCCATGTGGTGGGGTGCATTTTCCTGTTGGGGTAGGCCAGTGACATTTGGGATTTCCATTTGCATGAGGGAGTATGTTTGTTCTGGGACAATGTTTATTTGGGTGGTATTTAAGTCTCATCAACACAGATGTCAAAATCCAAGGTTTTCCAGCAGAACAGCACATAGTACCAATCTGATCAATGTTATTCACTTCACCTGTCAGTGGTCAGAATGTTGTGGATGATCAGTGTATATTAAGAGAACTCTCTCTTATGTCATCTTACATAAAACACAACGTTTTAAATAATTACATCTAATTTCATTTTCAGAAAACATTAAGTCACTTGAAATGTTTTGTCGTTTACATTAAGGGAAAATTAAGAGTGCAACTTGATTTCCTACAATCTGCTAATTCATTAAGATTGTCACACATTATTGGCGTGAATTTCAAATATGGGTATTGTTAACCTACAACAACAACATACATAACGTACATTTCAGGTTCACACTTATATTCAGGTTATATCAGTTACAGTCAATCAGAGTTTTGTTGATCCAGAGTAAAACTCACAGGGGTTGACTGTTAGACTGATAGGCTCTTTTGCCAGAATGGTTCTTGTCGCCAGGTACTGGACATTACAAGTGTAGTCGTCCCTGCTGTCCTCAGTTGTCAGATGGGCAAAGTACAGGTTGCCATCTTTACCTGCCATCACACGCTTACTGAGTTGGATATGACGTAGACCTGAAGAGAAAAGGAGGACAAAGTGACAGAAAATTATGATTGATGCAGGTGAAAAAAAAGATAAATGAAGGCGAGAGAAAGAAGAGCCTAACAACAGAATAAATTAGAGTAAGAGGAAGGCGTTGAGATACAATAGGATGAGAGAAAAGGAAAATGGTGATAAAGAGGCATAGTAAAGTAGGGGTAAGAATAGATCCTGCTTAGACTACAAAGAAGGAGTTGAAGGGAAAAAAAATCAAAAATGGAAAAGTGCAGGAAAGAATATTCTGGATAGTAAAAAGAGGCAAATTGAGATAATGGTGTTTCAGAAATAAATTATCAGGTAGCTTTCCTTGATGTGATGAGAGCGGACAACTCAAGGATGGAATAGAAAGCCTAAGTAGCAGGTTTATTGAAGAGACGGGAAGCATGTAATGGAAGAAGAGATGGGTAATGTACTCACTTCGGTCCATCCAGTGAATGATCGGCTCCATAGAGCTCTGCGGGGGGTTACACTTCAGAACTATACTGCTTCCCTCTTCAGACTTCACATTAACCTTTTTTTCTTTCTGCTGGGTAGGGGGCACTAAAGCGAGGCAAGTAAGGAGAAAGTACACACAGGTAAGTCTCAGTGGAAACACACAGGTGATACACAAACAAACTCATGTAAAGATTACCTGAGGCAATCCATGACACAAGAGAACTTAAGCCCACATTACAAGTGGATAAGGAGTATTAATGATAAATTTTGATTGAATGAACTCTTGGATTTTAAGATGAAGGATCTTCGGGGAAGAGGCCAGGCTGCCTTTTGTCTTGCACAAGTAGAGCGATGTGATCTGTGAGTCATATGTGTTTGCTCTCCATCCCTCCTCCCCTCTGCCCATTGTTGATAACCCCACAGGAGCCACTGAAGAGTGCTTCACATGACATCAACTCAACAGCGTTTCTGGGGAAACCGTTGTCAGGGAAACTGTGAAGGAAGGAGGTCGCCCAGGAGAGAGCCAGTCTCACAGGTGGATGGATAAACTGAGGTGCTCTTTACTTTTGCCCAGGGGCCAATATATGTGTGTGTGTGTGAGTGTGAGTATATGCTGATTATCATGTTATTGCATGTAATTATGTTCTGGTGGCAGCAGTCTGAGCCTCCATCTGCTAGCAGATGAGCTCTCTATAAAGTAGGACAAGGAAAAGGTTTATACTCTGGCTCTGCTCACTGCTTTGTAAATCTACTACATAAATCCACAACAGCACATCTAATCTAATCTGGACCTTAAGGCATTTACAGGAGAACTAACGCTGAAACTGACATTTATGGAAGCCATGTAACTCCTCTGATGTAATGCAGTGCGTTTGAAATCATATCAGAGGATGTTTGATTTGTTTGATACCATTTCAAAGGGTCTGATTCTTTTCTCAAGGCTAAAATCAAATGATTACAAATCAGCTAATACAGCACTGAATGTTTAGTTTAAGTAAAAACTGTCCTCAGAATTTAATAACTGTGTTTCAGCAATTGGTCAGTGGCTCTTTTAGAAGTCATGACTGTGCTCTTACCGTCTATACTGAGTTTGGCCTCATTAGATACGGCTGTCCCCAGCTCATTGGATGCGTAGCAGACGTATTTGCCTTGGTACTGCTTCAGGGTGTCCATAGTATTACTGAGCGTGAAGAATGCGAATGAGCCGGAGTGCTCCGAAACCTTCAGCTCTTGGTCACTGCCTGGGTCAAACTCCTTTCCATCCTTTGTCCATCGGAAACTTGAACAAACAAAATAAGGGTCAGTATCACAGATTATCTACACAATCATCTCCAGGCTTTTGAGAACAGACATTAACATCATGTCCTTGTATGTCACTGAATTTGAGGGCACGACTGAATTGCTGCAAAAATGTACAAGAGATGCCCCCAGTGGGGCTCAGAATCTTGTGCTGTTTAATTGCAATATTCATCTTTTCCCTGGCAATCAGTGCAGTTTTCCACTTCAGAGCAGCTCTGACACTCTGAAAAGATTGCTCGAGGGCTTAATGACATTTATCCCTTGTTGAAACAAGGATTCTGACTGGGAGAAGCTGCGCTCTCATGTAGTAGTAATATGTAGATGTCAGCTGAACAAGGGGAGAGAAGGTCAGTTTTCTCAGTTGTCAAAAAAGATAACCGATGGCTGGGCTCCTCTGTGACTAATATAGCATCTTAGGACTTAGACAAACCATGTTTATCCTGTTTGTGTGGATGTGTGTGTGCTGACTAACATGGGTGGAGGGTTGCCGGAGGCTTCGCAGCTCATGACGAGGTCTTCGACGCTGAAGACGGTGACAGAGCCCGGCTGTGTGGTGATCATTGGAGGCTCCTTGACTGCATGGACCAAGGTCAGAGTCAGTGTAGCCACATCACAGTCATAAAGCTCACATGTATATGCACACCTATATGGTTTGAATAGGTGGAGACAGACATGCACACACTCCAAACACTCTTTCAGGCTTCTTTCTCTGATGAATTCACACGGCCGGCTTTCATGATGCATGCTGCTGTAACTCCAGCTATGACACACACACATTAATCATCCCACTCTATCACACGTATCTCTACAGCCACTTTTTAAATCTTCACAATCAGCACAGACCAACAACTCATTTTCATAGTTCAACAGCCACTGATAAGTAAATTCAGTCAATATCACTTAAAACGACTCCCCAGAGGAAGAGATGAAATGTAGGCCGAGTAAAGAGTAAGAGTAAGAGAGCAGGCAGGGAAAATGGGTTGAGATGAGAGGAAATTGATACAGCATAATGTAAGAGGGAGAGTTCATGTAAAAGAGATATATGGAGCAGTGATCCCAGTGAGACTGAGAGATGGAGACGGGGAGGAAGAAAGTCTGCAGGGAAATGAAGCAGGGATTTCAAAGGCAAAAAAGTAATGACCACCAGAAGAGGTTTCTCTTCCTCTGTCATCACTGTCCACAACAGCCATAAAGCAATGTTGCAGTAAAAAACATTTTGCTGGGATGTGGTGTGACTATGTGTTGAACCAGCATGACTGAATTTTCCACAGACCATGGTGTATTTGTATTATAGACTCCACAAGTGACGGCAGCTTGATACTGAAGGATAGACTCTTTAATTTGACTTTAAGGGAAGGAGCCATAGCCAGAGTCAGAGATGAATTTACTTTATGTAGGTAAAGCAGGACACAGGACAGAGGCAAAGCGGGGGGCTGCGGAGAATAAGAAAAAGGCGATGAAGATGGAGAGCTAAGTGGACAGGGGAGACGGATGAAAGTGCAGCAATGAGAGAGAGCAGAGGAGCAGAAAGCACAGAGCAACGGGAGGCAGAGACAGAGAGGGAAGAAAACAAACAAGGGGTAAATTCACAGAGAATCAGAAAGAGACGGATAGGGAGAATGAGTGAATGTAATGAAAGAAATCCCACTGATAGAAGAAATAAGCCCATTTCCTCAGCTGATCAAATTGAAGTTTGGGCTGCGGGCGCTGCTCCATTATTGGCACAGGAGGAGGAGAGGAGCTGGTGCTTAGTGCTTTAACTCCTCTTTACTTCTCTGCGTCTTTGATCTGACAGGCCTGCTGCCTCCTTACAGACAGCAGCTCCTCACACTTCCTCCTCCCTGCTCCTAGTGGGAGCTCACCTATTGGGAGTCAATGAGGCTCAACGCGCACCCACATACTGAAACGAGGCACATGTTTGCAACACATTCTCACATGCAGCCACACATGCACAAGGAAACACAGTTAAACACACACACACACACACACAGTAGCATAACACTGCGAATGCACACTGATGTCAAATTCATAAAGGTGCAGCAAGGAGGAATTTTACTGTTTGTTGGATGGAAAATAACCTCTCTGGTTTAATGAAAGTGTTTACAATAAGCTTTGCCAGCACCTGCATTAAGACAAGACAGACGTCAATAAAGTCAAAAGCACTTACGATCACTTATGTGGTCTGTTAGTCCACAGTGGCCAGAGTAAAGGCAATGAGGGAAAACATTTTAGTTACAGTCAACACGAGGAAGATAGATAGATAGACAGACAGACAGACAGAGAGATAGATAGACAGATAGATAGATAGATAGATAGATAGATAGATAGATAGATAGATAGATAGATAGATAGATAGATAGATAGATAGATAGATAGATAGATAGATAGATAGATAGATAGATAGATAGATAGATAGATAATTGAACAACATTTATGATACATGGACAATAAAGCAGTGTAATGTTTTCTCTAATGGAGCGTAGCTTTTAACCCTCGGCTTCCTTGACACTGATTCTAACACATCTCCGCTATCGATCCCAATCACTACCCCAGTGATTCTCATTGACATGGCTGAAGCTCCCTAATTGAAAGGCAGGGGACACCTTGACCTTTTACATCTTTGACCTGCTCCTCCTTCCTCCTCCTCATCATGCTCCCTTCATCCTCCTTGGCCACATCACCTCTGTGTCAACTCGGCCCTTCGGGAATTAGACGGTGAGATTTACTGCATGTCATCAACTTCACAGGGTTGTGTGTGTGTGTGTGTGTGTGTGTGTGTGTGTGTGTGTGTGTGTGTGTGAGCAAACACATTGCTTGTTTGCATACATGCACTTTTAAAATATGTGTAGGTGGTGAAGCACTGTGACTCACTGCAAGTAGATAAAGAGAGCGCAACAAAAAGCAGCAGTGGAAACAAGTATTTTCTCTCTTTCTATTGGAGCTCTGTGGGCAGGCCGACAGCAGCAGTGGAGATGAGGATCAATTTCCCTGCAGGGCCACAAGCTCAGCTGTATTTCTAATGCCCACATATTGCATCGGAGGAGGAGGAAAAAATGAGAGTGAGCGAGGAAAAACCTCACTGGATTTTTGTTGTATAATTCAATTGTTGATTAAATTACTCCACAATCAGATTCTGCTTTGCACCAAGGAAACCAGATCAATAGTGGGACTAATCAATGCAGTATGAGGGGATCAATTACAAAGTAATTAGACACGCCACAGACGCAGATGAGGGCTAACCAAAAAAAGCAGTGTTTTGAGCAAAGGGAACCTCTCTATCACCGCATTGTGAGGTTACAGAAAGAGAAATTCATGTTCATTCTGCTCATTTGCACTAATTAATCACGATCAAACATCATTATTAGGGTGCTTTGATGAATCAGCAATGCAATTAACACAACAAATACATCTTTGAACCTCACTGAAGTGTTCAGCCACCATTGTTGTGGATGTAATGATATGGACCAGTACTCACAGTTGGAGGGTATGTGTATGGCTGCTTGGCTGGGCCTGGCAGCAAGGGAGAGGAGGGTGAGGACAAGGGGGAGGAGGCGGCAGGAGCGCTGCCCCCTACTGCCAACCTGCTGTCGCTGCGTGTCAGGCATTGCTCACTGTCCCATCCAAGTCCCACCTGCTTGCACACGTACAATAAAATGCACTCAGAGGGCGACCTCAGTCACAGTCACACACTGAGCAACCGAGTGATTCTCCTGCAAGAGGCCTTGGCTTTGCCTCATATGTCTTTGGTCCCTCTTGTCTAGTCCCCTTTTGTTTTTTTTCCTCTGTCCTCTGGCTCTCCTCTTTAAATCAGGTCCACGCCCTCCTGCTGGTCTCCTCTCTGAAAGATAAAAGAAGGAGGGAGGTGGAGGAAAGGGGGGCAGGAGAAGCAGGGAGAGAGAGGGAGAGGAGGGGAGAGGCCATGTGTCAGAATGGGAGAAAAATTACCAAGCACCATGTGGTCAGACCGGGACATGGAGTTAACACGCCATTCAGGACTCAACAATACACTAATAAAAACCACCAGCTATCACCGAACCTGTTCTTGCATTAAAAAAAATGTCCATTTGGTTTTAATTACGTGACCAGTGGCCCATATGGAGAGGCCAGTCAGCAGGACAGATGGGCAGAATACCGCAACAAGAAGCTGAACAGAGCCTCCCAGATGGGCCACGGACACACAAATGCAGACTGATGAAGTGTCAAATCAGATAACACGCAAGACAGACAAACAAATAGTTGATAATTTAGTTGACTGGTCAAGGCTGCACTGCGTGAACCGAGCGATTCATAGTGTTCTCGGGTGATGTGGTAAGTATGCGATAAAGATGCTATCAGTGGCGGTGAGCGATGCAAGCCACCCCTCCTAGGAGTCTATCCATTCTCCATCTGTACCCTTGGAGTCGGTCCTCGCCACAACATGCAGGCTGTCCTCCCCCACGGCACCACGTGGCGCAGCCCGCTGACTGTTTACACTGTTCAGTATCACACACAAAGAACTGTTATCGCACACCATGATTAAGACGTTCATGTGAGACAAAAGAAAACGGCTATGAAAGAGGGAGAGGCCTATTTGGCAGCTCTGAGGCCTGATAGAAGGAGTTTGGCTCGGCTCGCCCCTGTTTGTTGGCAGTGCCACAACAGGAGGAGATGGGCGACCTTGGGGAGTGAAGGAAGGTCGGACAGGAGAGGAGATGAAGACGATGGAGAAGTGAGGAGGGTGTGAAGGGGATGGACAGCAGTGATTATCCTTCATTTTCTTTCATCGAGTGGGTAATGGCTAGCCAGTTAATTGCTTCTGAAATTTCAGATGTCACTCTGCTGAGAACGCGTGGAACAGTATCTTAGAAAGAGAACCAGGAATGTGGGATTTGTCTACATCAAAAGATACAAATTAGATCAAATTAAAGGCCAAACAAGAGCTGAGTCCTTAATAAGGCAGTTTAAACTAACAGCATTAGGATTAAATGAGCCATTACGCTCACTTGCTTGCCTTGTCAGGAGAATGGCAAGCGTACAGAGAGGGAGGAGAAGGAGGGGTGAAGTGGGTGGAGGATTTCAGGAAAGATAAAAAGTGGAAAGTAGGGAGGAGGAGGAGGAGGAGGAGGAGGAAGAGGTGAAGCTGAGGAAGGAGAGAGCCAGGGTGAAAGAGGGAGGGTGAAGGGTGATGGGAGGAGAGGAGAGATGAGAGGGAGGGGATGACAAAGGGTGACAGCTGTGATGCTAATCCTATCCATCCACTTGCACACATACACACACATGTGCAATCAGTGTGCATCATTCACTTTCTTCTTTTTTCCAGACGCTCTATTAAAGTAAAGCCACTTTTAGCTGCTGTTGTTCTTTGGAGACAGGGAGGCCAATTACAGTGATCCGGTCTTAAACCAGCATCTTCAAAAATGCCATTAGAGCTGGACGAATGAAGCAGGGCTAGTCGGGGTATTAGTGCTGGTGTTAATGCGATCTAAGGTGGGATCTCGCCTGTCAGCTCTCCCTCAGAGAAGCTGGTGAGGGAGCGCTGTGTGGAGCAAAGCAAGACACTGATTAATGATGAGGGTTGCCATACCTTGTCATGCCGCCAATCACAGTTCACAGAGGGACTGTGCTGCTGCACATTGTGTGTGGGGGACACACACAAAGGAGCTTGAAATGCATGAAGAGACAGACAGAAAAGGAAAGAGGACAGACAGACACACACACCTCGAGTGGCCTTACAGAAGAGATCAAACAGATAAAAAGAGCACGGTCCAGTGGGCTCCAGTCAGGAGGCAGACCCTGCCAGGGAATATTCCAGTCAGGAGCAGCAAAGGGGAACACTATAATGGGTTGGGAAGGGTGAGGGAGTGACTCGAGAGGGAGGCTGAGTTGTTGCCATGTAACGAGACCAACCCAGCCACCCAAACATGCTGAAATCCCAGACTGATGTGACCTGAGAGACACACTAACACACAAACACAAGGGCGACCTCCAAGCTGTGTGCACGGCATGGAGCCCCGTTGCAGCTCCATTATCACAGGGGCAAGAGATTGACTTTGAAGCAGATGCTTGATTTCGCTTCTTCGGGGTGTCAGTGATCCAATCCCAGCCCTCTTACCTGCTCCATTGGACAGGGTCAAAGGTCACGCCTGTGGTGGCTGCTTGCAGCTGGGCTGAGATGACCCGTCACAGTGTCAGAGTGCTTTTAAAAACTATTATCACCACCTGGATGTCAATGGGCGCCATCAGAAATCACTCAATCATGGGGAGATTGCAGGGCGAGCAGCATTGTGTTGTGGTTTGAGGACTTGATCGTTTCGTTTTTTTTCCACAAGAAAGCCTGACTGCATAAAATTAAAGGCCGAGAATCAAACGAGCCAAAGTCAATTTCGCAGCTCCTTCAATTATTCATGAATTTCTGCTCTGAGGCATTTTGCTTAGAAAAACAACAGATAACCCAAACATTTTGCATTGTGCTGTCCTTGTTGCTATCATTAGTCTAACTGCTATGCTATCACTTTGTTGTGTGTCCGCCTTGTCACCCGTTAGACAGAAAATTGCACCCTTCCTTTCTCTGCAAAAATGTTGTAATTAGCATTGAGTAGACATTCTGGGCGTCGCCAAACACTTCCAGCACTTAATAGGCTCCCTTGTCTGCAGAGAAGGTGGAGCAAAAACAGCGGATCAAACCTCGAGAGTCTAAACATGTTCTGAGTTTCACGCACATTCTTCTCCCTGTCGTGCCAACCGCCCACGCATACATGAGACACTGCTACTGTTTGACTATAATCCTGACATATCCATCTGAGCAGCCACTATGTTGATGAATGTATCCTCGTATACTATGTGAGCCATGCTGATATTAATTCTGAAAGTTTCTCTAATCAGACACGCTTCTCCGTCGGATTTGTGGGTGAGCATATGTGTGTGTTCAAACATGTGTGCAGGTCTTGTGTCCTGTCATGCCTTGCTTTTAAATATTAACTACCTCCAGCTGTGAAGATGTGTAGGAGGAGAGGATGCAGGACAGAAGGGAGGGGAGGGGGAGAAAAATAAATGAATACATGCCCCCCCTTAACCCTCTCCTCTCTTCCCCCCAGGGTTCGTCTGTCTGAAGAAACATCAGACAAAAAAAAGACGGGTGGATGGACACGGGAAAGTAGTGATTTAGACATGAATGAAGGGAACACTCACAGAAAAATGGATGGATGGCGTCGAGGCGTTATAAAGGAAGGGCAGCGAAAAATTGCAAGGGTCAGTGGGGAGGTAAAATTAGGAGGGTTGTCTGAGAAACAAGGTGATGCTGGTGGGGGGTAGATGATCAGGCACCCTACTGAGTGAATTATTCATTGAAATCTCCTTCCTGTCGGCACAATTTGCCCTAAATTCACCCAAATTCATAATTCATTCGCTCCCCTTTGCCATACATTTGGTTTGGTTCCAGACTGGTGCTGACCATCCATACCTGGCGTCTCCGGCTGTCTGATTCTCTCCTTCACGCCCTCCCCTCTTCCTCTCTCTGGCAGGGTCATACTTAATGCATGAGCCTGTTGCAGTGAGACAAGTCTCAGACCCACTTTGTCGCTACAGCAGAAAAATACCACAAATCATGTGAGATAATACTCGCTACCTGTTTCCGCTCCCCTTCACAATTCACTTTTTAACAGTCGTTTGCCATTCATCATTCACCACAGCGAAGACCGCCATCTTATTGTAAGTCTCTCTCGCATTTTTTAAAAAGTGTTTCTACTCAGGAGCTCATGGTTGGATCTGTCCAAGAATGATGAGTGCCCATTTTCCTGTCACCTTTTTATCAGTCTTCTCCTCTCTCATCCCCCTTGGTAGCTGACACTAAAAGCTTTCTTCAATCGCTTTTCACAATACATTTTCAGAATCCCTCCTCCTCTCCTTTCCTCTCCTCTTCTTTCTTCATTCACCCCTTTATTCTCCCTCCATCACTTTCATAAACTGCTGTAGTGGCACTCTGGCTTAGACAATAGGCAATGTGGCTGCTTAATTCAATATTTGCAACTTTAATGGAAAGAGGGCTTCATAGTGCAGTGGGAAACCAATATCTGCCTCATGCCTTTCTTTAAAAGGCCAAGTAACGTGTGTTTCACGATGGATGATCCATGGTCAACTGCAAATGGAAATCTACCAGCAGAAATAAAAACCTGCAGAGCTAAAGCTTATCAGGAATCAGGCTACAGAGACAGCGCATTTATCAATACCTTTATTAGCATAAGCCCGGCTGTTGGATACTTGGCTACTCCCACTGCTGTCAAATGCGGCGATACAATACACACCATCCAGTGTTTCCCCTCATTTTCCAAAGCCTGCACCTCTTTCAAAGACCCCACACCACACCTCAACCCCCCACTGTTTTGACAAGGGTTAGGGGTTAATATCAGAGTGGCACAAAGCTGGAGAAAATAAAGGTTGTCAGAGGAGCCGAGAGGGCAACCGCCCACTCCCTCTCCATCCTGGTTGCCATGACAACATGGTCTCCACGCAGCATCCCCCCCTTTGTACATACCAATTCAGTTATTCACACACATGGACACTAACGGGTTTGCAGTATCACTTACGTATGCGCACACACGTATGCGCTCACTCATTTGCTGGTGCAAACTGACCGGGCTTCACCTCAAACAGCCACACATTCATGGTTAATTACAAATACTGAAATGGCTTTAAAACTGTGCTAAAACTGACATGTGGCAGAAAGTTTTCCAGGGATTTATAAAGATACATCATTTACGAACTCGTCCAACTGAGCGTTAAAATGCAAAACACAAGTACAAGATTCCCAAAGTCCTCTCTCTTTCTTTATTGTACACCAAAACCCGCAGCCAATTGCCAAGACTGCATAAGAGTCTACCTCTGGCTTGATTTATTTATTGATGTTTTCCCCCTTAAGACACAATGGGAATGCTGAAAAAAAGAACCAGTGAATTATTCAAGGAAGAGGGGAATGGACTCATTAAGATATTAGTGAGGGCTGAAGAAAGACAGGAGAGGTGGATGGAGGGATGGAGGAAGGCAACAAAGAGAAAGAAGGGCAACACCGGCGGGAGATCAGAGGAGGGATTAACAACACAGTCGACAACAAAAAAGTCTGAAAAATTCATAGAAAGTGAAAACAAAGAGAGAAACAAGTAGGTTAAAGGTGGGGGAAAGTAAGGAGTAAATGACAGACGTGGAGACAGATCTGGGGTTATGGGATCACTGACCAGTAAAAGCTCCGTAATGATCAAAACAGGGGTGTTACCCTGATGTTATAGTGTATCAGATATCCCTCCATGGGTGTGTGTGTGCGTGTCTGTGTGCACGGGAGTCCGTGTGTGTTGGTGTGCGTATCAGGAAAGATCAGCCCGTGTGTCAGCAGGTCAGCTAATCTCTCTTGTCAGCTAATGGAGCCGGTCTTGCAGATGGAGTGCTGCCTTTAGCTTCTCTCTGCTCCAAGCATGTTAGCTGCTGCTGCTGCTCACTTAAGTCCACGACTGATAAGTTAATTTGCTTATGGTCTGCCTGTCAGTCACTTAGTTGCAGGAAAAAAGGATGTATGGTATGAGTGGAAAAAAAAGAAAAGAAAAGAGTAAATGCAATGGAGCAGGTTTGCATGTTTGTGTGGGAAATGGGTAGAACATGTGTCTTTTTTCAATTCACCTGATGCAGTAAATGCTGCAAAAATAACATACAATCATAAGGAAACAACTCAAATCCCTTCTGTGTACTTCTGCATACTCTTACACGCAGTATGCACTCGTACACATGTGTAAACTCTCCTTACGCTGCTGCACTCTTGCTTGTGGGCGTCATTTGCTTCATTAGCAGCAGCATCAGTCAGATTCTGAGCCTGCAGCACAAAGCGCGCTAATTGCAGACACACCCTTAGTGTCATGTAGAAGATGTGATGCATGCAAACACCCCCACACGCACACACACACCGCATGCCCTCATAGATAGGATAGATGAGGTGCACAACAATGCAGCTCCACGTTACCAAATAATTCAACAGTAAAAGACATCATACATCTCACAGGCATTTTCCTCGGTGTATAGCAGCAGGATGCAGTGATGAGTATACAGCCTACGAAGATGCCAGAATGGTTTCGTGTCCATGCAGCAGATAGTTAATGGTGTTAGCTTCAGTAAAGAGGGGCAATCATGACGTTATGAAATTACGTGAATGAGCTATTAGCAGTGACCTTCTCCCTTTCCCCTCCCTGCTTTCTTTTATGTCTCCTGCTCCGTCCTGCAGCCCTTTGCTTTCTCTCCCTCTTTATCTCTCAGAGTCAGCCTCTCCCCTTTTCTCCTTCTCCTCTGGAGTTAATAGCTCTCCTTGTATTTCTTCTTATTTGGACGTGTATTTTGACCTTCACTGCCACTTCTTTTTTTTATTTATTTACCTTTGTGACGACATATGCTGTTTGGGGAAAGTGGGGATCAGTGGAGATACTTCAGTGAGCGTGTTTGTGCGCCGCTATTCATCCCTTAGAGAGAAAAATTAGAGGGCGATCAGACGGATGAAAAAGAGATTTTATGTGTGCGCGCTAGTAAAGCCTTTGGGGATCAAACTGGAGCCAGGCGGGCCAGTAAAAAGGAGCTGACATCAGTATAGTATCTGTCAGTGTTAGCCCTGAAACCACATGCAGCAGCTTAACACAGTTGGAGATGACAAACCAGCAACAACAACAACACAAACAGTAACAGGGCCAGAGGGAAACCAGCCACTGAAGCAGACGCTTGCATTTCTACGCCACAAAATTTATAAGGGCATAAAATAGAAGCATTTACATGACTTCATGGTAATTCTTCCATACAGGTCACATTAGTATTCAAGTCAGTCATGCATAAATACAGCAGAAAGCCGCAGCTACGGTTATCTCATAAGCTTCAAGTGTGAATGGGAGCATATGTGTACACTTGTGTGCATGTCTGGGTTGCATCAAGTGAGGAGTGCAGGTGGGGGGAGGTTTGTGCTGGCTGTTGCAGGTAACCATGTCTGAGGCGGGTCTGTGCAGTTAGTCATTCAGCAGACAGAGAGAAGGGGCCGGTCCCTCGGGTCAGGTGATAAGTGGCCCATATTGCGCTGCAGGACACAGCTGCCAGCCACTCGTGTGACACGCAAGGACACGTGGCCGCCTCCATAGGGAAAATCAGCACGCCACAAACCTGAAAAGAGAGGCGGAGTGTGTATGTGACCTCCGACCTCCATCACAACAGGATAGGAAACTAAGAAAGCTACGCCTTGAAGAAAAAGTGCTCTTACGATAACAAAAATACTGCATTTAATTTGCCTAATGTAAAACAGTGACATGCCTTTGTTTTGCCGTTTTTGTGTCTCAGTCTTCCAGGTTCTTAACCACAGGTGTGTTGTTTATATTCCACTTCTAAAAGGGTAATTTTTTTGCCTGTAAGCTTCCCTGCAGACAGCTTATTGCGAAGACGTAGACTCTGCCAGCAACATTTGTCAAGGTCTTCTTAGGTTGGATGTAATCCTGTCTTTTCCACCACTTCAGGGAAATGAGCTGCTGGCAGGGCAAGGTCACACACAGTGCTTTGCTAACACATTTGCATGGAAAGGCCCTGGTGGCTCAACGACTGTGGGAAAGCAGCTAGATTTTTTTTCGAGTTTCTTACTGGGCTTGTCGAGACATGAAAGAGACACATGAAATGACAGGAATGAAAACATATATGGTGATTATATTCATGTAGAAAAAGTACAAGCTCAGGTTCAGTATCTAAGCTTTACAAAAGAGAGCAAAAATTGCAAATAGTCAATCAGTTTTCACGAATTAACTGACTACAGTGGAAGTGGCGAGGATGCAGGATAAACAAAACAGTTTATTAGACCTGGAGATTCTCATCTTTAAAATGGCTAACCAGGTCAGACAACAGCTTCTTGGCAATCCCATTAACTTTGTTAAAAGTTGCCAAAGCAGCACTTCCCCTTAAGTGCTCCTCGTCTAATCAAATACAAGGTCTTCTGGGGATGAGGAGGAAGATGTAACATCCCTAAACAGCTAGAGATGTCTGTGGAGTGGAAATGAGTGGAAGTAGTGGGAGGTGATAGTGTGTGTATGGATGAGTAGGAATGAAAGAGGCAAAACAAGAGAAACAGTCTCATCTTAAATCTAGAATCCATCCAAAAATAATAGATCCATCAGCCGCAGAACAACCTCTCTGACGTTACTCCACCTTCCAGCACTCAACGCACAAGTTAAACTGCATTTCATGTAAGTGCAAACATTCGGAATGAGAAATGGTATTGATCTGTTTGTTGTCCAATACGGAAATCATTTTTCTTCCTGCTGTGTTTGCACTTTGCTGTTTCTCTTTCATGCTCTCCCCAGACAGCAATGGCAGGTCAAACTTTCAGGTTTGTCTGGGTCAGTTCAGGCCGTTTTCTGTCAAATTATCTGAATTTCTGACGGTAAATTTTTTTTTTTTTATCTTAATCCTTTAAGTTGTTATTTGCTATAAACATGCTTTATGGTTCATAAAACCTCAGCAAGCATACTTTACTCTGCTTTTGGTCACAGACGTAAAAATAATAAATCCAGATTATCACTTTATAAGTAGTTCAGAAACCCACATCCCACTAAGCTGCTGTTTATCTCTACATCATATATTGTAAAGCTCACACATATAGACACACGCACACACATGCACAGACACTGAAGGCTGGTTTGGCTAATTGTCAAGTCACACGAGTCAGTTTAAGGGGATTTGCCTGCCATTCAAATCGGGGTTAAAGGATCAAAGAGAGCAGGGAGACATGGGAAACGGAGTTTGCATGGTGGCGTGGCTGCTGGACTCCACTCACAGCCTCGTCTCATTTTTCTGACCCCACCTGTGTGTGCATTTGTGTGACAAAGTGTGACAGTGTTTGTTTAGGATGTGACAGGTCAGTATTGTTATGCATGACTCATTCTGTTTGTTGTACTGTGTGTTCGTCCGTGTGTGTGTGTGTGTCTAAGTGTCAATACCACTGCCTCCCTTTTCTTTTCTCACCTCGCTATCACCATGACAACCTCCTGACTCCAGCTCAGCGGCACACAGCAAATATTTCTCTCCCCTGCCCCTCCCACCAGCTCGTCCTCCTCACCCCATCCCCCCTCATACCCTGTCTCTCTCCCTCTCTCTCTATCTCTCTCTCTCTCTGTCATATATCTGTACTTTATACCTTCCTCCTTCATCTCCCGTCTCCGGTGTCTCCATCTCTTGCTCTTTCCCTATCGCTGTCGTTCTCCGGTTGAAAGAGTTCCTCCTTCCCGGCTGTCGTCTTTGCAGAAAGTCTATCTTTTATTTGCACTCCCATCTCTCTTCCTCTTCTGTTCTCTTGTCTCTACTCCCCGCTGATTGCCTCTCACTCCTTATATTAGTATGAAACCCCACTTTTCTCCTCCTAAACTCCTTCACCCCCTCCCCACTTCCCCTCCAGTTTTCTGCTGCTTCTTCCCTATAGAAAATGTGGAGCACATCTGTCTTGCACTACATCTTCATTACCACCATGCAGCTGAGATCATACACAATGCAATTACAGGTAGCATTCTGTCAACCCCTGCCATCAACTCCTATCAAGCCTGAGAGGGGCAGGACAGTCTGAGGGGAAATTTGCAGGCTGGCAAAGCATCGATACAGTCCCTCGACCCTAAGTGGCCGACTAACTCCCATCGCATCTGTTATCATTATCATCGGCAAACCATTTCTGCTCTGTAACTAAATCCAATCATTACCAATGGAGTCAGCGGCGGAGATGTATCTGAGGCAGAGCGGCTTGTGCTCTCCAACAGAGGAGGGCCAAGCTCCATCAAAGGCTGCAGCGTTATCTGAAGCGCACAGCCCTGTTTCTGCTGCAGACCCCCGTCTCTGCAAATCCCCCTCCCCACGTCTCTACACGGTTCCGCCACAGCGTGCATGTGTGTGCGTAGCGGTGCAAAAGAGATCAAGGACATGACATTTTCCGGAACGCGCACCAATTTTCAGCAAGGCGCAAAATGAAAGAGGGTAAACAGACAACCTGTTCCATCCCGCCTGCGTTTGCGTCAGTCTGTGTATCTCCCGTCAGACGTTTAAAGCGAGTGACAAGAATATCCGGCTTTATATTATCTATTCCGGGAGGCAGACAGAGTGAATAAGCAAAAAGGAAAAGAAAAAAAAAGAGTTGAGGCTGCTGTTTCATCTTTTCTCTATTTATGCTGTTTTCTGGAGCTTCACTGCTCATCTCATTCCTCGCTTCTGCTCCTCCTGTATCATCTTTTCTGCCCCCATCATCTTCCTCCTGGGGTATTGCCCCATAGTCTTCACCATATCCTTCCCATTTTGCTTCAATTATGAGAGATGACAGAAAGAGTTTGTCTCCAATTCCAGTGAGAGACAGAAACAGATCTGGAGAGGGAGACCACAGGGATGCAGAGGATACCGTGGTGACCTTTGCCTGCAGCTAAACAACCAGATGAGATTTTCATAGAGTTACACCAACAAGGTCTGACAATCCCACATCTGTACTGTACAAACACACAAAACAAAGACGCTCATGCCCAACTGTTGATACTCCCACAGTCAGCAACATAAGGCACGAAGACACACACACACCTTCCCATGGAGAAAATAGACCAGCTGCAATATTCCGGTACACCGAATCCCCTGCTACAGTGGCAGATATCTAAATCATCTCCATCCCACGATAGCACAAGCTTGAAACATGCTGATTGTGCCGGTACCTATATAGGACGCCCACACAGCACATCAGCAACTCCTGCCAGCTAGTACTAGCCAGCCAAACAAACACAGGTTTTGCATGACAACATTTCTCAAAACACCTCGGAGACAGTTTTCTTTTATTCATACTGAAGGAAGAAACTGGCTTTGCTGACACTTGTGGAGGCAGACGGGCCCCGTGGGCAGGCTGAAGGGCCAACACACAGGGGGACAGTGTGTGTGACAGCTGCACGGCCGGTAACAACGCTGTCACTAACATTTACTGTCCGTTTATTTGTCCCCTCCTGAACCACAGGCTGGTCAAAACACACAAAAATACAACACAAACTGTCTGGGTTGGTGGATGGATATAGGAAAAAGATAGAAAGGATGAGGATTTAGAAGGAAATGAAAAGTTACAACGACGTGTAAAGATATAAGATAAAGGGCGCAGACTGAGATTTAAATCATCCAGGCACCGATCACATGCTGATTTTATCCTGTGTGTACAACCTGCAGGTGTGTATGTGTGAATATGTGCTTAGCAGGTGTGCCTCTGCCTCTGCACACACTGACATTTTAATCACTACAGGATCTCTGTCCTTTACCCTCCCATCTCTCTCTCTGCTCCCCATATCTTCCCCTCTTTATCTTCCCACATTGTCCTCCCATCTTCACCTGCACACACTTCTGCCCACGGCGACGAGCTGGATCAAACTTTAACGGTTTGATCAACATTATTAAAAGGTGACTGATAATAAGCGTCCTTTCTTTCACTCCCGGTGTTTCTCTCCTTGCTTCCCCCCTCCCTGCCCCTCCTAACTGGCCTGGAGGATGAGTTCTTTTGCTTATGTGTATAATTACCTCGTTAAGCTTGTTAACAATGTCCAGGCTCACTGTCTATTCTCTCCAGGTTCTTTCTTTATCTCTGTGTGGCTCATTTTCTGCCCTTCATCTTCCCTCCCTTCCCCTCCTTGTGACATCTGCACCCCCGAATAAATCTATTTCTCCTTCTTGTTGCGTCTGTGTTTTCTCTTGGGGATTCGGCCTTTTTATCTTTGTGTTCCCTCATATTAACAAGAAGCCTCGCCCCGTGCCTCCTTATCGCTTCCTGCTACATCAGTAAGTCCTCTCTTCAGGTGACGATTTCGACAAATTATCTGCAAAAAAACTGCTACACACCGAGCTTGCCCTGCAAGTTTGGCCACAAAAACTGTTCAATTCTCTCCCGCTGTGCAACAGAGCATAATGGCTGATGTAAACAGACAGTTTTATAGCAAAATACAGACTCTCATTATTGCAGTTCGGGCCTGTGTGAGGCTCTCTGTAGTGCCATGCCCAATTACCCCGAATCAATTCAGAGAGCAAACACAAACAATTCCAGCACCAACCTGGTTTAAAAACACACTGAGAGGAGACTAACAAAGAGCATCCTCTTCAGGTAGATAGTGTGAGGAGTGTGCAGCAGGCGAGCATGGCCTAATTTAATCTGGCTGTGAGCAGATAAGGATGGATGATGAGAGGGATGTAGGTCATAAATGGCAAAGAAAACAGCAGAAGTTAGGTTATATAAACCCCAACTTCACTGTGTAAAGTCTCTGTGACATGCAAATTATTTGCAACTTGGCCAAATAAATATGAGGCATCCCAAAATACACTGGGCAGAAGGCTTACTGGAAAAGTGGCCAAAATGAAATATGCTTATTTTTTTTCGGCCACACTTTAAGTACCCCTATTTAGCACTTCTAAGCAGTATGCTAACATTTAATGAATGGTTTCTAACGCGCTATAATGTATTCGTAAACAGATATGAGCATATTTTAAGTGTCTGTGTGCAAAAAGAGTTGAGACTCCCCACTTGAAGAGGAAAGAAGAATTTGACTGTTGTCACACATTGAAACAAACTTAAAGAGCACCTTCCCCAAAATCTCATCTCACCCTGACATTTCTTTCCTCCTTGACATTTTCTGCTTCTTTCTCTGCACTTGAATCTCTCTCCTGCTGCTCATAATCAGTTTCCCTCTCCCGTACCTCTTTTCTTACAATCCTCCCTCTTTGTCTCCCAGCCTCTTGTCTGACATTACCCTGTTTTAACCTCGCGCGCCCCACCGTGTGCTCTCCTCCAGCCGGCGCCTCTGCATGCATGCGGTGGGTGTACTGTGTAATAGGATGGCACAGTAGGTGAGATTAAATTAGGCCAGTGTATGGGGATTACAACCCACTCAAAACCTGATCCCCTCCCATTCTCTGTAATCCAACCCTAATGAATATATCATGGCTGACACAGCAGATAAAAACCGCCTGCAAGAAACTACAGTCATAGCATCGCAGAGACATGGAACGGAGACAAACACAGACAGCCTGTTTACTTACATCACCTGCAGTGCTCGAGGATGCCGTGTCAGTTCAAGTGTGTCGGGGATGCTGTTGCTTCATGCCCCATCTATTTCACTTATGGTTAGTTCAAATGAAGTGTAGGTGTAGAGTGGGGAAAGAGTCGAGTGGAGCGAGATCAATACACTTAAATGTAAACGCGGCAAACAAATAAGCTGTTGGATGAATTCAGAGCAGTGTGAGGAAAATGACGCGTGCCACTCAGTCGCATTTGTTTCAACACACTCAACCTGATGCCTTCGAAACACAGCTTGTCTGCTTTCCAGACTCTTGGCTGCATCATACTGAACAATACTTCCTATCTTTTACTTTCCAAGACTGCTGGGGGATTTCCCATAATGCAATGAGTATCTCTTCTCTCCTCTTTCTCTCTCAGTACATTGATTTACTACCATTGCATGTCATTAACTTTGTGTCTTCCTTCACTGCTACAAGTTACTGGCTTCACCAACTTCCTAATGATTTGTTGCTCTTTATGCATTTTGTATTTGATCTCCCTCTGCAATCATTTTCTCTCTCCCTTTAACCTCACCCTAACCAGTCGAGGCAGATGACCACCCTCCCTGCACCTGGTTCTGCTGGAGGTTTCTCCCTGTTAAAGGGGAGTTTTTCTTCGAACTGTTGCCAAAGAGCTGCTTTATCTTTGAATTAGTTGGATTTCTAACTATAATATAATAAGGTCCTCACCTTAATATGTAAAGTGCCTTGAGATGTCTTAGGTGGTGAATTGACACTAGATAAGTACAATTAATTGAGATTGAGTTAAAGGTTTTATCAGTCCACAATTGAAGCACAAAGTTTAGAGTTTGAAAGCTAAAATGTTCTTCATCATTGTGCGTCTGTAATGCTTCAACAGGCTGCAAACACTCTGGCACAAGCCTCAACACTGCAATCCGCTTCAGTCATTCAGTGAGCGAAAAGAATCATGTCAGCTACTTGCCTCAGTGCCAGAATGTAAATGTCTTTCAGAACAACTCTCTCAGCTCTGGAGAAAATTTACTTACAGCCTCTGCAAAAAAAACCAACCAAACAAACAAAAAAAAAACCACTTAGTCATGACTATAACTCTGCGACAAATGCATCTAAAAGTATAAAGTATTGCCACTGCTATATTATTGACTGTGAGGATAAAACTGTTAAATTTTGAAAAGGGAAAAAACAGGGCTAGGAAGTAAAGTCATGCCAAGGACATTGAGAAACACTGTCCAGAGAGAAACTGACAAGAAAAACGCAGAGCAGAGCCGAGGAATAAATTAAAAGTACTGGAGAAATCCTGTGAAAACCTCAACTGAACAGCACGGCGCAACTTAAATCAGTGCAGCAAGTAGCCTACAGAACTGAGATATACAACACCCCCAAGTTACATTAAAAATGCAGCCGGCCTTTCGGCAACAAATCAATAAATTAGCAAATCAACACTGCTGTGTCTGATTAATAATAAACAGCCTGTGAAATGTAATGAAAGCAATAAATGACACGTGAATTCCCCAAAGTGTCACAATATGGCCAGAGAGGTCACAGATAGTGTCGATATTGTTGAATAAATATATCAGCTTAGATCATATTGAGCTAAATTTGCTATTTTGGAATTTTCCAAAAACAGTGAAACAAAGGTTTGACAGTGCTGTTGACTTTACTTTTACATGTGTAGTCATAAAAACATCTGCAGCTTTTCCCACAGCAAAAAAAAAAAACAAGAGCTCCTTAAAACATGGATGTAGATTCAAAAACTAAAGCACAGACTGGATATTTTCATCAGAGAGTAATGTTAAGGAAACGGCAGAAAGACTAACATGAGCTGAGCTGCATTTGTATTCTGCATAAAGTGTAATATATGATTTCGATCATTATGGAAGAAATGCTTCAGCCTCAATCATCATAATTATTATACGATGCAACTGAAGGCTGTTTGTAATACGGGGGCTACTACTGCTACCATAATTAGGAGTAACAATGATGATAGGCTGTGTTTAGTTCACTTTTGTGGTTAACGTCAGGGTTCACCTCAGGTTCTGAACTGGACTCTGTGTGAACTTCTGGATGTTAAATATGACCAGAACCTTTTAGTGGAAAGAACCAGAGGCCATTTTCTGTGAAGCAGCAACTGTAACTCAATTTTGACGCCATTCAGAGTCCATAAAACTCACAAACTTACTTATTGTGCCTCAGCGATGTCACCCCCAGACTCTTTAACAGATGAAAGGCATTTGATGCTTAATTAATTCATTTATCTCAACGCTGGCCACTCTTAATGGTGACTTATTCATAAACATCTGTAACAATCGACAGAAGGCTCCATAGAGAGGGACACATGCGGCGGGGGAAACACACTGGACAGAGGGTCATTTTAGTCTAATTATAGCCGCTGATGTGGACAATAAAGCCTCTTTGATAGAGCTGACGGAGGTCCAGGAGGAGTGACGCTATGAGGGGATTTCTCCACGGTGCTGAGACAAAGACATAGTTTTGAGAAGCAGAAGAAAAAAGATGAGACGGCATCAGGGAGGCAAAGAGATGCAGCCTCATATCTCCCCTAATTTATATTCAATGTGTTGCTTTATTGCTTTGCTGCTTTCCAGTATAGCTCTCTACAATATGCGCTGAAGAAATTGATTTCACACACTTTTTTGCACAATAACAATAAAATAAAGTGATAAAGAGTGTTTTAAAAAGAATTTCTTCATTTAAAGATATTATTTCGACCATATCTGGGGCCTCCAGTTTCGTTATTGGTTTGGCAGTAATTAATTTCTCTGCTGGTTTCAACTAATATCCACTACGGGGTTCCAGTTTTGTAATTCAAACTGCCAATATCGTATTTGTTACCGCAGGGAATTTAACAATTTCTCCTCTCCCATACCATCACCTCTGAAAGCTGTAATAAGGTAATTCACTCTGCCAAATTAAATTCATTTCCATACATGACGCCTCTATTTGTGCCCCGGCCTCCACCACGCGTTCAATTTTGTAACAGGGGGTTGGATTTATGAGTCTTTGTCTGAGAACCACTTTCTGGGAAGGCTAATAGGAGCTTCAGTCATTATTTTGATTAAGACCCCGATGTGGTTTTTGTCCCTCCACTGCATGAATACTGATATGACAAGGAAAGTCAAAGACTGCAGCAGAAAAAGGCAAAAAGGAGACACAGAGGCGGTTAAAGGAAATGGAATTTGTAGGTTGAAAGGCTTGTTCTGTCTGTCTGTCTGTCATGACACCATGACAGCTCTCTTCCACTTTGTCTCATCTTCCATAACAGCCTTCAGATGTATTTGCCATCTCAATACCATCCCGCTGCTTTTAAAATCAGTCCCCTCCATCGCCAGGTTTCCAACCCTTTGAACCTCATCTCACCTCTGCAAATTTCAATCTCCCCCACATTCTTGGCTTCCTTCACTCCTCCTCAACTCTCTATTATCATTTACCCGCGGCCGGTCTGTCAATCCATGTGACCCTTAGCTCCCTAAATCACCACAATGTATTCGGCACCAAACCCTGACAGCATGTCTACACGATCCCCTACTTGACACCCAGCGAGCTGACTCCCATCTGCACAGTCTAAATCAAACAGCCTCCGAGAAGCTGCAGCTGGAGGAGGGAGGGGCTCATGTGTGTGTGTGTGTGTGTGTGTGTGTTGGGTTGATGGGGACTCTCCATCTTGACAGTATCCTGAAGGTGCACTTGGATCCCAACGACGAAATGTGCACACTCGCAGGCACAGCATCGAAAAGACACACTGAGGCTGGAAGATAACTCAGGGGAGTTCGCTTACAAGCCTTTGAATCATGCGATTGCGAGTTTGTAACTTTACAACTGGGATTCTCAAAGGAGAATAAAAAAGGAAAGCAGACATGAAAGTGTTATTGTTGACACTTCTGTCTATGAAATAGTTCTCCTTTTAACCCTTATTTTACCCCCGCTGCTGCTGCTTTGTGGCTGAATCCCTCAGAAAGTGATGAGTGCAGTCTTTGATCAGCAGCAGACGCTTAAGTAATCAGGCCAGGGAGGCAACATTAGAGAATCTTTAATTTGGTGCACTGCAACAGGATCTCAGCAGCGTGTGTATTCGCTGGGCGTTTGTTTGTGCTGCAGAGAATGTGAGTTACAGATGTGTTTATGTTTGTGTGTGCTCATGCATTGGCGTTTGGTGTGCAGGAGGGCTGGCAAAGATGCCCTCCAGCTATAACAGGTGGCTGAGGAGCCAAAGGCCGGCGCTGCACTGCTCTATCCTGGAGTTACTCCTAACTGGCAGACTGCGAGCAGATCGCTTCTCTCCTCCTACACAACACCAGCTCTCTGCTTTAACTGCAGGACCAAAGGCATTTGGAAACGGGCCATTCTCTGACATTATCATCCCAAAATAATTACAGCTGAAGTAGAAATATATCTGACCAGGGTTTTACCTTCAGTTCTACTGATTATCTTCTGCAGTCATAATCAGACTTATTATCTCTGAATAAAAACATCCAGAAATCCTCCTTTTAATCTCATTGTCCTTCATTTATGTGGTTCTTTCTTTTGCTTCAGCACACTCTTCCCTTGTGACCTTTACCTTTTGTTGGTTCCAGTTGCTTTTCCCTCGCTGCTCCTTTCAATAGCTATAGCAGTGAACATGCATCAAATGAAGCCAAGTGCTTTGCCTTTCAAAAGCAAGTCCACCTTCCTCTCCTTCACCTTCCCCTTATCTGTTTTATGTTGCTTGCACCATCCTCCCTGGCTTTTCCATTGCAGATCCCTGTCTCTCTCTCTCCTCACATAAATCCCTGTTTCCATCCATCTCTTTGATGGAACAGCTCAATTAAGCAGCCAGCGTCAGAGGGGAGATTACATTCTGCACCATACTGTAGCGAGGGTAATCATAGACTCTGAGTCCGGCTACTCTGACAACAACATCGCTGCAGCTCCAAGCACAGTGAAAGAGATCCGGCTGCCATACACAACTGACTGCATTAAATAGTATGATAATGTGACCAGCAGTAGGCCTCTGGAGCATTGCTGCCACGGAGACGATCCACACACACACTCGTTCACTCCAACATGTCCTCTTCTGCGGCAGCTGTATCGTGATCTATTGTGTGAATGTGTGCAGTGCAGTATGTTTATGGATGTTGTACAGATGGTAACAAGTCATTGTCAGCCACACTGGTTTCCCTCCCCTCCAGTCCCTCCACTGGGTTCATCTGGGACAAGCTGCAGGCTACTGAGGCATGGAGAGAGACGGAGCAGGTTCACTACATTACTAGAACACACATGCACTGGTATGATATGAGCAGATATTTTGAAATATTTATATTATAAGTTATATTTCTGTAAGTCCAGTCACATCTTTGTGCACGATATGCATATGTAACCCACAAAACACCAGTCATGCATTAACAACCTGCAAATGGAAGAAGCTCACCGCCTTCAGCAGCTGCTTCTGGCAATACAGTTTTTCTACATCACTGACACAACTGGGAGAACATTCTATTTCCTCGGGTGTGGAAATGGATGTCTACCAGGATGCAGTGGTTGACAGCAGGCATCTGTGTGGCATTCAGCCAGGTGAGTGCCTCCTTTTCCTCGGCACACCTCCACAGTCTGCTGTGCTCGCTGCCCCACCCTTATTTTCATTCTGATATCTCCCTCAGTGTAAATATCTCTCTCGCTGTCTGTCTCCTGTTGATATCTGAATCTCCCTTTCTTTCTTCCCTCCCCCTCCCAGTTCTTTTTTTCTAGCTTTCTGCTTTCTCTCTTTCCTCCAAAGTTAAGATTACCCAGCTCTGTGTCACTGCCTTGGCAAAACAGACCCACTGCAGCTGCAGGAGATAAGATTGGTAGACTAGAAAATTGTTGTAGTCTGCTCCGCTGTGTCGTTGGCCGCCACAGCTGAGTCTCATGCTGTACATCAGTGCAAATCATAGCAGCGCATTGCAATCACGGGCTGTACTTAACATTAAGCCACTAAGCTATTAGCTGGGGGAGGGGAGTGCGGAGAGAAAATAAATATTCATATTAAAACAGCAAAGCAGAAGGAGGGGAAAGCAAAGCAAAAAACTGAGAAATTGCTCCCAGTTTGCAGAACAAGCAGAGATCATTACTGCAGCACACTTTAATATATTGTCATTGCACATTAGGTGAGATATTGCAAATGCATTGTAATGCAACTGAATTAAAGTGGAGTTCAACACACTTAAAAATACATACATTCTCCTGAATCATTATTGCCCCTGTTTTTTCTGTTGACACAAATCTCAACTTTAGGCGTATCAGATAACAAACCAAAGTAAACATAATTATACTGAATTGATGACCAGTGTTCAGTGAGCTACAATAGCAGTCAGCACTGCTGTATATTCAATATTAATGTCAGAGAAGACCCTGTTGCATGCACTGAATGTTCAAGCAGGAAAAACCTACAGAAACACAAGAAAAGAATATTTCTCCAAGAGTATTTTGCACCAACAGGTTACACTCAACGCCTGGCTTTAATACTCCACATTTCTTCAAATCAATTCAAAGTAATTTAATGTCACAATATGGTGAAATGAACCACTATCACCTCGTTTTTGACATATTTTTGACACATTAAGTGTGCTGAAATAACTGTCATTTTATAGTTTTCAACAGCATCAACACACCTGGTGGCAAAGAAATTGATTCTCAAAGAAAAGACAATTAAATAAGAAGCTGTTAAAGTCATTAACATGAACCAGATCGTCATCTTTTACCACCAGTGGAAGATGGGGCAAAAGGCGCGATTCCACAACAAGCCACCTCCACCTAACAGCCTAATTAATCGTCTCACCGGCTCACTGCTGCTCTCTCTACATCCAATGACAAACTGTTCACCTCATCACAAAAACATCCTCTTACCTCCACAGTGATGCTCCTTTCCTCTGGCAAACTCCTCGTGTGTCCCCTTATTTTTTCCTTCTCTTGTCCTTATCTACTTGTGCCTTTTCTTCCTCTTCTCTATGAAATTGATTGTGCCCCTCTCCTCTCTGCTGATGCTGCAGTGATAGAAAAACACACCCTCCTCCGGCCGCGCTCTCTCTCTCCCTCCCTGACTCTCATTGGCTGCCTGTTAGAGGTGACATCACCCTTCTTCTTTGCCTGCCTGCCTCTCTCCCTCCTCCCTCTTTTTCCCTCCCTCCCTCACTCTCTCCTCACCTCACTCTCTGTGGATTCTGACCATTCCTTTATTGTTGCTCCCCCTCTTCTCCATCCTCCTTCCTGTCCTCTATCTATTCCCTCTTCCTCCTCCCTGTATACATTCAGGATTACCGGGTCCAGGCGGTGCCTTTTACTGCCCTCACATTCATCCATGCAGTGCCAAGAATATTAATGCATACTGTACATTAGCATAAAGCACATGGCCCTTCAGCACTTCTTTCCCCTTTTCTCCTCCTGCACCATTCCAGGAGCTAATAGGCTGCAAAGGTGAAATAATGGCCGTGTGCGGGTCTTGTGTTGGTAATCTCAACGCTCCACTGGGCTCCACTTGCACATAAGCTCTTTTAATTCATTGCACCACTCAGACTTTCGACTGGGCGTCAGTTCATTACAGTCTAATCACAGGCATGACTGGGATGAATGTTACATAACGCTGGTGAATAAAAATGTGTCAGGAATCACTATCGTCTCCTATCAGAGTCTGGGGGTGGGCCACGGATACGCAGAGATGCGCTGATTTCAGGGTAATAAAGGGCTGCGTAATCCAGGGGCTGTCTGGCTGCGTTTGTTGTTGTTGCGACAAGATAACACAATTGGTAAATTTCATAGGGTGATTATAATCCAGGGTTCTGTTGTTAAATGTGTTTTTTATTTGCTGCACTGTGATTAGTATGAATATATGCTTCAGTCAGTTGTCTCCATTTCCCCTCCAGCTCAACCGAAAACAACACAGAAACACAAAATGTTCTTTTATTTGCTTTTAGAGCACCGCATAAACTGCAGCTTTTATATCTTAAACCCTCCTCTGTCCCTGTTCCTTCTTCAAAACCCCTTTAGATCCTCTAAACAATTACTACTCTCAATTTCACACTCAAAACGGACTGAAAGTTTTCACTTGTCGCCTGCAGAGCGGTTTGCCCCTCGCTGCTTTACGATCACTCTCACTGCCACTGATTTTTTATTCTGTTAGATTTAATTGTTAGGCTGCAGTCACCCAGCAAGTGAGAATAAGCAGTGTAAAATACAATAAATAGTAAGTGCCGTTCTTTTGGGTTCATACGGTCATTGTTGTGACTCCACAGTTGCTTTTATTATGTGTTTCATGGCGCTTTGGGAACCGGCATTTTTGGAGTGGCTTTATGAATGGCAATGCTGGTCAGTGACAGACCATCCAAAAACTGTTGACTAATTTGATTACAATTTAATTTTGAACAGAGATTCATGATCCCCAGAGGGTTAAGTCTGCTGACTTTGATAAGTTAGAATTTAGCACAGTGCTCTGCAATACTTACAGTACATGCAGCCTCACAGAGCTGCTTGCTGGGAACTTGTTAAAGCTTCTCAAATTATCTCATAGTTTTAATCATCTAATTATACCTTTAACCTCACTGCAGAGCACAAAGACATACTCACTTTTGTTGCATAGTAAGCAGCGCTGACCCCTCCAAAAATACACGAACACCTATATACAGGTGAATTGGGTTTGTGTTCCTGAAATAAGAGAAGAAAAAGAACAGATTAGAGTGAGAAGCACACAGCCAGGAGGACAGTTTCACACTTCTGTTCCTAAAAATAAAGCTCAGGTAAATGGAGCAGCACTGTGTCCAGTCAGAAAAAAAGTCTTGCTCCCACTGAGCTGCTGTAGTTGTTCTTTGTGTCTCTCCAACCTAAAGGGTGCCAGCGTGCCCATCTGCCGTTGGTGCCCGAGGATCTGCCAGACATTCAGACAAAAGCTGCTACAGCAGCAGACAGCATGGGAATAATGATTGATGATGCTAGTTAGGTGAGAACCTCTGCCATTATCCTCAGGAGGAGCCGAAGAAAAGGCTGAGAGGCCAAGGTCAAAGCTGTGGCTGGTCGGATGCCAGGAGTGGAGACAGAAACTGAGCGAAACACTGGAGGAGAACATGAGGTAGACACACGGTGATGCTGGAAATAAACTGGAGTCAGATGTAGCTCATTGTTTCACAGAAGAAGTGAGACAAAAAACTATGAAATGTTGGAGATCTTTGAACGGAAATTTCAAGATGCATTATACGTGGACACAGAACGCTGATTCTTCTTATCTTTACAGGAAGTTATTAGGATTTAATGTGATTCACAGTCTGATCCGCTGACTCATTTCATCTCCACAGCCTCTGTCCAGACCGAGCTCTTAAAACAAAAGCAAACACTGGAATATTCCAGAGGCGGCTGCATAAGTAGATGGAGGAAAATTAGCAAACCGCTTGTAGGAAGTCTCACTCAAGCCAATCAATAGAGACAATGTCTTTCCAGTCTCTTTCTAATTGTTTCACCCACTCATAGGTAAAGTTCCATGTTGAAAATACTCAAGCTGGAGAAGAAATCCACCCCCTTGACCTTTGCAGTATAAACTTATTTGCGAGGAGACTTTTTACCTCGGCTGTCACTCATCACGTCATACATGCCAGCCGGGCCTTCACTCAGAACCATTCGACTGTGAGAGACTTCTCACTTGCCCTTGCAAAAGCTCTCTGCTCATTTTCCTTCCTCCCGACTCGACTGTAAGTGAGTCAGCTGGCAGACTGGAGGGAGAGATGGAATGATATATGAGGAGGAAGACAGGAGTTGGGGGGGAGGAAAGGTTATGAATGAACAACTTAAAGCTTGGACTTGCAGGAAAAAAAGATGCAGTCAGCAAAAGACAGAAAGAGAGAGAGAGAGGGGGAAAGACAATTCCATCAGCTTAAGAAGCAAGGAGACAGGAGCAATATAGTAAATGGCTGCAGTGTTGGTGTGGAGGTTTGGAGAGAGAGAGAGAGAGAGGAAAAGAAGGGGAGAGCACAACCGATTAAAGCAGAGAGCAAGAACAGGACAGTGCGTCGTCAAGGAAGGCGTGGCAGACACAAAAATATATAAATATAAACAGGCAGGTGTGAGAAATCGACAAAGATTGTGTTCTGTCCTCAAAGGCCCCATAGCTGGAAAAAAGAACACAAGCTAGAGGCCTGTAAAATCAGGCATTATGCACAAATAAATGAGGTTAACAAGGGGGAATAGAAGAGACACAGAAGATGAGTTTTACAGCAGACAGCTGGCTACAATAGAGGCCTTATAGGCAAAATAAAAGAAGGATATAAATACATCAATTAAATCTCAGTGTTTATCCCTCAGAAATGTGCTTGCGACAAAAGCATCTGCACTTGGCTGTTGTGAAAGTTAAAAAAAGATGCATGGAAGGAAGGTCGGTGTTAGCCAAAGGAAAACAAAGGACGCTGTTTTGGACTTCTTCATAGTTTACGAGAAACCAGCAGGATCTTCCAAAAATGTGTGGGGGGAAAGAGAGAAAGACAAGATTGACAGGAATTTCATCATAACTTTTGTTGTTTGTCGTGAATTGATACGTTGTTTTTCTGCTGTGACATTTCAAAATGCCTTCTGTGGAAAAGGCCCATTAAACAGTGTCTATCCCAAGTATTCACCTCCTTGGAACCTTTCTCATTAACTGTAAAAGTGATTGCACAAGGATTTCCCTCATTTGAAGTGATTCATCTAATTCAAAACAAGTGTAGGCAAATGGTGGTAGAAGTGAAGCGATCACTGAAATGGAGATGGCAAAGAGAGAGCTTCTGCTGCAAAAATTTAATCTGATTAAAGAATCTTCTTCCAGTTTTCTTCAGAATCTTCCACATGCCTTCTGGTGAACTTTAGATTTAATATGAGCTTTTCTAATCAGTGGCTTTAGCTTTGCTACTTTCAAACTGTTGGAGAAAAGGGAACAGCTGTTATATGCAGTGTTTCCCATCTCAGCTGGTGAAGCTTGTAACTTCTTCAGAGGTGTCATAGGTGTCTTGGTGGCCTCAATCATGAGTGTCTTTCTTAGATGATAACTCAGTTCTGAGAGCAATTTGCTCTGGGTAGATTTACACATGAGCCATATTCCTTCCATCTCTTAATAATGGGTTTAACTGCACTTCAAGGGATATTTTCTTGGAGTCATTCCCTGACTTATTCTTTTCAGTCACCTTTTCAAATGGTTGCTTGCAGTTTTGTTTTGTTTTCATGGTGTAGTTACAGTCAGGAGTGCTGATTCACCAGTGACTGGACCTTCCAGATACAGGTGTCTTTATACTGCAATCACTTGAGACACATTCACTGCACTGAGATGTTCTACATTTCACTAATTGTGTGACTACTAACATGAATTCGTTAGACCTGAGTCTTTTTGAAGGAATTGAATAATGCGTTGCTTTATTTTAGATTGTATATTTTACGTAATTCACATTTCTTCAAAGAAATCAATTTTCACTTTGACATTAAAGAGTCTTTTTCTACAACCAAAATAAATTGAGCATGACTCAGCG